>OX382324.1:13555962-14219885 GCA_947507615.1 Hemithea aestivaria | reverse complement strand
CCTCCTCCCCTTTTTAACTAACTGACCTTTTTAATTTTATTACCTTTCCATGTTGCTTGATAAACAAGTGAATTAAATTAAAAATTTAAAAAACCCCCAACGCAATAAGCAATTCTTCATTTTGTGGTGGCGGCCATCTTGGATTTTTAATTTTATATAATGGGTTGTATTCTACTAGTTAAGCCCTTTCATTTGATACCCATATTGAGGGGGTCGCGGAAGAAAAAAGTAATACGCCATTTTGTAGCGGCGGCCATCTTGGACCGATTTCCACCAAACATGTCTGAGAACACTCTCGACTAACCTTACTTTCAAACAAAAAAAACTAAATCAAAATCCGTTCATCCGTTCGGGAGCTACGGTGCCACAGACAGACACACACACAGAGAGACAGACACGTCAAACTTATAACACCCCGTCGATTTTGCGTCGGGGGTTAATAATGTTATTTTTGGATTTCCTGATAAGTTCAATGATAAGTTCAAGCTACCAAAAACAGCATAATATAGCCGGTATGCTATTTTTTTGCCATTTTTATATAATTTATTATATTATGTATACATACGTCAAAAGTAAATAACGTAAATAACACTAAATACTTGCAAAAAACTACCGCGACGTCCGCCCGTCGCTGCGTGGCACCCGCTTCTGGATTATATACCCACTTCTACCCACATCTACCGACATCTATTCACTTCCATTTTCCGCCCGTTTCTATGGAGTCAAACTACTGTATATCTCTTTACCGTGGTATTACGCAATGTACTAAAAAATAATGTTATTGAAAATAAGATAAATTGCTTGAAATTCTCGAATTATTGGACTTTATCGCTATTAATTCTTTAGCTTGATCTTCTTGCCCACTCTTTCTTGCCTGTAGGATCTTTCTCAAACTTAATGTACCTAACAAATTGTGCAAAACATTATAATTTAGTCATCTTTATAACTCTACAACCCTTGGATCGATTTGGCTCATTTTCGAACATGAGAATTCTTTTAGCTTATACTACCTGATCGCAAAGTGCCATTAAGATTAGAACTTTGGTAACGTTGTAATTAAGCATTTTCTATAACTCTAGAACCCTTCGACCGATTTGGCTGATGTTCGAACTTAAAAATTCTATTGACTTAAACTACGTATTTGCAAAGTTTCATAAAGATTGGACCATCGGTTTTCAAGTTATCGCGTAACAAACATACATACAAACATACACTTTTGATAATATATTTATGTAGGTTATAAAAAATGTGTGTATATTAGAAAAAAAAATATCAGAGCACCAGTTTTGAAATTATCGTCAGACCTATCGTAAAGACTTTAAGTCACCTATATCTCTGCAACCCTAAGGTCTATTTCGCTATTTTTTTCACTAAAATTATTCTATTAACCTATCTAACTTGTGTGTAAAGTTTCATTTAATTTGGATTAACCGTTTTCGAGTAAATGTCGATCAAACCTAAGCGCCAGAGGTCAACCGCTAAACTGGTCAAAACGCAGGCTTTTCGCGGCTTTCGACTCTAAGACCTCGCTTCGCTCGGTCGAATAGGTATTTATTTTATCTAACAAATAAAAATTATTCAGGATATGAAGTCCAGTAATAATCGAAAAAATTAAATTTAGTTCCGCTAAATTACGCGGCACCTATTTCGTGAAAAAGACTCTATACATGTTATTAAACATGATCCAAACAAAACATTTGTAGAATCATATTAAACTTACCATAGTAATAGAAGCGGAAGGCGACCGCGAATGAACACTAGACGTATCAGAGACATCGAGCGACCGCGTATCGCTCCGTCTCGCTCTCGACCGCGACCGACTCGAGCAAGACAGAGACGACGCTACTCTCGTGTCCTCACACTCCGACATATCGCACAGCTCTAACGATGAGTCTTGACTAGAGCACTCCTGAAATGGTAAAATCACTTTAGTTAAAATGTATGGGTGTGGAAGGTGGATTATTTCGGTATATTTGAAGTTTTTAACTGATGTTATTTGTAAGTAGAAATTGTCCTTAATTTTATTTAATATGCTTAAAACTTTTAAAAAGCTAAATATTAAACTTTGTCTGGATGACAGTTGTTGTTGATTTTTCCACAACTATTCTCTTCATACATGTTTTAACCACATGCGTTTGACTCTTGGCTATAATATAATAATTAGGTGTGTGAAACTTTTAGAGGTATAATCTACATTTTAAAAGCGTATTTGTAATATAAGGTATCCATGTTTTTGTTTTAAAGCATTTAACTTCTTGTAGGGTAATCTCGTTAAAAACTTCAATAACTATGACTAATAAGAGATTTAGTTTTACATCTACTTGACTGCTTACAACATTTATTTTTAAGCGACGTCTAAGACCTAGTAGTAGAAATAGAGAAAGCTTATTTTTAAGCTACAAGATTGCCTAACATTACCTAATAATAGGAAACTAAAATAGGGGGGAGAAGTTAGTATAAAAATATATTAGGAAAAATATTGCCATGCAGTTAATATCTCACAAAAAATCACTTTAAGTTAACATGAGACAAAATAAGTGCGGAATTCTGAATCAAAATTTAAGCTGAAAAAGTTTAAACGACTTTTTAAAAAGATTTCGCTTCAGTGCTTGTTTGCCCTATATTTTTTCGTCAAAATTTTGTAGGGAAAGATTTTAAGCTTCATTTTTTTTATTTATGTTTTCAGATTTGCATAATGTTTTTTTGATACTTGTTATTTTGTTATTATTATCATAATGTATCATGTTACAAACCTAAAAACTTATCTTTTTTTATAATAGAGCAAAAATACTTCCTCTGCAGCAATTCCAATAGGAAATAGAGCTGAAGCGATACTTAAAGATTTTGTAAATTAGACCTCAGTATTTCATCATTTAAGGCTTAGCGGGTAATAGGCTTATTTGAAGTAATAATACTTAAACATACATGCATATTATAGAAAAGCTTTGCATAAATACTTAGATTAATAAAGTTAATATTAGTACTATAAAAACCGTTTGTCAAGAGTATATTACAATTTATAGCCAATAGGGTAAAAAAATTATAAGTACTTATATAATACATAGTAATAGTAATATTACATAGTAATATTTCTAAGATTTTTAATACAAGAATAGGTTTGCAGCATAGAAAATAGTAATGTGCATAATATATAGATATATCTATATAAAATTTAGAAAGCCCCTTGACAAGGCAGTTACAGGTGTAAATGAAATTAATAATGGCTGAAAACAAACGAGGGTAAGCAAAGTTACTAGTTCTCTCTCTTTCATTCGTTACCCTTCTCAGTTTCGCTTTCGCCTTATCCAGATGCAATCTATTTTTCTTCTGAAGCAAAAACAAATAAACTTGAACCCTTTGTAATCAGTATCTTGAAAAAATGACCGACTCAAAATTTAATATCAAGATTTCTACATAATTTGCAATATTTGATAGTTGGAATAAGTAACACATTTAAAATAGGGATATACACATTATCGAAAGCGCTTTTTGCATAAAAGGCTTAATAGGACATTTTCTTATTTCATATAAATAACGGTATAAATAGTGGTTTGGAGCACTTGGATTTTCTGTAGATCGGCTTGTGGCCGATCTGTGGTTAATGGAAGTGTTCTTTACTGCTGTAGTAGCTGTAGTATTGTTAGTTTGTTTTTCTCAATAAAGGCATTTGCCACTTTAAGTTAAAAAAAAAAAAAAAAAAAAAAAAAAAAAAAAAAAAAAAAAAAAAAAAAAAAAAAACGGTATCTAATAAATAATAACTAGGATTATGATTATGCGCTTACAAAACACAGATAACCCGGCGATTTAAAAAATTGTATTACTAATACAAATACGAGATTCGTTACCGCGATCGCCGACAATATTGCTTGTATCTATAGGTATATTCATGAAAATTTAATTATTATAGTAATAGCTTAGCAGCGGCTAAAATCAACGAGTATCGGCGATTCACGTTGGCAATGTAACACAACATTGCTGCGTCTTATGGTTTTTCCTGCATAAGTTCCGTTCCGTGTAGATCCCAAAGATGTAGGATAAAGTACCCCTCATAAGATCTCATAAGACTAAGATATTAAAGATATTAATCCTAAAAATTATATACCATCTCTATATTATATTCTTATATACTATATACACATTTTTTATAACCCTACTTATAAACCCCTACTCATAACAGTGCTTATTATAGACTGCCACCTGTTGACCCTTTCAACACTACAGGTGTTTTCAGAGCGTTGCGGGTCGGGCAGTTACTGTTGACATAATATTATATTGATTCAGATATTATAAGTTTGATGTATACCTTTCTAGGCGGTGGCGTGGGTTCGTCCCGGTGATGAGCTCCGTTGTGCAGCGTGGGTGGAGGCGGCGTGGGCGGCGGCTGCAGCGGACGAATCTTCACTGCGCCCGTACCACTACATACTACGAGAAAACATATCATTAAGCTTGAGGCATATCATGTTCGCGCAAAATGCAAAATCCGCAAACTTAACACTTTGGCTGCGGCAGCGTTTTTAGCTGTTTTCCGCAGTCTAAGTGCTAGTGCTAATTATAGTTTGTTTGAAAACTTGACACTTCACGCGCACATTTGATCCGCTTCCATAAAGAATAATTAGATTTTGCTCACTCGCGTGACACTAAATGTTCAAAGCTGAGCGATATTCACTTATCACCTGCGGTAGCGAAACTAACTCCACGCAAACACCCAGCGCTATATTGTTCCACAAACAGCGGTAACGTACATGATGAATATTAAGGTTAGTCATTATTTTATTGTATTATGTTTAGTGTGGATAGTTTTAAGATCTAAATCCGGTACTCAAGCTGTTGCTTCATACACCAAATAGGAGTGACGCATCGTCGTTTGTTTAGATTGAACCATACGTCAAGCTCTATTTGAGCCACATTATCTAGTTGTGGTTAATAGGTAACCTTGCAATGATCTGGCGCTGTCTGCGGAGGGCGAGGGCGTGGAGCGGGGATGCGGCGGCGGGTGCGAGAGCCCTACTGCGGGCGGTAACGGGGCCGCACGCTTCTTCAGGCTACCTATGTTATCTGGAAACAAATAGGAATAATGCCTGGAGAAAGCTACATAGGATCGCACTGTAGAAATAGAAACCTCCCGCATACATTTGTTTATGAATACTATAAGTGGACTATGCAGGTTATATTATAGCATGGTGAACGGTCATCGTCGCCTATCTATATTTGCAACACATCTGGTATTATCGACGCAGGTATCATTACCGTTTGCCGACGTGTTGTCTGTAAAATAGTGTTAATCCTTCTCTGGTTTCAAGGAGCACGGTTTGAAATAATCCGGTTCTTCAAGTAGTCCTATTGAAATAAACGATGAATTAATCGAATAAAACAAAACTTTGGATTTGGGCCAGTGCACACTGCGCATACTTTGATTCTACAGTATCGAGATACAGAATTTGTTTCCATATAAGATAAAAAGTGGTGTTCAAATCCCTTGGAAAATGAAGACAGGTCTTTATTCTACGTCTTTATAATAGAACTATCCAAATGTAACTTACAAACATTGGGTTTCCTAGGCAAAGTGGTGGGTGTTGGTGGGGCGTGATGTAAGGAATCACAAGTGGAAGATCTAGACCTCAAGACGGGGGAGTCGCCGCCCGTGAGAGGCCTGTCGTTAACGCCGGCGTAAGATGGCGGCCGAGACCGAGGGCATTTCTTCTCCGGCGTAACGCTGCCGTTTTGCTGCAATTTTGAAAACCAATCCATGAATATCTGAAAAAGATTTGTTAGTCCAAACGTGAGTCATGCTACATGCGATGTTAATTATTTAGTTACTAACATAATTTAAGTTTGTAAAGGAATCAAATTAGGAACTTGAGTACGAAGTTTAGCGAAAATGTTCAAATCAACATAAGCACAGTAAAAGAAAATGCACCCAAGGCGCCCTTGTAGATAGGAATATTTTTTCTTGACTATTCCTTTGTGAATTAGAACATTTACGCTAAACTATGTCTTCAGAAAGGGCGAATTGATTCACTCAATCAGTCAGAATTCACTTGCGCGTAGGTTAACATAAGGCTCCCTTATATTTCGCTCACATCGCGCGACGTTAAAGTTAATGGATGAATTTGTTCGAATCAATTCGCCTATTCTGGACAAAATCTAAGAATAGAATGAGATCGAATAGAAAAATGTCGACTACGCTATCTATGTGACTCTAACTAAATTAACTAACATGTTTAAAAAAATATCATAAAAAAATGGTAACCTACTTTTACTGAATGTGAGTAGCAAACTAAGACTAAATGTAGAATAAAAGTTAAATAAACTCTAAAGTGATTCTACTTGGAAGAAACATCTAATATCTGCATAATGTAATTATGTACTAAGAATATGATAATACACTACAAAGGCTTTTCGAGGTATTTACTCAAAATGTACCTTTATTGTTTTGTGGTAGATAATAATGATTTTCACCTTGAAATCATCACTTTCGAGACATTTTAACATTTTTTTCTATTAATTGTTTCTATAAAACAGTTTTTTATATTTAAAATGTGCGTGTCACATTACTGAATATTCTTTTGGCTTTGGTTAGTATCGTAGTACAGCATCATGGGGCGAGGTTTACCTCTCTCTTTATTATATTTGAATCTAACAGTTTTAATGTTAAAGACAGACGTAAAACCAGACAAAGGTGAGCGGTTACGTCGCCTATAGATGTCTTCAAGACCAGTAACATTGTTGCCGCGCTGTCGGTCAAGAAGACGAGAGAGAGAAAGATCTATCCCTTTTTTCATTTAAAAAAGTGATCCTTTAAGGGTTCCTTTTTTTTCTTTTGAGGTACGAAACCCTAAAAATCGTTTATTTCGAACCCTCCCGCGGTGTCGGACAAGTATTTGGATTTAGATAGATAGATAAATAACCCTTTATTGAACACTGTAACAAATCAAAAATTTAACCGATCTTTTCATTAAATTTGAATGTAACAAGTAACTAACAGAGTTCAACATACCCTTTCATCAATAACAGTATCGTCGTCGGAGAAGTCAGTGGAGCCGTCGTCGTGAGACAGGTTCCAGTCAATGTTGATGTTCTCGAATATGCTTTTTTCTCGCTTGTCCACACTTTCTAACTGAAATTTAATAAATCATTTATTAATTTCACTGACATTTTGAAGGCGCTGAACAGATTGGGTTGAAATTTGGAACACGCTTTTCTGACGTAGACTACACACAACAACAACAACAACGGTAACAACGGTTTTTGCACGAGGGAAAAGCTGCGTGCTTAAGCTAGTTTAGTATAGGTAAAGCAGTTTAGACATAAGACAAATAGCAAATTTTGTACGAGTAAAATTGCCGAATAGACTTTGTTGTGTTTTAAGACAGCAAACTGGAAATATTTTTAAAAATACTCAACAAATATAACCTAAATAATCAATAAACATTTTTAAAAAGTAAATGTGCAGCGGATAACAATGCAGGTTGCAGCTAGTATTCCATAAACTATAATTACATAATTTAACTCACCAGTTCCAAACATCCCAAATGTCCAAACTGTCGTGCAATTTGAATCGGGGTCCTCCCACTGGCGTCCTTAATAGTCGCATCGGCTCCAGCTTTCAGCAGCAGCTTCATAGGCTCGGTTCTATCAGTTAACGCGCACAGATGTAAGGCAGTCATGCCGGTTGTTGTCGCCTTGTCTAGGAGGGTAGAGCCTCCGTTCTGGACGAGGAAGTCTACTATGTGCAGGCTGGAACCGTCGCCTAGTTCCCTTGATATTGCTAGGTGGAGAGCGGTTTCGCCACAATCCTGGAAAGGAAAGTTGAAAATATTAGGGTTGATAAAGTAAAGTAAAGTAAAGTAAATTTTTATTGACATAAAATTACATGTACATATTATGTGAATCCATAGGTCCCCAAACTAGTCAAAACTGTGTTTTGGGGACCAGTGGCTTCTCCCATACAGTGGCTCTTAATAAAATTATGTCATTAACAATATGAGGTATTTATAAGCAAAATCTAATATAACCTATAAGAATATTGAACTTACTATATGTAACTAAATAGAACATAGGTATATATATTCATTATCTTACAAAGTATAGTTAAGTTTAAGAGAATAATAATTAATAATTTGGAACCTGCAGCAGTGTGTGTGATGTGTGTGATGAGTGTGTGTGTGTGTGTGTGTGTGTGTGTGTGTGTGTGTGTGTGTGTGTGTGTGTGTGTGTGTGTTACTGTCATAGATGTAAATTATTTAACATACTTTCAATACCTTCATAGTCATATTCTTTTAACCATGAAATAATAGTCGTTTGAATTGTCCTTCGATTAGCGTTCCGTATTTTATACTTCATATTAAGCTTGTTGTACAAGTGTGGAGTGATAATGGAATAATGTTTAGATGCAAAAGCATGATGTACTCTAGGGACTGTAACGCGGTCAATCCTTTTAGTATTAGTTGGTAATGTTTGAACAGTGTCTCTATGATAGCGGCGGATGCTCTCATAAATAAAGAGTTTTCTGACGCTAAGGACGTTTGCTTTTTCATACACTGATGTTGTAGAGTGCCTGAAAGGTAAACGTAGAAGTACCTTTAGTACAGCACGTTGAGCACGCTCCACCATTATAAGATAGGTTTTAGCTGCACTTCCCCAAGCAGTTACGCAGTACCTAATAAGACATTCGCAGAGCGCTTTGTAAATGTTAATGGTCAAACCCGTATCTGCAACCTCTCGCAGGTTTTTGAATGCAAAAATGAGCTTTCTAATTCTTGAGGATAGAATGTCGATGTGAGTACCCCAATTTAATTTTTTATCGATCGTCACTCCTAAATATTTGATCGTATTCACTTGCGACAAAACTGCGCAAGTACATTGTGTTGGACGTGAGTGACTTCGATTACACGGATATGTATGAATTTTAATTTGTATGTTATTGAGTTCTAAATCTTTTCTCGCCGACTTACTGAAGCAGATATATTTGGTCTTATTGGTATTGAGGGAGAGTAGACTATTTTCAAGCCACTTCGTTACATCTGCCAGACAATTTTCTGCCAGTTCTGTCAGAGTTTCCCACGTCTGTTCGTGTAGAATCAGCACTGTGTCGTCTGCGAACATGAGCATGTCTAACCCAGGCGATTCCACACAGCTGTTTAGTGAATTAATATAGATGAGGAAAAGCGCCGGACCGAGCGTACTTCCTTGCGGGACTCCGTAGGTGCAAATAGAATTAGCACTTTCGTCCTCCTCAACCCTCACTCGTTGTGATCTCCCAGTCAAATAGTCAGAAAACCATTCCAAGACAGTTCCTCTAATTCCAGTGTTCTCTAGTCTCGTCAGTAAGATTGGAATTGAGACGGTATCAAATGCTTTCTGGAGATCCAGAAATATTGCCAAACATTTATGTCCTTTGTCTAAGTAATTAGTTACCAGAGTCGAAAGCATCAGAACGGCGTCTTCTGTAGAACGTGCTTCTCTAAAACCATATTGATTTTTGCTAAGTAACGTGTTCTTTTCTAGAAACTTCATGAGGCGCTTTTTAACTAGTTTTTCCAAAATTTTGGATAGAGTTGAGAGAAGGGAAATAGGACGATAGTTTGAGGGAGAAGATTTATCACCATCCTTATAAATAGGACGTACAATTGCTTTTTTAAAAGTGGAGGGAAATGTGCCGGTTTCGAAACTTAAATTACATGTAAAAGAAATTGGCACCGCTAGATAATCGACAAATTGTTTCAATAATTTTGCTGTTATTTTGTCCCACCCAGGTGCACCGTTAGATTTTAAAGTAAAAATAGTACTCTTGACTTCACCTGGATCCGTAGGAAGAAGACACATTGAATTAACCGGGGAGTTTATGTCTTTTGCTTTGGAAGCCAAAGTCCGTTCTGATGTCTTCATCTCTGTAAGAGTTTTATTAGCTAGTGTTTCACCAATGGAAGTAAAAAAATGAATTAACTACATTCAGAGATTCGGTTGGATTATCTCTTAGGTTTAACAGATCGCTAGGTGACGTTTTTTTGCTTTTAAAGTTACAAATTTCCTTAATTACATTCCATGTTTCCTTAATGTTTCCTTGACTTTCGATCAATTTGTTTTTATAATATGCCCTCTTTAAGTCTTTAATTATTTTGTTATGATCACGGTTATCTACATATTGTATTCGCTAATAGGACTTGTAATATTTTTTAATATAAAAGTTAGGCGTCGATGATATTTGCAACGGGCCCATTAGCATCCCCACCAGTAGGCCAGATGTGAATTCCTGTCTAGCCCACTCCTTATCATAGGGGGGGCTGATGAAAATTTTAATTATCCTCTGTATCTCTCCTCATCTTAAAGGTGCCAAAAATGTCTAGAAACTCCCATTGAGACTAGTTTTCTACAATCGTGAATCTAATTCTCACTTCAATGCTCATGTTATTATTACGACATTAGCAAAGACGTACTAGGGAGCCAGAAATAAGAAAGAGGTGGAACCACAAACAGAAAGAAAGAAACGCAATTTTAACTTTAAAAAAATGTAATCTTTTTAACCCCCGACGCAAAAACGACGGGGTGTTATAAGTTTGACGTGTCTGTCTGTCTGTCTGTCTGTCTGTCTGTCTGTCTGTCTGTGTGTGTGTGTGTGTGTGTATGTGTCTGTCTGTGGCATCGTAGCTCCCAAACGGATGAACGGATTTTGATTTTGTTTTTTTTGTTTGAAAGTAGAGTTAGTCGAGAGTGTTCTTAGCCATGTTTGGTGGAAATCGGTCCAAGATGGCCGCCGCTACAAAATGGCGGATTACTTTTTTCTTCCACGACCCCCTCAATATGGGTATCAAATGAAAGGGCTTAACGAGTAGATTACAGTCCACTATATAAAATTTAAAATCCAAGATGGCCGCCATACAAATAATGGTGAAATACGTATTGCGTTGGGGGTTTTTTAAATTTTTAATTTAATTCACTTGTTACGGTATCTGCTCTCCTAGTACTTTTTGGAGGCATCGGCCAACTATACCGGCGGCACACAAAGTGACAGATCTTAGAAACGAAAAGAATATGGCGTAAATGGACATTATAACAGTGTTAGTTACCGAGCTGGGCAGCGTGGCAGCCAAGTCGGCGCCCTCGGCGTAGGCTTGCAACAAGTTCTGCAGGTGTCCGTTGTTGACAGCGTGCTGTACCTCCGCCTGCCTCTCCACCGCGTCGCAGCAGGTCGTCGCTGCGTACGCTCGGTACACGTACTTCTCTCGGATGAACCTGAGACGTTCTTCCCTGGAAATGAACAGAAGAATGTGTTATTTAGTTGCATAGGGTTTTTGATTACCATTCGCGGGGGTAGACTTCCTTTGCAGGAGATCGACTAGGTGGATACCCCAAGTGCCAGTTATTCTACCGCTTAAGCAGTGATGTGCAAACATTACTACGTACTATTTACGTAGTACTGTGCTTCTACTGAAGTCACTACCAGTAGGAGGGCACTGTAGCTAGTGAAATTACTGGGATAAAGAGTCTTAACATCTTGTAACTCTTGAGTAAGAAGCATTAGTGAAGTATACCTCGGTTTTTCATCATGCTAACGTAAAGCAGCCGTTACCATATCCTAATTAAGTTGTAGCAATATAAGCTACTAGGTCCTAGGAAAATAATGTTAATTTTACCTTCACACACATTCCACATCATATTAGCATATTTTCACTGTAGATTTTCAATGTTTTAAAGTAAATAATTAAAGTTTTTCATTCACCCTCCGTAATTGAAACAAACAAATAAAAATATCTTGAATTTCCTATAAAAAGGTGGGTGGATGAATAAGTTTGGTTGTCAGCTGTCAAAATGTCAGTTGTCAGTCCGACATTTAGTTCTTTTCAATGAATGTCACAAGCGCAAATCATGTGCCAAATAAAAATAAATAGTTGCCAGGGAGATAAAAATCCACTCAATGGTAGGAAATTTTTATCTCCCAAGACAAATAAATGATAATAAATTCTAAAATAATAAAATTGTTAAAAATAGTTAAATACCAATTTTTATCGGTTTCCTCTCCAATAAATAACAATTAAATAGTAGGCACTACCAACTACAGGTAGGGTTTATAGTGAGGGAATCGCCTTTGATCATATGTGAGGCCGACTCGATGTATTTTACTTATCGGGTCGGATTAATATTTTGAAACAAAAGGGTAGTCGTGTCAAGTCTGTTGAGTAGTATTTGGATTTATGCGCTGGTAGCCCAGCCGTCCATGTTTTTTCCCCTCCAGACCATACGACGCCATGAAATCCTTTATAAGGCAAAACACGCCCATTGTTCTTTCTTTTACGCATCGAGAGCACAAGTGTGAAGTCGCGGTTAGGGCGGGGGAAGGCCTAGGCTATGCCGAGGCGTCCCTCGCCCATGAGTGTTTTATTCTTTTATAGGGACAAGTTCCCCAGCCTCCAGTAAAAGTTTTAATAGAAATACAGTAAAATCAGTGTTGTGTTTAATCACCGGTGAGTAACCTCGGTTAATCTTTCATCACCGACCGACCTCCCGCGTCGGTATTTCTAGAGGTTTCTCGATGTTAATCTTGTTCTTTTCCTATAGCACTGTTTCTGACACCCCGAGCTGCGTGTGCCGTTCGTCCCGCGCGTCCGCCGGGCGAACACGTGTCGGCCTACCCACTTTTAAGTGGTGAGTTTATTTTTTATTTGAGTGGGTAGGATTGTTCTACTCTGGAACGCCATGTTCCCGTAGGTTGATAGGAACGGGCCTAAGACCTGTGAATTGTTCACAGGGTCCCGGGTTAGGGCTCCGCCTCTTCAAGCTTCGGCCGCCGCCCGTCACAGGCGAGGCTGCCGCCGAGCATATTCCAGCGGGTGGCGCTAGTGTAGCTGCCCAGCTGCGTTCTACGTGGTTTAAATTCCCGATTTTCAAGCCGCGCCGTCGCCGCCATTTTGTGGTATAGCCACGTGCGTGCCGCAGGACCCTAGAGCTCCTGTTGTAGTATTCGTGTGAGGAATATAGTACTCCCCCCATATAATCTCTGCCGATAACGCAAGATTTTTAATAGATTTATTGTAACTTTTGTTCTGTCCACGTGGGTGATTCCTGGTCACGGTCGAAGGGCCATCAGCAGCTCCCTGTGACATCACCATGTGTGATAAATAATACTGGACTTACTTAAATAACCTTTTTTTTATTTAACCTAATTTGCTAATTTAATTTTGATCGTAACGTACCTTTTTATTTTTGGGCCCTCAGCCATTCTTAGGTACCATATTGTATATTAATATCATGTAAATATACCGTATGTATATAATACGGTCTTGTTCTTAAAATTAGTTCCATTTTAGGCCACGCGCCATAAGATCCTAGTTTGTTTAAGCGGCTAGTAATAAGTCGGAATTGTATGTACCATAAATTAATTTCACCAGTACCTCAACTTGCTTACATATTTATTTTGATAATTTAATGCATGTTTATTTTGTAACCAATGATGTGGAACCAAGGAATAAAATAACCTATATAACTTTGTTAATGATTTTTATTTTGTACCAACCCCGCTTCTCGTTTGTAGGAGGGAGATCAGTGGCGCCCTTATTCTAAATTCTTCTGATCTTTCTCCTCTCTAGGCTGAAACCATCCATGACTCTGGCTCTCATGTTGTACAATTTTGCTAGTCGGAAATTTCAGTCAGTACACCCTAAATTGCTACAAAGTCTCAACCCGTAGGTCTACTAACCATTACCCGGTCTACACACTACTAACCATTTTTTAGTTTGGTCTAGAGTCTAAGCCAAACATTCTAAAATTAAATAAACCATCACTCACATAGTACTTTCTGGCGTAAGTTTATCACTCTCATGAAGCGTGTTCTCCATGATTTCATTGAACATCTGGTTCCCCATGTGCCTCGCTAGCAGTAACTGTGAAGTGCTGAGTCGGTCGAGGGTTAACGACTGTATCCTGGAGATGTGGACGCCCAGCTCTCGGTGGCTTCCTGAACATTCTATGCAGACTATGATGCCGAAGTTTGTTGATAACCAGGTGGGATCTGCAATAAAAGACAACCAATTACTGTGAGATAATAATTGGTTAACTTACACCTTTATTTCTACTAATGGTCTTTCGGTCATATATAGTTTGGACACATGAAAATTATATGCATTTCTGATCTCCATCAAAGCATTCTCGCGGGAGCAGATTTGCGGGGCTGGGAGAAAAGTACGAACTTGATCCGAAGTATTTATTTCTGCATCGGTTTTTTTTTTCGGTCAAGTTGATATCTTCGTGTAAAAGGTCATTTTGGGCAGTCCCAAAATGACCTTTTACAGGAAGATATGAGATAGTGATAATGTTGTGTAGTCTTTTCAGTAAAAGACTACACAACTTTCTATATAAATTGCTGTAGATTGATTCAAGGTTGTTCGTCTGTTGGTGCAAGGAATCTTACCATTAGTAAAGCAGCAATCAGCACTCATACTTGGTTCCCAGGCATGACTCGCACAGCTCTGATGATAGACCACTGTAGATCCAGTAAGGAATGTCCAGGGTCGTTGTTAATTTCCCCAGCTTGTTGGTGCAAAGAATCTTACCATTAGTAGAACCGCAGTCAGCACAGACTTGGTTCCCAGGCATTTCTCGCACAGCTCTGATGATAGACCGCTATAGATCCAGCAACGAATGTCTAGGGTCGTTGTTAATTTCCCCAGCTTGTTGGTGCAAGGAATCTTACCATTAGTAGAGCCGCAGTCAGCACAGACTTGGTTCCCAGGCATGGCTCGCACAGCTCTGATGATAGACCGCTGTAGATCCAGCAACGAATGTCCAGGGTCGTTGTTAGTTTCCCCAGCTTGTTGGTCCAAGGAATCTTACCATCAGTAGAGCCGCAGTCAGCACAGACTTGGTTACCAGGCATTTCTCGCACAGCTCTGATGATAGACCGCTATAGATCCAGCAACGAATGTCTAGGGTCGTTGTTAATTTCCCCAGCTTGTTGGTGCAAGGAATCTTACCATTAGTAGAGCCGCAGTCAGCACAGACTTGGTTCCCAGGCATGGCTCGCACAGCTCTGATGATAGACCGCTGTAGATCCAGCAACGAATGTCCAGGGTTGTTGTTAGTTTCCCCAGCTTGTTGGTCCAAGGAATCTTACCATTAGTAGAGCCGCAGTCAGCACAGACTTGGTTCCCAGGCATGACTCGCACAGCTCTGATGATAGACCGCTGTAGATCCAGTAAGGAATGTCCAGGGTCGTTGTTAGTTTCCCCAGCTTGTTTGTGCAAGGAATCTTACCATTAGTAGAGCCGCAGTCAGCACAGACTTGGTTCCCAGGCATGGCTCGCACAGCTCTGATGATAGACCGCTGTAGATCCAGCAACGAATGTCCAGGGTCGTTGTTCGTTTCCCCAGCTCGTTGGTGCAAGGAATCTTACCATTAGTAGAGCCGCAGTCAGCACAGACTTGATTACCAGGCATGGCTCGGACTGCTCTGATAATAGACCGCTGTAGATCCAGCAACGAATGTCCAGGGTCGTTGTTAGTTTCCCCAGCTTGTTGGTGGAAGGCTCGCATTAGCGCGCCCTCCTTACAGTTGACTAGAACAGACGTCCACGCTCGCTGCTCGTTTTCATCTTCCGCTTGGAAGTGGTAGGTACGGTTATCTGAAGAAAAAATTGGGCTTACTCGTACGACGACAAAAAATAAACAAAGTACAAAAATCTTCTCTATCTAAGTGTATTGAGCATGGTAGAGTGCTAAACTGGCATAATATGAACGGAAAACTACTAAGCTTTTCGCGTTGAATGAATAACGGACTCGCAGCTCAAATTAAAACATCACGTTTCATTAGGAGACGTTAATTTTAAAAGGAAATATTTTTAAGCAAAATGAGACACATCTGAAGAGCCTTTATTTTAGTATGGTTTGGTCAAACTTACATGAGACTAGATCAAACGCCCTCTTATCCTCCGCGGCTACTTTAATTTGACAAGTGAGAAGGTTCACTCTCGCCGGAGTCTTGTTCTCATCTGCGTGAAAGATGTCTAAGAATCCTTCGGCAGTGACTCTACATCTTCGCTTTTGCCACACCCTCCTGACTTTCCCCTCAGACTTTTTGAGTAAGTAGCCGCTTCTTGTAACCCCGTGTTGTTTGTCTCCTTGTAACTGATGTAGGGAATAACCACCGACTGATGTTGCTACCTGGAAGAGAATTTCATTTGTGAAAACTTTATAGATGGCAAAAGATAAATAATACATTCTATTATGGCCACTTTCCATACCGTTATGCACATGATTCATCCTACTTAAACACATAAATCGACTCATTGTCAACAACAAAATTTACCCGCTGCTACGAATACACAGATGACAGCAAAACAACAAACCTCTCTATCAGGTGGCGCGGCGGCTCGCAACATGTTCCTCAACTCTAATAACCTCCGCCTCTCGTCGTCTTGCTGTTGTCTGATCTTTTGCAACTGCACACTCAAGTCCGCCACGTAAACTCCAAAATGCTCAATAGTCTTCAAGCCGTCTTGAAAGTAATTAGTCTGAGCGTGATAGTACTCCACCAGGTGCTGCAGCAACTCGATCCCTTTCTTCGTCTTGATCTCGTTGAATTTTATCAGGTACTAGAAATAGAAACGTTTCATGACGTTAAGTGGTGTCAACCGGGCAGACGTGGCGACGCCGCTGGTGACGCGTGGGCAAGCCCTCGCCGACTCATTGGGGACCGTGGCGAAACGCGGCTTGTTAGCGACGAGAGAGACTCGGACTGGGTAACCGAACAAATATAATTAAACCGTGCCCTTCCGCGAGTTAAAATTACGCCACATGACGCACACGCACGCCGTTCGCGTATGGAGGATCCAAATCTGTCTTTCACAGTTGTGCAATAATAATAAAGCTAGCACGCGACCTTGCACAACTTTCTTGGCCGGGCGGCGGTGAACTTGTCACTTTAATTTCCACTATACAACTTCCTCGATCGTCGATGCCTCATGTAGGAGTGGGTAACGTGGGTGAAATGCCGAGAAAGGTGATAGCGTAGGCTGCGGGTGAAGTGCGGACGAGGTATTTGCACCGAGCGCGGATTGAGTCGTGAACAAAGCGAGGGTCACAGCGCCGACGGCGACCGGCCCTGCGCCGTGCAAGGCCGGTCGTCGACCTGACGCGCGCCTCCATGGTAGCGCACGGACTAAGGGACTTCTAGCTCAGCTTTCCTTTTTTAAACATTCGACAAATGGAATTGCATTCACGTCGAAGGTTGCAAGTGCTAATTACTTCGCCCGGCCACCATGTTTTATGTTCGGCTAAACGATTCAATTAAATGCAATCGTATTCCGAATCTGAATTAAAAAGTTTAATTTCTGTACATTTTATAGGTAGAAATAAAATGTTTGATGCGCGGTCAGATGATCGGAGAGTACGTCAGAAGGGGCGTAGCAATCACGAATTCTATTTCTGTACAGAAAATGGGATTACCGCAGCACAATGTCAGCTGTTTCAGGAGACTAAGTTATCGCGATAAACAATTTAGAACAATTACCTTTGTGGTTTAAAAATAATATTGTGGTATGCGATCAGTGGTCGTATGATACGGTGTACGCCTTTTGCAATCACAGAATGCTAATATGATCATGAGTACACAGGTAGTGAACAGGTTCTTATAATAAACGCCAGAGCAGTGAGCAGACGAGATTTAAAATCAAATGACTATGAATCATAATAATAACTGAACATTTTTTTAATCTGAGTTAGTACATACTTCATGTTTATAAGATACCATTTCTCAAACGAAATTTAGATTTTAATTCTCTCGCATTAGTTGAAATTTTCTTTTTCAACAATTTATAGCACTGGAAATAGTGCTGAAGCATTATTTCGAGCTGATTACGTCAATGTAGCGTGTAATATCATAAAATCGATGAATTTGCGTAATCCACATAAACTGAGTATGACTGAGCCTTTGAAGACATCACGAATTACGGCTAACCACAGGCTTTATCGAGCTTCAGATTCCATTACCCAGTTCAATATTGATATTGCAATGATTAAAGCATATTACACGTAGAGTACTTTGGCTCTGTACTCTGTACCAAGCAGGTGAAGGATCTTATCTTAGTTTGCGTAAATGTTAAAAGCTAGCAGCAAGCTATTAGGATGCAACGCGTTGATTCACCGGCCCACGTCACAAAAGGCAAAGGAGCAGAGAGTTAGCTCTAACTTTTATAACAGAGTTTGAATACCTTTCAGGGTTAAATATTTACTTAGGCACTGCACGAGAATCAAATAAAATGCGGCTCTTCTGCTCAGGTTTTCTAGATGTTCTGTTATACAGACCTGATCTGATGGACATTTTGTTACATGGACTGTAATTTTTTTTGTATGGAAAATTGGTAATAAGATGTTTCGTGCTGTTAAACGCCATACTTAGGCCACCTGATCATGAATGCAAGAATTAAGGGCATCTACTATTCACCAGTCACCAGCAGACACCGAATGTTTTATAGAAAAAAAATTGTAAATATGCGCATCGGATTCGTAGTAAATACATAGTACTCGTATATTATGATCATTATAATGAAGCCCGTCTTCTGTAAGTAAATAATGTATGTTGTATCTATGCCATACATCCCACAAGATTGAGCAACCGACCGTGAACCTTTCTACCCCGTATTGTATTAATAATTTGGCGTGGGCATTAGCCAAGATAATGAGGCTCTTGTAGTGCGTAGCTTCGTAGATATTTGGCAATGTGTTCAGACGTAATAAATTTCGTGGTCGGCGTGCGTAATATCAAAATGATACGAATAGTTTGTTATACGAAAAAGGGCTTTATGTAACGTTGTCTTTTTGTACACGGTATCTATGTTATGAATATATTTATGCAACTATTGCAATATTAGCTACTTGTACAATAATCTTATCAGAGGCACTTGTTTGCGCAATGCAGCGTAGTCGCGTTCAAATAATGAAAACGGTGGGGCGTAAAGTTTTTGTGAACTACACTGATGATTTTCTTCAAATCAAGTAATTCAGATGACTCATCTACCTTAAAAAATACTCTGCATTTGCCGAAAAGTAAAAGAAAAGATCCTTTCTTAATCCTTATTGATTCACTGTTATTTCTGTGTGTTTTTTTTTTTCAAAGAGTTATTTAATCTTAATCCAGCCACATTTCACATCCGACCCATATAACGGTTATCTTACTATGCCAACCCCAACGATAAACAAAAAGAATAAATAAAAAAGGAAAACATGAAAATTAATGGGGTGTCCAAAGTAGCAATTTTTTACGGTCAATTAATTTGGTAAGATTTACCAAATTGGTCATTAATTTTCTCAGCTGGCAGGCTCCGCCGAAACTTGAAACTGCTGAAATTATACTCTAGGCATTCTTATTATGTAATATAAAGGATTCAGGGGAAATACCTTGTGTAGCAACCGCACATTTACAGTGAACAGGAATGAACACTAAATCACTGGTTTGAAGTAAAGGTAAAGGTCCTCAAGGGACCATATATTTGCTTATGGTACCAATTCTTTCATTCGAGGGTATTGATAAAAGAACATCTGAAGAGACAGAGCCACATCAGTAAAGAAATTGTTCTTAGAACCGGACTATGCTTAATTGTACCCAGTGGTAGGTATTTAAAACTTACTAAGGTTACTTCTGTTTCATAAGGGTTGAAGTTTGGAAGAATACATCATCGTTATAATATGAACTGATAAGTGTCCTTGTAATAGAAAAGCAGGCAAAGCCTAAAGACTAAAAAAAATGAGGACAGAATACCGAACCCATTGATGATCTCATGACAAAGAATGATTATAACGACATGAACTTTACATACGTATCGTGCCAACCCTCGAATTACAAGTTACGGGTAAATAATGTTACGTATATCTACTGGCCGACCTCCAGTTACAAAAACTGCAGTTTTCTGGCACTGGTATCAAAACAACGGGAGCATTGTCATTGCCAAGTGCCACTTGAACCTCGGGTGCAAAGGTCACTCTCAGCTTTTGTAACGGAACTAACAACCAGTACAGTTAGGAGTCACTTTGTCTTATGAAATCATCAGGGCGTCAAAGTTACGTTAAACATATTTTTTAGTTAACTTGTTGTGAGGAAACATGAACGAAAACACAGTACACTTTGATTTGCCAGAGACTCGCCTGGTGGAAAGTGATGTTGTGGCAGAACATTATACACGCGGACCAAAGAAACCTATTCTTCCTAAATTAAAACACGATTCTGAAACACTAAGTTAGACAAGGAGATCCATACCATATTTCATAATATATAGCAATCCTTATAACATTGCGATGTCTTTTGTCAAAGGCTAACCAATGGGCATAGTTTACAACAAAACCTCTGAAACTACCACATTTTCAATATGAGAGGTCTTTGCTTGAAGCATCAGAAAAAGATCTTGTTACTCCTACAATTTGAGAGCACTTTGTCAAGTTTTGAAAGACGTAACTCAGTTTCAGTATCAAGAATTGTTGAGGGATTCTTCGAACACTCCAAGTTTCTTGACAAAGTTTACAAAATTAGACGTCCATATTTTGTTGTTTCAAGTTTTAATTTTAAAAGGATGACGTAAATAAAAAACAGTTCAGGGATGAATTATGACCATTCAGTCTAATTGATAACTTTTGTTCAGGAGTTATTGGACAAATTTAATGTCGTTATATAAAAAAAATGCTGGAATCACTTGAGATTAAGAAATAATTCAACGTTCGGTTGAACTTAAGCCATATCTAAGCTTACCAAAGGTAAAAAAAAAACAGCCAGTAAAAAACAGATACTCCTTAGAGAAAAAACAGAAGCCAGGCGAATATTATTCACTAAGGAAGAGGGGAATTATGAGCAAATAAAGTAACTACAGAGCCCAACATCATGAAAAGTCGAGGAAAAGGAGCCAAATACTCAGCCAGGGATAACAGATAAGAAGAAAAATAAATAAAAGCGGTTTTGATTTGTAAATGCAGAGGGGGCCCAAGACAACGAAAAGTTAAGGAAAAGAAATCAAAACGCTGCGCTGTATAGAATGACACCTATATAAAAAGACATATAAAAGAAACAGAAGATGTAGAAGAAATAAAAAGCAACGTTATTAAGTTTTAATTAGTAAATGCTGAAGCAAATAAAGCCAGTCCAGTTAGAACATTATTCAGTGTACAGTAGTTATTGTATCGGACAGTAACGTAAGCACCTGTCACCGTCAGACATATTGTTACACGCATTGTTCATTACACACCGGGATGCAAGCGTGTAGATTAATTGTATGCGGATACTGGATGCTGACGTAATGAATTACCTAAACTGGAGGATAATTATTTAAGCCCGGTGATTTGTTGAAAGAATAAATATTTTTAATGGCTATGATCTTGTTGAAGTGAAAACTTCTTTAGCGGCGCTGAGCACTTTTTTGTATGGGTAAAAACTTTCAAACTCGCGTCAGGGTCACGTGATGCTGATCGAAAAAGCGTAAGATCGAGGGGAAGGGAGAGGAACTAGTATCTCCCAATCTTTCTACCGTGCCTGAGTGTGCTGCTCTGTTTAGGCGGCAGAGGGGGCTTAGACAAGCGCGCGCCCGATATTTTTTTTTAATATTTTATATTTATATTTTTATATTTTATTTTTTTTTTATTAGACACTTAAATAGGTTCGAATCAAAACTGTTTGTTTCTTACTTCAGTTATCATAAACCAATTGTATCAGTTGTAAAAATTTGCGATGATGATTCTGATAATAACGATGGTGTAAAAGTCGTCGAAATTATGGATGGAAGTTGATTTTTCTGAGAGATAAAATTTAATGTTATATATAAATAACGATATAATATTATAAATAACAACATATAAATTGTCATATTTGTGTACGATAGCGCAATAAATAAACATTGTATTCTACCTCATAAATGATAGTATTTTTATACTTATAATTAAACACAACGTTAATATTGAAGTTTTCACTTCTGCCGGCACTCCCGGAGTGCTACCTTTTTTTTTAAATAGGTTTCCTTTGACCACAATTCATCTTCATGTCGAACCTGCAACAAGGGTTAAAATCCTCCCGAAATAACCACTTACGAGACATGATTTTGATTAAGTGTTGACCCCTTCTTCAAATTTTTTCAAACGAACGGGGGTCGGTTAACTATAACAGGGGTACAAAGGTGTTTTATTTCATTTAGTACTTTGATGTAATGGAACAATGAAGAAGTAAACCTAATAAAACAATATTGTTTGACAAACTTACCACACTAAGGTAAAAACCATTAATTTTCTTTTATTTCCCGAACCGTGTCTTAAAAGATTTTCCTACAATCATAAAAAATATATAAAGGCAATACCTTAAATAAAAAGATTGAAAAAAAAAGATAACGCCACCGTATACGACAAATTTAAGCCAATTTATTACGTGAAATTCGTCAGGATTCGTCTCAAGAGGAAATTAACATTTCATGCTAACAACATGGGGGAGGTTTGTTTGGACCCAGAAGTATTTGACGCAAGTCTGTATTTAAACAATTGTCTACAATTTATCGTCCAAAACTCATAATTAAAAGATTAATTACTCCATTGGCGTGTAATTTCGTAAAAATGTCACCAAATGAATGTTGTAACATATATTACATCTTATTTCGAAGTATTCAGATAGCGTTATCGATAAATGACGCGTAATTTAAAGCTCTTTAACTACATATATTTAAGAATCATGCAAATGATACCCCAAGCAAAGGCAAATATTACATTATCCGAATTTTGATGGCATTAATTACACTTGCCTTCACAATTTCGAGCAAAAAAAGGTAAACAAACAAGTTTCAAGTTGCACAAAATAACCATCCTTCGTGTAGAGATTTATTAGAGTCCATTAGACCCTGAATTATTTATTTACATTGTTACGGAGGGTACGTTTATCCGAAGCCAAACAAGCGAACCGGTCATTTGAACTCAGGTTAAATTGCCCCAGTAACTACTACTTATTCTATGGTAGAGGTTCTGGTAGAGACTGTTTCGTAATCTGTATGGCTTATTAAAGTGGGAGTGACCAACAGGTTGCCGCCAGGGGCAGGATGAAGCCGCAAATTACTTAGTAGCAATTAATATCATGCACACCTTTGCCACAACTCCACTGAGGGGTAAAATGTTGAAGGTTAACCTTTGATAAATAAAACATAAAGTTTAAGCTTGTTGTTACTCGTCATTATTTAATTGGTATTCCAAGTGTGATCTCTACACAGAATTCTGAATAAGTAGATGTGAACGTCGGGAAATTTAAAATTCTTCCAAGAATATCATAGACAATCTAAACATCCGCATAGTTGGCGATAACTCCTTAAAGCCGAAGATTAACATCGGAATGTACTGAACCGTCGACTGACATTTTTGTCGAGTTAACATCTGTTTACCACAGCAATAACATGATCGCTTTGAATAAAGAGAGACACAAACTTGGAGAAATTGATATCCTCAAATACAATGAAACATTGAAGTAATATCATAAGTTTTGAAAGTGACTACAACCTGCAATTTCAAGAATATTGCTAGAAACTTCAATATGCAATATCATTTGAAGAGTTTCATAAGAGTAATTATACCTACATCATACTAATATTATAAATGCGAATGTTTGTGAGTATGTTTGTTATCATAGTTGAAATTTGGTATAGAGATAGCTTAGACCCTGGAATAACACATAGGCTACAGTACAGCGGGTAAAACAGCTGGGCGCAGCTAGTGTTAATAACATTACGTGTTCAGTGATAGCGACAAGAACCTATGATTCTAAGAAGAGTTCAAGGATGACTACTTATCTAATACCTCCTCCTCCTTGAGTCGTGTTCCCCATTACTGGGGGTCGTGACGCCTCCCTTGTAGGATGCGATCTCTTATGATAGAGCGTCATCTAGGCCGGTTGGATGCAATTTTCAGGGCCTCGTGAACGGGAGCTTCGAGAGTGGTGCGGATCTGATCTAACCAACGCATCGGACTGCGACCTGGGGACCTCCTTCCTTCGATTTTGCCAGTGACTATGAGCTTCTCCAGATTTTCATCTCCTTTTCGAGCTATATTGTCGAAGTACTCAAAGATTCTCTTCAGACAGATAGTTGACATATCTAATACAAAGGTAATAAAACCTAAACGTACAGAATACAGAAGCTAAATGAATAACTAATTAACACCTCCGAAGAGTATACGCTGTAGAAACCCAAAAAGCAACACCTAATAAAACTGCCACATAAATACTGTGTAGCAGTCGTTTAAAGTTAAATACTATAAACAAACGGTGGCTGGGCATTCAAAGTGCTACGTACACTCATAGTCGAATTACGTTAGAAATAAACAAGAGCAAGAATGTAAGAAGACTTCGTCGAATGAGTCGTTAATTCAACTACGTAGGAAACAGGAGCCGATGACTTTTTACAAGCTTTATATTACTTTCACCTGTCTGTTGTCTGTAATCAAATCTTGCAAGTTTAATTTGACCCACTTCCCGGTTTCCAATTGAGCTGAAAATTTGCATGCGTGTGTAAATCGGATGACAATACAATATTTTTATGACATCGAGCTGATCTGATGATGGAGCTGGAAGGTGGCCATAGGAACTCTGTCATTAAACAACGCAACCCCATCGAGCTTGGGTTCATTTGATTCGTCTTGATGAGTACTTTATGATGCAAGATGGTAAGAATAATTAAAGCTTGTTTTTTAAAAGTATTTTTAAAATTTCACTTGTTATACATAATATGAAATATGAACTAAACCAATCAAACTACATAATATTCGCATATTTAGGATTTGAATTAGATTGCAGCACTACGCTTTTCACCCAAAGATGTAAATCGTCAAATATTTTTTTTGTAATACGTATATCCGATCCGTAGTCTATATCTAAAATATTATAATGGTTGCCAATTTTAATTTAATATGCTTTTTAGACTACAAATTTGCAATATACAGAATTCTGGCATATTTCGAAGTTATTAAGTTCAAGGTGTTGTTAGCACTTACCTCACACATCTGAAGTTGGAACAGTCTCCTCTCTTTTTCCATTTCGTCAGCGATCTCCGCCGGCGTCACTTCGCTCCTGATAAGACCAGCTTCTTTCGCCTGTGATTTCTTCTCTTTCTCTAACTTCAGGTACTTTGACTCGTAGTCTTTGGATGCCTTATCGAAAGGCCTTTTCAAATCACCTTTGACTCCCCTCAAGTCTCCTTTTAGAAGACTGTCTACCGGGAACATTACAATGTTGTTTATGTTCTGCATCTGTGGAAGACAAGAATGTGTTATTTTAATTTGAAGAGGTGTTTATATTCAATTGGTATTCAATGTTTGCAGGGAGTACCAGGCTAATCCTTAATCGATTCTACAGTGATTAACGACGAAATCGATTTATGTTATCCTCAAGGTCGATAGATTTCAGCAGAGAACGTTCACACAAAATGTCATCGTAGGACTAGATCACGTAAAATATCGTCGTCGTAGTTATTTCGTTGCCCAATATTTGCATTCCATGAGGCATTTGGCTGCGCTCGGAGCAATGTGCCAGTTGCTTCACTGATTCCGTTGTGAATTGTGATGGTCAAGCTATACTCTCGTTATATTTCGGAATGAACGCCAAATTTAACGTTGCCAATTGAGCGACTGCCATTGATGAGCTTCATACACAATTTAAGATATTTATGTCTCGAAATATGTCAAAGTATCTATAATTTTATATGAGCAACGTGACAGTGAACGTTAGGATGAGAAATTTGGGTAGCATATAGAAAAAGATTTAACATCACATCAGTTTTTAAAAACGAGTAGTTTGATTCCAACCCAACCTGTCCAATCACATTTTCAGATTTGTCACATTACAGCAGAAGAAACTACGAGACGCTACTAATAACAAATTATATCAACACACAGTGCCATCAATAAAAATCAAACACCATAAAATGTATCGAACGCAATGAAGTGGTTGTCACAGATACAGTAATTAACACAGTCAACTGTTGAATGATCGATGTAGCAGACGGTAATTAAACCAGATACAAAACATGGAAAAAGGCATGGTTGGTAAGTGGAAACCCATTTACGAGGCCGATTATGTAATCAATGAAGCGAGTGCGCTGGTGACGGGCCCTGGCGAGACTAGGGGAACAAAGGGATGTACACAATGAAACCTTTCCTAAACAATATACCCTCGTCCAATGTACTTCTAAGTGCTACAATAGAACATTGGCAGCGCTTCACAATTTAATATCAATTGATTCCTCTCAAATAACTGAGTCACGATTTGCCGTTAAAAAGTTTCGGCAGAACACTTTATGATATTGGATGTTGGATCCGACCTCTGCCTCGTTAACGAAGTAGGTGCGCAATAAATTGTTTGCAAAAAGCACGTACCGCATACATGGTTCATCATAAAACATAAAGGTAAGTACGAAGCGCAGAAATAATACAGAATAATATTCCAGTTACGAAATATGTATTTCAAAAGTTTACTAGGCCATCGTAATAGATTAACTGCAGCAATCTCTGCAACTGGAGCACAATAAGTAGCGATTTTCCCATAGTTACACATGACGGCACGCTCGATTAAACGGGAACGATTATCGAAATAGCGAATTGAATTTCCAGCAAAGTTTCGCTTTCAGTGTTCTGTGAAGTTGCACAAGTGTAGACTTAGGGTTTCCAATTTATCATTTCCGAGAGAGGAATGGAATCGAGAGCGATACAGAGAAAGGAACTTGGTCTGGGCAACACAAAGTTAGAAGTACAAAAGCTGGATTCGACTAAGCTTATGACAGACATCCTGAACGAACTCATCATTCAATAAAGTAAACCTGAACCAAGTTTACTTCATATTGGTAACAAATACGTATTAATGTTCTGTACCCCTAAATTCTTTTTGTTATTTTATTGTATTGGTCCTATGGGACGATATGGTCGCTCAGCGACAAAGTCCTGTACAAAATAAATTTAAAAAAAAAGAAAGACTGATCGTAATAAAGATAAAACACGCAGTAATTTTAACACAACACACTACATAACTGGATAATATGCCACACAACTCTTAGGAACAAAGTGGAACATTAATAAAAGTTTACTTAGACAAATGATGGTATTATAGCGAAGGTGTCAACATGCACTTTTTACTGTGAACATTTCTGAGTAATTAAATATTAATGCAACAATGATCATTGTTTAGATCGTGAGCACGTGCGATCTTTATGCCCGACTATTGTATGTAAATCTGTGGTCGCACGATAAAATAAAATGGTGGTTCATACGTCTGCGAAAAGCAGCCGAAGCGTTAAAGTTAACACCGATATTAATCATTAAAATTATGAAACGATATTATGAAACTCGTATAATACACTGGATGTTGACATTATTATTGCTTCCGCTGATGATAAAACGGCAAAATTAATCATAGAATTGATATGGATTTACGCAAACAAAAAACTCGTTATAGGTAGATATGTATATGATACGAAATTGTTCAGAAGTATAACCAAACTCGGCCATACAATGAAGCCGTCCAAACTTTTCCTAACAAACCAACTGTTCTCAGTGGGCCGAACTTTTCACATTGTTTTATTGCTTTCAAACAAAATGAAATATGTTATTTCCTTTCAGTAAAAGAGTTACCTAATCTCGATTTTCCGAAACGTGCTGGCTCTGGACGAAACGCCTGTTGAACCAGAACATAAAACGGTTACGATCGAGGATTCCGGTAAACGAATTAAATATTTAGGACAGAGCAGAACGACATTCAATATTAAAACGATGCTTAAGAGCTTAAAGAAAATTGCCGACATTTAACTACCCAGGATGTAACATTAATGTTTAATTACTTTTAAGTGATGTAATAGGATTGAGGACTAATGTAGCAATCAGCAGCGCGATTCAAAGAATTGTGATTTTTATTTGCTGCAGGCCTGACTCTATCAATTATTATATTTTCAACACATTAGTAGAGTAGTATTTGATTGTTTTTGTGTATGTGAACTAGCGAGTACCTATGTTCACGCTTATCAATATTTTTTATAGAAATACAATTTTCTTTCCAACATGGAAAAAAAATTAACCGATTTTGGTCTCGGAAATTTTGCACAAAACATTATGTGTGTTATGGGCTAGGCAGCATTTATGCATCTACATTTTAATTGTAAACTAAACGAATATGCACATATCTAGTTTACATTTAAAAAGTAAACCTCTGCATTTCGTATAAAAAATACGTAAGTCTGCAACAGACAATTTGGGGAGGGAAACGGACCGAACAGCTCCAGATCCCTCATGCGAAACGCGACAAGTTGTCTACTCGCCGCGCGTCGCAACTCACATTTTATACAAACGCTGAATCATTTATATCGTGTCTCAATTTCGTGAATCCATTTGAAAAGATTCCCCTCGTAAAGCGAGCGAAAGCAATAAATCGTTATCGAAAATGGATAGAAATTTCCAAACGTAGTGGAAGCGAATCTAATTTGACAAGTGCATAAAAGAAACATCTGCTTGAGGTTTTCGACCTCAATACTTGAAAGTAGCATACCCAACCCATTACACGTAAGAAAACAATAAATTTAATTTAAAAAATCACCAAAGTTCCTAAGTTGCCCTGAGGGAGTACGGGGCTACGGTGGAATTACGGAAGGACAAAGGACTGCACCGTGTCAAGGGCAGGCCAGGGATTCTGCGCAGTACGACGTCCCGAAATTTCAAATATGTTTTATATGAAGAACTGCAGAATTGCAGGTTCGGAAACAAAGAAAAAATTCAATACGGCTGATATTGTCGCAGTTTCAAGCGATGATTTTAATTATCTACTTGTATCACGATTGAAACATTCAATGGAGTCTTTGTTCGTTTCTAATAGGATTCTTTAGATACTTAGAGGTATAGATGAGTAACGGTTAAACTATGTATGTAAGTAGGTATGTTTTCATTACATATCTTTGGCAAAACGTGTATTGTATTGTAATCCCTTTTCTATCTCAATGGTTAAGTTGTTAATACATAGTTACAAGTGAGGATATTTTCGAGGCCAATTAACGTCAAAGCAGTTGCAGGCCAATCGAATCGCCAAGAAGAAGAAGTTACAAGCGACGTTGTCCATATGAAGTGATTTAAGAGTTTGCTTTGAAGTGTACTTATCTAAATAGATAATATAAAAGAGCGGATGGATGACTAAAGCAAATTCAACACACGCCCATTGTGGCAAGTGAATGATCGTGTTTATCACAATACGTATGTAGGTACAACGTGCGCCTGGTAACATTTGCCAGGTCTCATCACCCTGACCCATTTAAAAGCAAATCTGCGGTTGCGCCCACGCAGATACATCAATCGGTATAATGTGATTTTAACACGGACCTTGAATATAATATGATAAGTTATATGTTGAACAATGACTAGAGCGACAAAAAATATGGTAGACACAGGCAGACATTGATTAGAATATCTGCAGCATCCGTGGTATTGATGATACATGAGAAGCTAAGATAAAAGAGCACATAATTTATGAAAAGCCCATATTACGAGTATTAGCAAGTGTTGAAATATCACTTGGCGAAAGAGTGATCGCTGGTAGAAACTAATACGATTATTGTAAATGAAACAAATATCTATAGTCTACAAGATCATAATACTTTTCCTTCAACTAGAGTTTAAGAGCTTACAATTTATAAATTTCTGCTGATAGTAAATTACATAGTAAATTATGTTTTCGTTTTACATCAAAGATAATAAAATTCAATAAGACCGAATCTTATAAATTCTGTTTGATGTTGAAGAAAATAAGTCGAAAATGTGTTAGACAAAAGTAATCAATATTTACAAAGCCCGAGAACGTGAGGGTTAAGCCAATATTTGTATGTCTGCCAATACTGGACTTTTTGGGTTTCATTTACATGATTTTACAAAAGTCAATATTAATATGGAAGGGCTCAAAGAGATAGTAATTTAGGTCTTCGGTAGAAGAGACAGTAAATTAGGTTAAGTGCAGGGAATATTTCGCGAAAGATATATTATGTACATTCTTCAATTACTCTATCCTAAAGTGCTTTGAATCATTTACATTATGTTCCATTTATTAAAACTCGCCATTCTTCAATGATTAACGTACCTTGACTATATAAATTGTCCGTCTTTTAGATATTGAATGAGCAGACTGCTGTAGCTGTACAATAATTTATTCTAATTGAATCGGCAATAATTTCACTTGTGGTTACGCAATTTACGATGTTTTTAATATTTTCTGATGAACATTTATTTATAACTTTAAGTACCAGCCAAACTTCCTTTCACCCGCTGTTATTACTGTAATGAACATTGACAGTGTTTATCGTTGTCTCATAATATAGATTCCGGGGTCATTCATTATGAGCGTTATGAGCCTTTGATCAACGAGCTTCCAAACAATTTTCCATTTGATATTTCTACTTTCTACTTCGACGTCGTAACTATTCCAAATGAGAGGACATGAAAAAATATTTCGCTTTATACATCAAACAAGTCTTCAATATTGTTTTTGCGAATTTCATGTTTAATTTACGTGATAATATCGACGAAAATAGATTATCATCGTGAAACTGCGAGGTCTTAATATACATATATTATATATAAGTTATAATTTAGATAAAATATTGTATTGTAAGCTATAACTCGTATAATGTTTCTCTGTTTTCCTATAGGTATATCTTTATAGCCACCGTTATTCTAAAACTTGTATTTTTTCCTTTCCTGCTTGGTTGTCTGGAAGAGATCGCTATTAGCGATAAGACCGCCACTGAAATGTACTTATTTAGTGTTAATTGTTTTCTTTGTTGCAATAAAGAGTTATCTATCTAATATTGGAACGATACTGGAACAGAAACCAATTTACGCTTCATCCGTCTCTTAGTAAAGATGGCCGCGAGACATCCGCAGGGTGCCCTCGATAGTGCTAATATCCGGTAGCTGTTTGCAACAGATTTTGATTGGTTTGAGTTATTGGGAACGGAATGAAGCCACCGTTTCATTTCACTCTTTCACATTGGAGGCAAGAGAAAGCATTAAAATTCTCTATTCAAGTATTTTCCAAACTTCTTATTAATTCTATTGGGAGATAGGAACCCTTTGTTTTACATTTGCCCTCGGAATATTTTTGAATTTAATTCCACTTCCGAAAGGGTGAAAAAGTTAAGAATACTTTGAACGAAGGTTTTCGATTTACATTATCGATCAAAATTAAGGAGAAAGCTAATCGAGTACGCAGAGGACGGTGTATTCAAGGGTACCCAGTGCGGCCCACAGTGTACTCAGTGCGATAAACAACCGCAACAGTCGCTCGCCACGCCTCAGCCTGAAAACCTCAAGGCGCCAGCTCAACGAGAAAATCAGCAGGTATCGAAGGATTTGGCGAATGTAAAGACATCAGCTGCTAGTAAAGTAACAAAAGCGGCGGCAGAGCCAAAGAGACACAATTTAGAAGAGCGAGAAAAACATAAAGTTGTTTCTCGGGAGCCGAAAAAGGTAACCTCAGTAAACAATAGTACGAGTATTCCTGTGAACAGCACTCCACGGGATCAGTCTTCATCTACTGTACAAGTCTCGAACGAAGACATCCTAGAAGTTAATAATGGACAATGGACCGAAGTGAGATATAAGAAAAGCAGAAGGGCATCACCTATGTGTGGTACTGCCGATTCAACTGTCACGGCATTGAAAGCTGTAGAACCGAAAAAGTATATTCATGTATGGAACATGGAGTCGGGTGCGGACGAGGTCCATAAATACCTACGCCATATCTGCCCTACGGAAGTATGCACTGTGGAGGAGCTAACCCCCAAGGGGAACTATAAATCGTTCAAAATTGGAGTTCCGTTGCCATGCTTTGAAACGATATATTCAGCCTCAATTTGGCCTATAAACGCCAGAATAAAGGAGTGGATTAACTATCGAAGATTTTTAGAACCACCACATCAACAAAACGAATTTTCTGCAAGATCCCAGCAACTTCGAGTCAGAACTTCGGGACAGTCTCAAGCAGCCGCCCCCTCTGCAGCCTCCCATTCCTTTCGCAGTTCTACAAGAGGCCATGCCACACATAGCGGAGTCTACAAATCTTCGTAAATCCAAACGGATTAGAGGTGGGAAAACCGTAACCCTTAAGGTTTTTTACCAAAATGTTCGCGGCCTTAAAACCAAACTTAAGGCATGGCGGAATAGCCTGAGTCTGTCTGAATTCATGATAGTGGCAGCTACTGAAACCTTCCTAGATACTTCAGTGGAAGATGCTGAGCTTGTGCTTGGAGACTGGAGTGTGCTTCGCCGCGATAGAAACACCCCGTGTGGAGGGGTTTTACTAGCCGCACTTGCTCCAATTACGCTCAGTCGTCAAAAATTGTTAGAAACCGAATTTGGAGAAGATCTTTGGGCATCTTTTAAATGGTGCGGGCTATGTTATTACGTGTGCGTAGTATACATCAAACCAAGTTCCTGTGATGAGGTATACATGCGCTGGTTTTGTAAAATAGAGAACTATATAAATAATCTGAAGGGTAATATTGTTATTTTAGGTGATATCAATCTTAATAGTGCCTCATCAAGTGTCAAAAACTATTATTGTTACTTTTTATCATTTTGTTCTTTGAGAGAGACGAATGAGGTAATAAATTCTAAGGGCGGAATGCTTGATATTGTCCTGGTCCGCGAGAGCAATAATGAGTTAGCAGTATCGGTAGAAGCTGTTGAAGGATTTGTCCCACCAGATATGTACCACCCTCCACTAGATATTGGTATATTAACTGTCACGGTTCCTTATGATGATCGTTTAGAACCTAGCAATATTGACCCCTGTAGAGATTGGAATTTTAAAAGTTGTGATTTTATTATGCTCCAAGAGCTTTTTTCTAATGTTTCATGGTCGGAAATACTTATTAATAACGACGCGCAAGTTTGTACCGATAAATTTTATAATATCATTTATGGCATTTTTGACAAAAGTTTTTCTAGGAAAGCTCGTAAATTTTCCAGAACTAAACGGTATCCTGTGTGGTTTACTAAAGATATTATTCGGGATGTTAGAAGGAAATTAAAATTGCACTCTATATGGAAGCGAAGTAGTAATTGTGAGATTGCATATAGCGATTTTTCGCAAGTAAGGGCTTCCCTAAAGAGTCGTGTTGCGGTCGCTTATGACAACTACCTATGTGGCGTCGAAAACTCCGTCATTAGTAATCCTCGGGGTTTCTGGCGGCATATATCTACTCTGCGCTCTAAGGGTGGGTTTGAGCCAACTATATGTCACAATGGAGAGACTGTTAGCGGGGTAAAAGCCGCTGAAGCATTTGCGGAGTTCTTTGCGAGTGTTTTTCTGCCAAATGTCCCTCACCTAGATGTGGAAAATCCTAACGGAATACACGAAAATAGAGCACGCGGCTACGTAAACATTTTTGGAATTTCTCCGCAAGATGTGGTTTTTGCCATTAAAAAATTAAAACCGGGTAGTTCGACCGGCCCTGATAATATCCCGCCGTGGTTTCTGAAACAGTTTAGCGACTACATTGCTGAACCCCTGTGTCACATTTTTAACATGGCTTTAGCGACTGGCACATACCCTGCACAATGGAAAGTTTCGCGAGTTACACCTATACCCAAAAGCTCCAGCAAGCAGTCGGTTGACGAGTATAGGCCTATAGCAATTCTTTCTACGCCAGCCAAAATATTTGAAACTATCTTGCAAAGAGAAATATATAGACAGGTTGAACAACAGCTGTGTAATGAGCAACATGGTTTTCGGAGGAAACGGTCAGTCAACACCAACTTATTGGCTGCTGTTGAGTTTATCTCGTCCCGGTTAGATTGTAAAAGTCAAGTAGATGTCTTGTACTTTGACTTCAGGAAGGCTTTCGACAGAGTAAATAATGACTTGCTTCTTGCCAAGCTCTACAATATGGGTTTCACTCCGAAACTACTGCGGTTAATTGCTGATTACCTTCGCGATCGACAACAATTTGTCCGCCTGGGGGTGTATGAATCTCAGCCATACCACACACGCTCTGGTGTTAGTCAGGGCTCTATTCTGGGACCTCTTTTGTTCATCATAATGATCAATGATCTTCCTGAGATGGTGAGGCACGCAAAATGTCTATTGTACGCGGATGATCTGAAGTTGATGTGCGAAATAAGGTCCGAAAATGACTGCCTACTGCTCCAGCGTGACGTGGACTCTGTGTATCGGTGGGGTGTGAACAATGGAATGCACTTTAATCCTTCCAAATGCTTTGCTATGACATTCGGTCGAATGCTGCACCCAGTCGAATTTGAATACAAGCTCGATTGTGACGTTATAAAGAGATCCACGAATATAAAAGACCTAGGTGTAACATTCGATCGTAAGCTTACGTTCCATGATCACATCGCGGCCACGGCCAAGGATTCATTTAGAAGGCTTGGTTTTGTCCTTAGGAATGCCAGAGATTTTCAGAGTGTCAAGGCGATTAAGTTAGTTTTTAGTGCTCTTGTTCGTAGCAAGCTTGAAGCAAGTTCTTGTATATGGCACCCACACGAGAGCACATATGCTCTTATGCTAGAAAAGGTGCAAAAAGCCTTCCTGAGGTTTCTGTACAAGAAGATGTATGGGTACTATCCATTTATGTACCCTACTAAGTTTCTCCTTGGCTGCTTAGGCTATAACTCACTTTTTTTTTTTATGTGATGAAGTAGAAGACGAGCAAGACGCTCTCCTGATGTTAAGAGATAACGGCTGCCCATAATCAGTACAGTGTTACCTAGGATTTCACAAATTATGTGAAATTCTAGGAGCACTGCACCAACGCTTCTTACTCAAGAGTCATGAGATGTTAAGACTCTTTAGCCCAGTAATTTCACTAGCTACAGTGCCCTCCTACCGGAGCACAGTGATATTTGCACATCACTGCTCAGGCGGTAGAACTGTTGGGGCACTGTTGGGGTACCCACCTAGACGACCTCCTGCAAAGGAAGTCTACCCCCGGTAAGTCAGTTCACTTGAAGTGAGGAGAGCGTATGACCAGATCGCTACAATGTGCAAGATCCTTCGAGGAAATGTCGATGCACCGGATCTACAGGAGCTGTGTCAGTTGTACGTACCAAATAATTACAGGCGCGCTAGACGCCACAGGCTATTTGCCATACCTGAGTGTCGCACAGTTGCTCGTGCGCGCTCTCCTATCCCGCGAACTCTATCTGCACTCAATGCTTTGCTCGACGCGAACCATGACGTTGACGTTTTTGCGGATGGGTGGAGGCTTCTTTTGGCCGATTGTTTAACCCTTTAACCGCCACCGTCGGATATATCCGACAAGCCTGTTCTGTTACGTAACCGCCAGAGTCGTATATTTCCGACGAGTCGTATATTTCCGACTGCACTTTAAATCTACATTTTTAAGTCATAACACTGTATTTTATAAAACTATACTCGTAATTAGCTAAATAGTGAATAAAGTTATGATTTACAGTTGGTTTTATGCTTCTCTCCCAAATAGAATAAATATTAGACATCACTTTTATTGTAGGTATTTATAATTCAAAAAACTTGCCTGGCGCTAGGGGCACGACAAGTGATTTTAAGTCTGGCGGTTAAAAGGTTAAAATTTTGCGAGATGAATGATACGGTTTTGTCAACTATTAATTATAAGTAAAATAACACATGCATGTATTTAACGTTTATTTTGTAAATGTTTAATAATTTTTAGCACTATAATTGTATTGTTTTTATTTAGGGTTTTTAAATCGAATGTATACTGTTTTTTTATATCATTATTATTAAGATTTTATGTTTTATAAGTATTCCTGATTAATTAGTGTAATTGGCTATATAGCCGTCTAATTAATAAATAAATAAATAAATAAAAATAAATAAATAAATTAAACTGAAATACCGGCCTTGCTGTCGATTTATCTTTCACGAGTATCGTAATCAATTATGTAATCGAGCACATGGAATCCGATAACAAAAATCAAGTTTTAGATGATATTTTATCAGTCGTAATATGTAGAAAAATATCAACTCAGAAGAGAATTTGATCAAAAACAACACAATGATATATCTCGCTAAGAGGTAGTGACATTTTACTAGTGACATAGAATACAGACATTATTTTAATTTATTATGATGAGGGTTATTGCAATATCCAAAAACACAAATGAACAAGGAAACAAAATTCTCAAACATTTCATCATTTTAAAGGACACATAAACCAGAATAGAGTGGACTCACACTAAACATTTCAAACCACATGGCGACATAATAGTTTTGCACAATTGTATATCGGTCGACGGCCGTATTAGTTACCGTTTCGTGCAAACAAGGCAAACGGCAAAACTGGGACACGCGCTAGTGCCACTGCATGTTAACTGGTTACTAGTAACATTTTAAAGCATGCCATTTTAAACTGTCCACGGATATTCACACAATTTTTTGGAATTAGTATTGTGGTTCAATTACTTCTTGACAAGTTTATCAACTCACGTTTATTAGAAGTCTACGAACTGATAGTGAAAGGCGATAATATTAACGATTCAATTATTATATTATGTAGTACAAAAATGAGAATTACAAGGTTCTTGCAAAACCTCTAGTTTCCAGAAGCGTCTCCAGCTGTTCCCATGGGAACACGATGGTCTTACAAAAGTTAGTTAAGAACTTCCTAATTTGGAATGGCAGACAAATCAACAAACTTCGAAACTTCCAAGACAAAAATATATGACTTCCAAGTTATAATGATCTTGAACAAAGAAATAAGCCGGCTGCTAATAAGAAAACTTATTATGAAGCCTTATTGGGAAGAGAAAATTATTTCTAGAGATACACAAATTTGGTACAAGTATATGAATGGGAAACAATTTCTAGAAATAATACAAAATGCTAAGACAGACTAATACAATGTAACTGCAATAGCACAAGACGAAGCCATACAGTTACTGGTTGTAGACAGACAAGCTGCTATAGTCGTAATCCCTGTAGTTTCCAACCACATCACGACTAAAGCAAGGTCTACCTCTTGAATACTCGACTATAAAATTTAGCAGTAACTTCATAATTAGGTATTAGTAAGATTACAAGAAATATTTTACAGCCAGCAGTTGAGACACTAGATCGTAATGATGAAATCTTACCAGTGTCTTCATAAGAGCTGATAGTTCCTTTGTGACGACAGCGAATTTGAAGAACGCTGCACCGATGTCAGGTTCGGAGTCTTTGCTGAGAGCGACCCCGCCGAGCCTCTCCAACGCCCGCGACAGATACATCTCATTATCCACGTGGGCTGCAATAAAGAAACATCATTAATGCAAAAAATTGTAGAGATTATTATCAGATAAGATACATTATGTAAGATAATATAATTTTCGGGACGAAGCACCGACTTTTATCGACGAAAACTAGCTTATGCAGCTCTGTAGTAAAATAATTTAAACTTTAAATATAAGGAAACAGTAGTACGTCTTCGAGATTGGCTCCATCTATGAATGGTGAGTATATCTCTGTTAACCAATTTCATTAAATTTATATATTATGTCATATCTTCAAAGTTATCTAGATCCCCGGCATTATCTTGTCTCATTCCTTAAGCTGCCGGACATTTAATTAGTTTCAGACCTTTCCGACGAGGATTAGCTTTTAGGAAAGACGACGCTGTTTACAGATAACTTAGCAAACTCTACGAGTGAAATCAGAATTATGTTTCTCTTCGAAATTAGTTTAAACTTTTGGAATTTATTTAGAAATCAAGGAAATCAGCAGTTCAATTACGTTAGCAACCCAAATAATTTTATTGGAGGAATGTGGTATTTTTAGATAAGCTTGTTCGTAACTGAGAAACTAATTCATATTCAAATAGCAAGCTGTATTCATAAATAGAGTTGGGAGTCGAAGGGCTTGTGAAGTGGGTTGTGTTGAACAATAAGGATTAACATAGACTCGCTGGACAAGCGTTGAAAGAGTCTCGGAGATCCGTATCGCAGCCCACATTTTGCCTAGCCTCATCCCTCCAACGCTTTCGGAATATCAAATGCCAAGAAAAACTTTACACCATTCAATTTCTCTGTAGGTACTCGTCTTTAACCTTCCACTTAGCATGTCGCATGCGTCCTCTCAGGGCTTTCAACAAACCTCCACGCCCCAATGTCACAAACATTTTACCATAATGAAAGTGTTTCCGTGTTTCAACTGTGATAACGTTACTAATTAAAACAGCGGGAAGGTTACGGTTTATTGTTCAGACTTTCAGACATTTCTTCATTGAGACAATGGCATGATGCTTCGTGTTTCGCATACTTTACTAAATAATTGGCATCGTGTACGTTTTCGTTTGATCAAGGTTAATTGATATTCAATGTTACATACGACTTATTCCTATTGGACGCTGTAATCGTAGAGTGCGTTAGAGATATTCAACAAATAAATATAAATCGAGAGACAACTTTAAACAAGCTCCATTGACCACCGCTAAAAGCCTCTGGAACCAGTCCAACAATCGTTTTAAGATTTTGTCGTTTTGCAAAACTGGAACCGAATGGAGTAATTTTCGCAGACACAATATCTAGCAATGTTGTTTCCTAAACACTGCATCATTGTGTCGGAATGCCGGTGAGTCCGATTGGTTGTTTTTGCGGGCGCGTGCGCGTATCACTCGACCTTGCCGGCTGCGCCCGCGCGGCTGTCGAACGAACTCGCACGACCAGTCCGAGCGTATGCAGCCGCTATAAACAAATCCTAGCACGCGATGGAATGGCTGTATAGAACTTGCCGTTTCATAGAGGAGCAAAATGATTGTACTTTACAATTCAACCGGTTATTAGGCACGACTAATTGGAGATCTTATTTATTACATTGGATTATCAGAGTGAGCAGTGACATACAATACCTGAATTTCAATACAACATTTTCATTTTTCATTCAACAGAGTTCGCGAATATTGCAGCAAAATCAACATGGCACGACCGCAACCGCTTCGTTTCAAATAAATCACGTTTCTCTTCCCATTCGCAACCAGTTTCGGAGCAGGTGCGAGCTGCGAGCCAGTTCACCCCTTATATCTCACCTGAGCTGAGGTTGGAAACAATAATCTAATATGCCCGGTAACACGTTTGCAAATCAGACATTCGACCTACTTTCCTTGACAACTCAAACATGAAGGGAAATTCATTTGCGACCGGACACCGAGACACCGGTTTGTATTTCAATTTGTATTTGACCGTATACATGATGTGATTTGCAACATTAAAGGTAATGGAATGAGAAGTTGTCAACAAAAAAGATACAAGAAATTTCCTCGTTCAGACGTATATTATTAAAGCATTTTTATTCCTACAGACTACAGGCGTTATTTATAATACTGGAGACTAGAATAGTCTTAAATGTAGAAGCTAGCTTAAAGCCAAGTGAATACGAACTGGATAAAGTTGTAGGTCAAACCACTTCTAAATGGGTATCCAAAGTTCGGCCTAACGCTGTTAGAAAACACTGGTCTTTGCAAGAAAGTGGTTTTAAGTTTACTATTGAGTCATTCAGTAAGCTAAACTTGGTTTTGAATGTTTTAATATATTTGGGTTGTTAATTTTATGAATCAATATCTTTATCAACATTATATTTTTCTTACAATAGAAAAGTAATAATTTGGATTCAAACGAGCAGAAAATCAATGCTCAGAAGCTAGTGAATGTCTTATTATTATTTTTTCAATAAGAAGATAGGCTAATTATACATTTTTTAAAGTATGCACAATTGTTTTGAGAACGAAATGTTCGCGGGTAGTCCAGTAAAAGAAGAAATGTGGATCGAAAAGTCGAAAACAGAAAAACTAACTTAGTAACTTTGTTTGGACTAGTTAGGAGATAAACATACTAAAAGTCCCCCCCCACCCCTCCGAGGTGAGCCCGAGGGGGGGGAGGCCGAAGAAGGTCCCATTTTTAGGTTTTTTGCTTATATGTCAAAAACTGTGCATTGTACGATATTTTGTTGTACTACATTATTAAACCTCATAAAATTTTCTACAACTTTGGCCTTGACACTTTTTATCTATCTCCAATCGTTGTCCAGCTATGAGCTTTCAAACATGGTCTATTTTGAAGACGCTTAAATTAGTTTTCCATACAAAGTCGGTAAAAAAATCTTACAAATAAAATTTGACCAACTTCTGGTTGTCGTATCATAATGAAACTTTGCAAATGTCTAGAAATCTGATGACAGTTCAATAATCTGGTACCACTAAACTGATCTGATGATGGAGCCAGGAGGTGTCTACTGAAACTCTTCAATGGCTTTTAGTAAACATGTCGAGTTTGGACACATTATATTTGAATCGATGAGATTTTTTCATAACACTTGCTGTCGAGGGTATGATAATGGACCAGGAGGTGCCTACGTCTCATCAATCCGAATGTCATGAGCCTAAACTCGCCGGTTTTACTAATAACCATTGAAGAGTTTCAGTAGACACCTCCTGGTTTCATCATCAGATCAGCTCAGTGGTACCAGATTATTAAACTGTCATCAGATTTCTAGACATTAGCAAAGTTTCATTATGATACGACAACCAGAAGTTGGTCAAATTTTATTTGTAAGATTTTTTTACGGATTTTGTATGGAAAACTTATTTAAGCGTCTTCAAAATAGACCATTTTTGGAAGCTCATAGCTGGACAACGATTGGAGATAGATAAAAAGTGTCAAGGCCAAAGTTGTAGAAAATTTTATGAGGTTTAATAATGTAGTATAACAAAATATCTTACAATGCACAGTTTTTGACATATAAGCAAAAAACCTAAAAATGGGACCTTCTTCGGCCTCCCCCCCCTCGGGCTCACCTCGGAGGGGTGGGGACTTTTAGTATGTTTATCTCCTATCTAGTCTAAACAAAGTTCTTAAGTTGGTTTTTCTGCTTTCGACTTTTCGATCCACATACCCTTTTTGGGCACTCATTGACTGGGCTAGGGGTTTATTTTTTTTGTTATCCATTTTTAAATTATAAAATGGCTGCACATTATCATCATAAAGTATTATTTCAGCTTGCTACACGAGCCGAGCAGTATTACAATTTAAAATGTCATTATCTCCTATATCAAACATTTCTATTTATCCACGTTTATGTCAGGGAAAAGTGGTCATATATTATGTGTCAAGCTTCAGCCCTGCTGCTTGCGAGCTAGCATTATTCGTTGCGATATTTGGGTCATTCTAGTTCAGCGAGTTGAACGGCCTTACGTCCTAGGAAGCCGGTTATATGTTCAGATAGACCTGTGCTTTACTGTGCACTGTTTTAGGCTTTAGTCTTCTAGACTGATAAGTAAATATTTGAACATTTTCAATTTTCAACAGTTTTGAAAATCACACTGTGTATGTTTGTTACTTCACGCCTAAACGGGTGGACCGATTGAGCCGAAGTTTGTTATAGAGAATAGAGATAGCTTAAACCCTGAAATAACACATGGGTACAGTACAGCGGGTAAAACCGCTGGGCGCACCTAGTAAATATATTTTGATACAACGAAATATGCACTACACTATCACTTGATGTAGGTATCTACAGCGTTTTTACCCGGTGTATAAATCCTTGAGTAATTTCTTCATAAAATATCCATTTTTGCTTCATCGGTCAAGCCATTTAGGCAGAAAAAGATAAAGAACATACACATAACTTCACATTAATGCTCGCAAAAATTATGGGCATAAACGTCTTATGTTATGGGAATACACAAAGAACAAAGCAATTGACATATTAATCATCGATGAAGGGGCAATGCACTAGGCACTAGCTGCACTGAATAGTTTAAACAATCAATACCCTGGACTTTTGTCTTCAACCCGTCTAGACAAATGTAAACGCTTTTATGTACTTCCTCCAACGCAAACACTACAGTATATTATATTAATTACTTCTATGTATACTCGTATGGGCAAATTTGAGAATATTTATTGATAAAATCCAGCTCGCAAAACTTGGATGAAGCAAAGGTTGAGAGCTGTGTCACAAGTCACAGTAGCAACTAGCCAATGAGACGGACAAACTCTTCGAATCGCTAACCTCTTCTCTTTTTCAGCAAATTTTAGCCAAAACTCTCTATTGTATTTTCTATAGAGTGTACATTTTTCTTATATGTACGTACGAGATTACGTTGCTCATTCAATTCAAACCTTAGCTTAAAAATAATCCAAAACCAGGCCTAATAACCAAACTTGAGATCAGATTACCGTACGTACCGAGTTGTCTCTCCAAATTTATTTAGAACCAAAATCTAGCGACACATTTGTAGTCTTAAACATTTCTATTAGTATTAACAGATGAATCTCTACAGTCGCATGAACATCATCGGATATGAAGTCTATTTCCATCTAGCATGCACTTCCTTCACAACTATTTTTATTATGGGCTCATCTGTCGCCTATAAACGGCACGGGTCGAAAGATGGGAATACAAATAGACGAGATGTAATTAACGCTCGTAAACCATCAGCCTCATAAAGAAACACGCCCTCATGAATAGAGAGTGAGAAATTTTATTAGATACGGTTTTACCAGCCTATGTGAAACCCTTGTGTGTTTTTAGGGACTAAGCTACGAATGTGTTATATCTATATCCTGCTAACTTTCAGCTTAATCGGTTCCGTGAAGACGTAAGAAACACATATACACTCATCCATCCTTTCCTTTGAGTATTAATCTTTTCGTAATTAGGTATATTATTAGTAACTTTTTAGCCAATTTCACCCATAAGGTAGAGACTTGAGGCAGTAACAAAAACAAATTCAACATGAGTGAAATAGAATTTCCATTTCCGCGGTAACTGAGAACAGTTCAACTTACCATTTCCGGAGTTGTGTATCGCTTTGATCGCCTTTTTCAATTTCGTCAAGCCATCTCTATCAGAGTCTAAAGTCTGTAACAAAAAAAAAAATGATCAGTACATTGAGAACCAAATTGTTAAATTGGTTATCATCATCATCATCTTCACCACCCTCTACGTTCCACTGATGGGCATAGGCCTCCTTCATGTTATGCCTGTCCTGTGCCAAAGTCATGTGTGTAAAATTGGTACCTACATAGTTACAATATTTTTAGACTTGGGTATTAGGTAGTTAATTTTTGTGTTATTAATACCTATCTATTATATTATATATTTAGCTAAAAGTACGTTTACCTGTTTGTGTAACAATTAACATTTATATACAATATCTGGTAACAAAATCATCCATCCATCCAAAGTTCATTTAGTTCAACCGTGCAGCTGTGACTTGCTGCATATTCCTCTGTATTTTATTTTGACAAGTTTCGTCTTTTTGTACACCAACGGTTTAATTTTTTTTAACCCTGGCTTTACAATAGCCACGGGCCACGAGCCATTCATGTTCGGAACGCATCGCACATCTGTCGCCCCAACCAGCATTAATCAAGACCCTCGGCCCTCGGTATCGCTTCCTAAATAAAGCTCACGTGCAATGTGCACTTAGCTTTAACGTCTGTTTGCTCTGCGCCCTATGAATTACGAGTATTGAAGGTTTGGAGTAGTTTTTTACTTGAAGTGCATTGTAGAGCATCAATACGTCGACTTTCAATTTGATATCAATTACAATTGATTTTTTGGCAAATGATTATTGTAACATACTGGTGATATTAAGTTTAAGTCACTTCCAATAGAAGTTACTAAGATTTCATTGGCGTTTGGCATAACCTTTGAATTCATTTAAGTAATTTTATGATCTCTAGGTTGCAATTTGCAATCATAATATCATTGAGCTCACAGAAGTAAGACAAAATTGAGCTCATCTTCTCTAGAATGTGTCAGAGTCACTTCCTTTAAAAATGTTCTATTGTAGATAATACACAGTGGTATTATTTAACATTAATTTTCTAAAATGAAATATATTTAGATCCATTTCTTTCGAATATTTTCTTTACACTCTCCTAAAATGACATTTTGTAAAAGGACGGAGATTAAGGATCAGTTTTAATTGTAAACTAATCAAAACTGATCCTAAATCTGCCTATGTCATCCTAAAATTTGAGTTATATAATGAAACAAACTCAAACTTAGTTGCCTAGCAAAAAGACTGAGCACCTTCCTGTTCAATTTATGTATTGTTAGGGTTAATATTAGTCATTATAATGTACATCATTTTCCTATAGTTATTCGAAATAAATAAATAAATAAAAATAAATAGATATTATTTCGTGCTTGATTACAGTTATTATTGCTTCGCATTAATTACACACAAACGGCTGTCGTGTGTCGTCCTCAGAGTAACCGGCCAACTGGTTGTTTTAATTGGCTACGATTCATTAAACAATTTAATGGTTGAGCTATGAGGGCTGCACTTATAATGATATTGTAATATCCTGGATTTATTATGCGAGGTATTGGAAATGCACTCATTGTCCTAGTATTTTTATATAGGTAAGAACTTCATATTCACGTTATTGGACTTTAAGATCTGAGGACCTGATGAAAAATAAGAGAATCCTTACACCCCTTTTCGGTAAAAAATATAGGTAGACGCCATTTAGAAGACTGGACCTTGTGAGCCAGAACCGTTTAACTCATTAGTAAACAAGTGAAATTAAAAAAAAGTTTTTTAAAAACAAGCTTTTATTACCATCTAGCACCAAAGTACTCGTCAAGACGAATCAATTGAGCCAAAACTCGATGGGGTTGCGTTGTTTAATTACGGAGGTCCTATGGCCATCTTCCAGCTCCATCATCAGATCAGCTCGATGTCATTATAATATTGCTTTGTCATCCGATTTATTACATGCCTGCAAAATTGCAGCTCGATCGGAAACTGGACAGTGGATCAAATTAAACTTGCAAGATTTGATTACAGACAGACAGACCGACAGACAGGCAGACAGACAACAGACAGGTAAAAGGAAATAAAAGCTTGTAAAAATTAATATTTTGTGGCATAACTGATTGGTGTGGCTATTGTGTTGTTTACACTTAATTTTATCGATAGGTACGTGATTACAGTCGCATTTTATCAGATTTATACACCAAGTTCCTTCGCAAAACATCACTAAGTTCAACGTCCTGACAGGACTTTCAGAAACAGAGGCGCACGTTTGAAATGTTAAATTTCCTGATTACTTTTACCCTTCTAATTTAAAGGGAGAATATGATACGAAATTGTGATACCTTTTACGCTTTATGGTTTATGAAAACCCACCCACCGTTGAAACTTGCTTCCTAGTAATTTATAATGTTCTAATTAGAGTTAACAGATAGCAGATAGAGCCCCTATCTACACAGATAGAGCTGCTAATTATGTTCGTCAAGTAATACATGGAGATTCCAAGTAACATACATATATTGTGTATATCTTCATTTAATGAGGCTAAATAACGCATACGTTTTAGATAAGAACGGTCAAGAACAGACTCGCTTTCTTACTTGTGAGCATCAACGCATGAAGAATTGCGTAAATAACGTCATATCGATTGTAAATATGCAATCATGCAGGTAGGTATTAAATTAAAATATTTAATTAGGTATGATATTGACATTCGTGAAACTTCAGCATTTTGAACTACGTGAAGATCACAGGTAGGTACCTAAATAATATCAGTAGGCATTTCATCCAAGCAAAATTAAACAGTTTTACAATAGGTACTTCTGATAATCCATTGATATAAGACAGGTAATTGAGATTCATCACTTATTGTAAAAGGAACCAAGAAGCACAACCAGTAGGAAGTTTAAATAAGACCGAAGTAAAAGAGGCAAAACTTCAAGTAAGCAATAACTACGAGTACGTACATCGCACATTCGACAGTGAAAGTGGTTGACCTCGCTTATTTTGTCCACAGACATCGTCATCGGAACTTGTTTAAGAAAGAAATTGTACGGGTTTATGTAGGGGACATTATAGAAATCTCGAAAACGATTAGCGAGGTTAGGGCTACATACGGCTTGAGTACGACGATAAAAACTTTCTCCGGCAAGCACGTTTGAACTATGCAGATATACCTACTACATCTATAAAGCCAATGGCTTACCTAGATAACTTGTAAATTAGTGTGTCAAACATAAAATTAGTTTATGAACCTGCAGTAAACAGCTTTCAAACCCCTCGACGTTCAAAAGCCCTTAAAATGTAAAGCATGCACTCGCACGGACGCAAGTCACCTCAATGGAAACCCATGTTTAATGCACGTCTGTAACTAAAGAACCCTGAAGTATACCGACCGGCCCCTCGCTCGGCGATAAAGTTATGCGCACTTAAGCACGACACGCTAGCTTAAACGCAAAGAACTATGGGGTTCTAGACTTTGATTTAAAGCATTAGATCCCTTAAGTGGAATAAAGTATGAGGATAAACACTTAAGTGCTCTTCAGGTACTCCGAGGCAATTAAGCTGCGGTGAGTGCTTTGTAGTTTGTAGCTCAATTTTATCTTCGCTTCGCGGTTTCGACAGGTAGCTGATAGCTTCTACGAGATCATTGGCTTCAACCTACGAAGACTCAAGGTTAATGACAAGTAAGAACTGCCACTCTTATACCAGTTTTCTAAGATGACACACCAGCAATACTCCCACGTTTTAGAAGGAATTGTGGATATTTAGAAGTCTTCGAATTCCGTTTCATTCGGAACCGCAAAACAGGCTTTGTTGATCAAGTTTTATGAAAACAAGTGAAATTTTAAAAATACTTTTTAAAAACAAGCTTTATTTATTATTATTATCTTGCATCATAAAGTACTAGTCAAGACGAATCAAATGAGCCCAAACTCGATGGGGTTGCGTTGTTTTATGACAAAGTTCCTATGGCCACCTTCCAGCTCCATCATCAGATCAGATCGATGTCATAAAAATATTGCATTGTCATCCGATTTACACACGCATGCAAATTTTCAGCTCAATTGGAAACCGGGAAGTGGGTCAAATTAAACTCGCAAGATTTGATTACAGACAGACAGACAGACAGACAGACAGACAGACAGACAGACAGACAGACAACAGACAGGTGAAAGTAATATAAAGCTTGTAATGAGTCAGCGACACACAAGTTTTTACAAGTTTTAATATTCAAGTCTCCAAGTGATAATCGCAGGTGCACCTTCCTTCGTAACGAGATGGCTCCGCAATCATAATGAGTCATTGGTTGTTGACCTTTCGAGCCTATTCATTCTCACTGTAGCGGGCGATAGCGTTCCGTTAAATGGGTTAAGAGTTAAGATTTTTTAAGGGTTGGTTCTATTTTGTTATGAATTTTGTGAGCTTGATGAATAATTGTATATTGTTTATTTAAATATCTTACGAATAATGGATGATGATTAGGTCGTCAATTTGACGAGACAAACGACGTCAAATCTGTACCTCTGACCTCTACATATCTACAAGCAAGACTTTTTTTTTAGTTATAGATTATAATAATATCGTCTTTTTCCACCTACAATACCTATGAAGTATCATGTTATCCTTGTCTTCAAATTGATTATAGGTAGGTACTGTAATGATTCTTTATTCATTGCCAATAAATAAAAGTCGTGTGACAGAAAATATCAAACTTGTTTCGAATGAAAGCAACATGATGTCAGATTTATTTGGGTTATATTATGTCGATGTTTACAATTCCCCAGTTGATTTCATTCAATTTACGAAGTTATCCTTTACATGGAAGGACTAGATGCAAGAAACTTTTCGTACATCGCGGTCGATGGTTAGCGCTTTTCTCTAAGGATGCTGGACTGACAGTGATGAAGTACCTACATATACGTTTATTCAATTTGCTCATTCTTTACGCTTTGGATTACTGCCAAATACAAAATGTGTGATGGTACAAATTGTATTGATTTCTAAAAATGCTATTGGAATTTACAAGCTAGGTGCTTGTTTGTATTGTGGCCATTAGTTATAACAATGGTAGAGATCGTCCAGTCTTCAAGTATACGCTATTTCATTAGACGCCAGGAACATTTTGTATCGCGATTAAGTGTATTTTAAAATTGAATGAAATCTTGTATCCGTCTGCGATACGTAGCAACTACTCGCATTAAAGCTACAGAATTTTAATGGAACTCTCTAGCACTTTAAAGCATTCGCTACGGGATTAAAATCTAGGCCGAAAAGTATTTTAAATTGAAAAGAGCAGTATTTTCGACGGTAAGCGTCTTAGTCGTCAGAAACTCATCAGCATTCACACGCGAGCTCGTAAGGTTGATAATTCACTTTCGACGTTGCACCGTGAACAGAAGCTATCGTTCTGAAGTCTTATCATTTATCAGGGCGCAGTGATGACGCGTGGACTGTCATTTATCACCAGTCTTAACTTTTACAGTCAAGTTCATTGATAACGTGCAACGTTAAAATGCATAATAGAGAAAACAAATGAATATTGATTTCGTTGTTTTTAACGGTCTTCAACTTCCAACCGGACTTCAATTATTAGGTACCGAAAATAAATTCAACTTAAGCGTTCACTTGATTACGAGTAAGTTCGTATATTTTTTTACCGTGGTTTGGATCTTTGGGCAGTAAATACTGTAGCTCTATTAGCAGCACCATTTTTGATATATAAAATACAATATTTTCACTCATGCGGAGGCCAAAGTTATCGCGACAAATGACGCGAAATTCGTGCCAATTGGAGCTTGTGATCCATGAAAACAAGGGTAATGTCGAATCTAAGACAGAGCTCGTACAAATCACATCCAAACACAACAAAGCTCTCAATAAGAACATCCGAACAAGTATGCTGCCCAAAGCCGTATCGTGCCATTTCTCCGTGTAACCCGATTCCTTTTACGCTCACTGCTTTCATCAATCTCAAAGCTGGTTCCAATGTTTCACTTCTCGTGTTACAATCTTTACTCGCCATTCGGAGAAAGGCTCGAGTATTCAAGTGCCTGTTTTGATGCCGCCGCGAGTGCCCGATTTGGACATTGTATTTTAATGGATCCCAAAATAATACAGTGAACTTCTTACGTTTTTGATAGGAAGAGTATATCTACTCTTCATATGGACTACCGTAAACTTGAAGTTAATGAATAGACCCTTAAGTTCTGTTGTAGGTTTGAATTTCTTCTTCTCTTCCCTGGCAGACTTAATCTGCAGGTAGGTACCTATACAAAAAAGGCAGTGATAGCTTTACTAAATGTGCATTTAATTAAAAACCAAGTGCATTTGTATTTCATGTGACGTGAGATCAGCAGGTGGATCTGTGATCGCAGGAGTCGCTGGAATACCCATAACACGGAAAATGTTTAACACAGGGTCTTCCAGCTATATCTAGCAATAACTTGTGCAAAATTGGAAAGACGAGTGGCGAGCGATTTCTTCTGTAGTAGGCAGCCCTGGATTTTACACTAGGGGCATTCGGAGTAGTAGGTGTAGGTACATTTGTCTGCACAGTTTAATAGATAGGTCTTTTCACTTCACGGTTTAGTCCGCGTATGAAAACATGACCTAGTAACATGCTCAGTCATAATACGAGTACGTGCGCCTTTCTATCTCGGTTTGTTTAACTTTTTAGCGGATGCTCTACGATCTAATGACCGCTGGCCGGCCTACGCTAGTTCACCGCTTTCCCAGCAAACTGTGTCGGCAATATGCATTTACATTTTCTATTAATTTATTACTTTTAGCCTAGTTGTATACAAGTTGATAACGAGGCTGATGTTGTTCCCATGATCGGAAATGAGAACGGTTTTTGACGTTATCACATATTATTATGTAGGTAGTTTGCTCGTGGTTAAAGCAATAATATATAATATGCTACAATAATGTAGGTACCTAGTGGATTAAATGACGAGATTATTTATTAATTTGCATGGCACACAATAACAATTATTAATGATTCCTGTTACGGACCGTAACCATACCTTTGGTTTGGTTTTTGGTTGGATTGCATTTAAAGCCCAACCCCACGGAGCTGTGGTATAAAGACCACTGAAGTTACGTTGAATTATATTGTAGGGAATATGAAAGGGCAAAATCCAGCAATTACCCATATCAGTCAAATGCTGGATGGTAGCCCTTTTCTGTCATACTTCTTAGTTCTGAGTAAATTGCATCCAGGTGTTAGAACTTCCACAATATTTTTCATTCATCTAAGGTGGAAGTAGAAGGTATTCTAAATTCTAACACTGCGAACGTTTTTATCGTTGCGTTCATTACATTTTTTATAAACTATTAATTCTGTTTTAAAGAGCACCTGCCATCAACCATTATGTGTATTTTAATTAAAGGATCACTGAATTCAGACAAATTCTATACTTTAGTAGCTGACTCATGGAGGAAGACGGAGGACAGAGTTGAGTGACATGCCATGGGGGAGGACTATGTCCAGCAGTGGACGAACGTGGGCTGACGATGATGATGAGCTATAAATTACTAATTATCACAAAAATTGTTAAAACTGTTTTAGAGAAGTTCGATAACAAACACAACAATTACTCATCATCATCAGCCTATGTTCGTCCACTGATGGACATAGGCCTCCCTCATGACTCATGGCCCGCCACTCAACTCCGTCCTCCGTCTTTCTTCTCCACCCACCCCCAGCGACCCTCCGGATATCATCGCCCCATCTCGCCCATGGGCGCGCCCTACACTACGTTTACCGAGACGCGGTCTCCATTCGAGAACTCGTCTACCCCAACGGTTATCGGTTCTACGGCAAATGTGACCAGCCCATTGCCACTTCAGTTTGCTAATCCTTTCTGCTATGTCGATAATTCTGGTTCTGTGTCGGATCACCTCATTTCTGATCCGATCCTTCAGAGAGACACCGAGCATAGCCCGCTCCATAGCTCTCTGAGCAACTTTGAACTTATGGACTAGTCTCACCGTAAGTGTCCACGTTTCTGCGCCGTACGTCATGACATGTAGGACGCATTGGTTGAAGACTTTAGTCTTCAAACATTGCGGTATGGGTGACGAAAAGATTCGACGAAGTTTACCAAATGCAGCCCATCCCAACTGAATCCTTCGATTGGCCTCCTTCTCAAAGTTGTTTCTACCCAACTGCACTGTTTACCCAAGGTATACATACTCCTGAACAACTGCGAGAGGCAGTCCATTTACGAGAATCGGTTCCGGAACGACCCGATCATTCAACATCACTTTGGCCTTGTCTATGTTCATCCGGAGTCCGACTCGTTGGGAAGAGTCAGCTAGGCTGGTTAGCAGTTGCTGTACCTAAGTCTTGCAACGTTTCCGCCATGATGACGATGTCGTCCGCAAATCTCAAGTGAGAAATGTACTCGCCATTGATATTAATGCCATGTCTCGTCCAGTCCAGTGTCTTAAACACATCCTCTAGAGCGTTGGAGAACAATTTGGGGGAAATAACGTCCCCTTTCCTCACACCTCGTTTCAAAGGGATATGTTTAGTCTGCCAGTTCTGGACTTGCAGTCATTGTGGCGGCATCGTACAGACTTTTCAGAACTTGGATATATCGCCAATCGACTTGGCATCGCTGCAGAAACTCCAAAACAGACCAGGTTTCGGTGGAGTCAAAGGCCTTCTCATAGTCCACAAAAGCTAGACACAGGGGCTGATTATACTCTTCGGTCTTCTGTATAATCTGCCGCACCGTGTGGATGTGGTCTATGGTGCCATAACCCGATCGGAACCCAGCCTGTTCCGGTGGTTGGAACTCGTCGAATCTACGTGCGAGACGATTTGTGATAACCCTTGAGAAAAGCTTATAGACTATTACTCAAGTTTTCTATATTATCAGCTAGTCTAACCGATCAAGCTATGGTTTAGCTAGCACAATAGTTGATGCTATTCTGGAATATCACTCTTAATAAGACTATTCACCTCCTAGCAACAAAAATCTAACACCTAAAAATCATGGCAAGATTTTTATCTCACAGATCTGAGTCATATGGTCAGAATACCTTTTTGCTGATTCAACATTTACATGATTCTCATAATTATGTTTAGGACTTAGTAGTGGAAGGTCATATAAACCTGTGTTTGACCATGACTAACATTTACCTACTAGTTTGAGATTTTTAAAACTATAATACATGTACGTACAGATTTACTTACTACCTAAGTAACTGGCTGTGTCTAGTGTTTTACACCCTGCTACAAAGTAGCCTGTGTTATTCCAGATAGCTAACCTACCTATTAATATAATAACAAATTTCAGCTTAACTGATTCAAATGTTTAAATGTGGGGGGTAACACACACAGATACACACACTGAGAATTTTTATATGTTCACTGGTTTAACAGAAGTCTGCCTAAGGAGATCTTAGTGAAATGACTGGGCTAGAGTCTTAACATCTTATGACTCTTGAGTAAGAAGTGTTGGCGCAGTGTACCTAGAATTCCACATCATTGTGAAATCCTAGACAGCACTCTCTCCACCTAGACCTCATGCAAAGGAAGTCTACCCCCAGTAACCAAGACATGAACAAGATGATCTTGACACTATGGAAAAAACAAAAGACAACTGTCATCTCAGTACATTTATTAGCAATAGCCACAATCACTTTGCCCAGATGGCCTATTGGCTAATTCTTACTATGATTTATGAACTTCAATGTACATTACTGCATTTGTTATTTTCCTCATATTAATGAGGAGGTTTAAGCAAGTAATGGATGTAATTTTGTCAATGGATTCTAGTGTTTTACATGTTGTTTGGAGGTAGCCAATAGGCCTTCAGGTGGGCTGGTCAGATATATTTTTTTATCAAAAAGGCCTTCAATATTTGAGTGCCTTTTATTTAACACATTGGCTGTGGGGGCGTTTTATAGAACTATCCCAGGGGCCTGAAATTAATTTTCTATGGAAAAATCCTAACACAACATATATGTTTTTCAGCACTCGCATTCTGACCTGAAACACGCAGCTGTTGTGTTTTACACATTCAATGTGTTAAGAAACTGACACACAAGCGGATGCTTGGTTGCGAGGGGTCACCATCATCTACAGACCTCTGAAACACCAGATTGCAGACATAGGGTGTCATTGGCAAGTCCTTGTCACCAAGCAGTCAGGGTAAAAACCATCTTGGCTTCACTGAATACCAAGCTGAAGGCTGAACACAGCCATAATGAACATTCATTGGTGACATGGTTTTGTCCAGTAGATGGGTGGATGACTCCCACCAGTGAAATGTACCTACAGGTTTTGGTTTCAATATACATAGGTAATAAGACAAATTGGACAGAGGACTTGAAAGGTGTGGTTGTGGCATAAACTTAAAAATGACAAAATTACCTACCTAAAAAGGGAAACCTAATACCTACTTAATACCTATTTTGGAGTATATTTCCTGTTCAAGACAAACGGCAAAAACATGACATCAAGGCTATTTATTTTATTGCACCAATGCATTTCGTTCATTGTTTTCCTTATCTTGTAACTAAATATTATGTTGACAGCACTTATGATAATTACCTCTTCCAAAGACGTGATGGTCTGACGAAATTGTGGCATCCGAGAAACAAATGAAGACGTGGTAGGAGAGTTGTAATCCTCTCGAGTTTCCTCGATGAATTCGCCGATCCCAACAACACCCGGCATGGTGAATGGTGATAATATTATTATTTCACAAAACGAGTCTCAAACTTCACATCCATCCAGTTTTTATGTACACTTAAAAAATTAACTATTTACAAACCACAAACTTAACATTGTCACCAACAAAACACTTTTGCGCAAATAAAAACAATGTCGCATCTACATTCGCCAACTCACAATCCGCCCATTCCCGACTTGGTGAACGAAATTACTAAATTGATTGATCACTGAACGAAATAAAGAATGAGTGAATGATCCACAGAAATAAAAAAAGACAACTGTACAACACGGATATTTTGGCCCGTTGATAAAATTGGAACAAACAAACTTTCTAAGCAAATTGATAAGTTCCTCAATTGCCGTTTTAAAGTTGCGACAACGGCGCCCTCAATGTCAGTGACAAATAAAAAGATATTTTTTTAACTGTGGTTAACGCTAAATGTTGCCAATTTAGATATTCTCCACGTTTTGTGATTCTTTTAATATCTCAAGATTTGTAAGATGCACATAATATGTCGTACATAGATATACTACTCTGGATTACGCCTAACCGCTTCAAAATCGACCAAACTAAACAATGCCTAAATCCATAATGAGAACTGTTTCGGCGTCAGTCTCGCGCCAACCATCAAGTGGAACGTAGCTCTTAAGAATTGCAAAAAGAATACACTTACCATTAGAAAATAATATAGGATTTCATATTTTAGGTAAGTTTTATACATTTTACCACTACTTTTAGTGATTAACATTCAAAATAATGTAGATATTATATCATTATTAGCATTTAAAATTGTTATTGCTTGCGCAGTTGTCTCTTTCACTCCTTTACGCGAAAGAGCGGGACAAATTAGACCGATAAATTAGAGTCATATGGGATAAGTGATTGCATTAGCAGTGTGAAAATAAAGTTGAACTTCACTAGATGCAATAATTTTGTCAATGGCACGGAGAGAAAACGACATAAGATCGTTATATCATTATTGCAAACTAAACTTTATCACATTTCGATAAAGTCGATTATTATTACAAAATGTTAATTACTTTGTGTTATTTTTTGTATTACTCTTAGGATGTATGTATATATCAATAGCTAGAAAGATATAGTAAACACGTGCCGTTTCGAGCCTTGCAGCACAGCGTTGGATTGAATCTTGAGTAATACATCTATGATGTCGTAGAATACATATTCATATTAGAGAAGTGAATATCCAACGGAACAAGGCGCGGGACAAAAAACAACAACAAAAGTAAGGCTTATATAATTATTATTATACTTACTAGCTGTATCCAGCGGTTTTTCCCGCTATACTGTAGCCTTTGTGTTATTCTTTGGGTCTAAACTATCTCTATACCAAATTTCAGCTCAATCGGTCCACCCCTTTAGGCGTGAAAGAGTAACGAACATACATCCAGATACCTATATGTACATTCTTGCAAACTTTCACTTTTGTAATATAGGTAGGATTATAGGATAGTAAGATTTATCATATTGAAGAATTTGCACTTGAATTTGACGTTGTCATTTCAAATGTGATACCTCTGCCCTCTGTCACACAGGCTCTGTGACTTTCTTTGTCTGTAACATGATAGTAGTGAGCTGACCCTTTTACAGCCAGCTCCACTTGCGACACTACCGTGTCCTAGTGCATGGGTGATCGGTGGATCTAAAAAAAAATGTGCTCCGAGCAGTGAGATTTTTTATAATGCTGATTAGGAAAGGTATCCAGTATCCTATACGATTACCTCACTTCGGGTGCTAATAAAAATAAACAAATTCACTTAATCTGCCTTGGTCGCAGTGTTTTCGAATTATACAAAATGTCATAAACATTTTCTTAATAAGAACATAAATAATAAATGATATCATTATAATATTTTTCATATATTTATCCAAGTGCACACAACCATTTTATTCCATGTGCACAACGCGCGCGCCGTGTGCTTTGGAAATAATGCAAAAGATGGTAATTTTAATTCTTTTTTGGCAACATGGCAAAGACCGAAGGTGTTAAGTGATTTGTAGTCTGTGATTGAATGAATGATCGATAATGAATAATGACGGAGTTGTCACGAGGTTGGTGTCAATTTTTTGAAAAATAAATTGTAAAACTGATCATTTTCGTAAAATCTTATAATTTATTGGCTATTTGGTTAAAATAATTCGTGTTTACAGTAATTGGTACATTGTAGTGCTTTCCCTTTTAAAATACAGGTACATTCTGTGTATGGAACTATCAAGAACTATTTCACTATTGACCTGAATAAAATAAATTAAATATTTCTCATTATTATCCCCACAATTCGGCACAATAAGTTATAAAATAAACATATCTAAATATCCGTGTATTGCTTTCAGCTAGTATAATTTTACAATACATTTTCTTTCCAGAAATCGGAGAAATCTGGTCACGTCTTTTCGACCATCGTCCATTCCTCAATGGTGAAATAAAATATATGCTAAAGGAGTTTGAAGTAAATATTTAGCGTTTAATTAGCTTTAAAAAAAATCACATCGAAAGTCTCAAACAAGTACATTTTTCAGGAAAAAAGGGGCGACAGAGAAGTAGAGAACTTATTCGCTATTCTAGAAAAGTTAACAGAGATCAAGGACAGCCAATTAGAAAAGATAAAGAAGGGAGGTGAAACGGGACTGCCAGTTCTGAATGAAAAACTGGACCAAGCTTTGGAGCTCTTTAATGAAGCTGATACTGATTATTTGGATGTAAAAAAGGTAAAAATCTCCCACATCAAAACAACATTTCAAAAAGAAAATGTATTTTCCAATGGAATGCTATAAGTTTGCTCAGTGTCGGTTAATCCATATTAGTTGGTCAGCCTGTCAATATTATATTACATTTCAACTCTAGCACACAATTTCATCAACAAAATGGTGTTTAGTAGTAACTTGTAAAGTCATTATGACTAATTACATTTAGTAACTGATGATTAACATTTCACAAGACTGTTCAAGTATTGTAATGAATTTGATTGTTGTTCCAGGCTTGTGAAATTAAGAGAGCAGAAAACTGCGAGAAAAGAAAAAAAGAATGGGATCAGTTCATTGATGACATGAACTTTAAATGTAAAAGGATCGACAACGCATTTGAAGAAAAAGAAGAAGAACTCCGAGATTTGTATGCAGACCTTAATCATAAACTAAATATTGCCAATAACTAAACCATGGACCTCAAAGGCTCACTTGTTGACACCCGTCTTAGAATATTCCCGTCAAAAATCTTCATTGACTTCTTAAAAACTATACCAAATGGAAAAAACATTCCCAATAATATCCTTAAGTTAACTGATAGAGACTGTAATGAAATAAATGATGATATCCTCCAGCCAAAAGAAGCCCAACTCAATGACAAAGATTTAGAAAACTTGAAAGAAATTAACAGAATAGCTGAGAAGACTGAAGACAAAGATCCTCTCCCGGATGACAAAGCATTTGAGAAGGAAAAGATAGGTGACACACCAGAAAAACAAATGAGCAAAGAAAATGCCAAGGATTCCAATTCTGAAAAGAACTCTTTGGAAAAAGACAAGGGAGATAATGAGCTAGAATCTTCGGAAAATGATTCCCGTCCTTTCTTAACAACATCTGATGTTGATTGGGTCTACACATACTTACAAAAGAAAATGACAAATGGTGAAGATGTTCCACATTTGCACATTCTTCTTGAAGGAGCCAGCATTGAGATGCCGGAAAATAGCATTCTTAAGAGAAATCCAGAACTGGAAGCCAGGTGTGTCAAATTAAGGGCTCAGCAAGAAGCTAGGGAGTACAGGAAAATGACAAAGACTGTTGACAATGTCAGGTTGAAATTCCCTGAGGATAGCATTTCCTATCAATGTAAGTAGAGGATAAAACTTGTAGTAAGCATTTTTTAGTATCATTTGTTTCAATTTGGCAATAAGTGGAGTTATTTTTCACATACTTATAGTTTTATTCAATATTGTAATATTTGATGATTAGTTTTGTAAAATTTTTAGAAACTTCCAACCTTATGAGTATTACCATTCTCCAAAATATATCTCCAACTGGGTACATCAAACATGTCATATAAATGTACCAAATTATGAAGTATGTGATACTAACTGCCCATAATTCTGTATATTGAGGAAATATTAAAGCTACAGCCATATTTGTCCCTTATAAACCTTAACCAGTTCAATTCACTAATTATTCAGGTAATAAATTAGCATACTCATTCTTTAGCTGATGTAATAAGTGTTAAAATGTTGTATTGATGATTTTTTTATTACAGTGAAACAAATGAACCGGCAACTCATTGCTATTGGCCAATTCATAATTTCCATTTTTGCCGGATTTCTCTTTGGCTTTAGAGGGATAGAATGGATGGTCGGAAATCTTGACTTTGGGTTCAGGATGCTTCTAGGCGTAATGTGTGCGCTGATCATCGCTCTAGCCGAAATATACTTCCTAGCCAAGAAGTTAAATGAGGAATTGAGCATTCCGGAAACTGTACAGCTTGGTGGCCCAGTCAAATTTGCAGATGAAGCCAAGTATATGCATACTGTATCCAATAACGTGCCTGATAAGGAGCATCAAGATTAAATGTTTGCTAACAAAATTTAAAGTACAATTTAAGTTTTTGTAATAATGTATAAGAAATATTATTATGTTTAATGTTTATCCTTGCAATTTGTCTATACTGTAGTAAAGGTATGTAAATCTTAAGTAAATACCTGCTGTACATTGTACATTATGTACGTTTTGTTTTGTCCTAATAAAAGTTTAGCCACCTTTATTTTTTTATTATCATGTCACACTTTTATGTAAAGGCTTTAATTGTAACACGTTTTCAAATTAATCTAATGTAGGGGATATTGTTTTTAAACTTTGGTATAAAGGGCTCTCTATCTATCTAAAGGCAAAAGTGTATATGTTATTTGCGATACTTTACGACGGGAGCGAACTTGAAATAACGTATGTTACCTATTATACTTATCTACATTAGACTAGGATAACACACGTGAAACTGGCAAATACGTGATACTGTGTTAGCAAATTAAATAAAACAAAATCATTGATAATTGCAAGATTTGACATTGACATCTACTACAAAAAGTTGCCAGCTTTTGGTAATTTGCTCAAAAAGATGGGTAAATTACAATTCCAAGGTCACTCGGCACCTGTCGCGCCCCCCCGCCTTCTGGAGAAGACCATCGGCCGGACAAAGACGACCGCCTTGACCATACCCGCTGCCCGCTATGCACAATGCAATCCTAAAAGCCAAGGAAAACACAGGCTCAAAGCGGATGCTGGAGGCAAAAAATAAAATTAGGGACATAAAAAAGAAGATGGATGATGTTCATAACATGAAAAAAGAAGTGAAGACGGCCATTCATGAGTGCCTTGATCTTCTACTAAAGCTGTTGAAGGAATCTGAAGACGAAATAAAGGGTGAAGTAAAAGTGGTGGAGTTAAATAGTAAAGCAGAAAAGATGGACGAAAGAAAAACGGAAGAAAAAAGGATGTTTAAATTGATAGAGGGACATAGTAAGCTGTTAAAGGAAAGTAAAGAAGAAATGGAGAAACTGAAAGAAGTCATAACAATTAACCAACAACAGCTAACAAAAGGCAGTTACGCGAGTGTGGTGGTCGCGCCTCCTAAACTTGTAGGAGCGACCGCCCACTCCGTGGTCATTAGTTCAGAAAACGAACGTGAAACGGGAGATCAAGTGATGGAAAAGATTAGGGTAGCGGTAAACGCGCAGGAGGAGGGGGTAAAGATAGATAATATTAGGAAGGCAAAGGATAGAAAGGTTATAATTGGGTTCGGTACACAGGAAGAGATGCGGAAAGTGAAAGAAAGATTGATGGTGGCAGGGAGAGATTTGAAAGTGAGAGATATCGAGAAAAAAGACCCCCTGATTGTTCTACGGGACGTTATGAAGTACAATACGGATGAGGATATTTTGAAAGGTATAAAAACGCAGAATCCAGAGCTGTTTACAGGATTAAGTGTGGAAGATGGCAGAATGGAGGTAAAATTTAGAAAGAGAGCAAGGAATAGCCTGACAGAGCACGTTGTACTCAAAACGTCCCCTAGAATATGGGCCCGACTGACCGAAGCCGGCATGGTGCACATCGACCTGCAGAGAGTGAGGGTTATGGACCAGTCGCCCCTTATGCAGTGCTCGCGGTGTCTTGGGTACGGCCACGGCAAACGAATTTGTCGCGAAACCGTGGACGTATGCAGTCATTGCGGGGGGCCTCACCTAAGGTCGGAGTGCACCGAGCTGCTAAATGGAAGGCTGCCACGGTGTGTAAACTGTGTCGGTGCCAAAATGGACAGAGTGGATCACAACGCCTTTAGCGAGGACTGCCCTGTTAGAAGGCGTTGGGATGCACTCGCCCGTTCCACCGTGCGGTATTGCTAAGGGCAGCCACGAGGACTTCAACGCAGCCGCCCAAGTCAGCAGGGCTACAAGGGGCCAATATCACGTTCTGCAGGCGAATCTGCAACACAGCCGAACTGCTACAGTGGAGTTGATCACGGAGGCGGCAAACCGCAAGGCGGCCTTTGCATTAGTACAAGAGCCTTACATCGGGGCGGTGGGACAGGTTCAATCCTACCCCGGTGTAAGAGTAGTACAGTGCCTTAACAGGGCTGTCGGCCATGTTGTAAAAGCCGCCATCCTTGTCTTCGACGAAAAGATTGACATCACCCAGTGCCCCACGCATACCACGGAGAACATAGCAGTTGCTAAACTCCGGACAGGGGCGTGGGAAATCGTGGTGGTGTCAGCCTACTTCGAACGAGACAAGCCGATTAACCCGTACGTTGAGCGGGTCGGCTGTATTGTAGAAGACGCAGGGCGAAGGAACGTGGTGTTGGGGGAGATGTGAACGCATGGAACACGTGGTGGGGAAGCAGGAAAACGGACCATCGAGGGGAAGAGTTGGCCGGAATCTTGGAGGAACTGGACTTACAGATCCTAAACCGGGGTTCTGAGCCAACTTTCGACACTTATAGGGGGGGAGTAAGATACTCGAGCCACGTCGATATTACGACTTGCTCCACCAACATTCTCGGCAAAGTCGCAAACTGGCACGTTGCAGCCGATGTTACAAACTCGGACCACTCGACAATTCTATTCGATCTCCAACTAGACAGGGCAAAAGGAACTGACATAAAACCTACCACGCGTAGGTTTAACACCAAGAGGGCAAATTGGGACCAGTTTCATGGGAAACGCCCAAATTTGGGAGGAAAGCGGAATTACGATGGACGATATTGACCACATTGACAATAAGACAAATTTGGATGACATGGTACTTGGTACACAAAATGACTGACTCATTGACATCCGTTTGTTCGGCGACCTTAGCTAGGACTAATGACCGGAGACGAATGGGCTTTTCGTGGTGGACAGAGGAGTTGGCTGCAATGAAAACGGATGTCCTACGCAAAAAGCGTAGGATCCGTTGCGCTGGACCGACACGCCGGGAATGGGTTGTGAACCAGTATCTCAAAGCAAAGGAGGAGTACCTGGTGGAGGTTGAAAAGGTCTATACCGCCAGCTGGAAACTCTTTTGTACTAAGCAGGACCGGGAAACAATGTGGGATGGAATATACCGAGTCATTGGAAGGACTTCTGCTCGTTGTGAGGACGTACCGCTGGTCCAGAACGGAAATGTTCTTAGTGGAAGCGAGTCCGCGAGCCTGCTGGCCGACACCTTTTATCCAGAGGATAATCCAGACGAAGACGTTGCCGACCATACGATTATAAGAGAAGTAGCCAATAGTGTGAATGATGAGCTGCATGATGGTTCATTGGATCCATCATTTACGGCGGGAGAACTAAGGTGGTCTGCAGAGAGCTTCAACCCGAAGAAGGCGCCCGGGCTCGACGGATTCACAGCGGACATCTGCAGACAGGCCATATCTCACGATCCTGCATTGTTTCTAGCCCTGTTTAATAAGTGTTTGTCCCTTTCCCATTTTCCCACCACGTGGAAGGAAGCGGTCGTGGTGGTTCTTAGGAAGCACGCAAAGAGCGATTTCTCGCACCCCAAGTCGTACAGGCCGATTGGGCTTTTGCCTGTCCTTAAAAAGGTACTTGAGAAGATGCTCATGAGGCGCATAAGGTGGCACATCCTGCCGGGAATGAGCTGTCGACAGTACGGGTTCATGCCACAGCGCAGCACCGAGGACTCCCTCTATGTCATGATGCGATATATTCGGCAACAATTGCATAGCAAGAAGCTGATTGCAGTAATATCGCTCGACATAGAGGGCGCTTTCGATAGCGCATGGTGGCCCGCTATTAGATGCCGTCTTGCGGAGGCGGGATGTCCGGTAAACCTGAGGCGCCTCGTCGATAGCTATCTAGACCAGAGACAGGTAAGGGTCAGATATGCAGGAGCTGAATGCGTGAGGACCACCACGAAAGGCTGCGTTCAGGGTTCAATAGGGGGGCCAACATTTTGGAATCTCTTGTTGGACCCCCTATTGAAAGAGGTGGCAAAAATGGGGGAGCAGAGCACGTCCAGGCTTTCGCGGACGATATTGTTCTGATTATTTCCGGCGATTCGGGATCTGAAGTGCAAAGGAGGAGTAATGCCGTCCTCGAACATGTTCGGAGCTAGGGAGTCCGAAATAAGCTGAAGTTTGCGCCACATAAGACCCAGGCGATGGTTGTAACTAGGAAGCGAAATTTTGACACCCCGACTCTGACTATGGGCGGAGTCGGCATTGCACTTACCCACGCCATAAAGATCCTGGGCCTCACAGTGGAAGACAAGCTGACTTTCAACGCGCACGTGGCGAACCAATGCAGGAGAGCGCTCGACTTGTATAAGCAGCTTGCCAGGGTCGCTAAAATCCACTGGGGGCTTGGCCCGGAAGTAATCAGAACAATATACACTGCGGTAGTCGAACCAGTCATCTTGTACGCGGCAAGCGCATGGGCACCGGCTGCAAAGAAGATCTGTGTACGTAAGAAGCTCGATGCTGTGCAGCGAAGCTTTGCCCAGAAAATAATAAAAGCGTACCGTACTGTCTCCCTGAACTCGGCTCTAGTACTCGCTGGGCTCCTTCCTTTGGATCTACGTATCCGGGAAACAGTCGATCTTTATGAGATAAAGAAAGGCTATTCTCAGCTAGTTCTAGAGGACCGAGATGTTATAGTTGAGAAGCCAGTTGATTTCCAGGACGTGCCACACGTTTCGGCGTGGTGTGCGGGGGCACACCACGCCGAACTGAAGTTCGCGGCCCTTGAGGACGGGGCGGAGCGAGAGCAACTTGAAGCGCGAGGCCTATGTATCTACACGGACGGCTCCAAGATAGAAGGGAAGGTGGGAGCTGCACTGTCCGTGTGGAACAATAACACCGAGGCAGAGTCGGAGATGCTCAAGTTGGGATCGTTCTGTTCAGTCTACCAAGCGGAACTACTGGCACTGGAAAAAGCAACAGCGTACGCAGCCTGTAGCAGGGCGCTTGAGTGCAGCATCATTAGCGATTCTCGATCGGCGCTCGAGACCGTAGTTAATAATGTCTCCCTCCACCCCATAGCTAACAAAGTGCGACAGAATATCAGGACAGCGAAAATTCTGTACCAAAAGCTGAGTTTGTTTTGGGTGAAGGCACATATTGGGGTGGCAGGTAATGAGCGAGCTGATTCGCTCGCTAAGGATGCTGCACTAAGACTGGATCGAGAGCCGGACTTTGATATGTGTCCGGTTTCATTCGTCAAGCAACAGCTACGGCTGGATTCGCTTGACGAATGGAATCAAAGGTATCAGGATGGGGCCACCGGGGTGGTGACGAAGATGTTCTTCCCCTGCGCTTTGAGGGCGTACAGGATTGTGAGGAAGTTTGCGCCATCTGGTGTCCGGACTCAGATCCTCACGGGACACGGTGGGCTTTCCGAGTATTTGCATCGGTTCAAGTGCAAGGAAAGACCATCGTGCACGTGTGACCCAGACGTGCGAGAAACGGTGGCTCACATCCTGTTTGAGTGCCAAGCCTTCGAGCGTCAGAGGGAGGACCTTCGTCAGGAACTGGGAGTGGATGTGACGCATGAAAGTGTAGCGAGTGTTATAAGAGGAAAGAAAGTAGGAGTATTTTTGGAGTATGCTGAGAAGATTTTGAAAGTTGTGATTGAGAGGAACAGCACGCGCGGAAGAAACGAAAGAAGATGAACGAAAATAGAATGCGTGAGAGACACGCAAGGTGAAGAAAGAAAGACCGAGAGGAAAATGCGTACCGAACGCTAATGTCCCTGTCACCACACCCCCGTGTGTGGTGACCAAGCATAGGAAAAAAAAAAATACATCACTCTCCTTCGGTTTGCCGACGACATCTAGTGGAGTCACTAAGCGACAAAAATGGGTCAAACCTGTTTTTTTCATGCAGAAGCATGAAACTTAGCACATTGATTCCTAATGTAAAAATAAGCTAATTTCGATCGGTAGCCCTCGGTAGCACCCCTTCTGGCAGCGAGGAGGGGGGTTGTAAGGGGTGCTACACCCGGCTTCATTTTAAAAATTCTGGGAGACCACACATAGCTAATAGGTCAAGTTTGGTATCAATTTCGGATAAATCGAGGACATAGATTTCATTTCTAGTATAAAAAATGACATTTGTGATGATTTGTTTCACAAAAAAATTAAAAATTAGAATTACGTAACTTAGTTTTTATTGTTCAAATTACTGTAAATTCAAAAATACTAGTTTTTTTAATAAACAAAAAATATGTTCATAAAGTCTAGTTTATGTTGATTAAAAAATATATAATTTTATATTACTTTTCTTAATAACAAACCGCATAAATAAATCTTTTGCTGTCCCGGGCCGCAATTTTCTTTTTACCGCCATGGTAAGGGTTGTTAGTAAAAAACTTACTATTTCATGCAGAAGTTTAAAACTTGCCACAATTACTATTCCTTATGTTAAAATAAGCCGATTAGAATCGGTAGCCGTCGGTAACCAGCCTTCTGACAGCAGGGAGGGGGGGTGAAAGGGGCGCACCACCCAGCTTCACTTTAAAAAATCTGGAAGACCACGTATAGCTAATACGTCAAGTTTGGTATCGATTTCGAATAAATCAAGGACGTAGATTTCATTTCTGATATTAAAAAACGCATTTTCTAGATTTTTAACTAAATTAAAACACAAAAATAATACCTAGTTTTTTTTTGTTCAGTGGCACTTTAATTCTAAATTATAATAATATTTTTAATAAACATAAATATTTTTTAAAAGTTTATTTCAAGTACATTAAATAAAATAGAATTTTTATATTATTTTTATTAACAGTAACTCGTACAATTTTTTTAAAGAGACTAGAGTCGCTATTTTCTTCTCACCGCTGCGCTGCGTTGTAAACCCCCATCAACTGTAAAATACGACTATGTACATTCATTTAACATGTTATTGATATAAGAACTTGATATTGTCAAACATAAAATACAGAAAAATCCTATGGTACATCATAATTTACTCTCCCGGAGACAAACTTTTAAAAAATAGGCGCGAAAGTCGTATCTCTTTAATAATAAACGGCTAACCAAAGTTATGCATCTATTTTTCAATTAAATGTAATGTGGCAAAATTATAAATACTACTGGCACCTACCTACAGCTTATTTATATCGTTATGTTGTTTTCCAAGACGGATGCTCCATATATAATATAATAATAATATAGCTCAAAACATTTTATGACGAATTATGATAAGCCTTGCATTTATTTATTTAATCAGTTCCATGCACAATATTCTGGCAACTGAAGGTTGTCAGATAAAGGAATGGTCTGTTTCTTGATTCCTACACCAAAAGAGAGGATGGGTTAGACTTAACCAAGAAGTTATGCCTAGCGTCTCTCAAACAAAGTTCCTTGTAAACTGCGTATAACAAATGCTGGTATACAGACCCATCATGGAAGTAGAAGTATATTTGCAAAATAGTGTTTTTTTGTGATATGGTGTTTCCTACATAGTTATTGATTGTCAAGTAGTAATTACTGCTTGATCTGCACTTTCATTGACCGCAAAACATCATATCAAAACCATATAGGTAGAGTCCGGTTTGTGTGCGGCACTTTTATGCCAGTTGAAGGATACGAGTCTTGCTATTTTCCAGCCTCCTGCTTGGTTTTAGAAGCAATAAGCAAACAAAGGGACACCTTATTTATCTAACACCGTTTTGGTGGCCAGTATATTATGCACGAAACTGACTTAATATATAAATAAAGGGCGGATTGCTGAGATTGATGCAAAACTACATGAAGACGGTTTTAAAATGTAATGAGCGATAATAATAATATTATCTTTGGAAGAATCAGTCTTGGAATGTAACATACTGATATAAAAAAGCTTTAAGCCTGGAGTATTTATAATTTTGCTACATTAAATTTTGTTGAAACAGTTTGATTCATAACAATGTTTAGCAGTTTCTGTTCCGCGATTTGATCGCGTTTTATCGCACCTATTTTTTAAAAGTTTGTCTCAAAGAGAGTAAATTATGATGTGCCATAGGATTTTTCTGTATTTTATGTTCGATAATATCAAGTTCTTATATCAATAACATGTTAAATGAATGTACATAGTCGTATTTTGCAGTTGATGGGCGTTTACAACGCAGCGCAGCGGTGAGAAGAAAATAGCGACTCTAGTCTCTTAAAAAAAATGTACGAGTTAATGTTGATAAAATTAATTAATAAGTTCTATTTTATTTAATCTACTTGAAATAAACTTTTAAAAAATATTTATGTTTATCAAAAAATATTACTATAATTTAGAATTAAAGTGCCTCTAAATAAAAAAAAACTAAGTACTATTTTTGTGTTAAAATTTGGTTAAAAACCCATAAAATGCGTTTTTTATTATCAGAAATGAAATCTACATCCTTGATTTATTCGAAATCGATACCAAACTTGACGTATTAGCTATACGTGGTCTTCCAGATTTTTTAAAGTGAAGCTGGGTGGTGAGCCCCTTTCACCCCCCCGCCCGCTGTCAGAAGGCTGGTTACCGACGGCTACCGATTCTAATCGGCTTATTTTAACATAAGGAATAGTAATTGTGGCAAGTTTTAAACTTCTGCATGAAATAGTAAGTTTTTTACCAACAACCCTTACCATGGCGGTAAAAAGAAAATTGCGGCCCGGGACAGCAAAAGATTTTTTTATGCGGTTTGTTATTAAGAAAAGTAATATAAAATTATATATTTTTTAATCTACATAAAATAGACTTTATTAACATATTTTTTGTTTATTAAAAAAACTAGTATTTTTGTATTTACAGTATTTTGAACAATAAAAACTAAGTTACGTAATCCTAATTTTTAATTTTTTTGTGAAACAAATCATCACAAATGTCATTTTTTATACTAAAAATGAAATCTACGTCCTCGATTTATCCGAAATTGATACCAAACTTGACATATTAGCTATGCGTGGTCTTCCAGAATTTTTAAAACAAAGCCGGGTAGAGCGCACCTTCCACCCCCCCTCCCCGCTACCAGAGGGCCCCTTCCATTAGGCTACCGATCGAAATCAGCTTATTTTGACATAAGGAATCAATGTGCCAAGTTTCATGCTTCTGCAAGAAAAAAACAGGTTTTGCACTAAAGTCCCCCACTAATCGTTGTCATGGCAAAGTCGATGGAGGAACTCAGCATGATGCTCGATGACCTCAACCGAGCTTCACAACGGGTGGGCTTAAAAATGAACATGGACAAGACGAAGCTGATGTCAAATGCCAATGTTGTGCCCACCCCAATATCTGTTGGAGGATCGGTACTCGAAGCTGTGGACTCGTATATCTACCTAGGACAAGTAGTTCAATTAGGTAGGTCCAACTTCGCGAAAGAGGTCAACCGCCGAATCCAACTCGGTTGGGCAGCGTTCGTGAAACTACGCAATTTTCGTCCGATATACCTCAGTGCCTCAAGACGAAAGTCTTTGAACAATGTGTGTTACCGGTGATGACTTACTTACGGCACCGAAACGTGGTCCTTCACCATTGGCCTCATCTCGAAGCTTAAAGTCGCCCAGCGTGCTATGGAAAGGGCTATGTTCGGGGTTTCTCTACGCGATCGAATCAGAAATGAAGAAATCCGTAGACGAACTAAAGTCATCGACATAGCCCGGCGGATTAGCAAGCTGAAGTGGCAATGGGCAGGCCACATAGCGCGCAGAGCGGATGGCCGATGGGATCGAAAAGTGCTCGAGTGGAGACCACGGACTAGCAAACGAAGCGTAGGACGTCCACCCACAAGGTGGACAGAGGACCTTATAAAGGTCGCCGGAAGACGCTTGATGCAGGTCGCTTCCAACCGGTACATATGGAAGTCCAAAGGGGAGGCCTATGTTCAGCAGTGGACGTCCAATGGCTGAGATGATGATGATGATGATGAAAGAACAACTTTAAAAAATATCGATTAATGGGTAAATTTAAAATTAATGCTAGCAACCCGATTTAGCTGTCAGATTGACAGTTAAGCAAACAGCTGACATCTGTCATTCTGTTCCATGGGTTTTCTGGCTGGCTACTTGTTTGGTGAGTTGTGTATTTTGATTTTGGGATTGCACAACAAAATATTATCTTTCGACGGCGTCGTGGCTGGATGATTCATACAAACATGTTCTAGACGTAAACACATATATAAACGAGAACCTGTAAGCGCGTCATCATTCCAAGCTATCTGTGTGTAACGAGTGTTCGTTCGTGCGTTGTTTCGTGTTTTATTATTATTGCTGCTATCGACAATCTAAAAGGTAAAGAAATATTACAATAATAATATGTACTCCCGGCCGTTGAATATTAAAATCGGATCGTAGTTCATCAGAATTATATCACTGTGAATGATGCAAGATGAGATACAGTTTAACAAGTGTGTGTTATTGCGCATTAGAGTATATTATAGGTACCTACCTACTTTCTAATAAACCTAGGTCAATTTATATGTAGTTATTAAAGGTGAAATAATATAATGTTGCATTAGCCTGCATTGAGGTAGTGGGAATCATATTATACACAGCCTTCCTCCATTTTGTTATTAAAATAAATCATGCAAAGTTTTTCATACAAAAACATTTTGTGTAGAATTTAGAGACGAAAAATGTCTTTAGTTCACATATAAAATCTATTAACAAAATAACTAGTATTTTGGGAGTAGGATATTAGTACAGAATATATATCAGCATAAATATTTTATAAATGGGTGTTAATATGTAGTTACATCCACATATTAAAATGAGTTCATATACCTACATTAGTCGAGGTCAGACAACAAAAGCCTTTCTATGGATCATAAGTGTGTTATTTTCAAGATAAAATGTTATCTACTTTACTGTTCTCATTTATGCTATCATTTTATATTGAAAACATATAGTGGTAGGCATAGGCGGATTTAGGGGGGGGCCAGGGGGCCAAGGCCCCCCCCAGAAGCATTGTAGATGTACGAATTTTGCACATATTTCATGGTCAAGATTATATTTTTTTTCTCTGCGCTCGCAGCAAGCTGCTCGTGCACTTATTATTAAGGATATTTGAACTTTCTAACTGTTCAGAGCGAGCTAAACACACACTTTTCGTAGTAAAAATTATAATATATTTGCCCGTCTGCACCTTGGCCCCCCCCAGAACCAAATCCTGGATCCGCCAGTGGTGGTAGGTATATGCTATAGATAAATGCACTTTATCTATAAGTATTAAGTTTGTCAGTTTTAAAATGCACCTCCCTTAAAACATTTTAGTAACTAAAATGATTTTAAGGCTTAGTGGAATGGCATATTCCTCTTGATATTCTTACAATAGGTATATAATTATAATATGACCTTTTTACCTGTAAAATATTTAATTTTCTTTTGTCAACCATTTTCATTATTAAATATTTATGTCTAGTAACATAATTCTGTTAAAAACAAGACAAATTTCATTTGTTAATTAATAACAATACTATTAACATAATGTTAAACATAAGTCCAAAGTTCACTGGAATATGAATAATAATTCCAAGGTTTTAGTTAACCTACAACCTACTTATTGGTTTTGTCCAGTTCAATAAAGATGTCACAATATTATAAATTCTTTCATAGATATATTGAGTCATAAAATTAGTCATGAAACAAAGAAATAATGTTCCAAATATGTCCAGGCACTTTCAAGTAATCAGTGTACAAACATTTAAAAAAAAAACAATTAACAAACATTTCCTCCTTATTGAATTTTTAAATTTTTTTCAGGTTAAATAGAATGAATGTTATATATACCTATAGTCTATAGTTGTTGATAAATTCTAATTTCATTATAAGAGTATATTATGTACCAGGATCACAGACATAATACATACTCAGGAATAGTCAGAAGTACCTACTTTTTTGTGATGGTGAAGCAAATTATAGGTTTCTAAATCCAAATATATAAAAAGAAAAAATGCCAGCCCAATTAGCTGAACAGATTAGGTTCAAATTTGGAACATTTTATGACATAGATCTCCGCTAAGAAGGCAAAGCCATGAGCATAAGCTAATAGGTATTCTTAATAATAAACTGTAATAATTAATAATTGAAAGTTTTCCCCATTATGCAGCATGAAACAGGTTTATAGTGTGGAATGCTAAGGGTCAATGCCCTATACTTTTTAGTTACATGTCTGTGGCTTAACTTTTTAAAATTAATAGATGCAGGTGTGATACACCTGAAAGCTTCTGAATTCTTAAGTATTCATTTTTTTAAATATCTGTGGTTGGCTTATTAGGTATGCTTTTTTAATCTAAATCATAGTAATAATTGGGCTATTGAATGTATTAACATGATCTTGAAAGTCCGTTATTCTCCACTAGCTTCGCGCAGTGATTTTACCTGCTGAAAAGTAGCTTGTATATTATTTTCGAGCTCTAAATTACCTACTACATAGATACTACTAATTCTTAGGTAATCTATTCAGTCGTTAGGCATGTGTTACACACACATAGATACCAGACTTTTTCATTTCTAATATTAGAAGGACGCGCACACTCAACGCGATGCAAAGCAAAGCTCCTAGTACATAGGTATAATATGTGTGGGCTGTGCCACTTATCATATAAAATCAATAACGTTTCGCTAGGTCGCCGCGCCCATATACATTTTAGACTACCTACAGGTCACAGGTTTGAATAAAAGACTAAGCGCTAGTTGCGCGCGCATCTACCTGATCATGCGCGATCCGTACGCTTCTGATATCATCTAACCACCTGTGCTTTTTTAGCTTATTACGTAAAACAATGCGTCCTTGTCTTTAAAAACATCTAAAGGATCAAAACATTTAATTATACTGTTGTTCTTATAAAAACTCGTTAAGATTATCTTAACCACCGTTTTAGGGCTATTACAATGTCCTTTATCAAGAGTTCACGTCTGTAACGCCTTCCAAAATCGTGCAGGATCAAAGTAGTTCTGCTGTTTGCTAAGTCTTAACAGCTCGTATCTTGATGAATAGTGACCAAAGTCTATCCACATACGTGATTATGCCACATCCATACGTCGCGTTATTGTCACTGCTTCTAATAACAATCATTGTCGTGAAACTGGTGAAGCGATTGAAAAGATTCGTCAAGTTCTATGTAGCGATTGACACGGGGCTTTGCAATCTGAAGTTTAAGCACAACATGCGTATTAGATCAGGGAGAAATGAGCCTTTTATTTCTTCAGCGATGGAGGACCAAGTGCCGTTTAAGGTGTTCACGTATTGGCATGAAGGGGACCAGAAGCCGGAGGTCCGCAGGTTTGGTGTGGACAAGAATGTTATCACCAATTATACCTACCTGAACGCCAAGATCCAGGAGATCTTCCCCAAGCTGAAGGAGAAGAATTTCTACATCTGTTGGAAGGGTAAGTTGTTGTTCTTTAATCATCATTTTCAGAAGCTTGTGCCTAAAGGCGTTGCCTACAGTCCTGGGTCTGAGTAAACCAAATACGAGAAGTACCAAAGTTAGAAAAGAAAATTCTTCATTACTTACCAAGCCTTTTTAGATTTGGAGCGCAATTTTTAAAATAAACTGTCCTTGTGCTTTACCCAACATTTTCCCGCTGAAAATCATATCTATCCTTGCTGAAGCCTTAGCTTCATATTGCCTATATACAGAATTTCAACCAGTCCAGCAGTACAGAGGCAAAAGAGTAACAAACACATGTCGATACATGCATCTATAGAACACGCCTTTGCATTAATATCAAGAATAATATGTTATGTATTATGTTTATCGAAGATTGTCTCGTCCATCTAACCGATCCGTTATCTCCAGATGACGAGGACGATGAAGTGAAGATTTCATCAGACGAGGAGGTGATGACGATGCTGACAGCCCTGCGTGACTCTATCGTCAAGCTTTACGTGTTCTGCGAGGGGGACGCTAAGCCTGCTGAAAGTGTTGCTGGTGACGCACCAGTCAACGCTTCTAATGATGGTAAGAATCTACCTCTGTTATACTTCCTTTTTTTTTTTTAGGATTCCTTCGCAGGAGGTCGGCTAGGTGGCCCCAACAGTGCCAGTTATTCTACCGTTTGAGTAGTGATGTCTAAATGTAACTGTGCTTCATTACTGGGCTGAAGAATCTTAACATCTTATGACTCTTGAGTTTAAAGCATTGGTGCAGTGCACCAAGAATTTTATATTAACATTGCGTTATCTCTTACCATCAGGAGAGCGTCTTTTTCGTCTTCTTACTTCTTTGTATAAAAAAAAAAAAAAAACGGACTCGCGGCACTCGGAGACTGCCGCGGTAAAGCTATTGCATAGCATTTTTTATCAACTTATGTAATTATAGTATCACCGCTGTGCCGGTCGGAGTGGGGGGTGTTAGGTTTTTTTCGTTACGGAATTTCTGGATTCGGTCCCCACGCTCAAGGCCCGCGAAAGAAGCTATGCAATAGCTTAAAAAAACTCCTATTTAGGGTTTTTATAGTTTCCCTACATCCGTCCGTCCTTCCGCAGCTTTACGTAGAAACTATAAGTCCTAGAAAGCTGTAATTTTGCAGTTAAGTAAGATGAAGTAAGATGAATTTGCAAGGAAGTAAGATTTTTTATTAGGAAATCAGTAAAAATGACTTATTTCCTACAGCTGTGTATATATTATCGACGTGCTACCTCCCGGCTCAGTGGGGTGATTCACGATTATTTTCCTAGGAATGTTATAATTTACTGTTCCTTATTTCCACAGCTGTAGTATTCATCGACGTGGTACCTACCAGCTCGGTAGCAAGTGCCGTGTCGAGCCTGCGTTCCGGCTCGCACCTGGGAGTTTGTTGCGACTGCTGCGGTAACCGCGTGGTCGGCTTCCGTTACAAGTGCATCACGTGCGACGACTACGATCTGTGCGGACAGTGCGAGGCGACCAAGGCTCATCCCGAGCACTGCGTCGTGCGCATCCCTACCCCGCATATGTCGGTAAGTAACTTTTGCAACCCGTTTTGGTTTACACTGAAATGTTTATGTACATTTCTGTATTTATAAAACCTTCAAACATTTTGTTAATTTAACTGATGTATGTCCTTGAGCCGTATTCCCCATTAATGTTGGTTGTGAACGCCACAATCATCATAAAAGGGGCATCCTACGTTCCTTTGTAAGAGGAGATGTAGCCCTGTTTGGAAAGGTTGGTGGCGCTTTTCGTGGTTTGTGTACAGTATTCTCGTTGTCACTATGTTGTGCTTATTTTATTTCAATTTTCATTAACTCAAATTGACCTGGCAAACTTTAGGTCAAGTTGAAAAATCGATTCCAGCTTTCAGCAATAGAGGACGATATTAAAGAAAAAAACTTGTTTACACAATTTCCTAATGTTGTACTTTCTTAAAGCTTCAAGTCATCAAGGACTCGATCAAGAAGTCGCGTCATTTCCTGAAGAGCGTCGCATCGAACATCCACGATGAGCACAAGAAGCACAGGTCCTCCCAAGCCAGCGCCTCTTGCAGCACCAAGGCCGCTTACAAACAGGAGATGAAGCGAGAACGCCAGGAGAAACGAGAGGAACGCAATGAGAGGCGCGATGAACGCAAGGAAGAACGCCGCGAAGAAAGGCGTGAACGACGTGAATGCCACCGCGGCCAGCCCCGTCGCAGCTGGATGGAGGTCTTCGCCAAATATGTGGACGAATTCGCCAACTTAGCCGGCGACTTCAACCGTGCGTCTGCCACTTCTACTGATAATGAAGCCTCTTCGTGCCCGTATGCTCAGCAAGCGCGCGACGCGACTCAAAACTTCGATTTCCAAACGCTACTGAACGGTTTTCTGAGTCAAACTCCCGACTGCCCCAGCAATCTCGGTCAGGAGATCAAGCAGCACATTGAGAAGATGATGGGGGGTGGTGAAGCGAATGCTGAACAAGCGCCTGAGACTTCCCAAGCTTCGGCTTCTACTCAAGCGCCTACTGAAGATAAGGACATTCACAATGATCCTCGGGTTGACGACGCTCAGGCTCAGATCAATAAGATCACACAGGCCCTGAATGCGGCCTTGGCAGCTGCTCCTACCCAGCCTCATACTTCCCAAACTCCAGAGTCCACTGAGACTCCAAAAGCCCCGATCACTCCATCAGTGACTCCAGTAGTAGACGAACCCAAGTCTGTTGAGTCTACTGATAGCGCCCGCGATGCGTCCCCTGAGAAGGCTGATGACTGGACTTTGATTAACAAAGACAAAGGTAAATAGATCTTTTCTAAGACTAACCTATGCTCGTGACTTCCAGGTTGGCTTTTGCCAACCCTGTTTGTCAGAACAGGTCTACACCTCTACCTATATCTTCATGCCTAAACAGCTGAAATGATTGGGTTGAAATTTGGTACGTAGGTAGCTAAGACCTTGGAATAACACATGTAACTCTACAGCTGGTAAAACCGGGCTATTACAAAATGAAATAAAAAGTATGAATCCATATTTAGTAGTACTTCAGATGTTTGTTACCTTATCAAGTAAATCTATAAAGTGAAATTTCTTATAATCAGATAAAAACATTCAGCAAACAAACATGCTATGCAGCTAAATTTATCAATAATATGACGCATGATAAGATTAACTAGTGCCTAAATAACAAATATCTTACAGATCTGGACTCTGATAATGATGCCACAACGTCTGCTCCAGTTGAGAATCTCCCCGAAGAGTTCCAACGAGCTCCAGTGAGCCAACTCTACCCACCACTCAATACTGCTACTGCAGGTAACATTAAACTTTTATTTATTGTGAACCATCTTCACAATTCTAGAAAAGGGTCGCAATTCGTTGGGACCTATTTAGGCATTTTTGTATGTATTTTCAACTACTAGTCTTTGAGTGTTAGACACCTGAACCAATATTTTTTGTTGATATGGTGGTTCGTTTTAAATTTTATCATAATCAGGCAAGCTATTATTACATTATGAATTAAAATATTCGTCTTGCCCTTATTAAAAGAGCTGCAAGTCTTGTAACAACTAACAACAATGCAATGCTACGCGCTACTGCGCTGCTGTTTTAATGAATTGGCCTTAACATACAACTTATGTAATTAAACATCATACTCCCTTTAAAGCTCCATTTCTTGTTTTAACCAATCCAAATAAAAGTTACCAATTCTGTAGTAGTATTTCATAATTATTTTAGAAATTCGTACTTGAATTCGTGTTGGTTTTTATTTTGGAATATTCTGGTAGAAATTTGGTGCAATTTTGAATTATCATTTAACTTTATTTTTCTTTATCCAGTGGAAGCACCATCCAAGCCCGAGGTTGCCCCAATTCAGGCCAACGTTGGAGCCACCCCCAAGCCCCAATCAACCAACACCCCAACTGCCCCACCGCAGACTCCATCCGTCCCTACTCCGGCCCCGGGACCATCCCGTCATCACCCAGGTATGTAATTGTTCTTGCAACATTTTTTATACACAAAGAAGTAAGAATACGTGCAAGACGCTCTTCTGATGCTAAGAGATAACGCTGCCCATAATTAGTACAGTATTACTCAGAATTTCCCAAAGTACATCTTTGACTACAAATTCTGTGTGCACTGCAGCAACGCTTCTTACTCAAGAGTCAGTGCTCGGCCCAGTAATCTCACTAGCTATCTTATTAATATTATAACAAGAAAGTTTGTAAGAATGGATGTCTATATAGTAACTCTTTCACGCCTAAATGGGTGGATCGATTGATCTGAAATTTTATATAGAGATAGCATAGATCCTGAAATAGCACATAGGCTACAATACAGCTAGTAATAATATAAAGGAAGGACAAGTATTATTATTAATTGTCAAAATTGATCATGTGACTTACATTTTTTTACTAGTATACACTCTCATTGCAGTGATCTACATAACGCTTAATAATTCCGAAACCTGACAATTTACGAGGGTGGGTGTCGGATTATGTTTAGTTGGTATTAATGTCAGCTATCGATTTATATAAGCGATTTTGAAAAAACATTCGATATGGTATGGTGGACCAATAGCTATGAAACATTCAGTACAAAAATCTTTCAACGAAATATCAGCCAAAAATAAATTTTATTCCTATTCTCTGATTAAATTATGATTCATTATGTTTACCAAGAACTGCGCATTTTGTTAACTGATAAGTGTGTACCTACATTTCTCTTCAGTGATTATTGAGGATATGAAAAATGAATCATCGCCTTGACACAAACTACTTGTACCAAACAAACTACTTGTTCCAAATATCGTTTTAAGCCAGCTTCAGCCACTGGAGTCGATTGAGAGACGTGCTAAAAAGCTCGTAGGTGACCAAAAGCTCACGGAATCTCGGCTGCAGAGCCTTGAACACCGTAGAATGGTCGCCTCGTTATCGGTCTTCTATAGGATTCATTTTGGAGAGTGTGCGCAGGAATTACACGAACTAATTCCTCCAAGCCCATTCTACCGACGGACGTCGCGGCAGACGGCAAAGCGGCATCCTTACTTAGTGGCGTTACCAACTGCCCGCACCAAGCGTTTTGCTTCTTCGTTCTTAATGAGAACTGGTCGCGTTTGGAACACTTTGCCGTCATCCGTGTTTCCCGAGCGGTACAACTTGGGTATCTTCAAGGCACGAGTGAATAGGTACCTTTCTAGGCATCTTACGTGATCCATCGTCGACCGCATTTTCACTTTCCATCAGGTGGGACGTGGTCAAACGTAGGCCTATCTCGTATAAAAAAAATAATAAAAAAAAACAAAGCAAACGTTTGGAGCAATATTTGAATGTGTATTTGATGCCTTTCCACCAATAATTGAAGGCCTATTGGCTATGGCCCAACGACATGTAAAATACATATCCATATCCATAGACAAAATTACGTACATTACGTGCTTAAACCTCCTCTTAATACGAGTAAAATGTAGTAGCGCAGTAATGTACACTGTAGTCTGTCGACATTTTCTTTAATGTTAGTTTTTTTTTAATTTAATAAATAAATATTTCATGACGTTTCACACAGCGCCACCTAACCCCAAACTAAGCTACTTAATTCTTGTTATTATGGAGAACGGATACAACAATTATACACTTTTGTTTTGTAAATACATATTTATAATATTATAATATATATTGAAAACCATCCAGACCAGAAACAAATACCTATGGATCACACAAACATTTGTCCCATGCGGGAATCGAACCTGTAACCTTTTGCGTTGCAGGCGGGTATTATTAGCCCACCGCGCCATAGAGGTCGTAAATTAATTGGTATTTATTTATAATTTCATTCCAGCTCCTCACATCGACGCAGCCGTGCGCCAAATGCTGACAATGGGTTTCACCAACGAGGGTGGGTGGTTGTCCCAACTATTGGAGAGCAAGGACGGAAACATCGCAGCTGTCCTCGATTTGCTCACTCCTGTCAACCCAAGCCGCAACTAAATGTATTGCTATACGGATATAAATATATATGTAGAATATCCGTACTAAATGGTGTCTGGTATAAATAAGCTATTTGGATTGAGATGAGAACTGTTTCACCAACTTAAGATCTTTTTTCGTGCAATTACTGTTTAGGGAGTCATATACATTAATGTCACTGTTACATTGAACCGTTAGTTTATGATTAATCTAGTGAGATTATAAACTGGCGTTAGATTGTAAACTGGATAAAGTTGACAATATAACACTCAATTTTCAGTAAGTTTATAAATTGACGTTAGCATGCTATAGGACATGTTGTGAACTGAATTTTTGAACCAAAACTATGTTATTAATTATTGAAACATCTCAATCCAATATATAATATTCTACAAATATTTTGGATGTGTTATAATTATAACATTTTCAGAAACTTGCTATTTATTTAATCTGTGATAAAAGTATTTATCCTTTTCCTCAATTTCTTTATTATATTATGTTTATTCAAATAGAATGAGTTCTTTTATTTTTTTATTACATACTAATTTTATTTTCCCCTTTTAATACCTTTACATTTAATGATCGGCCTAGGCGTGATGGAATGTCGCCATTAAATGAACGGCCTAGACGTCTAACTATGTCGATATATAACTAGATGGCTGCGACTGCGCATCAATGTAGTAATATTTGAGTACCTTCTGATGTAATCTTGATAGGTCAGTTCTACTTCGCACAGAAGCAAAACGAAATGTCATAAGCACTTTTTGAACGAAAATTTGACACTATGCGAAGTAGAGCGCCGATTTTAGTGTTTGAATACACCGCCTAGATAAGCATAATAAGTTCAAATGAAAATCAATGCAGAGCGCATGATCTAAGCATACTTAGATACTATAATATTATTCTACTATATACTCATATAGTTATAGCATATCCATTTAGATACCTAGATCTAGATTATGTAAAGCCACTAATATACTTGATGACGTGTAGTTACCTACTAGTATAATAACTAGAGAAAAAGATGGATTTCAATGAGAAATACATACCTATGATACATTTATTCGTAAGAAATAACATATTTTTAATTTGTCTTTATCATAATACTTAACAGAGTACACTTATGTACTAAAATTATATAATTAACAATATTGTTAAAATACACGCCCTCGGATGACTTACAAAAGAGTTTGATTTGCAAGTGTGGTTTTGGCCTAATGCATTTAAAAAAAAAATACACAAATTGTCATTTTACCTAATAGTTACATAAAGCTCTGCAAATTAAGCTCAAAAGCAGTTTCTAGACTAAATTAATGGGTGAGAAGATCTTTACGAATACCTCATGTTATCAAGTAACTGGCGTATAGTTTTAAGGGAATGGCAAAAGGGTATGTAACAACTTTGCAGGGTAAGAAAGACATGAAATTTCATGATGAAGAAGGAATATTTTTATAGGTGTAATAGTCTATAATGTATATGACTAATGTATGTCTATACATGGCTGAAGGATGCAACTGAACTGAGCTTCTTGAAATGGTTTAGTCATAGCTCATTAGAGCCACCCGGCACCCACTCCGCACCGCCTCGCCTTGCGACTGAGGCGATCCGGCGACGCTACGGAGTTGATGTAGTGAGCGCATACCCATACAATTCCATATAAAGAATACTAACCGCACGAAGCGATGCGGAGTGGATGCTGGGTGGCTCTAATGAGCTATGACCTTTATTCTCAACGAGTCACACTGGATCCTATCAAATCCTTTCACACTGACTAGTTGAGAGAAATATTGGAATGTGAATATTTATTCTCATCTAATAACACGAGTGTGTATAGTATTACCTTGCTAATCACCAGTGACCGGCGTATATCGCCTCGAGAACGTGTGATCATTGCGACTTACCATCGATTTTTGACCGCTAGAGTCAAGCATACCCAATTAGGTCAGTGTGAAGTGTCAGCTTGCTATCTCGTTTCTTTTTCAACAAGGTCAGTCTAGTACTTATGTTCGTCCAATAAAATAACAATTATATTATTCTCTTGGTGTCAATAAAGCAATGGAAAATGTATGGATAGTGTTTTATTTCAAAAATCCATATGAATGTTTCTTCAAAGTGACGTTTTCCTTTCGTTCCCTCAGTAGAGCAAGGCCTAAAGCTTGATCCAGTGATTTTACTGCTATCCTGAAAAGAAATAATACGTTTTAAAACAAGTGGATTAAATTAAAAATTAAAAAAAACCCCAAAGCTATAAAGATATGTAGAGTGCTTTTCACGAAAGGAGTCCTTTTTGCGGGGCGCCACTATCGCAAATTTTAAAAATTTACATGTCTATAACTTTTTAACGTCTCATAATTTCTCTTATTTAATTTTTTAATTGAATATGTACATAATTTAATCTAACAAATAAAAATTATTTAGAATATGAAGTCCAGTAATTATTGCAAAAAATAATTTTAGTTCCGCAAAATTCCTCGGGACCTCTTTTGTGAAAAGGACTCTAATTCGCCAATTTGAGGTGAAGGCCATCTTGGATTTGAATTTTATCATAGTGTGTTGTATTCCACTATTCAAACCCTTTCATTTGATACCCATATTGAGGGAGTAGGGAGTGCAGGAAAACAGCAGCTGTGTTTGTGAGGTCGGAATGAGTGTGCTGACGCACCCACTCGTTTTTCTTCTACTGATTTTTCCATAAAAAAATAATTTCTGGCCCCGGGGATAGTTCTAAAAACTGCTGCCACAGCCAATGTAAAAAAAAAAATGGTATAATACTTACACTCCCTGACTCAGAGCATTTTTCAGAGTTTTTGAAGCAACACTGCCCGCTCCATTCATGCCAATAGTGGTACATTTTCCTTCTATATCAGGCATTTTATGCGCCCCTTCTGTGGCATAATGTTTGGGGTTACCAGTTATACCCACTACTAGTGACACCATACTGCAGCTTTCTTCGTCTGCTGACGCGTCTACTACGCATTTATCCCCAATTTTACATAATGTTACCTTTAAAAAGAATTATGCAAATGAATTTAAAATAGTAGAAATTAACTTTAAGCTAACATCAATAAAGGAATGTGTTGTTAAAATTCTCAAGTATGAATTTCACACTATAATCTTTACTTTAAGTACACTTTCATATGAATTTTAAGTGCATAATACCTAGGTACATAATATTAGAGAAAAAATTAAATTTATAAACAAACCTACTTAGGATACAACTCTTCTCGTTTTATCAGACTTAAAATAAAGGAGGTTTTGAATTTGATTGTACTTTTATGTTTTTTACTTTAATTTACCTAAAAAAGAAGAGCAATAAAGACACTTGTTGATGCAGATATTTCATAGGTTCAAAAGCAAGAATGGAAAGTTCGAAAGAGAAAAATTGATTTTATCAGACAGACAAGTCGGACTACTAAGTAATTAGGTACCGACCAATAATGGTGCAGAGCCAATTTCCAGCAGTTTACAGTCATACGGGTCGTCAGAGAGTTGCAAGTCTACGTTGCCTCCGTCCATGAGCACTGCTTTAACTAGAGGGATCCGTGTGTTAAATAACGCAGCCTTCACTGCTAGTGATACTGCGTCACATAGGTTACCACCACATTCTAGGATCTGGAAAACAGTAATATTTGCCAATATGTTATTCCATAAAAATTTGTTCATCAAGTATTATATTTACCATAGATATACTAATATATCTATGATATTTACACAAAAATTGTTAAATTACAGACTTATTTTATAAGTACCCTAGGTATGAAAAATTATAAAATAAAAGTTTTAGCTAAATGACGAATAAAAGCTAAAACGCATAAAATAATAAATGGATGTCAGTATACCATAGTCATTACCAAACAGGCTAGTAAGAAAATGCCGAGCGTTCACAAGGGCGCACGTCACATCGCTTTTCAGGTGCTTCGGTAATTTTTTTTTGTTAAAAGAAATATTTGCAACATTTTTCACATGTAAATTATAATTGGCCAAAGTAGTCACAGCTTGTAATGATTCTACATCTATCTAGCTCCATTTACAAATACTTACCAGTATATCAACATACAGCTTCCAGCACTGCTTGCCCTCCAGTATACAGAGCTGTTTCAAGTTGAATGCATGTGCGGAGTGGTATGCTCGCTGCATCATGTTGGATATGCTGCTGGCTAGCCTCTCACCACCTCTGCCTTCAAACTCTGGGGTTGCGTTTGCTGAGCTGAAAAATTATGAAGCAAAAAATGTTATTCTTGAACATCATTTTATGTATATTGTATAGGACTTTTATTGATTACTAAATGGGTGAGATTCTAGCCTAATAGTGAGATGGAAAAGGCTGATAGTAATATATAGACATATCTACACATTTTTCTTTTAACTGTGATAGTATATTTATCTTTATGAAGAGTAATATGGGGTCTCTATCTATAAGTTGTTATTCATCATCTACATTAACAATATTTTTATATATTTAGAGCTTTTATAAGTCCTAAATATAGCCATATTATTTTTATAAAACATAATATGATATGTAATATATTGGATTTTAGCATCATTAAAGTACTTACCAATCAACAAAGAATTCAATTTTTCCTAAATTTGGGTTCTCTGGGCTTGGTATATCAATTTCTGTTTTAACACCAACAAGTATATCTGTATTGGCTAGCCTAAGCCTCGCTGAACCACTCGCATGACTCACTACATCTGTTTCTAACTCCATAGGTCTGTAGTCAATGTTGGATCTGCCATCGGAACGGAAATCCTCCTGAAACATGGTAATATATTAACATTGTTGTTTTAAACATTGCTGGCTGTATAGCATGTAACTTTCGGCTATCTACTAGATGGCCCTGATTGTTTTTGTGTTCAATTTATTATTGAAATGAGGTATTTTTTATAATTTTCTCAACAGGTAGCAGACATTCTTATATTTTGAATCATTTCGATGTTTTGAAATATTTTGTATAAGCGAAAAAATAGCAACAGGAATTGTAACATAATGTTAAATAATATAATAATGTAGAAAAACATATAATAGAGAAATGAATTTATTGTAAGTATATTTTGAGGTTATGTTTACTTGCCTGTACTCCATGTGTAATATAGATTTTTTCTATAGGACTAAGCAGCTGACCAGCCATTTTAATTTCAGTTTAGATGTCAGATACAAGTATAACTGTAATTTCCTAAAAATTACAATAAAATACGATTTTAGGTGCCTCTCGTTTTTGTTTACAATTTTTTTTAACCGTGACTAACTGTCACTGTCACTTATGTCATGCTGTCAATGTCATCAGTTTTTTTTTATTCACTTAAACCAAGAAAACGTGTTTATTATATTTGCCAGTGGATATTACCATAATAAGAAATAAAATAAGAGTAAAAATAAGTTCTCAGTAAAATCAAATATATAATTTACAATAATTTATACTACCAAGCTTATGAGATTATTAAATTTTCTGGGTTCATATAGTCGGGCCGGCCAAAAAGGCCACATTTGACAGATATCAGTCATAGCAAACAAGTGTTGGGACATTGTTTGTTTATTTCGATTACAGGATATGAATCGATACGATCTTCAAACACATTGGAATCGAATACAGTTTTATGAAAACATTCTTGAAGTCTAATTAAATTTAATTCTAATAAGTTTTTTTTGTAAACATGTAATGGCGTCATGGGCTAGTTTTGCCAGAAACATCTCACGAGTTATAAAAAAACCTGTAATAAAAAAATATGTTTATTCTCTATACATTACACAATTTTATTTTAATTACATTATATTTTACTATAATATAATCACAATATTAACAACATATTTTATTTTAATCGCAATATAGTTATTTATTTATGATCAAATATTCAATCCAAGTTATAATTGCATTCGATTCTACATTTCAAATTTCGATTTCGCGATTTTATTGGGTAGCATCCTTATTGTTTTAAAAACAAAAACTGATTGACGTGACCTAGTTATGTTTTCGGTACGACCTCCGGTCCTTAGTATTTGATTTCTGCAACATTGTAACTTTAAATAAACCTTTGTTAATATTGCGAATTAAGCATTTCCTTTGTTTAATATATGTAATCCGAGTACCGGACGTCTAATAGAGACCACCTTTGTTTTTAGCGTCAACATTATATATTGTTAATTATTAAAGTTTAGTTTAGTTCTTACAGTCGAATTGGCTCGACGTATTTTTAAGATAAAATCTTGTTCTCAAATTGAATAAGTTTAATATTATAAGTTCTATAAATCGAACATTAATTTTAATTCAATAAAATATTCTTAAATCGAATAAATTTGTAGTTTTAAAAAGGCTGTTCGCTCGCACACAAACTTATCTGGCGCTGAGGACAGGATCACTGTCTTCCATGCGAAAACGGTATTCGCGAGTGCAGTATAAAATCTATTGTCCGCGAGTATATACATCGCTATCAGTGATCCGCGAACCAAATAAATTCGATAAGGCTGGAACGAGAAATGGCGTTAACTTTGGCTGGCTGGTGAGTAAACCTTTTCACCTTCCTTACCTCTCTACTTTCTTGAGATTAGAACTCTCTCATTTAAGTGTTATTTGGCTTTCTAGTGAAAATAAGTGAAAAATAAGTGAAAATAAGGGCAATAAAGTGAAAAAGTGAATTAAAAATATAAACGAAAAATAGATATAAGAATAAAAGTTTAAATATAAAATAAATTAAGTATAAAGTAATTGCATATAGTTACTAATAATTATAAATATAAATTGTAAGTGTAATCGGAAAATTCGAAAATGGCTACTCCAAGGGAAACCATCACTATTATTCCGAACGAAATGTTGAAGGTAATTCCCTCATTTGGAGGAGATAAACGTCAGTTAAGTCTCTTCATAAGACAATGCGAATTTATAATATCTAAATATGCAGGCAATGCCACCCAAAATACATATGTCATGCACAGCATTATGGGTAAGCTAGTGGATAAAGCCGCCGCGTTAATTAGTGAACGCGAAGAAATAGGTACTTGGGATCAATTCAAAGAACTTCTTACGCAACATTTTGGTGACCCACGCAGTGAAGAATGCATTGCAATAGAACTAGAATCCATGAAGATCCGATCAAATGAATCATACCTAGACTTCTGTAATAGGGTACAATCTGTGAGGTCCACTTTAATTTCTAAAGTTAACCTATTATCTGATCCGAACCTAAAGCAAAGTAAAGTCACAATATACAACCATATATCGTTGAGTGTATTTCTATATAATCTCAGTGAAGACATAGCACGCGTTGTTCGCTTGAGTAAACCTAAAACATTAGAGGAAGCCTTGAGCGTAGTTATGGAAGAAGTAGACTTCCACAATCAACACGTTGCACATAATAGACTCACAAGTAATAGACCACAACCACAGTTTCAACTACAACCTCATACATCTACAAACACATTTAAATTTGGAACACAAAATCAAATGCAAAATCAACCAAAACCACCACAACCCTTTGGTTATAAACCACAATCAGGTTATAAACCACCGTTTAATACCCAAGGTCAATACATGCGACCCCAACAATTTGGCTCTCGCCCCCAACAGCAATTTGGCTATCGACCCCAATTTGGCTATAAACCCCAATTTGGTACACATCCTCAACAATTCGGAATGCGTCCCCAACAATTTGGAATACGTCCACCAAATCCAGTAAACCCACAATTAGGATACAAACCTTCTGTACCTAACTACCAACCCCAAGACGTTTCTATGCGCACAGCTCCCCCTATGAAAACGCAACAACCCGGTTTTAAACTGAATGAACTAGAATGCAACCCTTCGTATAATTATGAATATGATGTTAACGAAGACGAGGACTATGATGCATATTATAATAGTGACGATTATTGCGAATATCAAACGGAATCTTTCAAACAAGATAACAATGATGAATGTAAGGATAAACCTAATACTTCTGATGCTAATGAAATTCAAAATTTTCATCTGCGCACAGGCGCAAACCATCCGAAGTAATAGAAATTAATTGTGATCCGAATCTCAAATTGCCTTACATCTATATACCGGAAATAGACGCAAACTTTATGATCGATACTGGTAGCATGCGATCATTCATTAGTCCAAAGAAAGCTTATGAATATTTTTCACATGCAGTACAATACGAACCTTTTACCGTTGTAAGTACACACTCTTCTAGTGCACATACGGAAGTAATTGAAATACCCTTGTTACCGACTTTTAAAAACAACGAATACCACAAATTCTACTTGTATGATGTGGATAATCGTTATGACGGAGTTATAGGTGACGACCTTTTGCGACAGCTAGGCGCCCTAATTGATTTGAAACGAAATGTACTAAAAACTAACAACACGGTAATTCCAATTGTACATAAAAATTTGAACTATCAAATTGAAATACCATCACGCACTGAAAAACGTGTTAAATTGCCAACAGACTTACATACCGGAGAAGGAATATTAGAATTTAAAGAATTTGGAAAGAATGTGAGAATGCCTTGTGCTTTGGTAAATTGTGTGAATGGTTATGCAACAACAGTAATTCAAAATAGTACAGATACATACGCGATATTAACAATTACAGCCCCATTTAAAGTCACGGAATATAAGCAAGATGAATGTGAGGTAAACAACATGAATGATGAAAGCGTTAGTATGAAAGATGTAGAGATAGATGAATTGTTAGAACAGAATTTAGGAAAACTACGTCTTGATCATATGAATGAGGAAGAAAAGAAGGCAATATCAGAATTGTGTAAAGAATACAAGGACATATTCTATTGTAACGAACTACCACTCACATTTACGAATGAAGTAAAACACCATATTAGGACGAAAAATGAGGATCCTATATACCTCAAACCATATAGACAACCCCCTGAACAAACCGCTGAAATTAAAAGACAGGTAGATAAACTTTTGAAGGACAATGTTATACAGGAATCTTATTCACCATGGAGTGCCCCTGTACATCTTGTACCTAAGAAAATGGATATGTCTGGCGAAAAGAAGTATAGAATGGTAATTGATTATAGAAGGCTCAATGACGTCACTCATGACGATAAATATCCTCTCCCGAATATAACAGACATTTTTGATAAATTAGGAAAATGTAATTATTTCACAACAATTGATTTAGCATCCGGTTATCATCAAATTGAAGTAAACCAGGACGACAGACAAAAGACAGCTTTCAGTACACAATATGGTCATTATGAATTTCTTCGTATGCCATTCGGCTTAAAAACCGCGCCCGCTACTTTCCAAAGAGCAATGGACAACATCTTGCGAGGACTACAGGGCATACATTGTCTAGTTTACCTAGACGACATAATAATTTTTTCCAAAAGTTTACAAGAACACGTACAAAAACTCAGATTCGTGTTTGACAGACTGAGACAGACAAATTTGAAAATTCAGTTAGATAAATCAGAATTTTTGAGAAAAGAAGTACTTTACCTGGGACATACAATTACTAAAGACGGACTTAAACCTAATACAGAAAAAATCGACGCTGTATTAAATTACCCCCTACCAAAGACCGCAACTGAAATCCGCAGTTTTATAGGACTAGTAGGATACTATCGAAAATTCATAAAAGACTTTGCAAAAGTGACTCAACCTTTGACGTCATGCCTTAAGAAACGAAACAAGATAATAATAGATCAAAAATATATAGAAGCTTTCGAAAAATGCAAAGAGCTCCTTACATCTGCTCCTTTGCTTCAATATCCCGATTATGAAAAACCATTTATTTTGACAACCGATGCATCTAACGTTGCCGTTGGTGCAGTACTATCCCAAGGAACAGTAGGAAACGATAGACCAATAGCTTATGCTAGTCGTACGTTGAGCAATACAGAAAGGAAATATAGTACCATCGAACGTGAACTATTAGCTATCGTATGGGCGGTAGGACATTTTAGACCTTACCTCTATGGGAATAAATTTCAAATTTACACTGACCATGCACCATTAAAATGGATTCAAAATTTAAAAGAACCAAACACTCGCCTTACGCGATGGGGATTAAGATTACAAGAATATCAATATGAAGTAATTCACAAAAGCGGAAAACAAAATAGCAACGCAGACGCTCTTTCGCGCATACAACTCAATGCTCTCGATTCCGACAACGACAACGAAGACGTATCTATGAAAGTTAATATTGACGACCAAGATCAACAAATCCGCGAACATCTTAGAGACCTAGATAATAGAGTAGAAACACTATCTAGGGGTAATAGACAATCATTCGACACAGTATCCATATCCGACTCTGAAGGAACCGCGACTGCTGATTCTGACAAACCAATCACAATCAATTCTGAATCAACCGAATCCATACCACAATATCCAGTAAGAGATGAAAGTAGTATAGATACCATCCATTCTAACGTAGAACCCGACTCCTTTGGTATCCCAATATTAGACGAAGCTATAGATACGAAACCAAACCAAATCTTAATTTTTGAATGGTTCAAAAACGAAATACTAGTGAAAAATCTATCGCGAGACAAACAAAAAGTTCTAGAAGTTTTCCTTCCAGTAAATAATGAAAATTTAATCAAAACATTTTTGAAAGAATATATCAGACCAAAAATTAAATATTTCATATATTTCGAAAAAGAACAACATAGAAAAGACTTTTCAAACGTAATAATTAAATTATTCAAACCAGGAACAGTAAATATACAGGAATGTAGAAAACGCGTTATATACCTAGAAGACGAAAATGAACAAAGGGCAGTCATCTTAAAGTATCATGAAGGTAAAACTTGTCATAGAGGAATAAAAGAAACAATAATGCGATTAAAAAGAACTTATTACTGGAATAACATGCTTGAAACTGTTTCTGCTATAATTAACGGATGTGAATTATGTAGAAAAATGAAATACGATAGACATCCCTTAAAACCAAAAATTGAATTAACCCAAACACAGAATGCCCCCTTTCAGGAAGTTTTCATAGATCTTTTCACAATAGACGGAAAATATTATCTGACCCTAGTTGATGCTTTTAGCAAATTAGGTCAAGCAATTGAAATTAGTGACAGATCCACAGGCGAAGTAGTTAGAGCACTTATTAAGTACTTCTCTATGTATGGAGTTCCGACCAAAATTAGTTGTGATCCTGGAACGGAGTTCAATAACGCAATGATAAAGGAAATGACAGACATGTATAAGATCCAATTGCATATTACTACCCCTAATAACCCAAATTCAACTGGTATTGTAGAAAGATTTCATTCTACTATAATAGAAATTTATAGATTGGCAAAATATAATCAAAAATGTACTGACGCAGCATCTGTTATGACTTACTCTATCATGTCATACAATAATACTATACACACTGTAACAGAACTTACACCTTTTGAAGTAGTATTCGGCCATACAGACGCGAATCAAACATTTGACGCAAATTTTGAAAAACTCTACACTCAACAACTTATGAAAGATCACGCAAATAGGACAAAATACTTGTATAAGTACTTATCAGGAAAAATGTTAGAACATAAAAAGAAAGTTAGAGAAAAGCGAGGTGGCGAAGAATGCGAAAGCTTAGCGGAAGAACAAGTAGTTTTCACAAAAGAAGTAAATAAGCGAAAAAGCAAAGATAAGCCGCGTTATCAAAAAGCTATAGTAAAAGGAAAGACAATACGGAATATTGTTCCCATACAGATAGGACATAGGGACACTAAAGTACCTATTAAAAACATCAAACGTCCCCCACAGGTACTTCCTGCTGGTAGTCCAAAGCCAGGGCCTTCAGATTCAAAAGGTTGAAGGAAATCCGGGGCTTCTACCAGTTAGAATCGGACAAGCTTATAGAGAAGAAGATAGTTGGACTATTTTTAAGGTATTAGATCTAAGTTGGATTAAGTCCACATTAGAATATAATTTAATTAAATATGTAGAATTTAGCGATTTATTAGACAAAAAGGAAAACATCTCTGAAGAATTTTTGGGATTACGAAAACAAGTTGAATATCTCCGAGACATTGTAACAGATAAAATCAATCATTTACTTCCTACTATTCGAGGAAAACGAGGTTTAATCAATCCTTTGGGCTCTATAATTAAACTTGTAACCGGAAATTTAGATCACGGAGATGCCATACATTACAATTCTCTGATTACACAACTTAAAGATAGACAAACGATTGTAGATAAAAAGATGACACTAATTTCGAAAACTATCGATACCTTTGTAAATAGTACAGAAGCCTTACAATATAATGCTGACATTATAAACGCGAAATTAAGAAATTTGGAAGAAATAATTACAAAAATGTTATCCTTTGAAACAGATCACCTATATGCATCTAATGTACTTATGACATTCAATATGTTTAGTATTAACTTTCGTTCGATCTATATTACATTAAGTGAACTTGAAACAGCTCTAGCATTTAGTAAAGTCTCTGTACTACACCATTCGATATTAAATACTACGGAACTATTGTCAATTTTAGAAAATATTGGAAAAACGGAAAATTTAGTTTTTAATATAAATACAGCAACACTAGTAAAAATAGAAAGACTAATAAAAGTTAAAGTGTTTATTAAAGAAAGCCGAATAACATTTATTTTAGAGGTTCCATTAACAGACGGTTATACATACAACTATTTTAAACTATATACTTTTCCAATTTTTGAAACCGCATTAAATAAAACCATAGCAATCATTCCTAAATTCCCTTACCTTTTGGTGAATGGGTTGAAATTCCTGCCTGCCACACGCCCCTGCAACGACATAAGCGATAACAAGTACATCTGCACCGAAGATGACCTCACCCCAATTGCGGAAGAAGTTTGTGAAGAACAGCTCATAAAACTAACACCTCCAGTAAACTGCCAAGCTGTACCAGTAGATGTCGGCGATATCAAAGTACAACGAATTAAATTCAACACCTGGATTGTATATACAAAGAAAGAAACAGTTCTAAACGAGACCTGTGATAATAATTTCTCATATAAAGTCTTACATGGCTCCTACATCCTAGAAACTGAAGAAAAATGCATTGCTTTTCTTGGAAATACCCGTTTACATCATCAACGATTCCAGGGAAGCGACCTTAACCAGATAGCGCCGCAAATAAGCCTTCCACATTTAAAACACCAGTTCGTCGTCTCCAACAGCAGCAGACCCATCGACATCAGACATATAAACCTAGATGACATCAGACAACTGACACAGAAGATAAACAGCATTCCAGAAGAAAACGTATACCCAACCTTCAGTGGTGTTCATGTAGATAGCGTAAGCTTAGCGACTATAGTTTTATACATTATGTTATCCTTAAGTCTTATTATGTACCTCATCCTTATTAAATATAAGTGCCTTACGCGAAATGATCCTAACATAAACTCTGTTGAGGATAATTTCGCGCTTAACGAGGGAGGAGTTATGTTTTCGGTACGACCTCCGGTCCTTAGTATTTGATTTCTGCAACATTGTAACTTTAAATAAACCTTTGTTAATATTGCGAATTAAGCATTTCCTTTGTTTAATATATGTAATCCGAGTACCGGACGTCTAATAGAGACCACCTTTGTTTTTAGCGTCAACATTATATATTGTTAATTATTAAAGTTTAGTTTAGTTCTTACAGTCGAATTGGCTCGACGTATTTTTAAGATAAAATCTTGTTCTCAAATTGAATAAGTTTAATATTATAAGTTCTATAAATCGAACATTAATTTTAATTCAATAAAATATTCTTAAATCGAATAAATTTGTAGTTTTAAAAAGGCTGTTCGCTCGCACACAAACTTATCTACCTTGTATAGGGTGTCCTATTTATTCATCTAATGTTTTTAACCCCCAACGCAAGAAAGGTGGGGTGTTATAAGTTTGACGTGTTTGTTTGTCTGTCTGTTTGTGTATCTGTCTGTGCCATCGTAGCCGAACGGATTAATGAAGTTTATTTATTTTTTCGTTTATAAGATTAATAATATTACTCGGCAATGTTCTTAGCTATGTGTATAACATATTCTTTATAGTTTTAAAATACTCACAACAATGACTTGAAACAAAAAAAGAGTATTTTTTTTTTTTGGTTAAACATAATGCCACAAAAACCGTTGTTTTATATTAGAAATAAAATCTATACCATTGGCTTATCCGAAATTGACACCGACATTTTCCTCGTGGCTCTACATGGTCTCCCAGAGTTGATTAAGTGAAGCAGGGTGGAGCGGCCCCTTTTACCCCCCTTCCTTGCTGCCAGAAGGGGTACAAGGGGGGTTTTCCGATCTTAATCAGCTTATTTTGAGCAAATACACATTTGGTGGAAATCCGTCCAAGACGGCTACGGCCGCTACAAAATGGCCGATTACTTTTTTAATTACACATTTTGACACCGTTGAGGACTTTAAATTTTTTTAATAATGTGTGTGTGTGTGTGTGTGTGAGTATGTTTGTTCCTTCTTTACGTTTCTTCTGGTAGAAATTTCATTTGTAGTTTTTGGTACACTTTTTTATGGTAGAAAAATGCGTGAGCTCCTGATGAAGGACATCGTAATTGTCCGAAACTCAGGATCGAGCCTAGCTCCGACCATTATTTCCGTGAGTTTTTAGTCGTTTTGTTTACATAGTAATATGGATAACTCTCACGTTAGTTTTCAAAAATGCACAGTAGAAAAATCTACTTAGTAGTTTTTGGTAGAATTTTTAATGATAGAAAAATCTACCAAATGGTAGAAAATTAATAGTAGTTTTTGATAGATTTTTTATGGTAAAAAATCAACTAAATGATAAAAAAATAATGGTAGATTTTGCTAGAAATTTCAATGGTAGTTTTTGGTAGAAAAATTTAATGGTAGTTTTGGCAGAAATTATGATATAAGAATTTGGTAATAAGTTAAGTGGTAGGCAAAAAATCTACCAAATGGTAGAAATTTTAATGGTAATGCGTAAATTGTTAATTGTAAATTCGAGTATAGTGTTCAGTGTTCAGCTAAGTGTTGTCATATTATTTATTGTTCAGCTAAGTGTTGACATATATTATTTACAGAAAAAATAAGTAAAATTTTTAGATCATCCTGTAAGGGAATTTTGATGATGTGTCAAATGTGGCCTTTTAGGCCGGCCCGACTATAGTCGTTTCGTTTTTTATTTATTGTTGCATCGACTGTCAACAAAGCAACGTACGTAAATTGGAACAAACTTTGGCGGGAAACTTTTTTTTTTTTTTTTTTTTTCTTTTTTCTTTTTAATAATATGGCAACATGTGCATTTTGCCAGTGTCGAGTAAAATTCGTGAATGTTCACGGGATATTAAATTATGGTCTCCACTTTCGTGTTTTGCCAGTGTCAAGTTAAATGTTATTTTTTAAGTAATAAGTTAGTTAGTCAGGTCAGAGTCAGAGTGAGCTTAATAGCTCGTCTAGTCACGTGAGTCTTCCAGTAAAATGGGTGGAATTTTACTGAAAGTTCGGAGGAGTTTTGGAGGGGGCACCAAAATTCATATTTCAGCACCATATCACTTGCCTACATCTGTGCACATTCAAAAACACTTAACACAAAATATTCCACCATTATTACACGCTAACAATCAAATTCTACACGATTATTAAGCAAAAGACGTGGAGCTAATGATATGATCAAGGCTTGCCGCCAAAACTCCTCTTGGACTCGGGAAACTTCATTTTCACATTTTTGATAAATGGCGGGAAAGTATTTTTTTCAATTTCACACTTTTTTACATTAAAAATGCAAATAATAGCATGCAGTACCATAGACTTTAAAAAAATCTTTATCTAAAAGTCTTATTCATGTAAGATTAAGAAAAGGAAATCATACTTACATAATTTTTTTAATAATATCAACTATATAATATTATTTCGGATAGGTACGTATGAAGGTGGGCTAACCAAAAAATCCAGAGTAATTGCTACCTACAGCCCACATTATGACCTCCACACTAGTTTTGAAGTGCCCACAAGCAATATTAAATTCTTGATTCGTTCCTAGTCGAGGGGGATCTCGTAGTAGTAGTATAAGTATCGATACTCGTATAACAACCTGACCCAGTTTTTTTTGGGGAAATTCATTGTTAATTTGTTTTTTACCGAATAGACGTTGGTTAGGTGCCTTATTGCAGTAGGTTAGCACTCGCTTAACTCTTTGCAATCGATAGCGGCTACATAATATCAAAATGACCGCTATTTTATTTCAAGCTTTTTTACCTGTTAGTTTACAAAAGCACTCCATGCCACTTGTCGGTTTGAAACTGTCCTATAAGTAGGTACTAGGGTCAAGGAACTTATATTAAGTATATTTAGTTACTTATGTCAACTAGGTGTATTACTTACCAAAATTTAAGCTAAATTCGCCCAGCCGAGGTGAGTCAGATTATAATCTTTCAAATGAGTAGGTGTACCTACCAATTGATGACCTTATCGCTCAGTGCGATCTCTTCTAGACAACCGTGCAGGAAGAGGAACATACATACCTTTATGCAGCTAATACTTAGTTTACAATAGTTACAATAGTTGGCTAAAGAGTCTTAACATCTTATGACTCTTGAGTAAGAAGCGTTGGTGTAGTGCACCTAGAATTTCATATCATTGTGAAATCATAGTTAGCACTGTACTAATTATGGGCAGCGTTATCTCTTAACATCAAGAGAGCGTCTTGCTCGTCTTTTTACTTCTACACATATAAAAAAACTGAAATACAGCTTGCATTGCTACATGGGAAGTAACATTCTATCCAAAAACTCCAATATTTTTCGAGACCCTAGTTATATTCCTGAACACCCACAAAAGAAGCGAAAATCACACATTTCCTTACAGGGACAACCCTACGCAGCATCCTGTGTTAAATTGCGAGTTATCGTAATTGTTTCATTGTAGCAGATTGAGCACACGTATCAGTTGGTCCATTTGGTTTGGGTGCTTCTCTAGTGCATATGAGATGGGTGACGGTCAAGTCGATGAAATGGTGCATCTAATGCAGCGGTTTACTTCCATTGACTATGTAGTTTTCGTGCTAATGTTGGCTGTGAGTGCAGTGGTCGGAGTGTACTGGGGTTTCATGAAGAAGCAGTCGACACAGGCTGATTATTTGTTAGGAGGCAGGAATATGAAGGTCATCCCTGTTGCGATGTCTCTTGTTGCAAGGTATGAAGAATAGTGGACAATAGGTAACTTTAACAGCGCATGATAGGCATTAACTTAATAATTAACTAATAACATTTTAAACTTTCGCGATTTAAGTCCGCTCGTGACCACGGCTCATGTAACTGAGCCGAAACGTCGAGGTTGGTTTTAAGTTTTTTAATATTATGTTTTTGTAAAGCTTACATTAAAATATGTATACGCGATAAGTCTTGATTAATAATATGTATGATTAAGTAACTTAAAAAAAAGTGACGATTTCTATATGAAATATTGGAACTGCGAAATATTGACCTACACAGGACCCTTAGCCGTTACGGCTTCCAAAAAAATGTTACATACATTTCAGAAGTGTACCTACATAAGTATGTAGGTACTTAGTATAACTACAAACCCTTGAAATTCCTCCCAAACTAGGGCACGGAAACCAAAAAAGCACACTTATATAATCATTATAATGTTCTTATTTGGATAATAGTTCGCTAATAAGCGATGATGCTGTTGAAAATCATATATTATACACTCAAAACTTTTTTATTCGTTATTGTTTGCCTTTGCCCACGATCTCGATTCCACAATCGACGATGCGCCCGTAGATGATAAACTAAAACTGGAAGGCGGGATAAATCTCACCCTGGCTTCACAACAACTACATTGACGTTTAATTTCAGTTTCGTCTCCGGGATCACACTATTGGGCTCACCGACTGAAGTGTACATGAATGGGACACAATACGCGTACATCATTGGCGCTATATTCCTGATGTCCTTAGTAATGACGCAGGTCTACTTGCCAGTCTTCCACGATCTCAAGTTGACTTCGAATTACGAGGTACATTTTCATTAGCTTATGAAAGATATTAACTTAGATAATTTTTGTTTCTTGTGTTTAATACAATCTGTCGCTTTCTTTGGGACATTCAGAAGTATGTTGGGCTCTAACTTTAACTCTAATTTAGATAATGTATTTTGAAATTATTAGACATGAAACTGACGTCACACAAAACTAGTCGAAATGACTTGAAAAAAAGTTAACAAATAAATGCGATTATCAGGTATTATCTATTCTTTGCTGTAGTAGCAGTAGGCCGGCTAGGCTGAGCGCCTACTTGTATTTTAAGTTTGGCATACCTTCCTTTAAAATTTCAGGCCAATCGCTAAGTTTAGGCGCTGTGCAGATAGGATCGAGTAACTTGGAAAAACTGGGTGTTGCAACTTTCTGGAAATTGGCTTTTTTGCGCCTTAGGTGTAAAAAGTAACACATTCATAATAGCTTCCTTAACAAAATGGATTGGTTAGACAGTTAAATAATATTATTTAAATATCATAGGTGGCTCGAAGGACCATGTTTTTATTTGTTAAAACTTTTAAATATGTAACATATTTTTTTACTTATCGAAATTTTTTGAACAAAATCCCTTAAAGTTATTCAGTATATTTTATTCTGTTTCAGTATTTATCCATGAGATTTGACAATAGAGTCCGATTATTCGGATCGTGTTTATTTGCATTTACATTGGTAAGAATTATTATTATTTTATTACATAAATAATTAAGGACCTATCAAGTTGCCTAATTAATATACTATTTCATACTTTTTCAGATAGGATGGCTTCCTATAGTTATTTATGTTCCTGCGTTAGCGTTTAACCAAGGTAGAGTACCTATGTCGCGTTGCTATATAATGTGTTTTATTTCTAATTTTTGCCTATTTGACCTATATTACCTAGAGCCTAATCTTATTAATATTATAAACGTAAAAGTTTGTAAGAATAGATGTCAGGATATTTGTTACTCTTTCACGCCTAAACGGGTGGACCGATTGAGCTGAAATTTTGTATAGAGATAGCTTAGACCCTGGAATAACACATAGGCTACATAAGTACTGCGGGTAAAACCGATGGGCAAGTTCCGTATCATAATATAATTAAAGTTGTTTCAACTACTACGTATATCGATGTAACTACGGTCGATTTGAGGTAAAATGTGTTTCTGACACTAACATTACCTAAGTATATAAATTTTTTGACTAGCAGGTAATGCTTTTAATTCTAGATCATGTCTAGGTAGCCCATCATCATTCCAAATCAGCAGTGTGATTTGTTTGTCTACTGTGAGACGATTACGGACAAAAGATTCAGCATTACACCCATTTTGAAGAGTTAGATTCAGCATTACAAATTACACCCAAGTTATTAAAATAAGACGATTTACACTTTATTTCAATTTCAGTGACTGGTGTCGACATCCACATAATAACACCCATTGTGTGTTTAGTCTGCATATTCTACACTAGCGCTGTAAGTAACATTTCCTAACTGAATAAACGTTTATGTTTATTTTGTTACTGTGCTAGAGATTTGCCTCTCTGAAAATATAAGATCCATTTTGGTTATTGACTTTTTTTTTCTTAAATTTAGACCAACTTAGAGCACAGTATAAGTTGCATCAAAATCGGTTCAGTAGTTTTTAAGTTATGAATAATTAAAATTTGTCGAAATCAGGATCATTGCTTAGGAAGTGTAAAAGTACAGGCCAGTGGTGTGACGTCACGCGCCCTGATTGGCGTGCGCATTCGCGTAATATTAAGTAAAAATTATTGAAATTAAAATTGGTTTTATTCAATTTTGGCTTGTAAATAGATCCTTAAAATGTGATTGCAGGTTTTTAAATACTGTCTTTTATGTGAAAAACATAACTTTATATGAATTCGTAACATGTGTCAACATCCCTATACCTACTGCATTTCAGTTTATGTAAATTTATTAAAATAAAAAAAATCCCACCGAAATGACGGCAAGACGCCGCGCCCGATGATTCACCCGTAAACTGAGCCCGTAAAGTACCTAATTAAGGGATGCAGGGGTAGAATGAGTAAATTTCGTATAGATGATGTCCATCGAAAATCTTTTTGACCAATCTGAACTTTGCCGTTTAGCTACTGCTTACTGCCGTCGAGCTAACTTCTGATTGGCCAAAAAGTTTATATTTTATTCAATACTTTTCAAATTGTGTCCAGGGTGGTCTTCAAGCAGTAGTGTGGACAGACGTGATCCAAATAACGGCGATGTTCGGAGCGATGGCACTCGTCGCCATAAAGGGCACCATCGACGTCGGCGGCATCGGGGTCGTGTGGCAAAGGAATATGGATAGTGGACGGATCGAACCTCCTAAGTATTTTGAATATTTTTTAAAGATAAAAATAATAATTGGGGCTTTATTATACTCCAACAGAACAGGTTACCCAGCTTACACTGTCAGAGTCAAATCACAATTTAGGTATAGTAACTGTACAAAATAATTATGGGCAGAGTTATCTCTTACCATCAGGAGAGCATCTTGCTCGTCTTATTACTTCGTTGTATAAAAAAAAGGTTGTGTGGTCAACCCATATATTGCAGTTTCAAAAAATCTAAACAACCTACTGGCTTTCAAACACTGAAAAAATCACGAATACAGTTTCATTCATGAACTTTCCAGGAAAACTATAGCGATTATGATAGCTTTATTAGTTTTAAAGATATCGTTGATGAAAATTAAGGCATATTCGATTTGCCAGTACTTGGCTTCCGTAAGTCTATATTGCATTTATCCCGAATAGCGCTTGGCCTATTTATTTTTTAAATAGTGCAGTCTCTAGGAAATTTCTTTGTATTGGATACAACCTCGACTTGTTGAAGTTGCGTGGGCGGCCTTTTATTTCAGTTTCCTGTCCATCCCACAGATGGTAATTTTGTCCTACGCCAACAGTTTCTATTCATAGCTTGCTTACGAAGTCCTATTATCTACGAGACGGTACTAATCAATGCAAATTAAAGTGTTAGCATTGGTCTATTTTTAACCAATTAATAAATATACTCCTGGCAATATTGTTTAGTTTTACATAGAGTGTTTTAAAATCATGTTAAGTATTATAGAGGAACATAATTTAATGTACCTACTTATTACCTATAATATGGAATTTGAGGCATTTTGATAGAAAATGTATTAAACATAGTGTAAACGCAGCTTATTATTATTGTCACTTTATTCCAAATTCTGATAGATTTTGTTAGTACCTAATTTGGAATACTTTTCTCTTGGATCAAAAATAGAAAATGTTATCATAATTTCAAAAGATAATTTGTAAGATTTAATCTTAAATTTGGCACCTGGCTCTTATTGCCTATAACATAATTTTTACACTTTTCAACATTCACTAAAGTAGAATTTATCCAATAGAAGAATATGATGGAGATATATACTTAAGACTAAGAATGAAACAACTCTTTATGTATGTAAGTAGAAGTAAAATAATAGTAAAAGTTAAAACATTGATTTTACTTTCAGTTGGGATCCAAATCCTCTAACTCGGCACACAATGTGGAGCTTAGTAGTGGGCGGTCTAATATACTGGCTACAAGCGAATGCAGTCAACCAAACGATGGTCCAGCGATACCTTGCTCTGCCTACGTTGAAAGGAGCTAAAATGTAAGTTCAGATATAATATAAAATACTAGCTGGATTTACCCGAAACTTATGTGTTCTTCCAGCTTCCTGGGTTTAAGAGAGTATATATCGAGTGACGCTCTCTCGCTCGCACTATTTGATTAATTTTGAAATATAAATTCATAGAAATAATTTATTGAAAATTCCTTTAACCAGCCCTTTTTTTTTGTTAACGCCGGGAAAAAATGCATTACGCATACCCTCCCATCGAGGGAATGGGAGGGTTATGTGGGACTCCCGTGCAGGACAGCTGCACGGTTTACCCACTAAAACGACCCGGCGGCACTCCCGCATCGTCTAAGTGACGGAGGACTGGGAATCGGCAGAGTCTTGGCATCCAGTCCCCCGTCGACGACCGCCCGTCTTTATAAAGACAGGCCCTTCACGCCCCTCTCAACGAGGAGGGGCCCGGGAACGGTCCCGAGTGCTCGGCCGTTCCCACCGACGGTGGTGGTGAATTGTGCAATGCGGATGAAGGCGCCCTCACGCCAATCATCCGCTATTCACCACCGTTTAACCAGCCCTGTATAATATCATTGCACACATTTTAAAAGTTTTTCCAGTTTTTTAATATATCAAACTGAAAACACTTTTGAAATGTGTGCAATAATATTATGGAGGGCTGGTCTTAAGGAATTTTCAAAAAAAATATTCTATGTATTTATATTTCATTTGTCAAATAGTGCGAGCGAGAGAGCGTCACTCGATATACGTATGTATACGCTCTTAAGTTACATTTTTTTGGTGATTTTCTTCTCTTATGTATTGTTTTTTTTTGTTTAAATAATTATTTGTTTTTGTCTAATAGAGATATACATTTTATTTCAGGGCGGTATTTTTGTTCTGCATCGGAATATCAGCTCTATATTGCTTCTGCCTTTATTGCGGACTTCTAATCTACGCTCGGTTTCATGATTGTGATCCTCTTCAAACTAAGGTGAGGGTATTTAATCATTATCTTCAAATACATACATATTATTTAACTCATTAATAAATCTTCTTTTATTATAGGTATATCTGTTTTATCTTTTACTAGATTAATGATGGCAGTTTTGCCTGCGTGACGATTTTCTTTTCTTAGTACAGGTTTGCCATCAAATTTATCTGTGTTCAAAATTTTTCACCCTATCTGATCAGCAATTTGGGCCGTGATGAACAGTCATAGTCAGTCTATCTTGTCCTGTCTCTCTTTCTTTTTAAACATTTAGAGATAAAGATAACTTTTTTAAATGGTATTTTTTCTTGGCCTGGTATGGACATGTTATGCGGAGGGAGGAAAACCACGTGACCAAAAAGTCTATGAATATGGTCATTGGTGGTAATTCGGGAAGGGGCCCAAAAAAGCCTAAAAAAGGTTTGGATGAACTGTGTGAAAGAGATATGCGTGCAAGGGGAAGTGAATGAAGATTTGACGGATGATAGAGTGGAATGGAGGCGAAAAACGTGTTGTGCCGACCCCAGTGTGGGATAAGGGCAGGAAGATGATGATGGTATTTTTCTTGTGCTTATTTTCTTTTTGCAGTTAGCTAAAGCCAAAGACCAGTTATTACCGTTGTTAGTGATGGACGTACTCGGAGACATTCCCGGGTTGCCCGGAGTATTTGTTGCTGGTATATTCAGTGCTGCTTTAAGGCAAGTTTATAACAAGATAGATAAACAAGCTTTTATTTAACTTGTAGTGTCTGTTTGTATGTCCGGCACAAATCTATCACAATTTTGAGACAGTTAGTATACCTACAGTAGGCACCAGTCTCTCACAAGATAGGTGATAAAGCTTATGATTACCAATAAATGTTAACCACCTAGTACTTACACCTAGTACTTAAGTACAAACTTATTCTTGTGAGAGAAAAAAAAAAAAAAAAAAAAGTTAGAGTCATCAAATGTAGGTGAAATTTGTTATTTCGTCTTTGTTACAAACCCTTTTCCCAGTTGCTATTTAATATCACCTTTTTGTTCAGTTTTAATCCATTTTCAGTTATTTTTTCACATTTAATTCCTTAATGTTTATGTGATCCTCTTCGTTATTTGTGATAATGTATATTCCCGTTGTAATTTTTCAGTTCCCTGTCCACGAGTCTAAACTCAATGTCAGCTGTGGTGCTTGAAGATTTCTACAAACCATTCTTCAAGCGACAACTTACTGAAAGACAAACTGCGTGGCTCATGAGAAGCGTTGTCATTTTCTTGGGAACACTTTGTGTAGGTAAATATTGTACTTAATACTCGTATAATAAATCAGAAATGTTTTAATTTTATCAGGAACTACTAGTTGCTAATAATATGTTAACAGAATTTCGTAAGAAACTGAAATTTAATTTGATTTTTAAATAGCTTTTGATTTGGAGAATTTATGTACTACGTAGTATCTAAATAATCTAAATTCGACCATTCATCGTGGTGCAGCGCGGTCGTGTCTGTATTGCGAATATCGATAAGATGGACAAAATTGTTCGCTTGTCGTGGTGCAGTCAGACGTGTTAGTGTTGCGAGTACCTATCGATAAAACATAATAACGATAAGATGGACAAATTCGTGGTGACGAAACGTCTTCGTGACGAAGCTCCCGGCGAAACAGCAGGTGAACGGTGGAGGCCTCCGAAGAAGTTTGCTGTCTCCAAAGGCACCTCCAGAAGTGAAACCACAGAAACTTCAAACAGCTTTACTGGTTTACCAGTGGACGATGAAATCACGGAGACATTAAAGAAGGCAGCTACGAAGAAATCAGCCGGTCAAATACCTCCTATCCTGATTGAGCTCTTGGGAGACTGGAGTCACCAGAACATTAAAGGAGTTATTGAGAAATATGAGAAAGGGTTTCATCTGGAATATAGAGGCCGCAACAGAGTTAAAGTTCAATGTTACTCTGTGAGCGGACACCAAGCTGTCAAAGATGGTCTGCTGAAAGAAAATGTAGTGTTCCATACGTTTTCACGAAAAGACCAAAAACTTCCAAAAGCTGTTATAAGAGGCTTGCCTAGCTTTCTGCAGGATTCGATACCTTCAGAGCTAGCATCTTTAGGCTTCCCCGGAATTACTGCAACCCAGATCAAGACGCTGTATGAGACTGAATGTCCACCACTGCTTATCCAGCTACCAAGTGGAACTGACATGCGCAAATTTAAACAAATTAAGTATCTGTTGAACTGCGTAGTGGACATTCAGAAGTTCAGACCTAGTACCAAACAGGGTACCCAATGTTTCCGGTGTCAAGAGTTTGGACATGCGTCCAAAAATTGCAACAGACCTCCAAGATGCGTTAAATGTGCCGCCGCTCATCCCACCTGGGAGTGCTCCAAGAAAGACAGGGTAGAAGTTGCTCTTTGTTGCAACTGCAAACAGGATCATCCTGCAAACTATTCACGCTGCCCAGCAAGGCTCAACTATCTAGAACGAATCCAGTCGAGACGTGAAAAGCTACGTAACCTTGTTCCCTCCACCGGGAAGATATCTAACGCTCCAGCAGCAACTGAACCTAATCTTCCTACATCATCATGGGCCCATGTCACCGCCCGCAGCAGAAGTCAAGCCACAGTGTCAGAACCAATAAAGTTGACACAAATAGAACCCAACGTCGCCGCACTGGCCAAACCCCATAATCATGCCCGAGTTGCCCCAACACCTGGGCAAGAAGAGCCGAAACAGCTACTCTCTGGGAAGACGACGACCTCTCAAGATTTTGCTACTGCTGAAATGCTAGAAATATTAAGCAATATCAGGACTCTAAAACAAGAATTTTGCAGATGTGAAACTTTTATAGATAAAGTTATTCTTATATTGACTTACATGGGCCACTATGTCTAGTAATAATGCAGGGCTGCGTGTTCTCTACTGGAACGCTGATGGCGTACGCACCAAACAACAGGAACTTAACCTATTGGTAAGTGAGCAGAGCATTGACATTCTCGCAGTCTCGGAAACTAAACTGTCCGAACGTGCTAACTTCAATATTGCGGGTTTCTCTTGTTATCGCAAGGATAAACGCCTTAATGGCACAGGTCAAGGCGTAGCTATACTTGTAAGATCGGATATAGTCCACAGTTTAATTCCTTCCCCAGTCACCACTCACCTTGAAACCGTCGGGGTATCAATCAAACTCCATAATAGACAAATACACATTTTTGCTGTTTATCAATCCCCTAACTTACCCCTTGTAAAAAGTGACTTTAATCAACTGATGGCTTCAGGAACCTCTATACTGGCTATGGGTGATCTTAATGCCAAACATCCCTATTGGTCACAAGGTCCCGCTAACGCGCACGGAATTAGTCTATACGAGCATATGTTAAATGGTGAATACTTTATTCACAGTCCTGAGGATGCAACATTGATTCATTATTGTCCAAACTTCAAACCTTCGACCCCCGACCTTTTGCTAACCAAAAACGTACATAACCTTAACAGCATAGTAACATTAAAAGCGCTGTCATCTAACCATCTACCAGTTTTTGCTTATTTTGACGCACCTATTGCTCGTAAACCCATCACCATACTTAATTACTCAAAAGCCGACTGGAATAAATATCGCGAATTCATGAACAGTAATATCTATCTATCCAGCCATACATATAATACCACGGATGAAATTGATACTGCTATTATAGAATTTCAAACCACCATAATTCAAAGCAGAAATGCATCCATACCTACTACATCTCTAAAACCCTGGATTGCAGTTCTCCCCCGTCGTATTAAACGGTTAATTAGACTAAAGAATCGTCTCCGTCGCCTTGCCGCCTCGGAGTCTAACACCTTATTGCGTAAACATATGAATCATAAAGTCCATCAAATACAGGTAGAGATTAGTGTTGCGATCAAAAATTACAATGATAAACTGTGGGAGTCAAAATTGAGAAAAGTTGACAAACCTGGACCTGACTTATGGCGTGTAGTTAAAGGGCTTAGATCTAATTCTTCCTTGATCCCTCCTCTCAAACGCTCTTCAGACATCCTCACAAGTACTGTGCAAGAGCAATGTGACACCCTAGCTGATGCTTTCCATGATAATATGTTACTTACCCACAGTTGGATGAGTGCTGTAGAACAGGAACATGTTTCTGAATCTCTAAGTAAATTAAGTAACACCATGCCGGAAGACAACGACTGCTTGCTAGTTCGCCCTAATCAAGTGAGAAAAATTGTCCAAAAACTAAAATCCCGTAAAGCTCCCGGCCCTGATCTTATAAGCAATAAACTTATTAAAAACTTACCCCAAAAAGGTATCGTACTTTTAACCAAAATTTTTAACGCTTGTTTGGCATTCAATTACTTCCCTCACGTATGGAAAACCGCAAAAGTAATCACCATTCACAAACCTGGCAAAGACACTGTTAATCCTACATCCTATCGACCAATCAGCTTACTCCCTTGTTTGGGCAAGTTATTTGAAAAGATAATTTATCTGCGGTTGTCTCAGGCCTCGCACGATCGACTAATTAACGAACAGTTTGGCTTTAGGGCAGGACATTCTACAGTTCAGCAACTGGCCAGAGTTGCTGAAATAGTTACCCATAACTTAAACTCAAAGCAGTCAACTGGTATGTTCCTGCTTGATATAGAAAAAGCATTTGATACAGTTTGGCACGATGCGCTTATACATAAATTAATTAACTTTAACATTCCCTTAAACCTAGTCAAAATTATAAAATCTTATCTGGCTAACCGTAAATTTCAAGTCTACATTGGCGATTTCTACTCATCTCTCAGGTCCATACCAGCTGGTGTCCCCCAAGGTTCAATTTTAGGCCCTTACTTATTCCTAATTTACCTTAATGATATACCCGTGCAACCGCGCACTTGTATTGCTTGTTATGCAGATGACACCGCATCCTTCACGTCCTCCAGTGACATTGACTTAATCATCAGTAGATTACAACTTTCTATTGACCTTCTACTGTCATATTTCCACAAATGGAAACTCAAAATCAACTCGGCTAAAACAGAAGCTATACTGTTTACCAGGCAGCGTTCATTACCAGTACGTAGACTGTCGATTGACGGCTACCAGATTCCCTGGAGTGGTTCGGTCAAATATTTGGGTCTAATACTAGACAATAAACTGAACTGGACTGCTAACACGGAAAAGCTCCGTCAAAACGGCCTCAAAGCTCTTAATGCGCTAAGTCCCGTCCTCAACAGAGGCGCTCCTCTTAGCAGCTATACAAAAATAAATATTTACTGTACCTTAGTTCGCCCCTGCATCACATACGCGTGCCCTGTCTGGAGCAGTACCTGTATTACTAACGTAAACAAACTTCAAGTTGTTCAAAACAAAGCCTTAAAATACTCTTATAATACTCCTTTGTACACTAACCTCAAAAAACTTCACCTCAAAATTAAATTACCCAGTTTACTAGAATATATTCTTAAAATATCCAAATCATTTTATTTACATAAAAATCCCACGAATAAAAACAAACTAATAAGAAACATTTGTAAAACCCGCAAGAAAGATCTCAATTACATCGATAAATACAATCGGTACAAGCTCCCCCATCACTATTTCCTCGACTGCGATGAATAGCTACAGTGTCATACATGGACTCGAGCTTGCGCCGGCGGACGCCGTGCGCGCGATTCTGACCCGAATTACATCGGTATACGGGTAACTTCGCGTGGCGCGTGCGGCGGCCGGCTCCGGCTGTGCGTGCGTGTGTGACATTCGAACAATGCGCTCACTCTGTGTGTAACCTGGCAAAAAAATGTCATCGCGCATGCGCGGGCTGTGTGTGCGTGCGCGCTGCGCGTTACGCGTTCCGTTCTCGCCCCTATCTCCAGTGGATACGGACGAGAGGCGCGCGTGGCCGCCGTGCACTTCTGCTCGCGCTCGCTTGTATGCGTGGCCGGCTCACGTCGTGCTTTGTTGTTGTTGGCTGCGTGCGGCTCAGCTCAGTACCTACTCGCTTCATTATTATCATAGATCATCCCTATTGATTAATAAAGGTAATAGCCATATTCCGGAAACTAACATAGCGGCTTATCTCTAAATCCTATGTATAAATGTTATTATGATAATATGTATAAAATTTATAAAGTAATTATATAAAATATTATAAATATCCTCATGTTAAAAATTTTAAAAAAGCTGTGAGCTTATAAAATGTTCCTATAATAATTTGTAAATACCACTAGGAGTTAACGTACACTAGTGTTTTGTATTTATTTTGATTGGAATTTTAATAAAGACTTTTGAAATGAAAAAATGAGTATCTAAATGTACTGATTATAAAATGTTAGTCTTTTATTTTACAAAATTATGGCAATTATAATAAAATGCTAGACCAAAATAACAAAAGATAAGGTAGGGTATAGATTTATTTATTAAAGATTAATAACTATAAATAAAATTTGGTGTTGTGCAAGGCCCTATTATAACACCACTTATGTTTTTCGTTGTTTAATTTATTTCTATGTTCCTCTTTAAACATGTTTTATAAAATTTTCTTTATGTTATACTGTTTATATAATTTACAGCCTTGGTGTTCATCGTGGAGAAAATGGGCACGATATTACAGCTTACAATGACATTGGAATCAATGACTATGGGACCACAACTAGGAGTATTCTCTATGGGAATATTAATGCCTTGGGTTGACGCTTCGGTATGATTTATTTCACTTCTACTACAAAGTATATAATTTACCCAAAAAAACCCAAAAGCCATTTTACCATTATAATCTCATAAGTAATTATAAGCTTTTTGTAATATATTATTATTAATGAAGCATTTTGGTTTCTTATAGTTTTAGTTCTGACGCAGCTATTAGTCTATTTTAAACAAGCATATTTTAAAAATATGAACATGTCTCTAATCAAACCATTTCTCTCCCTCTCTCTCTTCGTCTCTTTAACTTTTTCTTATACAAAATTAATTAAAGAATGTAATTTGAACTTAGGATAAAGTTCAATCAGTAGCTTATTTATCATTTTCTTTAGATGCCTCTGTAACTAAAGTTTGGTTTTAATTTTGGTTGGCTATGACTGTATATCTTAACACTTATAACTTTATTTATATTTTTTCATATTTTTTTTGTAATTTGTGATGTTCAGTAAAGAGTTTTCTATTCTATATTTATTTTGCAGAGTGCCCTATTCGGCGGTATAAGTGGTATAGCAGTAATGTCGTGGTGGTGTCTCACAGCACAGCTTGCTATAGCTCGAGGAGAGATCACATACCCACACAAACCTTTGACGGTTGACGGATGCCAGTATAATTTTACTTTGGTTGAGCAAAAGAATTATGTGGATGAATCTAGGTATTAGCTATTTTTCGACTTATGACTATCTTAAGGTGTACGAGTAGATTCAAAATTTTAAGTCAAGACTGAATTGTGTCATCTCCTGAATATAAAATGCAGATAAATATTATTAATTTATTAAATTTACTCCAATAATAGGGACTAAATTTTTTTGTCCATAATGAAGATTATTAAAAAATATTGGACACGTATTTTTTTATTTGTAAATCTGATAAAAACGTGGGAGTAGCTCCCAACGCACTAAAGTTGCTTGATCGTGACGTCACACCACTAAATCCACATTTTTTTTAGTGGTGTGACGTCAAGCGTCACTACACAGAATCTTATAAGCGTTATATGTCTCAGCCATTTTTTATTTTATTTGCAAGAAAAAAAATACGTATCGAAATTTTTTTTATTATTAAAAATGTTGCTCTTGTCAACATCCCTATTATCAAGACATCTAACGATTTTTATTTTGTCAGATCTTTCAAGCTAAAGGATAATATAGAACTTCTTTTTAGGATTAGTTTTAAAGTTTTATCTTAATTCACATATCTTATCATAATCATTTTTCTTTTGGTTTTTCTATCAATTTCGTTATAGTTCGGAGGTGAACCCTCTACTTCGAGTTTCCTACATGTGGTACACATTATGTGGAGCAATAATTACTTTATTAACCGGAGCTGTTATATCATGGCTGAGACGCTCTAAGACCCATATACTGCCGTCGCCGAATTTACTTGCTCCTCAACTGAGAAGATTCTTTAAAGAACCACCTCATCCTACAGAGGAACCGTTTATAAATGCCTATGGGAATAAGGTGAGATTATTTTTTTCTGATGCTGTTACTCCTATTCTTTCAAATACTAATCAATGCACATAAGAGACAACCGATGCTATTATTTAAACTAAGAATTAATTAATTAGCATATTATTTTGTTTTGTTAATATGTACTTAAAGAGTAACATTTTTTATTTCAAAGTTCAAACTTTTGGTAAAAAACTCTTCGACATCATTATACTGTCATCATCATCATCATCATTCATATCATTATACGTTACATATTTGTTTTTCCAAACATTTGCAATTTAAAAATGGCTTCTCTCTTATAAAATAAACTTTTTTATACCGTCTTTATTTTTCTAGGGTACCTCCAACATAAACTCTTTAGCGATAGATTTAAAACATATAGACGACTGTGAAGATATCAGTTGATTCTCGAATGCAAGTGAACCCACTGTTAAGTTGTGGCACATTTAGCTCTTGTTTACTATTTAATAAATAAATATTTTAAAATATTTTCGTTTTATTTATTTCAACACACGATTACCCTGATTACACCTTCGTTATAGTTCCGTCCCAAAAATCAATATATTTACCAATTCATATTTTGGTTTGGATGACTGTGCTGTGACAAGTAGGTAACGATGAAATATTGAAAAAATAAGAAAATATTATTTGGCCAATGCAAAATGGTTTTGGGACGACGATATCCGAAAGGTCGCTGGGAGTGTTTGGAGGAGCAAGACGGCGGACCGAGTTGAGTGGCGTGCCATGGGGGAGGCCTATACTAGCAGTGTACGAAAGAAGGCTGATGTAAAATTATTTTGGAGAGATCTTAGGTTCGTGGTCTCCTTGACCTTACATTGTATCCAAGGCTCAAAGAATTACAGGACACCCAATCTACTCGCATATGCCTCCATTTATACGGAGGAAATCAGCAATTTGTCGACCAAAATAACTCTACTCCAGGGGCAAGGAAATCGCGGGCGGTAATGTGAAGATTGCTCTAGTAAGGATCATTCAGCAGTTGCTATTTAGATTGTTAACATGTGGATTGAGTTGAGTGACACAATACCAAGGGGTCTTTAGTAGTCTATAAAAAGTAGAGTAAAAAGTCAAGATACAAAAGGCAATAAAAAAACTATAAGACTAAGATTTTAATTATAATATTAAATCTGAAATAAAGAAAGAGAAAGATGAATCTGAAAATAATAATGCAGATGTCAAAGATATAATTAAAGTTACAGAAACTTAAACTAAAAAAATATTTAATGTCTGTTAAATAGTAGCCAAAATATAAAAAGACAAAATGGAAGACAAAATATCCGTATCAGAAATGAGATCTTCTATGCAGCATTTCTCAGTACTTGATTATGTTTTATTCGTTGCAATGTTAGCGATTTGCGGAGGAATCGGAATATTCTTCGGTTTTGTGAAAAAGCAGAAGTCCACTCAAGATTATTTGATGGGTGGTCGAAATATGAAGCTGACGCCAGTTGTATTTTCTTTAGTAGCCAGGTAAAAAATATATTAAATCTTTTCTTTAAAATGTTTAGTGTAAAGTTATTGTGCCTAACGTTTCTGATTAGTTTTATTTCAGGAATATCTCTTTTGGGAACTCCAACAGAACTCTATATTTACGGAACGCCGTATGTGTTCTTCTTAATAGGCACACTTTTAATGGCGATTATCGTTTCTTTAACATTTATTCCTGTGTTACACAATCTACAATTAACTTCTGCTTACGAGGTAAAAAAATCATCTTATTTAATAAATTGTAATAATATTAGGTAGAAATGCTTAAAAATATCTTTTGAAATTTTTCAGTACTTGGAACTGCGGTATGATAAGCGTTTAAGACTTTTTGGATCAGCGATTTTTAGTGTTTATTTGGTAAGTTTATTAACTTAGCACTTACACATTTTCATTCATATTTTGTTTCTAATGATTGTCTTCTTTTCAGATGGCATGGCTGCCTATAGTCGTTTATGTACCAGCTTTAGCATTTAATCAAGGTCTGTATTTATTAATCCTTTCATTAGTTTATAATGATTTTACGTGCATTTTTGATAAATGATGTAAGTATTTTTGCAGTCACTGGTGTCAACATTCACATTGTAACCCCCATAGTATGCGTCGTCTGCATATTTTATACCACTTTGGTAAGTATAAGCTAATAAAAAAAAAAGTTTTTATTATTGTAAAACATTATTTGTATTGATTATCTTCATTAGATTTACTTTTTAGGGTGGACTGAAAGCAGTGGTGTGGACAGATGTTTTTCAAACAATTATCATGATTGGTGCCATGACTTTAGTAATTGTCCAAGGGTCTATAACAGTTGGTGGTTTTCCAGAGGTCATGGAAAAGAATTGGGAGAGTGGCAGAATTGAATTTCCTTCGTAAGTAGTGTTACCATAGTGCAATGTAATAGACATAGTCTTTTGTTTAATTTAAGTACTTTTAACCTTTTAGTTTTAAACTGGATTTAACAGAGAGACATTCAATATGGTCAGTGTCCATTGGGTCAACATTTTACTGGATTGGAAATATTGCCGTCAACCAGTCGATGATGCAAAGATTTCTATCTTTACCTGATGTAAAACAGTCTATAAGGTAAAAATACACCTTATACCTGCATTTTTTGAATTATTATCATCATAGAAACAATAGTAATTAACGTATGTACATCAATATTTTTCAGAGCCATGTGGGGTTTCCTCTTCGGAGTCATTTTAATAGTTTTCATCTGTGGCTATAGTGGCATGGTAGCGTTTGCAAGATATCACGATTGTGATCCTTTGAGTTCAGGATTAGCTTTAGCTAAGGACCAAATACTGCCTTTGTTGGTTATGGATGTTTTAAAGGACTGGAATGGAATGTCTGGCATATTTGTTGCTGGAGTATTTAGTGCTGCTTTAAGGTACCTATTTTCCTAATCGAGACAATATTTACCTTACTTAAGGTAGATTTATAAATGATTTATTTATAATTTTAGTTCATTATCAACTGGTCTCAATTCAATGGCTGCTGTAGTTTTGGAAGACTTTTGGAAACCCTTCTTCAGGGAATTATCGCACAAAGAAACTCAATTCCTTATACGAGCTGTGGTTGTAATATTGGGTGTTATTTGTATGGGTATGGTCTTCTTTATAAATTTAACGTAAGATTTTGTTGCGAACTTCTTTTAAAATTACGTCTGCCTTTTCAGCTTTAGTATTTGTTGTTGAAAAACTTGGATCAGTTCTACAATTGACGATGAGTTTGTCATCGGCTTCTATGGGACCGCTAGCAGGAATTTTCCTAATGGGAGTTTTTTTACCTTTCATTGACTCTACAGTAAGTTGTTCTAAATTTAATTTTAAGTTATTTAGTACTTATTCGTTTTAAAAGGTGTAAGTTTAACCGGGGGTAGACTTCCTTTGCAGGAGGTTAATTAGGTGTGTACCCCAACAGTGCCAGTTATTCTACCGAATGAGCAGTGGTGTGCAAACATTACTGTGCTTCGGTAGGAGGACACTGTAGCTAGTGATATTACTGGACTGAAGAGTCTTAACATCTTATGACTCTTGATTAGGAAGCGTTGGCGCAGAGCAGCCAGAATTTTACATCTTTGTAAAATCCTAGGTAGTACTGTACTAATTAATGGGCAGCGTTATCTCTTAACACCAGGAGAGCGTCTCGTCGTCTTCTTACGTCTTTATATTTTAAAAAATGTTTTATTTTTCAGAGTGCTTTAACAGGTGGTACAACAGGTTTGATATCAGCGTGGTGGGTTGCAGCATTTTCTCAATTGGCTCAAGTAAACGGAAATTTAAAATTCGATGAAAAACCAAGAAGTACAGAAAATTGCACGTACACATTTGATCAAGCGGATAAGATAAACGAATTAACAGAGTAAGTGATTGTGATATCAAGGGAAATAACACTAATACATTTTGTACTGATTTGAAGATATGTAATGATATTGTTATCTTGTTATTTGCAATCCTTTAATTTGCGATTATGTAAGCTATTTCCGATGTTGATACCTACTTATTTTTCAGTTGTATTATTATCAGGTCGTGACTTCTAGCATGCGTAGACACCTATTATTTTGTTAAGTTTATAAACATGGGCGTTGCTTGAATATTATTTGTTAGACGGGTGTAGAATATAGGCTAGTGCTGATCTCAAAATTGTATATTATAATTTTGGCTGATGTCTGTCACCAATATGATTAATGACATGAAAGTAGCTAAAGGGACTATCTATATGGATACGGATATCTTTTCGGGCTTGGTTGATTTTGTTTCAAGCTCAAACTCAAAATTCATTTATTCAAATAGGCTACAATGGAGTACTTTTGCAAGTCAATTTTACATTTTATTTTAAAATATTCTACTGCTCATTTGCAAGGCACCTCTATGAGAAGAACGAGCATGAAACTCGTAGGGATTGCTTTTTTTAAATATGTGTTTACAATTTTTACAAGTTGTTTGTTTTCTTTATTAGATGCGAAATTTCACAATGATATTCACATCTGGTCCGATACGAGAATTTGTTGTGCGAGTAGATTTTTATTTTATTATTCAATATAGGTTAGCTTTTGACCACGATCTTGCGTGATATTATGCGACGTTGCGGCCGTAGATGGTAGTAGACTGAACCTAGACGGGATACATAATTGACTTTGTTGCTTGGCATATCTTGGACAGAGTTCCGCACCAACGTCTCCATCCTCCAAGAACTCGGTGTGAAAGAGCGTTTATCAAGTTACGAACAATCTCGTATATTAACATTTTTCGGGCACGTTTCAAGGCGAGAGAAGGACTCCATTGAAAGGCTAGTGGTGCAGGGAAAGGTGGAGGGCACAAGACCAAGGGGTAGGTCGTCTATGAGGTGGACCGACCAAATAAAAACCGCAGTGGGTGGCCCTCTGCATGAGTGTTCCCGGCTGACAAGTAATAGGGAGAAATGGCGATATATAGTGAGGCGAGCAACAGCTGCCCATACCGTAGACGACACATCATGACGACCACGATCGTTCTGCCAAGAACGAAGCGATTAAGAAGAAGAATAGTCGACTAGTTCTTAGTAAATAATTGGGGTTTATACTCCAACAGAACAGGTTACCCTACTTACACTGTCAGAGTCAAATCACAAATTATAATAGGTCGTGTGGCCAACCTATATGTTGTAGTTTCAGGTCGCCGAGATTCCTACAAAGCCTGCAACATGACCTAACGACTACCTCCTACATATCTTATAGGAAACAGCCGGGACCTACAGTTTTACGTGGCTTCCGAAACACGGTAGCGTCCAGGTGAAAATCTTTGCCACACTGAGATTTAAACCCAGGGCCTCCGGTTTACAAGTCGGAGGTGTATGACCACTGGGCCACGGGCTACAAAAAACCTAACATTATCTTAAATAGGTATTGATTTTGTTTCAGTGAGGCTCCATACATCTATCGTATTTCCTACCTCTGGTTCACATGTTTCGGATGCATGATCACAGTGATCGTCGCTTGTTTGATGAGCTTGAGACACCGCCAGTATAATAGTGATGAGAGATTGTTCGCACCTTTCGTTAGAAAGTGGATCAAGAAGAAACCAGTAAGTAGGGCACATAATGTGGTATAGAAAAAGTTAACATTTTTCTTAAATTTCCTATCCTCCAGAATTTTGTTTATTAAAAGGTGGGTATATATAATTTTAAAATTATAAGAAAAATATGGCTATAAAACTAAAGGGCTTACACAATAATATTTTTTTATGTTGGTCACTAAATTGAATAGTCCATTAAATTTGATGTAGACTATACATATTCATTCAACAGTAAAGAGACATAAAGACATAAACACACATACATAAAGATCATACATAAAGATTTATGATACAAATCCCCATACCACATTTAAGCTTGAACAAACTTGGTATCAAGCTCAATAGAAGCTGATTATTTCATATCTGATTTCAGGTTTAACATCATCTTACTTGTAGTGCTTATCTAACTTACGTAAATAAATGTCTTAGAACATGCGACATTTTCACATTATTAATAATTCATGTTTAATTATTTTCAGGTACCACAAGTGGAGTTAAAAACTAAATTAGAAGACAACGGCTATGAATGATAAAATAAAATATTTATTTCTGTGGCGATTGTTTGATATCATTTTCACTTATCGTTTGAGCAATCCATTATCACATTATTTATTCATTATTTTATCATATCCGAATAATCGTGTTAGAGGTAGTTTTGATAGTGTCTAGTAGGGGTAGTTTCTTCCAGTATTGACTCTGAAGATTCCAGGCCTGAATGTAAATAAGACTGATTAGCAACATTGACTTTATGACAGGCATTGGAATTTTATAATCATCTTTCTGCCCTCACTTTTAAGTACCAGATAGGGCAAGTAGCGCAATTCCTTTTTTACTCAGTTCAGCTGGTCTTTTAGAGGTACACCAACGTCCTTATTACTCTACAATTGAATGTTAGGAAACAGTCTCAACATGAAATTTATATTTGAAATTCTAAGAAAATACAAACCTGGATTTGTTAATGTTGCTGTTGCCCATCGGATTTAAATCTCCGTTGCATCGATCCCTTGTGGCATCACTCAATGTATCGCATTGGTTCGCATGCAGATGATTATGTTTAACAGTACTGGCCATGTATTCATACGCCTTGCTGTGGGAACAGTTGTTTAGGAAGCATCCAGGCATGCTTGACCCTCCGTTAGGATAGAAGTCAGCATCACCGCATGGGTCGCTGTATCCAAGGAAAGCCGTGTTTGTATGGATAACCTCAACGTATTGTCCGTCTGATGGAACTACTCGACTGCTGTCCCAAAGCCAAAGGGGACCAGCGGGGTCCAGGGCTGAAAGAAATGATAATGGTTATAGATATCAATGTCAATGTTATAAATGATAAAATAAATGATTGACTTATATCAATCGTGACCTAATAGATAAAATAATCATATATTTGCATATCAAGTACATTTTATATGTATAAGATAAATACAAGTCTTGATTAAAATATACAGAGAAAGGAGAGATGAAGGTTATCTAAAGTTTGTTTGTTACTAAAATTATTTTTGTACCTGTGACTCTGGCAACCCTGCCGTTAGTAGCTCTTCCAGCGTTGCCAACAAGGTGACCTCCCAAACTGAACCCAACGAGATGGACCTTCTCGAATCTGAGTCCAAGAGTGGTGAGCCATGTGACGAACTCTCCCAGTCCACGGCCAACCGCCGCAGTACCGCCCTTAGCTGTCACATAGTTCCTGTTGGCCAAGCGGCTCCAGTCCAGAACGATGACGTTCACATCTTGGTCTTGGAGGAAAGCTGGAAATCCAATATTGCCTCGTATAGACTTTTACAATAGCTGTAGTTTTATCAACATGGTATTCAAAAATACTCAAGGAACTGGCCCATAAACGCGCTCACAGGTATAAACTATCACCACCTTATTCGGATTCTGTAACTCCCTACGTTTGCAACCTTTACAAGCGCTGTTGCAAGTCTCGTATAGGCTTGTTCAACTATCGAAAGAAGTGGCGCACACTAATTTAAATCAACTTATGTAAATGTTACAAGGCCTATGATTTTTATTCAAAAGAAGTGTTACGGATTTCTTACCTTCAGTAAGCATTCTATTCATGCCATTGTTTCCATTGCCGTTCCAGCCGTGTGCAAGGAAAACGGTGTCCTTGTTGAAATCCAAGAAGGAAGAATGAACGCTGCCAGCGTCTCCGTGGACTAGTACTTGAGATGACGTAGGGTTTTGTCTGGAAGGAAACAATAGTGATGAAACTTAAAATGTTACAAGGGCAAATACTCTGCCTAATTCATATTATGCTAGTGTATGAAATTCAAGACTGTTGTAATAATATTTTATCACCCCAAACTTCAGATGATCGGCCATTAAACTCTTGGATAAAGCCTTACCTAGTATAAAGCCAATAGGCATTATTAGCAGGATTTCTAGCGTATTCTCTGATGAATTCTTCGTCCACTGGTGCTTGGGAGTCAACCAGATGGTGGATACCATCTCCATCACCCGGGAAGTAGAAGTATCTATCGCCTTCCTTGTAACCCGCGGTGGGGTCTTCAATAACGCCCGCAGCACAAACTTGAAAAAATGATGCAGGAATTAAAATAACGAGTTACTAACGATGAATGGTAGAAACAGACTGATTCAAGTCTCTTTTTGATAAATAAAAGTGAAGTAAATTAAAAATTAAAAAAACCCCCAACGTAACGCTTTCAAAATATCGTCGGCTTAATAATCAAAGTTCGTAACTCCACAAAAATGTGAAAATAGACTGTTGATGCCATCTAGTGGGAAATGTTGTAAGCTATCGAATGGAATAAGTCTTATTTCCCAACAAAAAACAAAAATTGTTCTATGGACTAATAATAAAACTACCTATGTCCACGCTGCCATTTTTCGCCGCGCAAAGTGCGTATCTCCTTAGACAGTGCGGCTTTGGCAACGGTAGGAGGAGGACGCGCGCACTTTTTGCCAAAACAGTAAGTGAATCCTTAATTATTGTATTATTACTAATGTAGTTAATTGTATTGATGATTAAAAACGTTATTTACGTTTGCTTAAACTAGAAATATCCACGAAAATTTGATTAATAAGACTCAAAAGATTTTAGTGGAGTTAGGACGTTTTATTTTGTCTTCATTAGCTATGTTACGCTCAACGTCTATGGAGTTACGGGGTTTTATTTTGCATTATGTGTGTAACCAGGCATTTAATTTTTAATGGTGTTTTTGATTTTTATTTCAGACTACTTCCTTTAAGTGTTCGACATGTTTAAAAATCCTCGTGCATTAAGAATTCTTCAAAATGTTGATTATAGCGAAACAGGAGAGTTTACGCAGAATCATCTAGAAATCAAGCCTGGCTCTTACATAATACAGGAAGATTCTTCACTAGTACTTGAGAACGATGAAAATACAAGTAATAGTATTAGTGGTACTCCGGCGAATATTATTATATCCAACGATGGATCTCTCCGAAAATTATCTACAAGTAGCGTTTCGATTTTGGCGGACTCTGTACAAATAACTCCAACAAGCGAAATAGCCGACTTTAGCTTGCGACCAGATATTATTTACGATCCACAAGAGGCATTAATAAACGAGTCAATTTTCCACACAACTGAGGACGAAATTAAAATCATCATTGAACAGCCAGATAACATCAGACCATCATCTGCTGTATCTAGCAAACATATTATTGTAGGACAGGACAATGAAACTAATCATAAAGACAATATAGTTGATTTACCCTCAAAGAAAAGGCACAAAAAGAGTCAACCAGAAGATTGGAGCGTGAATAAAAACAAGAAACAAAGAGAAAAGGGCGAAGTATATCTAGGGAAGAAAAAGATAGACAATAAATGGATATTTATTGAGCCTAAGACAAAAAGAAATATGAAGGAAAGGTGCAACTGTAAACTGAGTCTAAAAGGTAACACAAAGCTACAATGTGACAAAATATCAGAGGAAGAACGACGAAGAGGATTCGAAAAATTCTGGAATATGAGTTGGAAAGAAAAGAAAGTTTATATCAAAATGTTGTCTATATGTAAACCCAAACAAAGAGAAAGATGTGCTGGGACGTCATCAAGACGAGAAAATTCGGTAGAATTATACCTCTCAGATAGTAAAGGAAATAGATATCGTGTGTGCAGAAAAATGTTCTTAAACAGTCTGTGTCTTGGAGAATGGGCAATCAAGAAATGGATAATTCGCGGCGCTACGCCTGCAAATACACCAATACCAAAGAATAGTCTGAAATCTAAACCAAAGGAACAATTAAGAAAGTTTTTTGAGTCCCTACCAAAACTAGAATCTCACTATTGCCGAAAAGACTCGTCTAAATTGTATTTGGAGCCTCTTTGGACATCAAAATCGCAGCTGTATAAAGCATACAAAGACGACTTCTGTAAACTCGAAAAATCCAAGCCTTTGAGCATTGCAAGTTTCCATAAGGTATTTGATGAGCTAAACTTGTCATTGTTCCGACCAAAAAAGGACTTGTGTGAGACCTGCGAATCATTCAAAACTGGCAATGTTACGGAATCAGATTTTAGGATACACGATGAAAAGAAGAAGGAAGCACGAAAAGAACTGGAGAAAGACACTGCTTCAAACAATGAAGTGCTCACTATGGATTTGCAATCGGTACTTTTATGCCCACGGTCAAATGTGTCCGCTCTTTACTATAGAACAAAACTGATAGTACACAATTTCACCATGTATGACGTTAAAAGGAACAAAGGCTATTGCTACATTTGGAATGAGAGTGAAGGAAAACTTACAAGCAATGAATTTTCTACTACAATTGTTACAGCACTTCAAAAGTTTATGAGCGAACACCCCTTACGTGATGGCCAAGAATTGATTCTTTATAGTGACGGATGTACATACCAAAACAGAAATTCTGTTTTGGCTAATGCCTTATTGAATTTCAGCATGCAGAACAAGATAACTGTGATTCAGAAGTATCTTGAAAAAGGACACACGCAGATGGAATGCGACAGCATGCACTCCGTTATAGAAAGGGCAATAAGACACAGAAAGATAAACGTCCCCGCAGATTATGCCTATCTAGCGAAAATTGCCTGCAAGAAACAACCCTATGTAGTCCAATATCTTTATCATGACTTCTTTAAGGACATTGAACATGCATTATCTTTCTACAAGTCAATTAGACCTGGTAAAAAGGCAGGTGATCCTACAGTGACTAATCTGAGGGCTCTGAAGTATGTACCCGAAGGAAAGATTGTGTACAAACTGAGACATTCAAACACAGTCTGGGAAGAGTTTCCCGTTAGAATGAAGAAAATATCCTTTATTCCATGGGATGACATACCTCAGCTCTACTCATCAAGGCTGAAAATTAAAAAGGATAAATACATGGATCTGCAGGCTCTGAAGAGTAGTATGGAGAAAGATTATCATAAATATTATGATGAATTACCTCACTTTTAAAATGTCAGCACACCCCTATTTTTTAGAAGATTTTTTTTTTGTAGATTTTGGCTAAATTTTTAATACTTTATATTATGTACATGCAACGAGTTACCTTCTTATAAAGTTTATTTAGTCTAAGTTACCAGTTCTAATATTTATAAGTACATTTCAGAAGTTAAGAGTGATCTCAATTTTTATGCTAAGAATTATGAAAAGTAATGTTTCAGACTGACTCTAGTGCCTTAAATAAATAATTGCCTAATTGCTAGTACAATGAGTTTTGATAAGTGTTGTATAATGACTATTGATTTGAATGTTCCTAGTAGAAGTTAAGTAGTAAAACAAATTATATAACATTTTGTTTTAATTTTTTGTGAATGGGTTACATGTTTCTAAGAATTTTATTTGATTTTTTTTTATTTTATAATGGTTCTATTGTTTTAAGTACATTCCTACTTACCTAACAACTTTAAGTTAAAAAAAAAAACTAAGTTTGAGTAATGTAAGTAGATTCCTAATAAATAATGTTTCTATTTTTGTAATATCTTATGTTTTATTTGCCCAAATCAAGTAGGTAATAGGTAGGTAGAAAAGATATTTCTACAATAAACTGCAATTTTATTCAACATAAAAAAACTTAACTCCTTTTTTATCACGTAGCGCTCAAAATAGTTACATAGAAAAGTTCGTAAATCCATTTTTACCTTAGAAAATTAATTTTATTTAAAAACTAAACGTAAAAATAGATTTCTTAGACAATTTTAGATAAACTTACATTATTACATTAATAACTTTTTTAACAAAAAAAAAAAATAATCAGTTTTTACCTGCTACTGCAAAATTTACCCTGATGGAGTTACGAACTTTGATTATTAAGCCGACGATATGTATTTTGCGATTTTTTGGTGGCGGCCATATTGGATTTTAATTTTGTCATAGTGCGTTGTATTCTACTAGATAAGCCCTTTCATTTGATACCCATATTGAGGAAGAAAAAAGTAATCCGCCATTTTGTTGCGGCGGCCATCTTGGACCGATTTCCACCAAACATGGCTAAGGACACTTTCGACTAACTAAAAAAAAATAATCAAAATCGTTCATCCGTTCGGGAGCTACGATGCCACAGACAGACACACCACACACACACACACACACACACACACACACACACACACACACACACACACAAAGACAGACACGTCAAACTTATAACACCCCGTCGTTATTGCGTCGGGGGTTAAAAACAAAAGAGTATAACTTGCGTTTCTCTTTGTTTCGTTCAAGAATTGAGAAGTTAAAATGTTGACAATGAATAAGCTGTAGTATTCCATTAATTTTAGTTACCTGCTATGGCGACGAAAAGCGGCAGAATGAACTTCATAATTCCAAGGGCGTGGTTCATAGAACTATGCTCTATTCCAAACACATTATTGTTTTTTATAATTTCGATATAATAGATTATCTATTCATTAACACGATAATGTGACGTTAATGTTTATATCTTCAGCCAAACCACTTGTGACTGCAGGCATGCTATGATTGTAATGATAAAGTATCAATATTCTTGAAGGGTTTGTTGTTATCCTTGTGTATTAGTCAATTACTACCTGGTTTACTAACCTGACTAAATAAATGAGGCTGACTACAACAAGAGTCTGTGGTGATGACATAGGAACAATGGAGCACATAATAATATGTAAATGCGATGTCTTGGCCACAAAATGAACGGCCTCCTTATCCCAAACCAGACAAGTATATAGATTTCTTCCTCTTAGTTGGATCACCGCTTTAATTAACCACTTCTTCGAAGAATTAGAAGAAAAAGAGTAGGAAACGGCAACGCAAGGGTAAACACAATAGATCCCAATAGGTTGATGTGTTGCTGGCTTTGTCAGCCCCCGTTAATAGATAGATACAACATGACTAATTGATTTATTTTTACTTTATTCTTATAGGTGGTAATAAGTTATTGTTGGTGATGTCTGTAACGTCATCAGCAACCAGAGACGTCAACAACAAGAATAATTTACTAGATATTAAAAACATGAAGCGGTGTTGCCCAAGGGTTTATGTGGTGCAGATGTTATTCAGGATCACCGAGTTCAAATCCCGACCAATGACTGTTTTTGGTTATGTGCGGGTTTTCCAAGCGCTATGCTGGTGGTAGGCTTACCGGGGGTAGACTTCCTTTGCAGGAGATCGACTAGGTGGGTACCCCAACAGTGCCAGTTATTTTACCGCCTGAGCAGTGATGTGCAAACATTACTGTGCACAGGTAGGAGGGCACTGTAGCTAGTGAAATTACTGGGCTGAAGAGTCTTAACATGTTATGACTCTCAAGTAAGAAGCGTTGGCGCAGTGCACTGGGTAGCACTGTACTGATTATGGGCGGCGTTATCTCTTACCATCAGGAGAGCGTCTTGCTCGTCTTCTTACTTCGTTGTATAAAAAAAAAGGCTGTGGCCGTGGCTAGTTACCACTAACTGGACAAAACCTTGTCGCCAAGCGGTCATTACGACTGTGTTCCGGCATGATGTTCAGTGAAGCCAGGGAGAGATTTATCCCGCCTTCTAGGTTTAGTCTGCTACCATCTACGGCCGCATCGTCGCTTAAGATCAGGCGAGGTCGTGGTCAAAGGCTAACCTAATAAGAATTAAAAAAAAATGAAAAACGTAGTAATATAACACGGCATGTAGTAGTAAATTGGTAACAGGTAGGTAGTTCATATAGTAAAACAAAATTAATAGGTAAGTATTTATTAAACAGTAGGTACTTTTATATTTACTTAGGTATTGTAAATTTTCGATCAACACTGATTTTATTAATCGGCTTGCAGAGATAACAGTGGGGATTATCACGTCAGAGATACTTACAAAAAACAGCAAAATAGTTAAGCACTTACGTGTACCATACACACCTATCACCTGTTTCTTGAGATTCGAGCAAATGATAAAGATACTGCTAATATGTTAGCTATGGGAATAGGAGCAGTTTTCAATTTTACTAACGTGCGTCACACTCGCTTATTGAAGGCGATTTTAAAATCGGTTTTGTATTTTTAAATAATTTCTTGTTGACCCTATTCGGACAAAACAATTATATTTAAAAGGCTAGGCCGAAAATTTTCATTTGGCATCCATTTGGTTTTCTGTTACCTACTTGGTAATGCTAGGAATATTTTCTACCAGTTATTGATCTGTTGAATGAGAAAATATACTTAACTATAATTTATATTAATTCTATATTACTTATAGAGAATAATTAGCTATTATTGTTAAGTAGATATTTCATTGTAGTTACCTATCTATAATCTAGTCATGCGATATTAGGAATGATAATAATCATCATCATCAATAATAATATAATAGTAAACACTTAGTGGCCCGATTTTGATAAAGTAATTTTCAGCTCTAGATTAGTGGAAAATAGGTAACTACATAATATGTGTACATTATATTATGTTGGTTATATTTATCAAAGATTGTACAATGCCTACAATCATTGATATAAGAAAATAGGAAGATGCGTTATAGTATTATATATTATATGTATATATTACAATACGTTATTACGTAGAACGTACTTCCGGTGAGCGAGATAGGGTTAAAAGTTCAGTTCAAGCGAGACAGAGTCAGCGTGATTTGGAAAGTGACAGATACCGCACCGTTTGACTCCCGACTTTTTTTTTGATTGGATTTAGGCGCCGCACGGCACGTCAGCGCATTTGCCAATTTCATAATTTATTTAATTCATTTATTTCAGCAAATGTTGGTTGTTATATAGGTACAGATCTTTTTTTATATTTAAATATTCTACATTTTTTAACCTTTCAGATTCTGGGGCACTGTGGTTAAGTGCAAAAAGTCAAGAATATGGCTCAAATCATGAATTTTCTAGGAAAACTATAGCGGTCTTTATTACTATTATTTAAAGTTGACGAAAGTTAAGGATGTTATTATTCCAGTACTACGGACGCCTAAATTAAAACTTGCTTTTAATAAAAGCTTCTGATGAAACAATGAATAAGTGTTTTATTCCATATCAAGAATATTTATAAAAACGTTTTTATATATTTTTTTGTTTCTGTCGCTACTTACCTAGACTTAATTTTACTTCCTCATATTTTTTTTTTTTTTTTTTTTTTAATAATATGGCATCATGTGCATTTTGCCAGTGTCGAGTAAAATTCGTGAATGTTCACGGGATATTAAATTATGGTCTCCACTTTCGTGTTTTGCCAGTGTCAAGTTAAATGTTATTTTTTAAGTAATAAGTTAGTCAGTCAGGTCAGAGTCAGAGTGAGCTTAATAGCTCGTCTAGTCACGTGAGTCTTCCAGTAAAAAGGGTGGAATTTTACTGAAAGTTCGGAGGAGTTTTGGAGGGGGCACCAAAATTCATATTTCAGCACCATATCACTTGCCTACATCTGTGCACATTTAAAAACACTTAACACGCAATATTCCACCATTATTACACGCTAACAATCAAATTCTACACGATTATTAAGCAAAAGACGTGGAGCTAATGATATGATCAAGGCTTGCCGCCAAAACTTTTTTTCTCATATTTTATGATTTTTATTATGATAATTATACATTACATTGATACACTTATCCTTTTTTTGACAAAAGCGCGAATTTAAAACAAATCTATAAAAATTAGCAAATGCACTGACGTGTCGCGCCAAACTAGAATTAGAAGTTATCATCAACGAATTAGGGAAATAATAGAAGTCGAACACAGCTCAAAAAGTGATTCAACGCAAAGTACAACTATATGGGCGGGGCGTAAAAAGTACAACTCACCCGCCGCTCAGTCACACAACGCGCTCAGCGACAGATGCACGCATCGTTTGATTTTTAAAAATATCCAAAATAATATAGTTAACGGACAAAAATGACCTTTTGTGTGGTAAATTGGTGTAAAAATGGAAAGAAGGCAGTAAAAAGTAGGAAAAACTTATCACAGCTAACTAATATTAATTTAAACCAAATTATATAATTTCGATTTTAGTTGACATTAAATACATAAAAATTCAGGGTAAACTAGGCATGGCTGAAACAATGTTATTTTGGTCGTTTATTGCATTCGCATTCGATTAGGTAACGTTATATTTATTTTGTATACTAGCTAAACCCACGGCTTCACCCCCGCTACAAAAATGTTATTTTTGTACAATAAATAAAAGCATTTGTTTTTGAATTAAATCAATAATGACTTTTGATAAAAGTCTAAAGAAAGAAAGAAAAAACCTCTAAAGTGAAGAATTCACCTGACCCGGCCCCCCCGGCTCGGCCTGATTTGACCTGATTCTGGCATCGCGCTTTTATCACCGCACGAGCCGACACCGATCGAAAACCCAGGTTTATACGATTAATGTCCAATTATGAAAAATTACAAATATTATAGACGTCCAATCATAAAAATGCCCATTCGAAAAATAGTCCACTCATAAAAATGTCAAATCGTAAAAAGGTCCAATTTGAAAATTGTCCATTCTAAAACGTCCATTCGTAAAAATGTCCAATAAAGTTTTATTTTATCCGTGGTTCTATCAATAGCTAATCCCGTAGTCCTATTAAAAGTGTCACGTACCTAGTGAACAATCTTTATTTCCAATGCAATGACAGCTGTCAAACTTGAAACGTCAATATCTCGAAAAATACTCGTCCTAAGCAGACGCTGTCATAGAAGAAATGAAAAAACTTTAAGATCTTCTAGATTTTGAGATTTCAAGTTTGACAGCTGTCATTTGAAAGGTAGATCTCCCCAAGACCTTTCATTTCTTCTATGACAGCGTCAAAAATAAACCAATTCGTGTTGGACATTATTCTTAATTGGACATATTTCATTTTGGACCAAATTCATGTTGGACATTATTCGTATATATTTTAGTATTGTATATATTTTTATAGTATGTAGAATATTTTATACTAGCTGACCCGCGCGCACTTCGTAGCGCGTGACAGTAAATTATTCATATATTAATGAATTTGATGCAGACCATTTAATTCGATTTCCAATTCCACGGAAAAGAGGGATTCAATTCACGGGTTTTCTGCGACTTAATGGGCGTAGAATTAGTAAAGGCTGGCAAACCTTGCCAATATGTAACTACGATCGAATCACCTACTATTCAAAATGTCTATTGGACGTTTCGCCTACGTTCATAATAACTATTGGTTGAAATCAATATTGGACGATTCGCCTACGGTTAACTCAGCTACGGTCGATTGAGCTATGGTTGATTAAACTATTGGACGATTTGCCTATTTTTGACCGAACTAACGGACGTTTCACGTATTTTTAGACCATGTTTCCGGCTGCTAGTCAGGTATGACAGCTAAAAAATACTTGTTTATAGTACAGAATTTAGAAACGTGTTGTTTTTATTATGCCACTTTGCCATGATGAGGTAGATGAAAGAAGATGCCAAAATGCCTGAAGATGCCATGACACAGGATAAATAATTCAGTAATAAAAAAAATATCTGGCGCTTCGCCGGCCGCTGCCGCGGCACGCTCGCTTCGCTCGCTCGGCTCGCGCATTGTGGTCACTGTTCAAACCTAACCTAACCAACAGATTTCGGTTTGCCCTGAATACTGTACTAAAAACACGCGTAGCAAAGAATTTATAAACCGTAGGTGAGTCGTCCATAGTTGAATTAACCAATATATCAAATGAACATTGGCCGAATCGCCCATTAGTTCACATGCCCATAGTTTAATCAACCGCAGGCGAGTTGCACTGTAAGCGAGTCGTCCAATATGTGAAATGAACTTATGCGAATCGACCGTAGTTATATCGACCGTAGTTGAAACGACCGTAGGTATTATGAAACGTAACCCGTCCATGCGGGCAAAGCCATGAGAATAAGCTAGTGACTGATGTATCTGTATAACGTACAGCCTCAACCGCTAGCTGGATTGGGTTGAAATTTGGAACATAGAAAGGTTTCATGACGTAGACCACTGCTAACAGAAGCGGGTGCCACGCAGCGACGGACGGACGTCGCGATAGTTTTTTGCAAGTATTTAGTGTAATTTACGTTATTTACTTTTGACGTATGTATACATAATATAATAAATTATATAAAATGTCAAAGAAATAGCATGCGATATTATGCTGTTTTTGAGGTAAGTTAGTAAGAAGTTATTTTTTTATTTTTAAAAGTATTCTGCTGAAGTAAGAGTGCGAGTAAGAGACCGAGTAAGAGTCCAAGTGGGAGTCCAAGTAAGAGTCCGAGTAAGAGTGCAAGTGAGAAACTGAGTAAGAATTCGAGTAAGACTGCGTGTAAGTGTCCGAGTAAGAGTGCGAGTAATAGTCCGAGTAAGAGTGCGATTAAGATTCCGAGTAAGAGTCCGAGTAAGAGTGCGAGTAAGAGACCGAGTAAGAGTGCGAGTAAGAATCTGAGTAAGAATTCGAGTAAGACTGCGAGTAAGAGTCCGAGTAAGAATGCGAATAAGAATCTGAGTAAGAATTCGAGTAAGACTGCGAGTAAGAGTCCGAGTAAGAGTGCGAGTAAGAGCCCGAGTAAGAGTTTGAGTAAGAGTGCGAGTAAGAGACCGAGTAAAAGTCCGAGTAAGAGTGCAAGTGAGAGACCAAGTAAGTGTGTGAGTAAGAGTCCAAGTCTTTTCTCTTGTCTTGTCTCTTGTCTCTTGTCTTGTCTCTTGTCTCTTGTCTTGTCTCTTGTCTTGTCTCTTATCTTATCTCTTGTCTTGTCTCTTGTCTTGTCTCTTGTCTTGTCTCTTGTCTTGTCTCTTGTCTTGTCTCTTGTCTTGTCTCTTGTCTTGTCTCTTGTCTTGTCTCTTGTCTTGTCTCTTGTCTTGTCTCTTGTCTTGTCTCTTGTCTTGTCTCTTGTCTTGTCTCTTGTCTTGTCTCTTGTCTTGTCTCTTGTCTTGTCTCTTGTCTTGTCTTGTCTCTTGTCTTGTCTTGTCTCTTGTCTTGTCTTGTCTTGTCTCTTGTCTTGTCTTGTCTCTTGTCTTGTCTTGTCTCTTGTCTTGTCTCTTGTCTTGTCTCTTGTCTTGTCTCTTGTCTTGTCTCTTGTCTTGTCTCTTGTCTTGTCTCTTGTCTTGTCTCTTGTCTTGTCTCTTGTCTTGTCTCTTGTCTTGTCTCTTGTCTTGTCTCTTGTCTTGTCTCTTGTCTTGTCTCTTGTCTTGTCTCTTGTCTTGTCTCTTGTCTTGTCTTGTCTCTTGTCTTGTCTCTTGTCTTGTCTCTTGTCTTGTCTCTTGTCTTGTCTTGTCTCTTGTCTTGTCTTGTCTCTTGTCTTGTCTCTTGTCTTGTCTCTTGTCTTGTCTCTTGTCTTGTCTCTTGTCTTGTCTCTTGTCTTGTCTCTTGTCTTGTCTCTTGTCTTGTCTCTTGTCTTGTCTCTTGTCTTGTCTCTTGTCTTGTCTCTTGTCTTGTCTCTTGTCTTGTCTCTTGTCTTGTCTCTTGTCTTGTCTCTTGTCTTGTCTCTTGTCTTGTCTCTTGTCTTGTCTCTTGTCTTGTCTCTTGTCTTGTCTCTTGTCTTGTCTCTTGTCTTGTCTCTTGTCTTGTCTCTTGTCTTGTCTCTTGTCTTGTCTCTTGTCTTGTCTCTTGTCTTGTCTCTTGTCTTGTCTTGTCTCTTGTCTCTTGTCTTGTCTCTTGTCTTGTCTCTTGTCTTGTCTCTTGTCTTGTCTCTTGTCTAGTCTCTTGTCTTGTCTCTTGTCTTGTCTCTTGTCTTGTCTCTTGTCTTGTCTCTTGTCTTGTCTCTTGTCTTGTCTTGTCTCTTGTCTTGTCTTGTCTTGTCTTGTCTTGTCTTGTCTCTTGTCTTGTCTCTTGTCTTGTCTCTTGTCTTGTCTCTTATCTTGTCTCTTGTCTTGTCTCTTGTCTTGTCTCTTGTCTTGTCTTTTGTCTTGTTTTGTCTCTTGTCTTGGGTTTCAATATACGCCGCCACGACATGATAGGTAAGTAGGTAGGTATAGTAGGGATACTATGCTGGAATAAAACCTATTGTAGTTCCCAGATTAGGCTTCTTAATTATGAACCAACTTTAGTTTTAATCTACCTGTTATTATGTACCTACTTTTTATTGAATTGAAGAGTGATCAATCGTATTTATTTTTAACTCCCGACGCAAAGACGAAAGGGTGTGATAAGTTTGACGTGTCTGTCTTATAGATTCGATTTAGATTTTGTTTGAAAAGTAAGTTAGGCGGAAGTGTTCTTAGGTATTTTTAGTCATAGCCGCAAAAAACGCGGCTTCATCCCGCGTGTACTAAGTTTGATATAATACATTTTCAAATCTCATTCGACTGTTGCATTTTTGTAACGGACATTCAGTGGTTCCTAAGCGGACGTAGTAAGGTACATATAGGTAGGTAATATGAAATAGAAATAAAAGCTTGTAAAAAAAAATATCAATAAATGTACAAAAATAATATAATTAATTTATAATAACTCATCTAGATATTAGCTCAAGTAAGTAGATGATATGAAATAGGTAGGTACCTACTGTATGCGGGCAGCGGCTGCCCGGCAGCCCTATGACTCGCGCATGTACCGCGAGACTGTAGGTATTTATGTTCAAAAATCACGCTCAGTCAAACTACTGTATATCTCTTTACCGTGCTACCACTGAGGTGTATACCTAAAATCATAGGCGGATCCAGGATTTGGTTTTGGGGGGGGGGGGGGGGCGGCAAGGTGCAGACGGGCAAAAATATTATAATTTTTATTACGAAAAGTGTATGTTTAGCTCGCTCTGAGCGGTTAGGAAGTTTAAACATCCATTACAATAAGTGCGCGAGCAGCTAGCTGCGAGCGCCGAAAAAAAAATTTAATCTTTACCATGAAATATGTGCGAAATTCGTAACTCTACAATGCTTCTGGGGGTGCCTTGGCCCCCTGCCCCCCCCCTAAATCCGCCTACTCGCTCTGAGCAGTAAGAAAGCTTAAACATCCTTTATAATATGTGCGCGAGCAGCTTGCTTAATGACTCGGGGGGGGGGGGGGCTTGGCCCCTTGCCCCCCCCCCTAAATCCGCCTATGATTATCTATAACACAGATAAAAGGTTCTATAATAATCATTGCAAAATTTTACTAACATTATAAACGTGAAAGTTTGTGTCTGGATGTATGCCTAAATGGGTGTAAACAGATTTTATGTCTGTGTGTCTCCGGATAACCAGTGATTTTTACAAAAGATCCCCCTAGATGGAGCGCCACAATCGCGTGATTTTAAGTTAAAATATCTACAGATTTTTAACAATTCATAATTTCTCATATTTAATTTCTCAATTAAATAGGTACATAATATTTAATTAATCTAACAATTAAAAAATATATAATAAATGAAGTATTCACAGTAATTATAAATCTATTATTTAGTTCTGCTAGGTTATGCGGGACTCTTTTCTAAAACTGTTTGCAGAATAAACGATATTTCTTTTTCTTAGGACATTAGTTCCGTTATTTTCCGTGGCGCTAGCTTGTATGAAAAATAATTTACTTTTACAATGAACTTTAAATGAATTTTTCTATTTATCTTCAGATGATTTTACATGTTTTAGAAATTAAAAATAAGCAGCAAAAAGATATTTATTACTGATATTTACACGCATCATGCGCACATTAGATTAGTTCCATTATTTTCCGCTGGCGCTGATTCATATGAGAAATAAGTTACATTTACTAATTTAAATGAATTCTAATTTGTTTCCTGATGATTTTACATGGTTTAGAAATTAAAAATAAGGTGCAAAATGATACCTACCTATGTACAGACCCTGGCTACTATATAGCATCAAAGTACTCGTCAAGACGAATCAAATGAGCCCAAACTCGATGGGGTTTTTTCTTTTAATCACGGAGTTCCTATGGCCACCTTCCAGCTCCGTCATCGGACCCTGGTTACTATATAGTATCAAAGTACTCGTCAAGACGAATCAAATGAGCCCAAACTCGATGAGGTTTTGTCTTTTGATTACGCGGTTCCTATGACTACCTTTCTTGTTTATTAGCATTTTATATGCGAATCTTTAGATTGATATAACTCTTTTATTTATGAACCGATTTGACTAAAACCAACACTAAGGTTCAAGTAGAGAAAACTGCAACGTATTAGTGAAAATTTTATTCAAATCGGTGGTGTTGTTTAACCACACCAGTGACACAAACTATTTACAAATTTAGCCCAAATTAAAGGTTTCGTTTACAAACACATCGATAGATGGCGTATTTTTAGTTTGTCGCAGTTTGTCGCACCATATTTTTTTGAATTGAGTTTACTTTATATTCTATTACTTTTATTTAGAATTTTTGATGTAAATTAGGGGCAATGTGTCCGATATAAATGATTATTATTTATTTTATCATTTTATTTTACGTTTCCCTTGGAAAAATTGACAAAATGTTTTACGAATTAGATCGCGCAAGCGACTTTTTCGCGTCGTTTTGTTAATATGCGTATTTTCACGATTCATCTTAGTAAAGGATCACAATGAATGGGGAGAAATTTCCATTCTTATTATATGTATGGATTATTGTAGTCTATATAGGTATATTTTATAATAGATATTATTTGTATAATATATTTAGTAGATATGTAAGATAAAAATGATATATATTACATATTATTAATAGGTTAGTTTGACTCCTCTGCTAAATTACACCCTACTCTTTAATTTATAACTTTCCGTGCAAAGTGGGTTGCCTGAAAGAGATCGCTCTAAGCGATAAGGCCGCCCATTGTGGACATTAATATTAGTACTTTTATTAAGTTTTAAGTATATTTTGTAATTTTTTGTCCCAATAAAGAGTATTGTATTGTATTATTCGTGTTGGACATTTTTCCTAGTTGGACGTAAGCCATATTGGACCAAATTAGTGTTTAACCAAATTAGTATTGGACATTAATACTAGTTGGACATTTTGGATTTTGGACATTTGTCGTACAAACCGATAAAACTTATTCCATATTCTTTTTGGGGATTCTAACCACCTCCGTACCAAATTTGGCAATTTTGCCATTACCTTGTCGAATGCTTCGTTCTATGGTTGTACTCCTCATGACATCCCGCATGGTTAATGAGATATTCGCTTTGTTTCAAGCATACCCAGGTTACCCTAGTCTGACATAAAAGAATATATTATATGAGTTGCCCGTATGGCAATACCAAATTTAACTATAAACAATTTTTATACTTTAATTATTAAAAAAAAATTGCTACGGTACTTGGTCATTGACCTCTGTTTAATCAGATAAGTAGCTCTGGCGCGAAAAAGTTACACACATACTCAACATAAACCAGACATGCGTCTAATAATGATACTTTTATAAAATGATAATAAAAGACGATGTGTTATATGACACAAATATAATATTAAAAATACATAAAATAAAATGATAAATCGTTAATTTAAGGTAATCCAATTCTTTATTTTTTGCGACGGGGTGGTCTTTTCGATATCTCGTAACTCGTAGGCGGGCATTTTCCTTTATTTTTAATACTTTCCAAAACAATTTTTCTGACTGATGATTTCGATTCGCCTAGAAAATACAAAATAAATAAGATTAATGTCATTGTTTAAAAGTAAAAAAGGCGTACCAGTATGGTAACAGTAAAATAGGTGCCATGAATATAATGTTAAAAGAAATTCCCAAATAAAGTAATTGTATTTATACTTGTACGTAGGGACATCTAATACATTAAAACAAAATAAAAATGCCAAGTGCAAGTCGGACTCTTTTGAATTGAACTCTTTCTATGAAATATATACAACAAAAACGGAAAAAAGCACTTTGTTGTTTGGTAGCCCCTTTTTTATTTTATTTCTATTTTTAGTATTGCAACAAAAATACATCCGTGAAAATTTCAACCTTCTAACTATAACGGTTCGTGAGATGACAGACAGACAGACGAACGGACAGCGAAGTCTTAGTTATATGGTCTCGTTTTCCCCCTATGGGTACGGAACCCTAAAACACAATTTTTCATACCTGCTCCTCATTAAACTTGGACAACATGAAAAGTATCAAAAATTGTCAGTTAAACTATAATATATTTTATGACTTTACTTGTAAACAAATAGATAACACAAAATAGTTATTTATGGACAAAATAAGGATTATTTTACGTTTTCAACGATGAGATTCAATGAGCTTGATGATGTACTGTTAATCCAACTTAAACGTACCTGATATATACGCTGTTCTCTTAAAAACACTTAGCCAAAGCAGCAACCACTTTTCTATTTGAAACTGCTGCATACGCCGTATTATACATTGTGTAATTCATTTGGCAAGCACCGCCACGGATTATTTTACACATTTTCATCAATATTATTGTAAAAAAACTTTGAAATAACTTATTAATCACTAAAAATACGATCTGCTGTTGTTGAACTGTTTATGTTTACATTTTTTTTGTCAAATTTGATAGAAGTAGTTTGAAAGAAATAGGTAGAATGTTGCCATTTTTATTTTAGATTTTTCTCATTAAATTTGTACTCCTTCGTTTTGTCCATCCCGTTTGCACATGTTGATTGAATATTTCTGTTTCACTCAACACTATCCGACTAAGTAAAATGACACCCCAAGTGAATGAATGGGCGAGTTCATGTACGGAAAATAAATTTAGCATGGTTATGCCTTATCAATGTCCGTGTGTCGCGTGAGTATTATAATTTAGTGGTGTGAGTTTGGGACCACGTTTTTGCGGAAAAACTAAGGGAGTTACAGGGAGTTGGTTATCATAAAAAAAAAAAAAAAAAAAAAAAAAAATTATGAATCACTAAAATCAATTTTAATTTCGAAAAAAAAAAAAAAAAAAAAAAAGTGTTTTAGTGTACTTCCGAATGAAAAGTGTTTTTTTTTTTTTTAGTTTTTGAACTGTTCATTCTAGTTTAATAACACAAGAAGGCATTATATTGTCTTAAATTACCGGAATTTACAAAAAAAAAAAAAAATAAAATTGTACCGTGTGTTATGTATGTTAGCATAGGCGGATCCAGGATTTGGTTCTGGGGGGGGGGGGGCCAAGGTGCAGACGGGCAAAAATATTATAATTTTTACTACGAAAACTGTGTGTTTAGCTCGCTCTGAGCAGCTAGAAAGCTTAAACATCCTTAATAATATGTGTGCGAGCAGCTTGCTGCGAGCGCCGAGAAAAAAAAGAATCTTTACCATGAAATATGTGCAAAATTCATAACTCTACAATGATTCTTGGCCCCCTGACTCCCCCCCCCCCCTAAATCCGCCAATGTATGTTAGCCTAGAGCCTAACTGGAAGTAACTGAAGTGCGGTTGTGTCCTATGGACCTGATTGGAACTACTTATTTCCGGTATGTCAATACCCCGTCTTCTAATTTTATTTAAGTCTATGCCTACAATGAAGAAAAATGTAAACACTAACTTACTAACTTATTTATTCACCCATTTTTATAGTTATCCACTTTTATTTTAACCTTTAAAATATTATATTATTATATTATAGGTAAGTTGTTAGTAGCCATTTTGTTATTTTTTAGAAAGGCCATTCGCTCCCAGTTTTCAATCCATAAATTCCTTCCCTGAAAATGAAATAAAGCAATATAGTATAATTAGACGTGCTGTTACTGCAATGAAAATTATTATCATAAAAATACCCGTAGTGAGGCGAGATGCCTGGTTTACTTATAACATTGCTTATGAATTTTGGCGTCCTCAGCAAGCTGCTAGTTTTAATTTTTCTCGGGAAGTTTAAGTTTTTAGGCAAAATTTTAACATTTTCTTCATACAGACAGACAGACAGACAGACAAGTGAAAGTAAATAAAAGCTTGTAAAAAGAGCCTCTTCTGGTCATCAAGCAAAAAAATCTAAGGTTCACAGCATCTGAAATTGAAAAGTTTCTTAACGAAGCACCTGATTCCGTATATTTGGCGGCAAAAGTAAGTCAATTATTGATGTTCATAGGCATAATTTATTTTGCACGTTAATCAATTTTATTAATGTATCTACTATAATACCCTTTATGTTACAGGTTGTTCTTATTATTGGTATGAACGAAGCATGTCGAACTAGGGAACTAACACAACTTAATGTCAAAAACATCGAGAAACATTCAGATGACTTATTGTTAATTCATTTAGGTACCTAATCCAAAGACAAAAAGAGACCGCAACTTCGTCATCCTAAGGAATACGTAAAAATTGTTGAGAAATATCAAGCCAAACGCCCAACCACCCTAAACCTAAGTTAAATTTATATGTTATTCTGTACTATCATAATGTATCTAAACTGAAATAAAAGCATCTTGTGATCGTAAATGTTTTTTTATTTAGTCATTTCCTCGCTGAGGAGGAATGAAAAGTTACGTGTTACACTCGAGTGCAAAGATTTTCGATCTTGTGCTCTTTTCTAATCTAATCTAATTCTAATCTAATCTAATTCTAATAATTAAATCACTCGCTGCGCTCGTGATTTAAATTTGGAGTCCTTCGCTTGCTCGGACATACAAACCGAGCACGCGGTCAAAAAGCAACTTTGCACTCTAGTATAACAAATAACTATTAATTTCCTACTGCTTAATTTTTACTTACTTCAGCCTCATCCCTTTAAAATGTTGGATAGGTAGGTACCAGGTACATCCATGTTGTTGGCTCTAATGCTCTTATTTTTAAAGCAATAATAGATGGCAACTCCATGTCGTAGTTATGATTTATCAAAACACTAGGTCTTTGGTAAAACACATTTGCTTACCCTTTCTTGCCCAAAACGGCATTGCCCATGTGAAGCTTCGTACCATTGCACACCACTTCTTGCGCTTCATCTAAATCATTGCACCAGCTGCCGATGAGATGGTCAGTCCGAACAGTAGATGCAAACAAATAATAGGCACGGCTATGTGAGCAAGTGCTAAGCATCCAGCAACCAGGCTGAGGAGTCGATCCACCGTTGGGGTAGAAGTCACTCTGACAGATCCTATCGAAAAGGCCGAGGATACCACCGTCAGTGTGGATTGCTTCTACATATTGACCATCAGAAGCGATCAGTGCTTCAGAGTGTCCTTTCCATTGAGGACCAGCCGGATCCAGACCTTTAGGTAAATAATTGATTTAATAAAATTAATTAACTATTACATAAAAAATAAAATGTTAGTGATAAGTCTAAAGCAACAGTATTTTAAGGCGTAACGTACCAGTTACTCTGGCTGGGCGGTTATTAGCAGTGCGTCCAGCGTTACCAACGACGTGAGCTCCTAAACTAAAGCCCACTATATGAACCTTATCCCAGTCAGTTCCAGTAGCATCCGTGAGCCAGAGGAGGAAATTTCCTAAGTACTCTCCAACCCGCGCAACTCCATTAGAAGCGGTTATGTAATTGTACTCAGCGAGAACGCTCCAGTCCACGACTATAACGTTAGCGTCTAATACGGAAAGGAAAGCAGGGGTGATGAGACGGTTGATCTCAGAGGTCCCACTACTTTTCCACCCGTGGACGATGGCCTTTAACGGTCGACTGGCGTTGAAGTTGGAGTTCGATATGGAAACAGAATCCCCGAAGACAATGACTTGTGAGTCGTTCGGATTTTGCCTAAAAGTAAGAAAAGGAACCTGAGTCATGTTAAATGAAACAGCAGCATAAAAACTCTAATAACCCATTGGTCACCCCAGTTTACCTGGTAAAGAGCCAATACTTGTTAATATCAGTAGTACGAACAGTATTCAGTATGTCTTCATTGAGTGGTGCTTGAAGATCCTCTAAGTGTGGTACTCCTTCACCATCAGGGATCCATATGTAGCGAGATTTTCCTTCGACGTAGTGACTGTTGTCTCCAGGTATGGTAGGTATTTTATCATCAGTGCCATTAGGAATTGCAAATATATTCTTGACATGAGACTGGTTATTTAGAGTATTTTGAGTGCCATTATCGGAACCTTCGACGGATTCCTCTGAAGTAGCAGAGAGGGCGTAGAAAACTGTGAATAATTTCACAAATAAGCCATATTGCACCTTTTTAAGAGTTAATATTACATTACCAAGATACTGAATTAAATAAAAATACTAACATGTCACAATTGTTGCAATAATAATAATTTTCATGTTGACACTATTTAACTGGACAACCTATCTGTATTATTGCTAACCAGTACTACTCAGTTAAGTGCTTTTACATATTTTCAATAGATATTTTGAACGTATTATCAAAAAGGTCAGAGAGCGATCAGGGGTCAGGTTCTGTGTAAATACAGATATACTCGTATCTGCAATGTTATTGTTTAAGGTTGTTTATTATTAACGTTACCGATATTATTTTACTGCTACACGCGTTTCGCGATTTTAGCACGAAGTATTGCGTTTTCACTGATGTAACTAGCCTGATAAGAGGGGAGCAGCCGATCTGGAATTCATTATCGCGTTAGAGAAAATGCACCTTAACTGGCATACATTTTACAAATGTTTATAAAAGAGCATAATAAAAATTTTGCAACACTACATAATATAAATAAGTTCTAGCTGACCCGCGCGCACTTCGTTGCGCGTGACAGTCAATTCATAAAGTGATGAACTTGGAGCACTCATTTAGACTCAGATTGAATTTCTATTTCCACGGGAAAAGGGAATTTATGGATTTTCTGTGACTTTGTAGGCGTATATTTAGTTAGCAGGCTAGCAAACCTGGCCGTTATACGCTCCCGCTCTGGGTAGCGAAAAACATCTCGATCGAAGAGCCCTATGTTCTTTCCTGAAACTGAAACTATCGTCACTCTCACACAAAATTACAGCTAAATCGGTTTCGCGGTTATTATTAATTTCCTTCACAAAATCTTTCAGGGATAGTTTTTTAATACGTCATAAATCGTAAACCGCAATTTAAGTTACAACGAACTACAAGAACTCTTATAATATTATGTTAATTGCTGCTTTGGAATCCTTCATGAGCGAGTCCATCTCGCACTTGGCCGCTTTTTTTATTATTATAGGTTAGCCTATTACCGTGTGATTTTGCGAGCGACCATGCGGCCGTAGATGTTAGCAGACTAAACCTAGAAGGCGGGATAAATCCCTATTAGGATCTCCTCGGTTTCAATATAAAAGGTACAAATAGTTATAATAAAGAAAACAAGTTTTTTTTAACAATGATCAATTTTATTCATAAGAGTATTTTATCACATTATCTTAAACATTTTGTTAGTGCTTTTTGATTTTGTTCTGTCCAATTGCGGCTTTAATAAGGCCATGAGTTGCCGGTACTCAATCCAAAGATACCGTTTCTGAAAAGGAAAAAGAACAAATTATTTTAATTACTCTAATGTTTTTTTATCCCAACCCATCATTAAAACAACTTTGCCAAAAGTTTAATATGCGCTACGTCGTCATATTCAGTACTGCTATATAATCTAGCTTTACTTTGTCATAACATATACCTACAGTAGATGGATAGATAGAATACTCTTTATTACAACACCACAAATACACACACACACACACACACAGTAGGAACTGCTATATCATAATAATATATTATTGGTTGGTACTCGTCTAAATTTAAAAGGACATTGGCTACATCTCTTAAATTGAACAACATTATTCTTACCCTCTCTTTGAAATGATGCCATTGCCCATATTAAGAGTGCCACCGGAGCACTGGTTTGATTGAGCTTGGTTGAGGTTGCTGCAGAGTCGGCCGACCAGATGGTTGGTGCGGACAGTGGAAGCAAACAGCTGGTAGGCACGGCTGTGAGAGCAGGTGCTGATCCAGCATCCAGGCTGAGGGTTCCTGCCTCCGTTGGGGTAGAAGTCACTGTGGGAAATCCTGTCGAAGATGCCGAGGAGACCGCCGTCAGTGTGGATTGACTCCACATATTGACCAGCTGCGGTGTTCAGCGCGTTGCCGTTGTTTCCCCATAGAGGACCGGCCGGATCCAGACCTTTTAGAAGAGTAAACAATGTTATTTACTTATTGTCAACACAAAACTAAAAAAAAGGTTTACTATATCAGAACTAATGTTAATTTATAATTACGAGTATGTATTTATAAAGGTAAATTACCAGTAACACGAGCTGGACGTCCACCAGCAGTGCGTCCAGCATTACCCACGACGTGGGCACCCAAGCTGAAGCCAACCAAGTGCACGTTGTTCCAGTTGCCTCCAGCGGTGTTGATGAGCCATACTAGGAAGTTTCCTAAGAACTGGCCAACACCGGGAACTCCAGCGGCAGCGGTATTGTATCCAGAGTTGGCGAGCTGGCGCCAATCCACGACAATGACGTTCGCGTCTTGGACAGCCAGGAAAGCTGATGTTACGAGAGGGTTGACCTCAGAGTTTCCATTGCTATTCCATCCGTGCACAATGACCTTCAGAGGACGGCTGGCAACGTAATTTGAGTTCCAGATGGAGTTAGCGTTGCCATTGACAATGATTTGTGCGTTGTTAGGATTTTGCCTGAAAACAGATATTTACATTGATTTATTATTTACCACAATATGTATAATTTACGTAAAAATGTAAAAGCAAGCTTATAATTTATTGGAGGAAATTTCAGGATGGATAATTATAATTTAGTAGTTACCTAGTGAAGAGCCAGTACTGGTTGTTAGCTCCATTTCTGTTGGCTTCCCTCAACATTTCATCATCGACTGGTGCGTGGAGGTCCACTAAGTGTGGCACTCCTTCACCATCAGGCATCCATATGTATCGGGATTCTCCTTCTACGTAGTGGCTGTTATCCCCTGGTATAAAGGGGACCGCATTGCCGGAGCACACTGGAAGAAATATAACAAAATAGTTATCATTACATGCTTTAATTTACTTTCACCTGTCTGTCTGTTTGTCTGTAATCAAATCTTGCAAGTTTAATTTGACCCACTCTCCGGTTTCCGATTGAGCTAAAATTTTGCATAGTTGTATAAATCGGATGACAATGCAATATTATTATGACATCGAGTGGATCTGATGATGGTGCTGGAAGGTGGCCATAGGAACTCCGTAATTAAACGGCGCAACCCCATCGAGTTTGGGCTCATTTGATTCATCTTGACGGTAATAATCGGTCGGTCTTGACGGTCTCATCTTTACGGTAATAATTATAAAGCATGTTTTTAAAAAGTTTTATTAAAATTTCACTTGTTTTTGTTTGAAATTATCTCTTAGGTCTCTTTTGTGATTTAGGTGACGACCCATCGGCTATCTGATAGAATCATTCCTTATTATACAATAATTCATTGCTATCTAACGCAAAAATGTAGCATACATTTAACATTTGCATCCAGAATTCAATAAGTTATGATTAAAATAAAATTAACAAGACCAGAACAACTATAAGAGTTCACCGACCAAGAGCCTTAAATTTCAAAATATCTCTACATACATAGTAGTATTTAAAAACTAAAGTCACTAATCAAATCAAAATTATAAACATAACGTCACACAAAATTATTGATTGCATTGAAATGAAAGACATGAGGTAAACAAGTAAGTACTTACACGCTATAAATCCAGCCACTAGCACAAGAAGTTTCATGTCAGACAACTAGAGACCCTATCTCTTCATGTAGCTCCACCACCCTATTTATATTTTTTCTTTTATCAAGTATTAGTATTCTAATGTATGTAATTAATTATATTTGTCTATATTATGATAAGATTTGGCGAAAATCAATCCGAGATAATATGCGACAGGTGATTATGAAGGTTTTTATGCTATTAAGCATGTTGCATTTTATTTATTTTATTTTATTTTATTTTCAAAGGAAAACTTACAGCTAGGTACATGATTGATTACATAAAATAGTTCATATAAGGCCAATTAAAAGTTTTCACTGATGATTACAATATATCAACCAAAAAAAGATGTTTATATGTATAGACAGAAGACAATAACGTTCAATATTATATAGAATAATGTATAATATATTAAATATATATAATATACAATCTAAAACTCAAAATAATTGTTAGCACAAATGCTTTTTAACTTTTGTGTAGGTAGATTAAATATATCTAAATCTAAATCTTTTGTTATTTCGTTAAAACATTTACATGCTCTAATGAGATAGCTATTTTGACGATAAGTAGACCGCGCACTCGCTATATGCAAGAGACATGGTTTTCTTAACATTACAGAGTGAGACCGAAATCCCAAACCTGCAAGGAGCTCCGGACAATCAATCGCACCCTTTGCTATGTCAAATAGGTATGCCAAATCTGCTACGCGTCTCCTTTCTAAAAGTGGGAGCAAATGAAACTTTCTGCATCTAGTCGGATAATCTGACAAGAAAACTTTAGATCGAAATTGCAAAAAACGGAGGAATCGCTTCTGAATACTTTCTATTCTCGTAATGTACATGCCATAATTAGGGTTGACCTGAGAGGCATACTCCAAGTGGCTGCGTACAAAAGCACAGTATAATATTTTCATAGTTTTAATTGAGTTGAAATCTGATGACATACGTATTACAAACCCTAATGCTTTAGTAATGCATGATTGATGAATGAAAATCACTCGTCATAATAAGAATCAAAAGTTTTTTTATGATGAAATATTATGGACTTAAATACTAGCTGCGGCCAGCGGTTTACCCGCTGTACCTACTATTGTAGCCTATACGTTATTCCAGGGTCTAAGTTATCTCTTTACCAAATTTCAGCTCAATCGGTCCACCCGTAAAGCATGAAAGTAAACACTTAGTGGCCCGATTTTGATAAAGTAATTTTCAGCTCTTGATTAGTGGAAATAGGTAACTACATATGTGTACATAATATGTTGGTTATATTTATCAAAGATTGTACAATACCTACAATTAAGAAAAATGTAAACACTAACTTTATTTATTCACCCATTTTTATAGTTAACCACTTTTGTTTTAACCTTTAAAATATTATATTATTAGTATATTATAGGTAAGTTGTTAGGAGCCATTTTGTTATTTTTTAGAAAGGCCATTCGCTCCCAGTCTTCAATCCATAAATTCCTTCCCTGAAAATGAAATAAAGCAATAATTAGACGTGCTGTTACTGCAATGAAAATTATTATCATAAAAATACCAGTAGTGAGGCGAGATGCCTGGTTTACTTATAACATTGCTGATTGCTTATGAATTTTGGCGTCCTCAGCAAGCTGCTAGTTTAACGTCTTACGCGAAATTTTCTCGGGAAGCTCAAGTTATTAGGCAAAATTTTAACATTTTCTCTGGGCTCGCATAAAGAAATTTTAATTTCCTACTGCTTAATTTTTACTTACTTCAGCCTCATCCCTTTAAAATGTTGGATAGGTAGGTACTAGGTACATCCATGTTGTTGGCTCTAATGCTCTAATTTTTTAAGCAATAATAGATGGCAACTCCATGTCGTAGTTATGATTTATCAAAACACTAGGTCTTTGGTAAAACACATTTGCTTACCCTTTCTTGCCCAAAACGGCATTGCCCATGTGAAGCTTCGTACCATATTGCACACCACTTCTTGTGCTTCATCTAAATCATTGCACCAGCTGCCGATGAGGTGGTCAGTCCGAACAGTAGATGCAAACAATTAATAGGCACGGCTATGTGAGCAAGTGCTAAGCATCCAGCAACCAGGCTGAGGCGTCGATCCACCATTGGGGTAGAAATCACTGACAGATCCTATCGAAAAGGCCGAGGATACCACCGTCAGTGTGGATTGCTTCTACATATTGACCATCAGAAGCGATCAGTGCTTCAGAGTGTCCTTTCCATAGAGGACCAGCCGGATCCAGACCTTTAGGTAAATAATTGCTTTAATAAAATTAATTAACTGTTACATAACATGTTAGTGATAAGTCTAAAAAACAGCATTTTGAAGCGTAACGTACCAGTAACTCTGGCTGGGCGGTTGTTAGCAGTGCGACCAGCGTTACCCACGACGTGAGCTCCTAAACTAAAGCCCACTATATGAACCTTATCCCAGTCAGTTCCAGTAGCATCCGTGAGCCAGAGGAGGAAATTTCCTAAGTACTCTCCAACCCGCGCAACTCCATTAGAAGCGGTTATGTAATTGTACTCAGCGAGAGCGCTCCAGTCCACGACTATAACGTTAGCGTCTAATACGGAAAGGAAAAAAAAAAAAGGAAGGCAGGGGTGATGAGACGGTTGATCTCAGAGGTCCCACTACTTTTCCACCCGTGGACGATGGCCTTTAAAGTCGGCTGGCGTTAAAGTTGGAGTTCGATATGGAAACAGAATCCCCGAAGACAATGACTTGTGAGTCGTTCGGATTTTGCCTGGAAGTTAGAATATGAACATGAATTACGTAAAATGAAACAGCCGTATAAAATCTCATTGGTAACCTGCTTACCTAGTAAAAAGCCAATACTTGTTAATATCAGTAGTACGAACAGTATTCAGTATGTCTTCATTGAGTGGTGCTTGAAGGTCCTCTAAGTGTGGTACTCCTTCACCATCAGGGATCCATATGTAGCGAGGTTTTCCTTCGACGTAGTGACTGTTGTCTTCAGGTATGGTAGGTATTTTATCATCAGTGCCAGTGCCATTAGGAATTGCAAATTTATTCTTGACATGAGACTGGTTATTTAGAGCATTTTGAGTGCCATTATCAGAACCTTCGACGGATTGCTCTGAAGTAGCAGAGAGGGCGTAGAAAACTGTGAATAATTTCACAAATAAGTCATATTGCACCTTTTTAAGAGTTAATATTACATTACCAAGATACTGAATTAAATAAAAATACTAACATGTCACAATTGTTGCAATAATAATAATTTTCATGTTGACACTATATAACTGGACAACCTATCTGTATTATTGCTAACCAGTACTACTCAGTTAAGTGCTTTTACATATTTTCAATAGGTATTTTGAACGCTACGTATTATCAAAAAGGTCAGAGAGCGATCAGGGGTCAGGTTCTGTGTAAATACAAATATACTCGTACATAGGCGGATTTAGGGGGGGGGGGAGGGGAAGGGGGCCAAGGCCCCTCCCAGAACCAAATCCTGGATCCGCCAATTTCCATTTCCACAGAAAAAGGGAATTTCTGGGTTTTCTGCGAATTTGTGGGCGTATATTTAGTAAAGGCTGGCAAACCTAGCCGTTATTCGCTCCCGCTCTGGGTAGCTTAGAATATCGCGATCGAACGGCCCTTAGCCCAGTCAATGAGTGCCCAAAAAGGGTATGTGGATCGAAAAGTCGAAAGCAGAAAAACCAACTTAAGAACTTTGTTTGGACTAGATAGGAGATAAACATACTAAAAGTCCCCACCCCTCCGAGGTGAGCCCGAGGAGGGGGAGGCCGAAGAAGGTCCCATTTTTAGATTTTTTGCTTATATGTCAAAAACTGTCCATTGTACGATATTTTGTTGTACTACATTATTAAACCTCATAAAATTTTCTACAACTTTGGCCTTGACATTTTTTATCTATCTCTAATCGTTGTCCAGCTATGAGCTTCCAAACATGGTCTATTTTGAAGACGCTTAAATAAGTTTTCCATACAAAATCCGTAAAAAAATCTTACAAATAAAATTTGACCAACTTCTGGTTATCGTATCATTATGAATCTTTGCTAATGTCTAGAAATCTGATGACAGTTTAATAATCTGGTACCACTGAGCTGATCTGATGATGGAGCCAGGAGGTGTCTACTGAAACTCTTCAATGGCTATTAGTAAAACCGGCGAGTTTAGGCTCATTACATTCGAATTGATGAGACGTAGGCACCTCCTGGTCCATTATCAGACCCTCGACAGCAAGTGTTATGAAAAAATATCATCGATTCGAATATAATGTGCCCAAACTCGACATGTTTACTAAAAGCCATTGATGAGTTTCAGTAGACACCTCCTAGCTCCATCATCAGATCACTTCAGTGATACCAGATTATTGAACTGTCATCAGATTTCTAGAAATTTGCAAAGTTTCATTATGATACGACAACCAAAAGTTGGTCAAATTTTATTTGTAAGATTTTTTTACCGACTTTGTATGGAAAACTAATTTAAGCGTCTTCAAAATAGACCATGTTTGGAAGCTCATATCTGGACAACGATTGGAGATAGATAAAAAATGTCAAGGCCAAAGTTGTAGAAAATTTTATGAGGTTTAATAATGAAGTATGACAAAATATCGTACAATGCACAGTTTTTGACATATAAGCAAAAAACCTAAAAATGGGACTTTCTTCGGCCTCCCCCCCCTCGGGCTCACCTCGGAGGGGTGGGGACTTTTAGTATGTTTATCTCCTAACTAGTCCAAACAAAGTTACTAAGTTAGTTTTTCTGCTTTCGACTTTTCGATCCACATTTCGTCTTTTACTGGACTACCAATGTTCTTTCCTGGAACTCAAACTATCTTCACACTCACTCTAAATTACAGCTAAATCCTTCATAAATCGTTAACCGCAATTTAAGTTACAACGAACAACAAGAACTTTTATAATATTATGTTAATTGCTGCTTCGGAATCCTTCATGGGCGGCTCCAACTCGCACTTGGCCGCTTTTTTTATTCATTACAGGTTAGCCTATTACCACGATCTCGCGCAATGTTGCGAGCGGCCGTAGATGCAGACTAAACGTAGAAGGCGGGATAAATCCCTATTCGGATCTCCTCGGTTCTAATATAAAAGGTACAAATAGTTATAATGAAGAAAACAAGTTATTTAGCAATGATCAATTTTATTCATAAGAGTATTTTATCACATTGTCTTAAACATTTTGTTAGTGCTTTTTGATTTTGTTCTGTCCAATTACGGCTTTAATAAGGCCATGAGTTGCCGGTGCTCAATCCAAAGATACCGTTTCTGAAAAGGAAAAAAAACAAATTAATTTAATTACTCTAATGTTATTTATCCCAACCCATCAATAAAACAACTTTGCCAAAAGTTTAAATTGCGCTACGTCGTCATATTCAGTACTGCTATATAATCTAGCTATACGTTGTCATAATATTTACAGTAGATAGATAGTATACTCTTTATTACAACACCACAAATACACACACACACACACACAGTAGGTACTGCTATATCATAATAATATACTATTGGTTGGTACTCGTCTAAATTTAAAAGGACATTGGCTACATCTCTTAAATTGAACAACATTATTCTTACCCTCTCTTGGAAATGATGCCATTGCCCATATTGAGAGTGCCACCGGAGCACTGGTTTGATTGAGCTTGGTTGAGGTTGCTGCAGAGTCGGCCGACCAGATGGTTGGTGCGGACAGTGGAAGCAAACAGCTGGTAGGCACGGCTGTGAGAGCAGGTGCTGATCCAGCATCCAGGCTGTGGGTTCCTGCCTCCGTTGGGGTAGAAGTCACTGTGGGAAATCCTGTCGAAGATACCGAGGAGACCGCCGTCAGTGTGGATTGACTCCACATATTGACCAGCTGCGGTGTTCAGCGCGTTGGCGTTGTTTCCCCATAGAGGACCGGCCGGATCCAGACCTTTAACAAGAGTAAACAATGTTATTTACTTATGGTCAACACAAAACTAAAAAGAAAGGTTTACTATATCAGAACTAATGTTAATTTATAATTACGAGTATGTAATTATAAAGGTAAATTACCAGTAACACGAGCTGGACGTCCACCAGCAGTGCGTCCAGCATTACCCACGACGTGAGCACCCAAGCTGAAGCCAACCAAGTGCACGTTGTTCCAGTTGCCTCCAGCGGTGTTGATGAGCCATACTAGGAAGTTTCCTAAGAACTGGCCAACACCGGGAACTCCAGCGGCAGCGATGTTGTATAGAGGGTTGTTGGCGAGCTGGCGCCAATCCACGACAATGACGTTCGCGTCTTGGACAGCCAGGAAAGCTGATGTTACGAGAGGGTTGATCTCAGAGTTTCCATTGCTGTTCCATCCGTGCACGATGACCTTCAAAGGACGGCTGGCAACGTAATTGGAGTTCCAGATGGAGTTAGCGTTGCCATTGACAATGATTTGTGCGTTGTTAGGATTTTGCCTAAAAAGAGATATTACATTGATTTATTATTTATTACATTATATGTATAATTTACGTAAAAATGTAATAGCAAGCTTTTGATTCACTGGAGGAAACTTCAGGATGGATAATTATAATTTAGTAGTTACCTAGTGAAGAGCCAGTACTGGTTGTTAGCTCCATTTCTGTTGGCTTCCCTCAACATTTCATCATCGACTGGTGCGTGGAGGTCCACTAAGTGTGGCACTCCTTCACCATCAGGCATCCATATGTAGCGGGATTCTCCTTCTACGTAGTGGCTGTTATCCCCTGGTATAATGGGAACCGCATTGCCGGAGCACACTGGAAGAAATAAAACAAAATAGTTATCATTACAAGCTTTTATTTACTTTCACCTGTCTGTTGTCAGTCAGTCTGTCTGTCTGTCTGTAATCAAATCTTGCAAGTTAAATTTGACCCACGCCCCGGTTTCCGATTGAGCTGAAATTTTTCATACATGTATAAATCGGATGACAATGCAATATTATTATGACATCGAGCTGATCTGATGATGGTGCTGGAAGGTGGCCATAGGAACTCCGTAATTAAACGGCGCAACCCCATCGAGTTTGGGCTCATTTGATTCATCTTGATGAGTACTTTACGGTAATAATAATAAAAGCTTGTTTTTAAAAAGTTTTATTAAAATTTTACCTGTTTTTGTTTGAAATTATCTTTTAGGTCTCTTTTGTGATTTAGGTGACGACCCATCGGCTATCTGATAGAATCATTCCTTATTATACAATTTTTCATTGCTATCTAACGCAAAAATGTAGCATACATTTAACATTTGCATCCAGAATTCAATAAGTTATGAATAAAATAAAATTAACAAGACCAGAACAACTAAAAGAGTTCACCGACCAAGAGCCTTAAATTTCAAAATATTAGTAAATTACTTAATAGTATTTAAAAACCAGGGGCGAACTTAGCCATTACGATTTTTGCGAGGCCCCAGCAGGCGCGGATCCAGACTGATGACTGACATATGATTGGGGTGGCGGAAACTAATGTTTATATAATTCATAAGGGCGCGAGCAGCTCGCTGAAAGCACTGGTTAAATTTTGAATTTATCAGCACGAATGATGAGCGTTTGGCTCGCTCCGAATGACAAGAAAACTAAATATTCACATAAGCTGCGAGCGTTGAGAAAATGTTGAATTTTTCAGGCCGAATGATGTGCGTTTAGCTTGGTTAGAGTATCAAGAAAACTAAATATTATTGTTATTTATAAAAACGCGAGCAGTTCGCTGCGAGCGCTGAGAAAATTTTAAAATTTTCAGCACGTATAATGTGCGTTTAGCTGATTCCGCGTGACAGAAAACTAAACATTCTTAGTTATAAAAGCGCGAGCAGTTAACTGCGAGCACCGAGAAAATTTTGAATTTTTCATCACGAATAATGTGCGTTTAGTTGGTTCCGGGTGACAAAAAAACTAAACGTTCTTATTTATAAAAAGCGCGAGCAGCTCGCTGCGAGCGCCGAGAAAATTTTGAAATTATCGGCACAAATAATGTGCGTTTAGCTGGTTCCGAATGGCAAGAAATCCAAACATTCCTATCTATAAAACCGCGAGCAGCTCGCTGCGAGCTCCGAGAAAATTTTGTATTTTTCAGCAAGTATCATGAGCGTTTAGCTCGAGCATTATTTGAGCATTATGAAATAATATAATTAAAGCACCGAGTAGCCAAAAAATAAAATATTTTGACCAATAAAGCCAGGTTTTTTTATAACTCTGACCTTGAAAAGTATGCGATTAGTCGTCAACTAGAATCTTAGAAGTTTTGTGAATGCTTGTAAATTGTACCTGTAAGTCATTCGGACTATGCAAGGTGCACGATATAATCCAATTAATCCTTTGCGAGGCCTTTGTCCCTCGTGAAAACTAGAGATTTTATTAAAATGCTCTAAAATGAAGAAAATCGTACAATTCTTGTCCTTATTCATATCACATGTTTTATTCTCCTACTGTCAAAGATATCCCACCAAAACATTCTGTAAAAAAGTAGCCAAGTCTCGATGGAGCTGCTTGTTTATCTCTAAAAAATAATGAAATCTAGACAAAGTCGTGCCAAGTCTAAGGTACCTTATTGCGATTTATTTATTATTATAGTTAATGTTGTGTGACTTGGCCGTTGAAGGGTACACAAGGGTATTATACCAGGTGCTCGATCTAGACAAAGTCGTGCCAACGTGTATACCCTTCATCGGCCAAGTCACACAACATTAACTATAATAATAAATAAATCGCAATATGGTACCTTAGACTTGGCACGACTTTGTCTAGATTTCATTATTTTTTAGAGATAAACAAGCAGCTCCATCGAGACTTGGCTACTTTTTTACAGAATGTTTTGGTGGGATTTCACTTCTTTTTGTAGAAACACTATATTATAAGGTTACTATAAGGCCGACAGACAGACAGGTAAGTAAATAAAAGCTTTACACAATTAAAGGAAAGTAAATAAAAGCTTTACACAATTTTAACCATTGACTGCAAATGTAACTTTGCAATCCTATACATTTATATGAGATTACAAAGTTATTTATGCAGATTAATTATCTCGAAAACGAGACCGAAATTGCATGTTTTTATAGTTTTTCTATGGTTTATACAATAAAGTCTAAGTATGTACCAAATTTCAGCTCTCTGAGTTTTAGGGAAGTACTAGTTCTATTTTGATGATCATGAGTGAGTGAGTGAATGAATGAGTGTCGAAAATGCGAAACTTTGCTTTCGCATAACTTCGGAACTTAATGACCTACAGACTTGAAATTTTGGATTTTAAGTATGTAATTATAGCTTACTGGATGACGAAAATTTCTGCGTTCTGGTCTTATCCAGAGGTTCTCAAATAGGGGCCTGAAAATGCGGCGAAATGGTTCCTGTAAAGGATGGTACGGCAGTGCTTGCTTCGCGCTCGACTTGGCGGGGGCACTACCGTGCCCCCAGATACGAGCTATGCGATAAAAAATATTAAAGTTCTATTTAATGAATTTTTCAATTATGTTTAGAATGAATAAATTTATATACATGAATTACTTAACTTTATTTTAATTAGCCGAACCATCATATATAATAATTTAAAGATCAATAATTAAAATCAAGTTTTAAATAAAAAATATGGTTATTTTTTATTTGCTTGGGTTGTTGCGCGAGGCCCCTTCTAGCACGAGGCCCCGGGCGATGGCCGGTTCGCCCCCCCTAAGGCCGCCACTGTTAAAAACTAAAGTCACTAATCAAATCAAAATTATAAACATGACGTCACACAAAATTATTGATTGCATTGAAGTGAAAGACATGAGGTAAACAAGTAAGTACTTACACGCTATAAACCCAGCCACTAGCACAAGAAGTTTCATGTCAGACAACTAGAGACCCTATCTCTTCATGTAGCTCCACCACCCTATTTATATTTTTTCTTTTATCAATAAGTAAATGAGAATTAATATTCTTATGTATGTAATTAATATTAGTCCATATTATGATAAGATTTGGCAAAAAATCAATCCGAGATAATATGCGACAGGTGATTATGAAGGTTTATGCTATTAAGCATGTTGCATGATTGATGAATGAAAATCACTCGTCATAATATGAATCAAAAGTTTTTTTTAATGATGAAATATTATGTACTTAAATATTATGTACTTAACTGCGCCCAGCGGTTTTACCCACTGTACTACTGTACTGTAGCCTATATGTTATTCCAGGGTCTAATTTATCTCTTTACCAAATTTCAGCTCAATCGGTCCACTCGTTAAATCATGAAAGTGTAAAATAAAAATATATTGTAGGGGTATACCTATATACTAGAAAAATATTTCTGTACCTATCAAAAATAATAATTATTATAATTTTGAATGCTTCTCTCTAGTAGGGCTACATAATCATCATGTCATTTGGGATAATGGCAGATATAAAAGATTAAATTCACAGATTTTTGGTTCATATTGGTGTAGGCTTGGGCTCACTAGGGGAGTGATACAAATTTTCGAAAGTCGTTTATGGGAAGGTCGTTTTTGCGAAAAATATTCAAGTGGTACGTTTTTGCAAAAGTACGTTTTTGCGAAAGTACGTTTTTGCGAAGGTCTTTTTTGCGAAAAACAAACAAGTGGTAAGTTTTTGCGAAGAGGTCGTTTTTGCACTCACACACACGCATACTCGCGCAAACACATATATACACATACATACCCTCACACACACACATGCGCACGCCCTCACATTTGTGTGTGTGTGTTTGTGCGTTTGTGTGTGTGTATGCATGTGTTTGTGTTTGAGCGTTTGTGTGTGTGCATGTGTGTGTGTTTGCGTGAGTGTGCGTGTGTGTGAGTGCAAAAACGACATCTTCGCAAAAACGTACCACTTGTTTGTTTTTCGCAAAAACGTACTTTCGCAAAAACGTACCACTTGAATATTTTTCGCAAAAACGACCTTTGCAAAAACGACTTTCGAAAATTTGTATCACTTCCGCTCACTAGTCGTATGCAGATATTAAAATCGAGAATTATTATTATAATTTTACATAATAACAATTTATCAATGGTTCGATTTTACGTAAGTGATTTGTTACTGTGTAGTGTGTAGGTACTTTCATAATATAATTATAATAGAGGTTCGATAGACTACTAGAGGGTTTTAAAAATGCAAAAACGTGCAATCAGGGTTCTAGTAGGACTTTAAAGAACAAAAAAAATATTACCTTCAGTGTGTGTGTTGTGCACTGGCGGATCCAGGATTTGGTTCTGGGGGGGGGGGGCCAAGATGCATACGGGCAAAAATAATATAATTTTTACTCCAAAAAGTGTGTGTTTAGCTCGCTCTGAACAGTAAGAAAGTTCAAATACCCTTAATAATAAGTGCGCGAACAGCTTGCTGCGAGCGCTGAAAAAAAAATCATCTTGACCATGAAATATGTTCATGTGTATGCTTCTGGGGGGGGGGCTTGGCCCCCTGCCCCCCCCCCCCCCCCCCTAAAACCGCCTATGGTGTTGTGTGTATATTTTTGGAATCGTCAAATATGTAAGATATTTAATATTAATGTATATTGGGGTTTTAAAGTATTATCAAAATCGGTCCGAAATTACAATCATGTACAAACACGTAAGAAAACTACAAGTGTATATAATATGCAACTTCAAAACGGTCGTGTGCAAAATAATATTTATCAATGCAAACAACATCATTCCATTAATAATTATATATCTCTAAATTAAGATTGATTGAAACTTCAATCAATTGTTTTAATCAATTGACTTCGTAAATATTGTTTCAGCCGATTCGAACATTGCAGTCCATTATATTTTTATTGCATGTAATATGAACTAATTCAAATTCATTAGTAACACTATACTATTATGGTTTCCAATATCTATTATATTAAGTGTGTATTTAAAAAAAAAATTATAAGTATTATATCCGCTATCCTAACCACCATAACACATAACACAAGTATTAAAAAAAAGGGTTAGGTGGCGCTGTGTGAAATGTCCTGTAATAATATTAATATTCCTGTAATATAATCTGCTTATCTTGTATTTTGTAGGAATAAATAGGCAGTACCTAGATAAATTAAACGTGTCCTATCATGACATTGTTAATTATGTATATATAGCATAAAATATCATTAATTATGCATTCCTTCTAGCTCATACGATATGTGATTAGTGATAACGAATGATAATAACATTATTAGCTGCAAGAAGTTTTCCACCGTGAATAGGACCTCTTTTGACATGTATTTTTAGTCTGTGGTCATGTATTGAGAGTTTGATTTGTATAATGGCGGGATGTCGTTTTGTAAAATATTTTTGTTAAATAAAATTATAAATGTCTGCACGGCTTTTAATATTAATACTAGTAATAGTTGCTAAAGGGGAAGTGCTTAAGTATTTTGTTATTCCAATGTTAGCCTTAGTTTTATAAGATTCAATGAAAAATAAAGCAGATTAAAAATAAGACCGGCTGCTTGGGAGCTGTACAAAGACCTCGCTAAACGTTTGGTTGAGGCTTCAGGTGACAAGAATGCTGGCTTATATTTTGCTCAAAAAATAAGTTTATGTATTCAGCGGGGCAATGCCGCCAGCATTCTTGCCACCTTTCCCTCCTCCACCTGTTTATTAGATTAAGTTTTGTAGTTAAGTATTAGTTTTTAAGTTTTTACCTTTTAAGATTTTTAGTTAAGTTTTTTAACAAATAAAAAATAAGCAGATTTATATAATTAGCTTTCAAAAAAACCCTAACATAACTGTGTTAAAAACATTATACTAGGTACCTAAGCCATTAAGATGTCGGTATCCCTAGATTTGGAAACAGCGTCAGGCTTATAATTATTATTTTTTGTTTGTATATTTGCAAAAGTTTAGGACCATACATACTCCCCTGGGGAACCCCCGATTCTAAATTTTATTTATCTATAGATTTTTTTTGCTTCGTTAATCGTTGCTGATATTTATAAGCAACGATTCTTTGTATTTGTGCGAAAAAAAGTAATCTTATATCTATACCTGACGTGTATTTCCTTTTTTCATAGTCACTTTACTAAAAACTTTAACATTGCCAATAAACACCTTCAAAAGCTTTGAAAGGTCAACATTTCATCACTATTAGGTATACTTTACATGTTTTGTTGAGAGATTTTTAAACTTTAAGCTTAACTGACTAAAACTCATTTGCGCCTAATGTTTTTTTTTCATGCAAATAATTTCAAATAGTAGATTCAGTTCATGTATTTGGTAAATATAATATAATATTATTATTATGAAAGGCGTTATTAAAAAAAAGATTATTTACAAGCAAGAGGTCAACGACAATTTTATTATTCTATAATTTCTCAGTCAATAAAATAAAAAATCAGGCCATTATAAAATGACTAACGCAAACAATTTATACAATTTTATTGTCGTGATTATTCCTTTCATTGTAAAATGTGTTTGACATTAATAGGGCCATTGTCTCCCAGTATGCAGGCCGTAGATTCCAATACTGAAAAATAAAATTATGTTTTATTGTGACTGTTACATAAAAAAATCCTATATTATCTGTACCTGTATATAAAATTACCTATATTGGTAAAAATACTCACCCACGTTTAGAGATATGGGCATTTCCCATATTTAAAACTTCTCCGTAACACATGGAATGTTCGGCTTCCCAAATATTAAGACATGCTCTACCAACATGGTGATTATAGTAAATAGTAGATGTAAAGAATTCAGGGGCTCGTTCATGAGAGCAGATGCTACCAATTATCTCGCATCCTGGCTGAGGGTTTTTGCCTCCATTTGGGTAGAAATCAGCGTCACCTATGGGGTGGAATATACCCAAGATACCACCGTCAGTATGGATTGCTTCGACATATTGGCCTGAGTTTGCATTAAGTGCTTCGCTATTTGACGTCCACAGAGGACCGGCAGGGTCGAGCCCTAGTAATGAAGAAAGTTAATTAATATGGACTGATAATATTGATAAGCGAGGATTTGGCATGTGGTCATACGTACCAGTAACTCGTGCTGGCCAGCCATTAGCCATGCGTCCTGCAATGCCAACAACATGAGCACCTAAGCCTAATCCTACCAAATGCACGTTGTCCCAATTTCCTCCTGCGGTATCGATGAGCCATATTAGGAAATTCCCTAAATGTTGGCCAACACTTGGAATGCCCGCGGAAACTGTGGAATACGAGGGATTGTTGGCAAGTGTACTCCAGTCTACTACGATTACATTGGCGTCCTGGTTATCCACAAAAGCAGATGAGATAAGAACGCTCATCAGGTTGTTTCCATTGCTATTCCATCCGTGAACGACGACCTTGAGGGGACGACTTCCGAGATAGTTTGATGCCTCAATACTGTTAGGGTTACCGTGCTCGAGTATTTGATGATTGTATGGATTTTGCCTGCAAAATATAAGTATCTATAAATTTTAAAATATGCCGTTTTATAAATAAACGAACACTTTTTTTTGTTCTTACCTGGTATACAGCCAGTATTGGTTGTCTGCTCCATTTCTTGACTTTAGTGCAGCTTCATCGGCAGATGCTTGTAAGTCTACTAAAAGTGGCTTTCCTTCTCTGTCAGGCATCCAAATATATCGGCTCACCCCCTCTACGTAGTGGCTATTGTCCCCTGGGATAGTGGGGATAGCGTTGGCTGAACACGCTGAAAGTAAATGGAACCTTCGAAATCATCTGTAACAAGTTTGGTTCCCTTGTCTTTGATAACAAGCCATGAAAACTATTATAAGATATTATTATTATTTTTACAATAATGATAAAAATGTTGATAGGTTACATACCGGCAATAATGCTCGCCAAAATCAATAATGTCTCCATTTTTCACAGATATGCAGGAATATAGGTAATTGCTTATATACAAAATTTAATTTTTATCAATTGATTTTATATCATATCAGCACTATTATTTCGGACCGTGATCGAAATGATTTTAATATTTATTTTAAGAATTAGGCAAACATACATGACTCAGGTACACATTCAGATAGGATAACGTAAGATTTATTTATTCTATTTTCTTTAGATAGGTACCTATTATAACTAAAAGATTTAACTTTTAGCTATTAGATATATTATTTTAGTTATTTATTATTTATATAATACTTACGGAAGTATAGTAATATAATATAGGTAAAGGTGGGTCGATCGATCAAGCAAATCAATAGGACCTACCTACTCGCAAATTTCAAACAGTGATTGGACAATTTCAGTCCAAACTTTTCTACTCCGCGTCGCGTCAGTAGAAACTCACCATTATGACTAGAAAGAACTACTAGGTAGTTTATTTATCGAGAAAAGCTCTTCAATAATTCAGCGTTATAATATTTATAATAATGAACACTCCTATATTTATTAACTCAAAAAGTCATCAATAATTACTAACATTCATGGCCAGTTATGTTAATCTTTTAAGAAAGATGTTACAACCTGCTGTAAATGATAAGGTTTGATCACTCATTGTGCACCTTAGGTACCTTGATACCTGATAGTAGGTATTTACCTGTATTAACAAGTGAATTAAATTAAAAATTTAAAAAACTCCCAACGCAATGCTTAATTCGCCATTTTGTAGCGGCGGCCATCTTGGACCGATTTCCACCAAAAATAACTCGACTAACTCTACTTTTAAACAAAAAAAACTAAATCAAAATCCGTTCATCCGTTCGGGAGCTACGATGCCACAGACAGACACACACACACAGACAGACAGATAGACAGACAGACACGTAAAACTTATAACACCCCGACGTTTTTGCGTCGGGGGTTAAAAAAAAGAATTTGTATAACCTATCTCTATATCAAATTTCAGCTCAATCGGTCTATCCGTTTAGGCGTGAAGAAGTAACAAACATACGCACTCACAAACTTTCGCATTTAATTATTAGTGTGAAGTGATTCGGCTCTGAGTCGCTAACATTATCAACTACATCAATAATAATCAGGATAACACAAATTAAAATAAATAATAAAATAATTATTTTTTAGCCAACTTCTAGCCAATTCTTTAACTTTCTTAATTCCATTTATTAAATTTTACTGTCGATATATATATTTCTAAACTCCAAACATAAAGATAAGACTAGTTAAATAAACACAATTTTAAATAAAATAATTTAAGTTGATAATAATTATAATATTATTGGTTCTTGAGTTGTACGTCTTTGGAATCAGTAGGGCCATGAGCTCCCCGTAAGTAGTCCGTAGATGCCATTACTGAAAAAATAATAATATATAAGATAATAATAAGAAAAGTCTATGTAATTTGTAAAAACAGTTTAGATACGCACCCACGTTTGGAGATAATCGCATTCCCCATATTGAAAGCTGCTCCAAAGCAAGTGGAAAGTTCAGCTTCCCAAATATTAGGACACGCTCTACCCACAAGGTGATTATGGTAGACCGAAGCGGCAAAGAGTTCAGGGGCGCGGCCATGAGAACAAATGCTACCGATCAGCATGCACCCTGGCTGGGGATTCTTGCCTCCATTCGGATAGAAATCAGCGTTAGCTATGGGGTTGAATATCCCCAAGCTACCTCCGTCAGTGTGGATCGCTTCCACATACTGGCCCGAGTTGGCATTCAGTGCGTCGCTATTTGAAGTCCACAGTGGACCGGCAGGGTCCAGTCCTAAAATGAAGAAAGCCCATGCAAATCATTATTGACAAATTTCATCGTCTTATCTTCAAGCTGCTGAAACCAATCTTATAATACAGATAATCACACACACGATAACACGTACCAGTTACTCTTGCCGGCCAGCCATTAGCAGTTCGACCTGCATTGCCAACAACATGAGCGCCCAAACTGAAGCCAACCAAGTGCACGTTGTTCCAGTTGCCTCCAGCGGTGTTAATTAGCCAAATGAGGAAGTTTCCCAAGAACTGTCCGACACTTGGAACACCAGCAGCGGCTGTAGGATACCAGTTATTGTTGGCGAGCCCACTCCAGTCTACTACGATGACATTAGCGTCTTGGACAGCAAGGAAGGCCGCTGTGATGAGAGGGTTCATATCAGTATGTCCATTATTATTCCATCCATGTACGATGACTTTAAGTGGGCGACTGCCAAGATAATTTGAAGCCCAGATGCTGTTAGCGTTACCATGTACAAGCAGTTGATAATTGTGCGGATTTTGCCTGAAAAATGGTAGTTACATTTAATAGGTGAAGTGTATTACAATATTCTTTTTTTATGATAAGGCCTTTGTTATCTATGTACTTACCTAGTATATAGCCAATATTGATTGTTGGCTCCATTTCTAGAACTGAGAGCAGCTACATCGACGGGTGCTTGCAAGTCAACCAAGAGTGGCTTTCCTTCTCCGTCAGGCATCCAAATATATCGGCTCTCACCCTCCACATAGTGGCTATTATCCCCTGGGATAGTGGGGATGGCGTTTGCCATACATACTGAAAGTCAATTGGAACAATAAAATCATGCAATTATATCAGGTTATTCATCAATTGGTAACAAACTCAGACAGCACAGCTAACACATACTTTCACGTTTTTAATAACAGCAGCAGCTCGAGCACACCATGACATTGACGTAGGAGTAGCGGCTCGCATCCCACTGTCAAGAGTAATTGACGTTTGTAAGAGCACAATGACATTGGGAGTAGCTGCAAATTGTATGCAATGACAGTGCCAGTAGCAAGAGTAGCATCTTGATATATGTCCGTTTACTCTTGACAGTGGGACGTGATACTACTCTTATGTCAATGTCTTACTATGGTAAAGGGGCTGTAGAAAATTGTAATAAAAATTACTTACGGGCAAGTGTACTAGCCAAAACCAGAAGAGTCTTCATGATTCACAGATGCTTGTAATCAATGAGGGGTCTTTTTATACAAATATTACAATGTTATCTGCATAATTGATTACTTATATCAGTTACATAATTTAAGATTTTGATAGAAATTGCCTTAACAATTTCAGGTAGGTACATAAGTATCTGATTTTTATTACCTACTTCTACGTAATACTTACCCCATAAAGCATATATTTTTTTGTTTTACTATGAGGCAAAGATTCCTTCCCTTTTAAACCTAACTTGCAACAAGAGTAAAATTAGTCAGGTGGACTATTTTCTCGAAGTTATCTGGCATCTTTGAAATAAGAAGTGCTTAGCTTAGTCCATAGAAAAAAAATTAAGAGAAGAACTTATTCAACCCAGATATTCAATATATTTTGGGTCCTCGAGCTAATTAAAACATTGGTTCTTCTTATATTTTAATTTACGAGTATGAGAGTAGGTATAATATACACTCATACGAAATTATACTTTAATCTAATTTAACACATACCGCATACCTAAATCATAAAGTTCCGAAAAATCCTTGCCATTCATTTGTTTTTTTCTTGATGATTTCTAGGTAAAATTTCAAGACCCAATTTACTGGGATTAAGTATTATTAATTGAGTATATCAGGATGATGTAATAATATAGATAAGTGAATAAATAATAAGAAAGATAAAAGTGAATTTAATCATTTTTGGAAATTCCATTTGGTAATAAACATTTTGTTGGTAGACCGAGACAGAGTTCAATATGGCCATGAATTCGACGTGGTCAGCCCAAAGATTCCATTTCTGCAAAAGAAATAATTTTTAATAAACAAAAATATAAAAAATAGAGTTAAACTTTATACAATAAAAGAAGAATAAAATAGAAAAAAACCGGTCAAGTACGAGTAGGACTCGAGCACCGAGGGTTCCGTACAAACCCGTAGGTTTGTACGGAACCCTAAGGAAAAGTGGGTATAATATTTTATATACTGTAGGTTTTGATTCCATTGCGAGTACTTGCGAGTTTGAAAATATGCGGCTAAAATTGCTGTTTCTTTTGATTGCGTTGACATAGATGTTTGATTTTTGTACATCTTAAAGTTATTATAAAGCTGAGTATTTGATATGAATTTCAATTTAATACCTGTACGTGTTCTTGAGGAAAGGGGTAGTAATTACAAAATTATTAAAAATATTTTTTTATATGATGTAACCAAAAATTTACAGTTTTCGCAATTTTTCCTGTGCCTATGATCTAAGACGTTGCTGCGTACCAAATTTCGAGATTCTGAGTTAACGGCAAGTACCCTGTAGGTTTTGATTCCCTTGAAAATAGTCGCGAGTTTAAAAATGCGGCTAAAATTGCTGTTTCTTTTGAATGCGTTGACATTGAGGTTTGATTTTACTACAGTTTAAAGGTATTATAGACCTTAGTATCTGTTATGAATTTTAGTTTAATACCTGCACGCGCTCATAAGAAATGAGGTAGTAAGTATGAAATTATTAAAAATATTTTTTTATATGATGTAACAAAAAAATTACAGTTTTCGCAATTTTTCCTTTATCTGTGATCTAAGGATTTGATTTTTACCAAATTTCAAGATTCAAAGTTCACGGCAAGTACCCTGTAGGTTTTGATTTTTTGAGAGTAGTTGCGAGTTTAAAATTGCAGCTAAAATTGCTGTTTCTTTTGAATGCGTTGACATAGAGGTTTGATTTTACTACAGTTTAAAGGTATTATAGATTTGAGTATATGATATGAATTTCAATTTAATATGTCTACGCGTTCATGAGAAAAAGGGTAGTAGGTATAAAATTATTCAAAATATTATTTTCATATGATGCAAATAAAAGTTTATGGTTTTCGCAATTTTTCCTTTATCTGTGCTCTAAGGAGTTACTTTGTGCCAAATTTCAAGATTCTGAGTTCACGAGAAGTTCCCCGTAGGTTTTGATTTATTTGGGAATGTCGAAAATTTCCCGAAATTTGCGACATATTCGACTATATCTTTTGATTGCGTTGGCCTAGAAGTTTGAAATTTTCACAGCTCTAAGAAGCAATGGACCTTAGTATTTCCTATAAATTTCAGCTTGTTACCTCCACGCGTTTCTGAGAAAAAGGGTCTTGACAGACAGACAGACAGACGGACGGACGGACGGACGGACGGACAACAAAGTGATCCTATAAGGGTTCCGTTTTTTCCTTTTGAGGTACGGAACCCTAAAAAAAAATAAAAAAAACTTACAACACAACTTACTTTATAAAATAGAGTTTAACTTTATTGTTTTTTTTTTTACTTTATGTTTCTGTTATTTTTTAGGGTTCCGTACCTCAAAAGGAAAAAACGGAACCCTTATAGGATCACTTTGTTGTCCGTCCGTCCGTCCGTCCGTCTGTCTGTCAAGACCCTTTTTCTCAGGAACGCGTGGAGGTAACAAGCTGAAATTTATAGGAAATACTAAGGTCCATTGTTTCTTAGAGCTGTGAAAAATTCAAACTTCTAAGCCATCGCAATCAAAAGATATAGTCGAATATGTCGCAAATTTCAGCAAATTTTCGACATTACCAAATAAATCAAAACCTACGGGGCACTTCCCGTGAACTCAGAATCTTGAAATTTGGCACGAAGCAACTCCTTAGAGCACAAATAAAGGAAAAATTGCGAAAACTATAAATTTTTAATTTCAGCATATGAAAAAAATATTTTGAATAATTTTATACTTACTACCCCTTTTCTCATGAACGCGTTCAGGTATTAAACTGAAATTCATATCAAATACTAAGGCCTATAATACCTTTAAACTGTAATAAAATCTAACCTCTATCTCAACGCATTCAAAAGAAACAGCAATTTTAGCCGAAATTTTAAACACGCAACTACTCTCAAAAAACCAAAACCTACAGGGTACTTGCCGTGAACGTAGAATCTTGAAATTTGGTAAAAAGCAATTCCTTAGAGCACAGATAAAGGGAAAATTCCGAAAATTGTACATTTTTAGTTACATCACACAAAAAAATACTTTTAATAATTTCATACTTACTACCTTATTTCTCATGAACGCGTGCAGGTATTAAACTGAAATTCATATCAAATACTAAGGCCTATAATACCTTTAAACTGTAATAAAATCAAACCTCTATGTCAACGCATTCAAAAGAAACAGCAATTTTAGCCGTATTTTTTAACTCGCGACTACTCTCAAGGGAATCAAAACCTACAGGGTACTTGCCGTTAACTCAGAATCTTGAAATTTGGTTCGCAGCAACGTCTTAAATCACGGGCACAGGAAAAATTGCGAAAACTGTAAATTTTTAGTTACATCATATAAAAAATATTTTTAATAATTTGGTATTTACTATCCCTTTCCTCAAGAACGCGTACAGGTATTAAACTGAAATTCATATCAAATACTAAGGTCTATAATACCTTTAAACTGTAAAAAAATCAAACATCTATGTCAACGAAATCAAAAGAAACAGCAATTTTAGCCGCATATTTTCAAACTCGCAAGTACTCGCAAGGGAATCAAAACCTACAGTATATAATATTATACCCACTTTTCCTTAGAACCACCCGTAGAACCACCTCCACCACCCGTAGTTCCACCTTCCCGTAGAATGCCGTAGGTTTATACGGAACCCTCGGTGCTCGAGTCCTACTCGTACTTGACCGTTTTATTTAAAAATGTCCCGGGTTATTATGCCTCCAAGAATGTAGCTCTGTTATACGTACACTTTACTCGTGCTGGCCAGCCATTAGCAGTGCGTCCTGCATTGCCAATAACATGAGCGCCCAAAATGCAGCCAACCAAATATACGTTATTCCAGTTGCCTCCAGCGGTGTTGATGAGCCAAACCAGGAAGTTCCCAAGAACTGGCCGACATTTGGAACTCCGGCGGCAGCGACGTTGTATAGAGCGTGCGTTCATATCAGAATTTCCGTTGCTATTCCACCCGTGGACGATGACCTTAAGTGGGCAACTGGCCACGTAGTTTGAAGACCATATACTGTTGGCGTTGCCATGTACCAACAGTTGATAGCTGTTTGGATTTTGTCTGCAAACATGATTCTTCTATTATATCTAGAACTAATACATTTAGGTCTACTTCTACCACGGAGTTCTTCTGATCTGAGACTTCTACATTTTTTAATGACATCATTTTTGTGTTTACCTGGTATACAGCCAGTATTGGTTGTTGGCTCCATTTCTTGTATTACGTGCTGATTCATCGACGGGTGCTTCTAAATCAACCGAGTGTGGCTTTCATTCTCCGTCAGGCATCCAAATGTATCGGCTCTCCCCATTTACATACATAGTGGCTATTGTCCCCTGGGATAGTGGGAATAGCGTGGCAGGAATACACTAAAAGTTATGATTGCTGATTTGAAATTTAGTTTTTAGTATACTATAATAATTATGTATGTGGCTTAGTATTTCTTTTTTAATTAATTTCAGAAAAGGTTATAAGGTCTCACGGGCTAAAATGCTGGTCAATACTAGAAAAACATTTATGATTTTTCGATGGATGCTGCGTACTATTTTCCAAAGTATGTATAGTTTTTAAATATTTTTTTCTAAAGGCCTGCTGCTATATTTATTGTTTTTTGTTATCTTATAAATTAAAGTTATCTATTTCATTCTGTAATGAATTGTGAAAATCCTATTATTTTAGTTAACCTATCAAAGATAGGATGTTCGTATGAAATCTTAAGGATAGGTTTATAACGAATTTCCTTAAAGAACTATTTTAATATAGTAAAATCCTGCTTATATATCTATATCTAATAAATAAAAGGCCATTAATTTTATTCAGGAAATATTTATTTTAAAAACCTTTATTTTTTAACCTCTTGCGAAAGGTGGCACTGCGTTTGTCAGGAAGGTGTAGATACCAGACTCACTGAAAATAACAAAAAAAATATAAATGAACAACACAGCGCAAAGGTACCTAACACTAGCTGCCTTTTCTTGTTAAATGGCTATTGACATCCCTTCAAGACATCAGGAATGACATTGTGTCACTACTATTAATTTTCTTCTTCTTAGTTTTAATTCGATTGCCAATAAAATAAGACCAAAACTGTGGTATGCCAGTGAGGCACGGGGCGTAGTACCAGACCATATTATTAGACCGTGTAGGAATATTCCCTTACCTGGTCTTAACTTCGGTGCCTCCGAAGTGGACATCACTTTCTTCAGTGCATTGTAGAGTGGTAGCATCTTCGTAGCTGTCGCAGGCAGTTCCTATGAACCTGGCACGAAAATAAAACAATTAACAAACGCATTAATTTATAAAAATACATACTTCTAACGAGGACGACACGTAATACTTGTCTAAAAAACCGTTCGACCTAGTTCGATAAAATTTAAGGGACCCAAAGACCACCGGGAAGTACCATTTGAAACAAAAAAAAAACAATTTTCTAATTGTGAATGTAAGTTTTCGGTTTATTTTTATTTTGGTGAAGAAGTACCTATATACATCTTATAATAACCAGTCATCCTTTATTTGATGTTAAAGTCAGTTAGGTTAAAAATAAGAATATATTATGGCTATAAAAGTTTTTTCAATACGCTGAAGAATAAATGACAATAACATCGGCCGCTACATCACTAAAGATCATCAAGTAAGATCGTGGTCAAAGGCTAATTTTAAACATATATTATATTTGTTACTCATACACGCAAAAAGGCCGAATCGAGCGGAAATATTGTATGTAAGTAGCTTAGACCCTGGAATCACACATAGGCTCCACTAACTACATTATCTGCCTTTATATAAATTACGGTCCTCCAATACTGATATTAGTATTAAAGTAATTTCATCAGCATAAAGAAATACCTGTTCCCGCCATTCAAATCCCGATTTATAGACTCAGCGTAGAATGCATAACCGTAAATATGGGAGCAGGATACATCAGCGGCGCAGCCCAGTTGAGAGCTGCCTCCGTTGGGGTAGAAGTCGAGGTCGCCGAGCGGGTAGTCGTAGCCGAGGAAACCAGCGGTGGTATGGATCACTTCCACTACTCCGGCGTCGTCGGGATTCAGGAGCTCGGGGTGGTGTGTCCAGCCAATCAGAGACGGGTCGATTGCTGTTGAGATTGACATTGATTTTACAAGCATTTATTTACTTTCACCTGTCTGTCTGTAAACAAATCTTGCAATTTCCCGGTTTTCGATTAATCTGAAATTTTGTATACATGTATAAATCGGATGACAATGCAATATATTATTATGACATGGAGCTGATCTGATGATGGAGCTGGAAGGTGGCCATAATAATAATAATAATATTTGGGGTTTATACTCCAACAGAACAGGTTACCCTACTTACACTGTTAGAGTCAAATCATAATTTATAGGTTGTGTGGCCAACCTATATACACAGCAGCAGTTAGCAGTGCAGTTTCAGGTCGCCAAGATTCCTACAAGGCCTGCAACATGACCTAACGACTGCCTCCTACATATCTTATAGGAAACAGCCGGGACCCACAGTTTTACGTGCCTTCCGAAACACGGTAGCGTCCAGGCGAAAATCTTTGCCACACTGAGATTTGAACCCAGGACCTCCGGCTTACAAGTCGGAGGTATGACCACTGGGCCACGGACGCTACAAGGCCATGGGACGGCCATGGGAACTCCGTAATTAAACGAAGCAACCCTATCGAGTTTGGGCTCATTTGATTCGTCTTGACGAGTACTTTATGATGCTAGATGGTAATAACAATAAAAGCTAAAATTTCACATTACTTTTAAGAAGAGAATTAACTGACAGATCAATTATTAAAAAAAGACCAACTATTGCGACCAGTACTAGCTGTTTCATATATCTTAAGCGCCTTTACATAAATTCATATTTCTAGAAAATTCTTTCAGAAAGCTCTAGTGCATGAATTTATATTTCAAATAGTGCGAGCAAGAGAGCGTCCAGCGGAGTAAAGGCTCTAAATGCAATAAAAAATAAATGCAATTCAAGCTATTACTTGATAGGACAGCTCCACCAATTAGTGTTCAGTTGGTTGCGAAAAAGTTGCCAGTCTCAGTTGTTGCAACAGTTGCTATGTCTGCTCAGCGCTTTAAGCAAATGTCACTTTGCTCTTCTTATTTGGATAAAAATCGTTCACTTCTAGGGAGTAAGGAGAGGTCCTTTATTACTAGTATTTTATTCTGACGATAGAATTCAAAAGCGAAACGGTTCAGTAGTATTCGCACATTAGAATACAAACAAGGATATTGTATAAACGTGTATACACAATAGCGTACTGAAAACACTACCTAGTGACTTTCACATCAGAAGGAGGTATTTTTTTCGATGGAAAATAATTATATATAACAATAACACAAAAGCTAATATTCTAAAGAAAAATGATTAAAGACCCCACACCACAGTTGGGCTTGCTTAGAGTAGTTACAAAAGAAACTCCTTACCGACAATATGAGGCACATCGCCTCCCATAATATTCCTGGCAGCAATACCAGCAATGTGTGCTCCGAGGCCGACGCCGACGATGCGCACGTTGGTCGGGCTGTATCCAAAATTATCGTACAACAGGTTGAAGAAGGATGCGATTACTCTGCCCACCTGAAATATAATAATATATTTTTTTGATACAACGAAGTAAGAAGACGAGCAAGACGCTCTCCTGATGGTAAGAGATAACGTTGCCTAAGTACAGCATAAGCACAGTGCTACCCAGTGCACTGCGCCAACGCTTCTTGCTTGTAAGGCATAAAACGTTCAGACTCTTCAGCCCAGTAATTTCACTAGCTACAGTGCCCTCCTACCGAAGCCCAGTAATGTTTGCACATCACTGCTCAGGCGGTAGTAACAAGTCGACCTCCTGCAATATACTAGTTGACCCAGCGATTTTTATTACGCCTAACACTAAACTTAATCATTGTGCTAAAATTAAGTGCTGTGGGGAGATCCCCAGCACTTTTATTTTAGCTAATCAGATGATATTAGCTCATTTCATCATTCATTGGTATTAAGAGGATTTATAGTGAGGGAAGCCCGGTCAAGTTTAGGTATATTAGCTGAGCGCGACGCACACCAATGCATCACTTACGCGGCCGAGTAATACAACATGTAGTCGCTTGGAATAAAATGTCTTGATCCTATGCAATGCAAGTTATTTGTTGAAATCATTAAGTCAATATGTAGGTATTAAAGTTTTAACCCCCGACGCAAAAACGACGGGGTGTTATAAGTGTTTAACCCCCGAAGCAAAAACGACGGGGTGTTATAAGTTTTTAACCCCCGACGCAAAAACGACGGATCATTCCCTTTTAGTTCCCTAGTGGATCTAGTGGGAACTTCTTTTCTCAGTAGTTCCCCTTTTTTTGAAAAGGGGGGAGGGGGAGGGGAGGGGGCAGGGGGAAGAGAGGCGGAGGGGTGAAGGGGTAGGGGGAGGGAGGGAGGTGAGGGGGAAGGGGGGAGTGAGGGGGGCAGGGGGAAGGGTGGGGAGGGGTAAAGTGGGAGGGGAAGGGGAAAGGGAGAGGGGAGGAGGGATGGTGAGGGGGAAGGGAGAGGGGGAATTGGAGGGTGAAGGGGAGGGAATGGGAGGGGAGGGGAGAAGGGGGAGGGGAGGGGAGGGAAAGGGGAGGGGTGAGGGAAATGGGGAGGGGTGAGGGAAGGGGATGGGGATGAAGGGGGGAATAGGAGGGATGAGGGCGGATGGGGGATGATGGGGGAATGTGAGGGGGAGGGGAATGAGGGATGGGGAGGGGGATGGGGGGCTTAACTAGTAGAATACAACGCACTATGATAAATTTAAAATTTAAGATTAGCGGTTTTTTGGTGGCGGCCCACCAAAAAACCGCTAATAACATATTTTGAAAGCGCTGCGTTGGGGGTTGTTTTTAAATTTTTAATTTAATTCACTTGTTGCTATAGTAAGCTAGCTGTGCGGCGTGCGCATGTTTCTCTGTCTCTCTCTCTCTCTCTCTCTCTCTCTCTCTCTCTATCTCTTATAGAAAGCCAGCCAGATATTTTCATTTCTATTTCGCATTGAACAGTGTGGTGTCGCGACGATTATTTTGAGTGTATACAGATTTTTTGTAAATAATAAATCATGTAAATCGTGGGAACTTCGTTCCATCTGGGTGTCTCTTGACACCTCTCAAGTTTTTTATTATTATACTAGCTGCGACCCGCGCTGTTACCCGCGGCACAGTTATTGCCGATAAAACTTGATTATAATAATTTTGGCCAAGTGGGGTTACGGCGTAGATTTTGGCCAAGTGTGATAACGGCGAAGATTTTTGCCAAGTGGGGTCGATGGCGAAGATAAGTACATGATAAGTACGCTGTCATGGAAGAAATGAAAGATCTTGAGGAAATCTACATTTCAGATGACAGCTGTCAAACTTGATATGTCAATATCTCAGAAAGACTCTTCCATGACAGCGTACTTATCATGTACTTATCTTCGCCATCGATCCCACTTGGCAAAAATCTTCGCCGTTACCCCACTTGGCCAAAATTATTATAATCAAGTTTTATCGGCAATAACTGTGCCGCGGGTAACAGTGCGTCTGATACATATTGTAGTAGATAGGAGAACACATACATTTTTAAAAAACTTGAGAGGTGTCAAGGGACACCCGGATGGAACGAGGTTCCCACGATTTACACGATTTATTATTTACAAAAAACCTGTATACACTCAACAAAAATAATCGTCGCGACACCACACTGTTCAATGCGAAATAGAAATGAAAATATCTGGCTTGCTTTCTATAAGAGAGAGAGAGAGAGACAAACAGAGAAACATGCGCACGCCGCACAGCTAGCTTACTATAGCAACAAGTGTATTAAATTAAAAATTAAAAAAAAACCTCAACGCAGCGCTTTCAAAATATGTAACCCCCTCCCTTCTCCTCCCCCCTCATCCCTTCCCCTCTCTTCTACCCCTTCCCCCTCCCTTCTCCCCCACCCCTCCCTTCTCCCCCTTCCCCCTCCCCTTCCCTCCTCCCCTTCCCCCTTCCTCCACCCACCGTCCCTTCTCCCCCTAACCCTTCTCCTCCCCCTCACCCCTCCCCTTCCCCCTCCCACCTTCCCCCTTCCCCCCCTCCCCCTCCCCTTCCCACTCTCCCCGCCCCTCCCCTCCCCCTCCCCTCCCCCTTCTCCCTCCCACCCCTCCCTTCTCCCTCCCACCCCTCCCTTCTCCCTCCCTTCTCCCTCCCACCCCTCCCTTCTTCCCCTACCCCCTCCCCTTCCCTTCCCCCTCCCTGCTCCCCCACCCCTCACTTCTCCCTCCCACCCCTCCCTTCTCCCCTACCCTCCCTCTCCATTCCTCCCTTCCCCCTTCACCCCTCCCCTTCCCCCTCCACTTCCCCCTTCGCCCCTCCCCCTCCCTTTCCTCATTCCCCCTCCCCTTCCCCCTTCCCTTCCCTTACCCCTTCCCCCTCCACTTTCCCCTCCCCCTCCCTTCTCCCTCCCACCCCTCCCTTCTCCCTCCCACCCCTCCCTTCTCCCCCTCCCCCCTCCCCTTCCCCCCCTTCTCCCCCTATACCCACCCCTCCCTTCTCCCTCTCACCCCTCCCTTCTCCCCCTCCCCCCTCCCCTTCCCCCCCTTCTCCCCCTATACCCACCCCTCCCTCTCCCTTCCCCCTCCACTTCCCCCTTCGCCCCTACCCTTCCCCCTCCACTTCCCCCTTCGCCCCTCCCCCTCCCTTTCCCCTCCCCTTCCCCCCTTCCCTTCCCTTACCCCTTCACTTTCCCCCTCCCCCTCCCTTCTCCCCCTAACCTCCTTTCTCCCCCTTCCCCTCCCCTTCACCCTTCCCCTTCCCCTCCCCCTCCCTTCTCCCCCTCATAACGCGCGATAAGGAACTTCGTTCCAAAAAGGGGGAACTACTGAGAAAAAAGTTCCTACTAGATCCACTAGGGAACTAAAAGGGGAACTAGTGGGAATGATCCAAACGACGGGGTGTTATAAGTGTTTAACCCCCGACGCAAAAACGACGGGGTGTTATAAGTATTTAACCCCCGACGCAAAAATGACGGGGGTTATAAGTTTTTAACCCCCGACGCAAAAACGACGGGGTGTTATAAGTTTTTAACCCCCGACGCAAAAACGACTGTTATAAGTATAACACCCCGTCGTTTTTGCGTCAAACACTTGTTTAACCCCCGACGCAAAAACGACAAGGTGTTATAAGTTTGACGTGTCTGTTTGTCTGTCTCTGTGTCTAGGTTATTATATAGTATCAAAGTACTCGTCAATACGAATCAAATGAGCCCAAACTCGATGTAATTGCGTCGTTTAATTACGGAATTCCTATGTCCACCTTTCAGCTCCATCATCAGATCAGCTCCATATCATAATAATATTGCATTGTCATCCGATTCAAATATGCATGCAAAATTTCAGCTCAATCAGAATCCGGGAAGTGGATCAAATTGAACTTGCAAGATTTGATTATAGACAGACAGACAACAGACAGATGTAAGTAAAACAAGTGAAATTTTAAATAAAACTTTTTAAAAACAAGCTGCATTGTCATTTGATTTATACATGCATACAAAATTTCAGCTTAATCGGACACCGGGAAGTGGGTCAAATTAAAGTTGCAAAATTTGATTACAGACAGACAGACGGACAGACAGACAACAGACAGGTGAAAGTAAATAAAAGCTTGTAATAAAACGGACTTTAATATCAGCAAAATAGTACTATAACATTATGTGACCAAAAAAAAAATTCCGTTATTATTATATAGAGTATCAATTTTTGCGGTCCAACTATAATCGCACTATATGTGTGGGTTAGCGACGAGAATAATTTGGAGCGCGGAGCGATACGTCCACTCTCTGAGAGGGCTCAGGCCCATGTGAAGCGAGAACCGACGCGGGCCTCGTTTTATAGTGATTTTGAAAAATTCGGCAAAAATATAAATATTACATTTTAAGTAAATTTAAAAATACGATTGGATCAAAAAAATGTTATTATTTAATGGTAAGTAATTATTTTGAGTAAATATAAAAGAGTCATGTATAAAAAAAATGTTTTGTAAACAGTAATTTCGTGATAATTTCACATCTTTATGATTTTATTTTAATAAGAAATACCTATAATTCAAACTTTTCCTTAACAAATATACTAGTTTAGGATCTTTTCAGTAATAGTAATTTTTTAGATTCTAATAAAGACATGTATATTTGGATATACCCATGTCCAAACATTGCTTCAGAAGTAAATCTATAAAACCTTTATCCATTTACCTTGACGTAATTTAAAAACGGTCAAAACTAAAAAGGTTTTTCTGAATAAATTGATTAGATTACAAGTTCTTTTAAAAGTTGTGAGTAAAAGTACCGTTCTTAAATAAGTATTTTCAAAATAATCCATGTTTGAAAATCACATATTTGCTCTTGGGTCCGTTACAGGCTCTTAAGCTTAAAATTGATTCTACTACTAAGCATTTTACTGGCTAGCCAGGGTCTGCTTTCCGGCTATATATTATATACAACTTCCACTTTTCAAGGTCATCCTCCTCAGTTGACTTATTGGCTCTTTAAACAAACAGCCAGCATCGCTTAACAAACACATCTAACGACGTGACCAGTATAATATTATTAAGAAAATGGGTAGAAGGATGTCGGGAACTATAAGAACAAATTGTAAAGTTAATAGTTTAAATATCAACCTGAGGTGCATTTCCAAGGCCTTCAGTGTACATGCCAGCGCCAAGGCTCCAGTCCACTGCAATAAGGTTCACATCTTCAGTGTTAATATGAGCTGGGACTACAAAGGCGTTAAAATTTCCTCCGACGCCTTCGCCATTGCTATGAATGGTGCAGACGGTGCGACGGCCCACGGAGAAACTGGACGTCAGGATCGAAGCCAACACTGGCAGTAGCGGCTGGCTCATTGTTGGGTTGGTACTGGAATATTTACAAACTCGATTTAGTTAAAGATGAATGAGATTATCGCATTGAACTGCGCTCCTAAAAAAAGGCGAAGTCCTGTTTTCAGTGTGGTTATAATAAATTCTGTCACATGTTTAATATAAAATTATTGGAACAAGTTTATTTATTATGTAACCATTTATATACCAAAATGAACTTAACAAAACATAGATTCTTATGACAATAAAGTTTATTCAAAATGACCTCCGTGATTTTGAATACAGGCCTTCAATCTGCGCGGCCAGTCGTCTATCGCAGCACGAACGAGGTCCATGTCAATATCGGCTGCTGCCTTAATCAAGGATGTCTTGAGTGACTCCAAATTGGGATGAGGCTTTGAGCACGCCTTTTCCTCCAAGTGTTGCCATATCTTGTAATCTAACGGACTCAAATCTGGACTGGAGGAGGGCCAGTCTTCGTGCCGGATGAAGTCGATTTCACGCGTCGCCAGCCAGTCTTGTGTGCTCTTCGCTCTATGAGCTGGCGCCGAATCTTGTTGGAATACCCAGTGCCTGTTATTGAACATGGTATGAGAAACAGGTTCCACAAGGTTCGTCAGGACTGTATTTTGATACACAACTGCATTCGTTTTTACACCTTTCTCACAAAAATGTACCTCTGTTAAGCCCCAATAAGAAACTCCCAACCATACCATGAGCGAGGATGGAAAATGACCTCGTTGGACACGCGGAATACGGTTGCTCGCTTCTTCACTACTGTGTGCGTACACCTTATCATTTTGTTTGTTGTAGCTCTCTTCTACGGTAAAAATTTTTTCATCCGAAAAAAGAATTTCTCGATATTTTTTTCTCGCGTACCGCTTCAACAAAGCGCGGCATCTCTTCAGTCTCAGGTCCATTAGACGAGCATTTAAACGATGTCCTGTTTTTCTTCGATATGCCCGAAGCCCTAAGTCTTCATTTAACACCCTTTTCACCGTGGTTCTGCTTAACCCCATCTGAAGGGCCAACAGTTTCTGCTTACGTTTGGGATTTCTTTGAATTCGCGCCTTCACAGCTTTTATCACTGCTGGAGGCCTAACAGACCGAGGGCGACCACTTCTTGACCTGTCATCTACACTAGAGTCTTCATTGTATCGTTTGATGGTACGATAAGGGTAAATCCTGAGATCGGGCGTATTTAAGTGATTTCCGTGGCAGATTTTAAATCAAAGTATTATTGCATTTTACATGTAAAACATCAAATTTCACATAATTATAAGCACATCAATTAAATAGGCATCATTATAACTTATTTTGTTCAGAAGATATTTAAATTTAAATTTTTGGTGCCACGGGAATCAATAAAGTGTGGCATGGGAATCAAAATTAAAACTATTTTGTTTGAATTCTATGTTATTATTTAAATATTGACCTCTACATACTAATCATATAAAATAGAAATGATTAAAAACGGTGATCCAAACAGATATACACCAAACATAAAGTATTAAAAAGGTCCATATTGGCTCTCTATATAATAATCATGTAAACTAAATAAAATCAACGTATTGCAGTCTTAAACAATGTAAAAATATTGAATATATAGATAGTCCTAGAATATGAGATTAAGTTCTCAGTCACAGTCACTGACAGGATTCACTCCAGAAGCTGTCATCAGATTGTACATTTACCATTAATTAGGTTAATCTGGACTGAAAGTTGCAGTCAGCCCATAGTTTCGTTTTATTTTTTCATCATATATCATCTCAGCCATAAGACGTCTACTGCTGAACATAAACCTCCCCTTTAGACCTCCATATATAACACCGGTGTTGGAAGCGACCTGCTTCAAGCGTCTTTCAGCGACCTAAATAAGGTCGTCAGCCACGCTTGTGGGTAGACGTTCTACGCTGCGTTTGCTTGCCTGTAGTAGCCACTTGAACACTTTTCGACCCCATCAGCCATTCGCTCTACGTGCTATGTGGCCTGCCCATTACCACTTCAGCTTCCTGATCCGCGGAGATATGTCAGTGACTTTGGTTCATCTCCTCATTCCTGATTTGATCACGTAGAGAAACCCCGAGTATAGCCCTCTCCATAGCTCGCTGAGCGACTTTTTAATGTGAGGATATAATGGTGCCGCATAAGCCAGAGCGGCTGTCTACTATAGTACAATATAAAAAAATCTGATGTATACAATATAAAAAAAATATCTGAAATAATGAAATATAGGTATACAAATATAAACTGTCAAAATCACTTCCATACCTGCGGCTTCGCTGTAGTTAGGTAAAAAAAGAAAGAATGCGCAAGAAAACTCAGGGGAAAATTGATCACCGTGGTAAAATGCCATGAGAATCAATACCATGGAAATCAAAATTGTATAGTTTTTTGTCAATATTTTTAAATACCATAATTATAGACCAAAATTAATGTAATATATGATAAACAATACCCTTTTCCTAACTGCACACCCTAGTCAAAAAACCGTAATGGATAAAAAAATATTTTTAAACATGGAAAAGGTAATCAATGATCTAGTGAACCAAAACCACGGTAATCAATTTCTCACCTTCGTAAATCCAGTTTATAACAACGAGAGGAGGAGCCTCTCTTCACTATGTTTAGAGCGCAATCGAAGTTAGCCAATAGCGTGCGTACAAGCTTCTAAGTATTGTGGTTTGTGAAATGTGGGTAGTTATGTCGCGCGCCATGGGAATCACTTTTTGTCCGGGGACAAACCTAAATTTGTTATTTTTTCTAAAACTACGCTGAGTACAGCCTTCGCGTATTTTTTTGATCATATAACAGTTCACCCTTTACAGCTTTGATCACAGGAATTAATTAAATTCCTTTTATAAATAAGTGTAAAAAATATATTTTGTTCCGAAAATGTGTAAGGGACAGCCCACGGTAATCAAATTTCAGGGCTTTTACATTTTTTTTTAGATACTTGCAGCTAAATATAACCTGATGTCTATCATGCATTAAGTAGATTAAACCTTAGACTAACAGGAAAAAAATACCTTTGGGTAGAATTTTTATGTTACGGGTAGTTTATTCCTCCAGACACGTAAAATTTTGACTCTCAGGAATCACCCATAAACGAATCTTTTGGTTATATATTCAAATTTTTCAGTATGTCAAAAATTTGAATTGGCGCGTAACCGCAACGATGCAACGCAATAACTGCAACACGGTCTTCTTTAAGCGTCCACTCCATATTTAAAAATGAGTAAAATTCTAAAAAGTATACATTTTTATTTTCATGAACAATTCGAAATTCGAATTCAATAAACTTTTTTTTGGCCAGCATTCTAAAAGAAAAGTTTTTACTGTGTGACAATACTTATGACCTGACTAGGTATAAATAATAATAATTGATTAACTATAAAATCAGCGGTCTGCCGTATGATTGACTAATGGAGAAGTTTTGTTGGACTGATATAATGTATGTATTATTATGTAATTTGAATTACCTCGTATACAGATGCATTATGATGTCCGAATCTCCAAGAGCAAATCCTGACACTGAAAATTAACAAAAGTCATTATTTATAATTAGAAAATATTAGATAATACCTATATAATATTTTTGCACTTGCTGTTCCATCGTTTGGCAAAAACATTCCCAAAACTATCCAAAAACCCCTTTTCACACGATCTTAGCTTGTCTAGTAGTCTAGTATGATTGAGACTTGACCACCATTTTTTAGCTAGATTCAGCGTCACTTTTTTACCCCAAGTCATGTTACATTAGCATTGCACATCTTATATATTTTCTTTCCAATCTGCCTTTGCACTTTGCATGGGCATAACAACTCCCCAATATCCATGTGACTCCTTTTAATCATCAGATTAGATCTGGTCTGGTACGCATTAAGGTCTTTTCGTCGTCGTTTTCTGAACCAGGCTGTGATGCTACGTAGTTCTACATCAAGGTACCTCATCATCATCATTATTAGCCCACGTATGTCCACTGCTGGATATAGGCCTCCCCCATGACACGCCACTCAACTCGGTCATCCGTCTTCCTCCTCCACCCACTCCCCACGACTTTTCGGATATCGTCACCCCATCTCGACCAAGGACGCCCAAGAGGACCAAGGTACCTATTCTCCTTCTCCTATAGGTAAATGAGATACCCATAACTTTTAACTCAACTAAATCTTACTTTGAACTCCCCTTCAGCTACATCTTTCTGTTTTTACGTTTGTCTCGTCTTCATAGTTTAATTACATACCTGCCACTGCAGCCGAAAGGAGAAAAACGCACTTCACGACACCGAACATTTTAGCTACTAAACGAATAACTAAAACGAAATCAAGGACTTTATATATAACAAATATATTTATCAGAGATAATTTTGTTCGTAGAATCAATTACGAATAAACGGTTAATCGTAAAGATAACATAACACTGTTATAAATCTGCCGAACTGATATTGGTTGGATTTAGCTACCGTATTACAAGTAGGTACTATAATTTCCTATTATACCTTCAGTCTATAGGGATAGGAATATGTAAGAAGGTAAGTAGTTATATGATAAAAATGGCTAATGGGTTTTTTTTTCATTTATTTATTTTTATACAGGCTTTTTTCATAACGAAAACATCACCCTTATAACTAATTAACTAAACATGTATAAAAGAAAACCACTTTATGCAATAATTAAAACTACAACGACACAAATCGATCAGCAACAGCAGCCTCATACAACGTGAACATCTTTCTGGCGTCCTCCTAAGATGGATCAGCTAAAATGTTATTGCATCCTCCGATTTGCCAGACTGGCGTCCTCCGAAGATGGATCAGCTAAAATGTTATTGCATCCTCCGAAGATGGATCAGCTAAAATGTTATTGCATCCTCCGATTTGCCAGACTGGCGTCCTCCGAAGATGGATCAGCTAAAATGTTATTGCATCCTCCGAAGATGGATCAGCTAAAATGTTATTGCATCCTCCGATTTGCCAGACTGGCGTCCTCCAAAGATGGATCAGCTAAAATGCTGGTGAGTTTTAGCTTGGTTGTGGTTTAAAGTTAGTGATCCGGCCATTGAACCCAAAGCTTAGAATCGATTCCCAGTTAGGTCATTTGTATGCATGAACATATTTGTTCGATCTCTATCAGAGTTTGTATGGAGAAATAGAGAATGTTACGTTACAGCTACGTTACTATACAGCCTAAAACTAAACTTCGTCATAAGACCACGTGTGAAGAGTTATCCTCATAATTATGTCGCTGAACACGAGTTTGAGTAGGGTTTTTAATAGACGTACGGCGTACATGGAGATATTAAAGCTCAAAGTGCTGAGATTTCTTTGGTTTCAATCAACTTTTAATTTAAAGGTAAGGTACTTTAAATAGCTATTATAAAAATTTCCTTTATATAACGTATTCTTAAAAAGCCACTACTATATTTCCATAAGAGTAAAATCGACCTATATTTTAAAAGAGGACATTCTTAACTGTTTTTCGTTATCAGCGCAAAATATAAAAGTGCTAGTTGCAAGAAACATTCGTTTGATGGTCGTCTTTTAAATTTGGTTATGTACGAGTACTGTGGTAGATAATAGCCTAATTAATTGTTTATCTTATCTTTTAATCATAATATTATACAGATAATAATGTTTATTTCATTCATATTCTGGCAATAGCTTTTAAAATCCCAGGTGTATAATAATATCAATGATACAAAATTCTACGAAATTATAAAAATTATATTATGTCCTACCTTTTTAATTATTATAATCATCGGGAATTTAAAACCCAATTTCCTTTAATCGATTTGCCGATTTAGATAGTAATAATTATTTCATTTCACTTAATTAATTACTCCCTTGTCAAATCAAAAATGAAGTACTCATAGCAAGCTCACTCACTTGCCAAGCCAGAAATGAAGTAGGTATCCAAAATCCAATGTAAGCCTAGTTGTTCAATAACAGATATTTTAAAGCGCCCAAAGTAAGGTCATCGTCCTCAGCGTGTGTGCGGTTGGTGCACATTGCGATCGTCAGAACGTCGTGACGACAACGTCGCGATGTCGCGGCGATCACTCACACATTACACATACATGCCGGTCGTTGGAGAACCGCCGAAGAGCTGCTACGTCAACACTGAAGTGTAGCCTGTAGCGGTGAAATCGTTGGCCACTTTCGCCCTTGTAGGGGGGCCTTTAAAGTCTTAATTTGGCACAACGAGTTAACGGAAGCGGATAAGCGGAATACGGAATAGGTTATCCATACTTTCGCAATACTACTAATACTTACTAAATTATCGCGAGAACCCAAAGTGAGTTTTGGCCTCCGACAATAAGAGTCTCCAGCTGGTCCTGTCCTGTGTCACTTCCCGCCTGTCCTCGACATGCAGGGCGTGCACGTCCTTCTCCACCTCATCCTTTCAGCGGTACCTGGGGCGAGCCACTGGTCTACGACCATTCGGCCGTCCCACATATGCTCTTTTCATGGCGCGATCTTCTCCCATTCTTTCGAGGTGTCCGAGCCAACGAAGCCGATGTGCTTTGGTTTCACCGATGATGTTTGGCTCAGACACAAGGTCTTCTATTTCGGCATTCCTTCTCGACCTCCACGTTCCATCTTCCTGTTGAACCGGCCCCAGGATTTTCCTGAGAACCTTTCGCTCTGTGACGGGGAGTATATATTCTTCCTTTTGGGTGAGTGTCCAGGTTTCACAGCCGTACATTAGAATTGGTCTCAGTACGGTTTTATAGATTCTGATTTTAGTGCGCTTACTGAGAAATCTAGACACCAGAATTTTATGTAAAGCTGCACCACAACGGAGGGTGTTTTGTGTACGGATCTCAATCTCTTCCTCCCTAGTGTTTGTGTCCGTAATAGTACAACCCAGATACTTAAAACTCACCCTTGTGCCGCTAACGGTTAAGTTCCTCCGAGAAGTTATAGTGTGTATACTTACGCAATAATAAATAATAATAGTAGTACTTAGTAGTAATTGATAAATAACAAAAGGTAAATTTAAGCTCCTAGGTAGGTTGGTATTTTATTTTGAAAATATTATAATATAAGAGAATCAATTACAGCCGATTATTATGCTAATTGTCTGATACAGATATATTAATCACTAAGATAAAAATATTTTAATTGATTAATAAAGTATTGTGATAAAATTCTTCGAATAGGATTTTTTGGAACATTCGTGCAACAGCTATGTTTATAATAGCATCTGTTATTTGTCTGTGCCTCGCTGGCAGCGGCCTTGGTATGTTACCATCATCAAACTATGAATAAAATCCAATTTCACACTGTAAATATTAACGCTTTCAGTAGACTAGAGCCTTTTAAAAGTAGAAGTTGATATACGAGATTCTTTAAAAGAAAATGGTATTCATTATAATAATTATTAATAATAAGTATTCATTAATATTATAGTTGTGTATATGGTAAGATCTGAGAGAGAAAAAATCAACAAAAGAAGCTCTTCCTATCCGTTCGTTTCGCGATCTTACCAACCAAGCCCAGCCCAGTCTTACCTAGTCTGTAGATACATGCTACTTTTTTTTTTTAACAAATTAGATTTTTTTTTTCTTTTTCAGCTCTTCCAAGTCCGGTTTTACGCCAGCCCGAAGATGGCCTCCGCTTCCAATATGCGACTGACTCCACGGGTCAGAACCACCTGGTGGATCTTGCGATGACTGTAGAAGACGTAGCTGAGGCGGCCAGATATGATCCCTATAGAACTAATATCTATCATTTGTTTACGAGGTAAGAAAACTGAAGGAAAGAACTAAAAGACTGAAGAATCTGGTAAAGTTGAATTTTATTTGATTAGCGTAGTTATCTTCTAAATACGTATTTAAAAGAAAAGCGTGACTGAGCGCGTGATTTACCAATGCACAGCTGCCACTCACATAGATCTGCACATATGCCATTGTGCAGATTGGTAATAACTGTCATCCCATACATTCTACTTTTGAGAATATAATATTATTATGGGATGACAGTTCTAGTCTTGACATGCCGTAAGAGCCCAAACACCCATGCCCTATAAGAAAGGATTTTGTCATTCGTGTACAACCGCGAACATAAGCTATGTAGAGTATTTATTTAGATAGTCTATATTATAAATAGTTATTTAATCAAGTTCTTTTTTTGTGGTTGCTTTCAGGGACAATCCAACTCAAAGTCAGCCACTCCTTCCCGACAACCCTGCACTGCTTCAGATGACCAACTTTAGGAATAACAGGAGAACCATTGTGTTGATCCATGGTTGGAGAGATTCTCCTACAGGAGACTTTGTCAATGTTCTCGTTCCTAGTAAGATTTTTATTTATTTACGTACTCTATAGATTGCTTTTTAATTTGAACAAGAAGAGTCTATAGGGACGCCATTTTAATATAATTTTCGTTTTAACGACGTTTAAACGAAGATATTATATTTTCGTTTTAACCTATCTTTTTGCTTCCGTTTTGACGCCATAGACTGTAAACAAAAGTATTGATATATTGTAATCTAAACAAGGGGTTACGTAATATTGTTATTCTAGAAAGATCTGATAACCGTAATTAATTTATCACAGTATCTGTAAATATTTTTATCATAATTTAATTGCAATGTACCTATATTTTATCAAACATCCTTAATGACATTGTTGAAGTCATTAAATATGAGATGTGATTTACAATATTTTCGATTTTGTAGCATTCCTGCAAGCTGAAGATGTGAACGTCATAGTGGTAGACTGGACAGCCGGGTCTAGTTCTCTGAGCTACAGCGTGGTCGTTGCCAATACGATGCAGTCCGGCCAAGCAGTAGCTGCCTTCATTGATTGGTTGAACCAGGAAACACACTCCAGTCCTATACAGTACCACATCGTTGGCCATGGTTTCGGAGGACACCATGCTGGCATCGTCGGCAGATTTGTTACTGGAGACGTTGCTTATATTACTGGTAGCTAACATTTATGTCTAAATTTTAGTTTATTCTATTAGCGTTGTTAAAAACTAATTCCTTCAAGCCCATTCTACCGACGTACGTCGCGGCAGACGGCAAAGCGGCATCCTTACTTAGTGGCGTTACCTACTGCCCGCACCAAGCGTTTTGCTTCGTCGTTCTTAATGAGAACTGGTCGCGTTTGGAACACTTTGCCGTCATCCGTGTTTCCCGAGCGGTACAACTTGGGTATCTTCAAGGCACGAGTGAATAGGTACTTTTCTAGGCATCTTACGTGATCCATCGTCGACCGCATTTCCACTTTCCATCAGGTGGGATGTGGTCAAACGTAGGCCTATCTCGTATAAAAAAAAAAAAAAAAAAAAGGGAAGGCAGAAGACCAAAAAAGTAACATGTCGTAGAAGATTTCCATGCCTGAGAATAAGCTCAAGGTACTTATGAACTAATTTCATTTTAGTTAACTATTTTACAGTACCACAAAATACATGTCTTAGAGGTAAATTTACATACGAGTAGAATAACATTTGATTGGTGTAAGCCTTCCAGGTTTGGACCCAGCTCTAATTGGCTGGGTCAATCACATCGACCGCTTAAGTCCCACCGATGGCATGTACACTGAAGCTATCCACACGAACTATGGCATCAACGGATATTTAGGAGCCCTGGCCTTAGTGGATTTCTACCCTAATGGTGGTGTGGATATGCCTGGCTGCTCGACAAATGGCTGTGATCACGACAGAAGCTTTTTCTACTTCGCTGAGTCGCTTCTAACTGGAGGATTTACGGGAAGACAGTGCTTGAACTACTTCGCTGCGATTCTGAACACTTGTGATTTATTGCCGGGGAGACTGCAGTTGGGTGGACTAAGACCTAAACTTGGGTAAGAAAAACTGACTTTTTAGAGAGTAATTACAGGTGCTATCGAATATATTTTCAATTTTTTACTTTTGCAGGAATATCTAAAATTTTGTTTATTTTTCTTTTAGATCCAGTGGTGTTTATTGGCTGGAGACAAACCCTGGCCAACCATTCTCCCAAGGCTAAAGAAGTAATGGAAAATACAAAAGAAATGACAAGCACTTGTAAAAAAATCTTTATTTAGACTTAAACCTAGTAAATACAACTTATAGCAATAAATAGGATGTTTTCTTAAGCGCTAAGAGAATTTCTTACACAGGCAGGCTATGACCTAGAAATGCCATTTTGTACTTATTTAATAGGAATAGGTTTAGAGCTATTCTTTCCTTTCCTCATAATACTACTACATTAGAATAGACTACCATTTCTAAATTGATAATATTTTTCAGTTGATTTGTTATCTCACTTTTTCTCCTATTTTCGGACTAAAGTTAATGATCATAAGCTATTTTATTAATTTTGAAATTGTTATTAAAAATATTGAGCATTTTTGTAAATAAAGCATTTATAAATTGATACTATTGTCTCAATCACAGTTGGTTAGGATGTTTTAAATATTTGGGACTTCTTTGAGAAGATTCTAGAACTTGTTCAGGAGTTGACGTAGTCGAGGCCGATTGGGTAGCATTCTTGGGGGAGTCTAGCAAACTATTGAGAAGAGTGAATCCCTTTTCAGCAGATTTGTATATTCCTAAAATGAAGCTTTCGAATGCAGCTGTATCTACTGTTGAAGTATCCGAGTCATCTTCTTCACCCTCTTCTTCTTCTTCTTTCTCTCCTTCTTCTTTTTCTTCCTCTTCTTTTTCTCCTCCTGCTGACGCTGGAGTGGAGCTAAAAGTTTAAATGAATAAATCAGTCGATTAATTATTTTTTTTTTAATGTATTAATGTTTGAATGATTAACATCGATTAATTAATTTTATACAGAATTTCTTTCTCAAGTTCGTTAACTTGAGTTAAAGGTTACATGTAATATCGGCTTACCGCGCTGCCGTCCTTATGAAAAGTGCAATAACTCGGTTTTTGGGTCTAACAGAGTTGTTTACATATTCATGATCAGCAAATCGAGCTCTATATTTTCTTCTTTGACACTTTTTACGTATCTATTGAATATGCCGATTTATTTTAAGCATAACCACAATATTTCTGAGATTTGGTCTTGGTTTACTTAACAAAAGTAGAATAACTTAAGTTGTGGCAAATTGAGCTAAAATAATGCATTAATCTTACTAACGATATTTGCAATATGTGTGGTTACTTTATTTTTAGGAAGTACATTCAAAATTTAAAAGCCTCATTTACTAGACATAAGGACAATAACTATGAAGTAAAAATGCAATAAGTATTTTTACTTAGCTTGTCTTACTAATGAAAACTGCAATAGGTCAGGCACATATTGCACTTATGGTTAGAACATACTATAACATACAGTAAGTATCTGCAACTCAAAACTGAAATATGTTGATTTACGTTAGTTATGGCTAGCAAACATTTTGTCTATTTATGAAATAATCCTAAACATCAGTACAATACCGTCTTTTTTAATAGCTTAATTAACATTTGTTATTTCTAGGTAATACATAATATTCTATACATTTTTATCTATAATCTTGTAAAAGTTTTGAGTCGATACGTTGAATGGGGATGGAGATAGAAACAAAACAAAAATAAAAATATTTTAACGCGTTTTTCTCGAAACTAGCTTAGACCTAGTTATTGCACTTTTAATAAGGACGGCAGCGCGGTTGTTAGGCACTACGTTCTTCGAATGGAAACCGTCCGACTGGCCGTATTGAAACTGGAACTGTGGTACCTATTCTTTATTTCTATCAGCCGGATTTCTGACCACACTTCTCAATGTTCAACCATAATGAATATGTGACCAGTTTCATAATATATTCGTAATACGGCTTTACTTTGTTAACGCCTGACGGCGTGTGGGTGGGATTATATCAAGTCAGATATTTACGTTGCTATGGTACCTATTGTAGAGTAAATGCATAACGATGTTATTTCTATGTCGGAAACTTCTTTAACCCGAGCCCCGAACTTTAGGGGGCGTTATCCAATTTTATTATTTTCAAATGTACACTATCTATAAGATTGAAAGGAAAGAGGGCTTTATCCCGTATTCTAGGTTTAGTCTGCTACCAACGACGGCCGCATGGTTGCTTTACATCACGTGAGATCGTAGACAAAGCAGGCTAATCTATAAAAAAATTACTTACGTTGCAGGCTCCGCAGGCGGTTCTTCCATTTCCATGCTTCCAGCGTTAGACTTGAAGCAGCCTATGGGGAATTCCAGCTGAGTTTGACCGAACAGTTTCGGCTGGAGTTCCAAGCAACCTCGGAGGCCATCTGAAGTGGGCGCTAGGTCGTGGAACTTGGCACACACTTGGGCAAAATTGCCGAACACATCAAGGCAAATAGGCGGGGACGTTGATCCTGGAATAATATAATTACTAAAAGAAAAAGTAGCAATCGAACTCTCTTAAACTTGAATAACTTGTCTTGACCTGAAACTGCACACAAATAGGTTTTTAATAAATAAAATAAAGAATATAAGTATAATAAGTTTAAAATCTAATTGAATCGCCCCGTTTCCCACGGGTTTACTCGCGTAAGTGCGACCCAGTGAAAAACTCGAAATAAAAAGTCGCTTATGTTATCTTTTAGGTTTCTACAATCTAACTTCAGCTATCTACAATCTAAAAACCGAGTTTCATTGCAATCGATATAATGGTTTTTGTGTAAAAGAGTAACAAACATACACACTCATATAATCACAAACTTTCAAATTTATAACATAAGGTGGGTATCCAAATAACCAATAATAATTATAAATATAGTGGGTAGGTTCCTTTTTCAGAATTTGTTTTGCAATCAAATCCTTAAAGGCTAAGATGAAATTTCCTTACTCTCACTTCTCAAATAATTTCTTAGTTAAAGCAAAGAAAGTATAATATTTGTTCAATGTCATCATTTATTTAGAGAAACCGCCAGATGCAAATGTTTAGATTGCAGCCGTAATAGCTATCGAACAACTTTCTTTAGAAATGCAGTTTGCTCTATAGAGTTTCTCTTTGCCACTCGAGCTAATAAAATACAATGTCAGTCCTTAGAAGTGGGAGACCCTACATTGTTATTGGTTGTCAAGAATTTAATGTCAATTGTCAAGAAGTTAATGTCAAGAAGTAAGAAGACGAGTAAGTCGCTCTCCTGATGTTAAGAGATAACGCTGCCCATAATAAGTACAATGTTACCTAGAATTTTACAATGATAGATAGATAGATATTCGTAGAATACTCTTTATTGTAACACCACAAATATACAGAGAATCTGAAAATGATGTGAAATTCTAGGTGCACTGCACTAACGCTCCTTACTCAAGAGTCATAAGATCTTAAGAGGCTTTAGCTCAGTAATTTCACTAGCTACAGTGTCCTTCTACCGAAGTACAGGAATGTAATGTTAATTATTAAGTCCAGTTTTAAGGATGAGTTTCTACTCAACGAAAAAAAAAGAGGATGCCACAATTAACTAATCATAACGCTTGAACGTTAACATAGTGATTTATTGTCAATTATAATAAAATAATAATCAATTCCCATTTTTAAGGGCATGTTTTAAATAAGAAATACTTTCCCACGTGAACGTTGTACACACATAATAAAATTAAATTAAAATGCGTTTTTGAACGTTAACTTAAATCATGTACCTATAATTATTAAACCTATGGCAATCTTTTGTTAAGTATAAGTAATATCAAGTTAAATATCTAACAGGTTAAATTATATTGAAATTAGAACAAATAATATCTACCTTTGATTTTGGAGCTGTGAATCAGGTTTTTCCCATACAAAACCTTGACTGAGAAACCTTCTTCTGGTGACACGTATTTCATGTGAACACAGCCTGAAATTAAAATAAATAATATTTTTAAAGATTTTCACCTTATATGTAAGATTGAACCTTCGCAGGATAAAACCTTAATTATAATAGGTACGTGAAAGACATAGCTAATACAATGGAATAACAAATTCTTAAACAAAATTGAACAATTAACTTAATCTGTTCTTCCGAGCATCCAAGCGGTGGAAACCGGTGGTGGCCAAGGTATTACGTAGGGCAGAAGTGATTCTGGATCAACGAGTTCGAATCCAGGCACTCACTATGCTGGTAGGGTTTGCTGTTACCTTCTACTGGACAATGCCATGTCACCAAACGGTGGCAAACATAGGCATTATTATAACCGACACCTCGTCACCTTTGGTACTCTAGACGTCTAAAATCACAGAAGCCGCTCTCTGTCTGCTTGTGTTTTTTTTATACTACAAAGTAAGAAGACGAGCAAGACGCTCTCTTGATGGTAAAAGATAACGCTGCCCGTACTTAGTTCAGTGCTACCCGGGATTTTACTTTTTTGTTTTCGGTGTCTTACATAAAACAAAAACTACTTTTGTAATACATCAATTTACATGCTTCTAAGTATATTTACCTGGCCCTCCAAGGTCGACGAGTGTAATGTTGAAGTCTACGCAGCAAACACAGGCCGGGCCCTTGCACATGCAGTTCCTGTTCGGCTGGTCATTGCGCTTCTCCGGTACTTCTATCACTTTCTGCACGCTGTCGAAGTCGAAGATATCTGGAGGAGACAAGAGTAAATTATTTAAATTTCCTAATTATGCTTACATCCTAACCTAATCATCATCCTCATCATACATTATTCTAACCTAATGTTTAACACTTAGTATTAAGTTATTATTGTATACTTTAAGTTTGCAATAAAGTATTATTCTATTCTTATTATTATAAACCACCTCCACGATACAGAATATTATGTCAAATTCAAGGTTTCAAAGTTTAAGCTCTAGATATCAGCAGGGCTATTCACTTATTTGTCACGGAACCGAACCGAACACTGAATTGGCAAAAATGTATGAAATGACGTATTACGTCGCATCGATTTAATACGTCATTTCACGTAATTTCATACATTTTTGACGATTCGGTCTTCGGTTCGGTTACCTTACGGATAAGTTATTATCTCTGCTGGTTGGAGGATATTATATTGTATGGGAAAACGAGCTTTCTGATCCTTTAATACCCTTTTACTAGGTATACTTATTACTCTACATTCACTAAATACATACATTGACCGTGGGGCTGCATTTACAGTATGATCGTAAAGTTCTAATAAATTCTATTTTTTGTTTCTTACCGCCCATTCGTTAGAACCTGTATGAGAAGAGTGGATAGGTAACTGATAGGGATTCATTACAATATTAATGAGGAAAAAACATCGTTAAGTGGTAGCCGGCGTCTCGACTGAGAGACGTGACCTGATGAAGGACATCGTAATTGTCCGAAACCCAGGGTCGAGCCTAGCTTTGACCATGATATCCGTAAGTTTAGTCATTTGTTAACATAGTTAATAATTACCAATGGTGAAAAAGTACTTCAAAATAGTACATGTTTAGTGAAATCAGTTGAGTGGACATTGTTTCTTGTCTTGAATGGGCGAGTAACGTATAGAGACAATAGTTGGTTAACAAAGAGTCGTTTTAAACCATTTCTAATAGAGAAACAATACTTCAAAATAGTCAAAATTTCTAGTATATTGAGTGAAATCGGTTAAGTGGGCATTGTTTGTTGTCCAAATACGTGCGGTTTCTCGTGACGACGTAATCTGTTCACTTTCACTGTACATTTGCGTCCGCCTCGCTAATGTAGTTCAGCTGATGTTGTTATGTATCGTGATCTTTGTGATATTATGTATTGCGATGTAATGACGGTGAGGTGTGTTAGATCACTGTCTTTATGGCTGAGTTTTTAGAAAGAGCTTCATGAGATGACCAAGATTTTCAAGTAAAAGCTTAGTGATTGTTATTATTGTAGAGCACAATGCTAGGACTAACTTAATGCTAAAATTGCATTTTCTAAGAGTTAAAAGGAGTAAAAAAGAGTGTGTGTGTGAGAGAGAGTAAGTTTAAAATTTGTGAGAAAATATGCTTAGAGTTTGGTCGAAATGGTATATTTATATCTATTTAAATAAGATACCGGTTTAGGTGGTAAGGTTTCCTCATGAGTTCTTCTTAGATCCGGTTCCGGCTCCGGTTGGAAGGGTAAAGTGGCAATGACTAGAAAAACTTATAGCTAGAAAAAAATACAGGCCTAAGGAGACTTTTACGTATGATGTGAGGGTACTCTTTTTCATTTTACAAAATGAAAAAGTTTTAAATTAGTAGAGAAAGCTAGCATCGTTGAAATTTTAACTCAAATAAAACAATAATTCTCAGCGGTGAAATCATGAATTTCTTAGCCAATTAAGTAAATAATTTAATCACTATAGTAACTTAACCTTCTACAATATCTTAAAATTAATAATTTTAAGTTCACTTTCACACATCAATATCATGTATGTAGTAAAGAGGGTTATAGAACCTATTCCATTAAAATAATTTTATGCTGACCGCAGCCTACAATTACAATTTAAATGTATTAAAAATCGATTCGAATTAACACACACCATAGCTCCTTAATAATAGTATAATATACACTTTCTAATGGTATCACAATCATAAATTAAGTACTCACCTAAAATGTTAGCGCAATAGCCCACAGCGAGCACCGCGACTACGACAGAAAGTGTTAATTTGACCGACATCTCGATCTAAATCGATTAAAGTCAAAATAATCGATTATTAAACGAATCGATTTAAAGTAATATAAAGCCGGTATGTACGAAAGAGGCGACCGTGGCCGTCGCTCAGCTCACACTGGTCCTTTCCTCAGATCTGTCTCCGTTTCACCCGTTCACAATAGAAGGTGAAATTTAAATAAAGCATAACATGGTTAGTGGTTATAATAAAGACATGCATCGGTCCGTTGCATCGAGAAAGCTGATTGTTTTGGTGTGAAATGTAAGTTTTGAAGTGGTTTTGACGTTATTTACTTGGCTGAATACATATATAATATATATACAAGCTTTCTTTTTATAGTTATTTTTTCTTTTTTTGTTGTAAATAACTATTTGTTAAGACAACGATGATAAGGTAACATTGAATAATGTTAAAATATGCGATACTTTATAAAAGTATGAACTAAATACAGCCAAAATAAAATAAAAAAGAAACTCGCGGTTTCTAATTATTTTATATTATGAAAACAGTAATAACTGCATACTTCGTTTAATATTGAAACAAGTTAAGATTAATTTATATATTCTTAGCATTATTCAAATCTATTTAGTCATTTAAAATAAACATACTTGTTATGGTCAGATTTTTTTTATTACTAAAGGTATAAAACTGCATACAAACACACATTTAAAACTTTTGTAGAATAGAATAGAATAATCTTTATTGTCAAAGTGATATATATACATTACATTATTCTTATAATAACGAATGATATATTGTCATCAATGGACTCGTCAAATATATCTACTATTATTACATAGTGTGTGTGCATCTATTCTAAGTTAGGTAAATACCAAAACATTAGACAGTTTAACATTTTTTTTTTTTTTTTGTTGTTTAGAGTTCGAGCTGTATAATGTATCATTTATGCCCTTGGGGGATGGATCTGGGGGACAGAAGAGAATTAGCCCTATAGACTACAATATTATAATTATACTATTGGTGACATTTGGTATCTCTATGTCAAATTTAAGCTCAATTGTTCCACCCGTTTAGGCGTGAAAGAGTAAAAAACATACATCCAGACATCCATTCATTCCTACAAATTTTCTCGTTTATATTATAATCAGTAGCATGAACAAGTATAATTTTAAAAAAATATAAAAACAAGCTTATATTATTATTACCATCTAGCACCAAAGTACTCATCAAGACGAATCAAATGAGCCCAAACTCGATGGGGTTGTGTCGTTTATGGAGTTCCTATCCAGCTCCATCATCAGATCAGCTCGATGTTGTTATAATATTGCATTTTTATCCGATTTATACATGCATGCAAAATTTCAGCTCAAAGTGGAACAAATTAAACTTGCAAGATTTGATTACAAGCAGACTCTTAAAAAGGCAAGTGAATAGAGTCTTGAAACGTAGGCAACGTACCAGCGGTACCCCTGGTATTGCAGGCGACGGTAGCCACTCACCATCAGGTGGGTCGTCTGCTTGTTTGTCACTTATTACATAAAAAACAGACAACGGACAGATGAAAGTAAATAAAAGCTTGTTATAAAACACCATGGTCAATCGACGTCACGAAATCCATAGGCAGTGTGAATGACCTCCATGTAGGGCAGTGGTGCGGTGCACTCGACTGCAGCGTGCAGTGGGAGACGGACTTTCTATACTGGCATTTAACTTTTTACGTCTTAACCTACGAATCTTTAATTAGTACCTTGAAGCTGCGTAGAAATCTGTAGCTTAATGAGCTTTATACAAAAAACCTATGCGAAGAATCGATGATAAGTAAAATATTATGGGATTTTTTTCTTATCTAGAGTGAATAGATTCCTTCTAAGTTTACGTGAACCTTCTAAAGCCGCGTCGTCACTCTCTATAAGGTGAGACTGTGGCCATTTATTTACTAAGGATGGTACTTGGGTTCTCTACATAATGCGTCGCTTTATGCAGTCAAGACGTACACAAGACTTATCCTACTAATTTTGCAAACTGTGAAAAAGTATTCATTACATGTAAATATTGTATCTAACAGTTAAGAATACCGCCGATCAACATCGTGTAAGCTAGCAGCGTTAAAGATGTATCATGTACGCTATATTCTAAGGTCTATAAAATAATCTTACGAGTACCTACCAAACTTCAGCTCAATGGGTTCAACTATAAAATCGTCACACCAAAAACATAACGTGCCTATTTGGTTTACAATGAACTCGAAGTAAATAGTACTGAGCATGTACTCAGTATACTTTCCACCTCATACATAATACATGAACGAACGAAGTAGGTACAATGTACAATGTCTTCATGCTATGAAAACATTTGACACAGCTGTTCCTGCATTGTTATTGTATATTTCATAATGTCTAACTAATTATTACGAAGTGAAGCGTTTTAAGTAGAAAAACAAATAAACATGAATGTTGTCGGCGACCACTTTCTACAGGAGAAAGTGACCATGTGGCCGAGTGTTTGGGCGTTCGATGGACCCGGTTATAGTGGAGCTAGCTGAATTGGTCTTGCGTGAAAACGATTTTATTGTTACGACGATTTAGTTATTTAAATACTTTTGAAGTGCCTTAATTGAGAAAGAATGGACAAGGCGCAGCTACTTACAAGCTGATGAACACTTCTACAATCTACAGATCAACTCCATCTTACGTAATTACAAAATATAATTTATTTTCGGTGGTAACCAAAAGAAATCAAAAAAGTTAAGAAAATACTAACAGGAATATCACATTTTAAAATAAATGTTTTCTATAGGTAAATACCAAGATATACTAGGTAACTGCTACTCTTAATTTACTTAGATTACGAATTATAATTGTTAGATTAGGATGTGATACACACAAAACAGTGACAAAAGACACAAAAGAGTGATATATACAAGGAAGGAAGCTTTTATGCTGATTATGCTCAAATATTATTACTTTTTAATAATAAAACTTGGTATACCTAAACAATAACTTAAAAAAGTAGTATTTTACTATTAGGTAAAAAAAAAAAAAATTTTTTTTTTACTGTATATTGCAAAGTATTTCAATATTTATTTTCACAAATACTTTTTTTTATCAAAGCTCGTTTAAGCCAATTCACGTCAATCTAAGTATAGACGAGATCATTCACCCATTGATCATTACATTTCTAGAATATTCCTGAGTTGATTTCATTTTGCTTGAATATATGTAGTTTCTTAACTTTTGAAAAGTTATACGAACTTTTGTAAGAGGTATACGAATAGTGTTACATAAATTAATCGATTACAAATACGACACGGTTTAATATCACGTTTTAATTTTTGGTGAGATTCATCTCAACTAAGGTTTCGGACAATTACGATGACCTTTATCAGATATGAGTTATATACGACACAGCTGTAGTGGTTATAATATGTGAACTGCGTAGTGGTCTTTTGCAGAATCCGCCTAGGGAAGTACTACCATTGCCAGCTATTCATCCGTCAAGCCGTAATGTAAAGACATTACTGTGTTCCGGACTGAAGAGAAATATGTTACCAGTGAAATTACTGGTTTTGGCGAGACTCAATATAATTTACTAGCTTATGCTCGCAGCAATGCCCGCGTGGCAAAATCCTTTCTTAGCGGAGGTCTACATCATAAAATCTATATTCCAAATTTCAAGCGAATACGTTTAGCGGTTTGAGCTGTGCGTTGATAGATCAGTCAGTCAGGCACTCTTTCCTTTTATAAATTTAGATAACAAGGTGACAATCGTAGTGCAGTGCCGCGTAGAAATTTGAATTTTAAATCACTGGGTGGCATTGCGGCTAATATGGACAATCATATGTTGCTTAACATCACGCACATAAGTTTCTCGTCTTTTCACTCATTGTCATAAAAAAGTGTTTGTATAGATAACGCTTAAGCTGACGCCAGACAGACGCAGAATCGCGCGGAAAAGCGGTCGCGATCTTCATTTTGTGTCCGTTTTATGTGTGACAGGTTGCGAACGAATTCGAACAATAGAAAGAAAGAAATAAAATACATGCACACTTACATGAAATAGGTACTGGGAAAATTAATAAATTAAACAAGCATTGAGGCTTAGTGAGTAGGCAATGTATGTATGCTGACTGTGAACAGCCAACGCTGGTCTTCCACTGGAACTGTTAGATTGCGTGACGGACATCCTTTACTGTCATATAAAACAAAATGTGTATCAATTTAGAGTACAAACATAACTTGGATAACGCACAGGACCAACGCATTAATTCTGCACCAACTAAAAGTCAAGACAAGGCTATCCGCAATTTCCCTCAAGAGGAACACGAGTAATTTGCCCATATAGCAAGGAAAGAAGATGCAAACCTAGAGAAGCTTTTATAGTTAAACTGACAACAAACTGGCAGAATTGAGGAAGAAGACCTCGAGATCGTAGCCCGATGCGTTGACATCTGACCAGATTCGCACCACTCTCGACACTCCAGTGTACGAAGCTTTAAGAATCGCTTCCAACCGTTCCAGATGGCGCTCAATAATTTATGATCGCATCCTGAAAGATCACAAACCCCAGTAATGGGGAATACGACTCAAGGAGGAGGTAGATTACAACAATTCCGTCCCACTTTCCCGCGTGATCCTGCGGCTGTGTGGCATCAACTTTCCGGTAGTTCCCAAATTGATTTATTTAATCGATTCTTGTTAGTAGCTAGTTAATCGATAACAATGTGTTTAATCGGTGTTATGATGGATTTATTAACTTTTTTTTACAATTTCATAGACCAATGGATATGTACGTACTTACGTAATAATGATAGGGGCGATCGTTTCCTGATTTCACCTTAATTTCATTAAAATTAATTTTCCAAATTTTTTAGTAGGTAAAATTTTTTACTTTTACCTGTCTACATTTTTAGTAATCTAGTGTTTTAATTCTATCTAAAGTGGGAAAAAGTGCCTGACTGATCTATCGACGCACAGCGCAAACCACTGGACAGATCGGGTTGAAATTTAGAATGCGGATAGATTTCATAACGTAGACCTCCGCCAAGAAAGGATTTTGCCACGTGGGTAAAGCTGCGAGAATAATATCTTATTCTAAATAATAATTATTAAAATAGGGTGACTGCTAGACAACATCTTTATGTTAAAACTATTTGTCACACACACACCCACACTTTCAAATTAAAATATTAGAAGAAGATCAGAAATATCTTTGCTTTCTCTGCTTGTTGTTGGGCCCGTAGCATGCCATACGGGATCCCGCTGAAATGTCAAGAGTAGAACTGTCACCCCATACATTGTACTTTTGTGAATGTATGAGATGACAGTTCTACTCTTGAAGTTTTGTCGGGATTCCATGTGGCATGCTAAAGCCGCTGCTGGTTGTCAGTTGTTAGGTAAAGATCGCTATAAGAGATAAGACCGCAAATTGCTTTACGAATGTGTCATTGTAAGCTTTTTCTGTTGTAAATTATGTTCTAGTAAAGTTATATAATCTAATCTAATTAATAGATTTAATGAAATCTAGTTAGCGTGTGCAATTAACGAGGTTCTTACTCGTATATACGCCTTAATAATGGTAAATCAAATCCAAAGTGTTACGTTTTGCTCATACGATTAGCGATTAGTGAAAGGCCCTGTAATAGGAGGCTAATCACATAATTTATGTGCACAACCTATCGTACATCATCCACAACCTAAATAACCTAAAAATAAAGGCGCTAGTGTCGATGTACTGGGGCATCTTGATAGAATTTGATATAAAGAAATGAGTAGTTTCATTTTTTGTCTGTATTTTTTTAGTTAACATTGTAAAATTAATTAAATAAGTAGATGCCGCGAGTGGATATTATTTTTATAAAAAACTTGCTAAGAACAATGGTTTACCCAGTGAAATATAGCCTTAATGTTATCATGAATGTATACTACCTTAACATCAAATTTTAACTTAAACAGCCCAGCCTTGTAAGCATGTAGAGGTAACACATAGGTACATACATTCTTACTTTAGCATCTATAAGTCATGCCCAATGGTTTTATCCGCTGCAAAGTAGTTTATGAGTTATTCCAGGATCTTAACTATTGATATTTGCTTAGCTCGAATAAATTCAGCCTAATCAGTTCAGGCATTTAAAAGTGTGAAGAGAAGAATTCCACTATTCACCACCATTCTTTTGCATTTACTTCTATAATTATTACTCTAATAGACAGACTAATATAAAGGACAAGATTGACTTTTAAAATCGCTCAATAGAACTATTTAGTGTTTTGCAGTTTTATTATACATTATTGGGTCTACCTTTGAAAAGATGGCCGAGTTAACAGTTCTGTATGAAAGATTTCTTCTCTAACTCTAACCACGCATAAAAGCTGAATTCGCGGTATGTACCGTAACATACACCTGTGTTTCATTAACTATGCACATGACACTAAATTCTACATCGTCGACCAACTGAGTCGACTTACACCCGTCTCTCTCACACGTATAGTGACTGAGAGAAACAGAAGACAGTTTTCCTTTCACGTACGTCACAAAACTTTTCTCTTGGCGGGAGCGGCGCGAACAAATCAGTGTTGTTGGTACGTTGGTATCGTCTGCATTTTAGGGCTATCGGGCTTAAATCTAATAAATATTGTTGTAATTATCGACTGTGAGGCGGCAATATTAATTACGAGTGATTAAGTTCTATTTTTTTGTATCTACGGTCCCTTTTGTAAGGTAAGGATTTTTTTATTAATAAAAATTGAAGTAAGATTCGAATAAATATGGATTTCAAGTACATCAGAGTATGTATAGTCATAAAGCACAATAATAATTCATTTTTATTACATACCAAAAATAATTAAGAACAAGAAGAAAAAGAGTTAAGCGTTATTAAGATAACTTAAATGTAGATAAACTGCAACTACCATAATTATGTAAACAATCGGCGATCTTATCGAACTAGGCAATTGCTGGGTTTCTTTTCATATATAAACAGTACAAAATATAATTGATAATGTAGTTATGTATATTCTTATTATAAACTGTGTTTTCTATCGTACAGTTCGTTCGACGATGTAAAAGACTTCAACGCGCTGGGCTGTATTATTGTTCCGTGAACTTTCGTTTTTCCCGTAGTCAAATAATGTAGTGTATTTTAATATCAATATTATTTACATAATATTAAATTTCAGAACAATTAATTTTTTGTGTTAAGAATTAATTTAATTTCAAACATGCTTACACAATTTAGAATGGAAATTAAACAATACAATTTTCGTTTATTATGTACTTAGAAAACCGATTTCGGGATTGTTAAATTTGTAATTTGTAAAACTGACTTTATTTATTTGCAAGCTTATTTTTACCCAACATTCAAATATTAAAAAATATAAAATAATATGCTTTATTCAGTATTCATACAAATTGCTCGGAGAAAGTTACTATATATCAAGATTTTTGAGTATTCATTTAAGTTATGTAATTTGATGAAATCACCTTAGGCTGCGTCGGTCAGGTTGGTAGGGTAGTTTAAGTTGCGATGAATATTGGTACTATTTTATATGATGTATTTTTGTTACGTATTTCAGGCAGGTGAGGCTTCAAGATGAAGCTCTCCCTGGTGTTTGAATTGCTGCTGATCTTTGTGCTCCTGGCTTTTGCTGCCTCCAAGAGCGTCAGTAAGTTACAATTTTACTACATACGAGTAGATTAGGCATCCAATTTTCGGTCGCCAGACGTTCCCAGCTGCAATAACAAATAGACTGCCGCACCGGGCATAGATAAGAAACTCTTATTATTGATCCACATATAAAGTAAATTTTATAAATTCAACAATTAGAACTAAAAGTGTATCAATTGGCGATCTTATCGTTCAAAGCAAAGAACTAGGTGTAACAATGAGAGACATAAAAGATCCCACGTGCAGAGTGAATAGCTAATTAAAAGGGCTCATTTGTTTATTGGCTAGGTTGTTCTTAAAAGATTCATTCTGAGAATGTGGTGAGAGCTTTTGGGATATTAATTCCAATTATAATTAAACTAACTATAGAAAGCGGCTTTATGTTGAGTAGTTCGTCTAAAATTTTCCTAGTATAGCTGTTATGTTAAAATTTCCAGTCTGTTTAAATTTAATCTAGGGGGGCCTATGTCCAGCAGTGGACGAACATAGGCTGATGATGATGATGATGATGATAAGGCACTAGCAAAATATGATATTTGACTCCGAGAGATATATGAGGAGTGAGGAGGTCGCGAAGTAAAATAATAGCTATAGAATATGGGTTAACCACTCAAACGTCCCGACCGCTATAGCGGTCCGAAAAAAAGTTGAGTTAAACGTTACAGCCGCTATAGCGGGCTTTAGAGACTTACTACTTTTAAAACATGTTTTTATCCATGAAAACACTGAAAATTTGCGTAAATATGGTTGTAAATGGCTTTGTAATAAACGTTTTAAATCTGTGGTCATTAAATCTGAAGCTAATCTCTTGGCAAAATTTTTAATTTTTTTTTTTTTAATTATAGTTTCGAAGTTTTCATGCGAGCCAGTGAAATCTGCGTTTAAAATGTTTATAATTCACCTTTTTTTATTAAAATTATATATTATTATGATCCTCATGATACTATCTTTCGGAATTGGTACAGATATTAAGGAAATAAACAAAATCAGGACAATTTTACATGTCTTAAAGTCGACATGTAAAATTTTTGTCGCGTTTGCCGCGTTTCCGTAATATTTTTCCATGATTAATTTCAATCAACAATTATTTTATTAAAATACAACGTAAATTTAGAAAAACAGTTCAACATGATTAGTTACGTATACCTAAAATTAAAAAATATAAACAAAAATAGTTTGAATTCATTGATTTAATATTTCCATTCTCAGGATTTTGTTCTAGGCGCTGAAGATTTATACACGAATGGGTGTTTTGTTTTGATTTATTGTGCTACACTGTACTTTTCAAGTAATTATATTTTGGTATCAAATCAAAGCTTATATAATCTAGTTTAATAATATGCAGGTAAAAATAAGAAATATTCAGAGATGTTCCGTAAAAAAGTGTTTAAACCAAAAAAATACCTAAAATTAACACATATTGCCAAGTTCGAATTTTTTTTTATATACTTTGTGTTAATATTTGAATCAAAATTTTCAGATATTTTATTTTTTTATAGTTTTAACTATATAATGCTATTTTTTCATAAAAAATGGTTCAATAGTTTACTAGAAAATAGACGTTTAGTAGGTATCAGTAGTGAGCGCTCGACGCGATTCTATTTGGATGGCGGACGTGGACGTTCGACGCTTTTTCAGCTGTCAAGGGCGGACGTGTGAGTGGTTAAAGACACGTCGCGACGTGAACGAATAAAACATACTTTAAATGAGCTTTTAATTAACTTATTAATTTTTAAAAACGCAATAACGTTATTATATGTTTTAATACGAGTAAGTTGATATGAATTTTATTCCTACTATAAATAAAACGGTTATAAATTCGAGAAAGTCGGTGTCATGTATGAATCGTGAATCATTTTTTATGATTGAATTGTAATTAATTGCGTGATGGATTGCAAGATCAATGCACATAATTAAACATAATATAAGCTGTAATTAAAGCCGTGTTATGAGCCCATAAATATTGTATGTGTTTTAGGTAATTGACTTCATTAATTTAGCACCGGTCTTGTTTATGTTAACATTTGTAATGACTTACTAGGCTGAAGAGTTCTAACATCTTATATGACTCTTAAATACTAAGCGTTGGTGCAGTGCACCTTGAATTTTACATCTTTGTAAAATCCTGGGTATCTGTGCGAAATATAGGCAGCGTTATCTTTTACCACCAGGAGAGCGTCTTGCCCGTCTTCTTACTTCGTTGTATAAAATAAAAATATGTGGGACAATACCTTACCTACGTATTTTGTTTTAATTTCTAGAGCATCGTAATAACAAGAAAGGGCTACAGAAGGACGCAGAGGCTGCGACGACTGCTGTGGATACTGTGGTCGAGGATAACACCATCAATAAATACTGCAAATGTAGCGAAGCCTACTGCAATTGCTGCAGAGATTTCGCTGTTCCTCTCGTGAATTTGAATGGCCCAGGTAAGATTATTCCAAGTGTTATATATTATTTACAGGCTTACCCATTTTTTGTCGGAATGCGGGATTCGTCAAGCTTTTCAGCCTACTTTGGTGTATATTATGAATCTTAATATTTGATTTAAAATTGAAATAACATGAACTTCGAAATGTTTTGGTTAAACTTTTTGGCGTGTTGGCTAGTCCAATATCTGGTTTAAATAAAACAAATGAAACACATCTAATACTTACTGTACACACGACATAATTTTTTTGTTCAAGAAATTTTCCAAATACATCTAGAAATATGGTGCCTGCCATAATATTCCTATAGTATCAGGAAGCCATTATTTTTATTACATAAAGTAAAATTTGGTCAAAGTTTTAACCCAAACAATCCAAACTAACGTAAAACGGTGTAACACGTCATGCCTGATGCAATCCATCCAAAGATTAAATTGTTCCAATGAATATGTTGCAATAAAATAAACGCCACTTTCTTCCAGGATGTGCAACACTGACGTACCTGAACGGAGACAAGATGGCGGTGTCTCTCAGCTTCGGAAAGAAGGTCATCACGAACCGGACTCTTTCCAGTGAGTTTTTTTACCTTTTATGACTTTTACTTGCATGTAGGCGAACGACTTAGTGCCGAGACTGCTTTTTATGTGTAAACATTTCTATTGATTTGCATTTCTTGCATGACTCGACAGATCGTCTCTTGTTAAAAGCATTTTTATGTAAGTGATTAAGCACGACGTTGTCTGATGTTAAGCCATATACTAGGCAGTACAATAGTACACGTATTGCATGGGTGGTTCAAGGAAATCGTATATTTTTTCCATATAATTAAATTTTAAAATTGACTTGCTAATCCGAGGCTACAGTTTAATTTTTTTTTTACCTCCTAATGGCAATATTGCCACTAATATCAATCGTCCAATACAGCACTTCCAAAGATTTCTAATATTGAGAATCCTTCTAGAGATTTCAGAAAGTAATACCGATTTAATACCTTTTTTGAATAATTTCTTTGTAGACCTTCTGAAATGGTAATTTGATCAGTCTCATAAACTATTTATGTTTGATTTCAGGCAAAAAGCCTAGCCCAGTCTGTATGCCGCTCCCAGGTGGCATATCTAAATTCTGTGGCCGAGTGTACAATATCGCTAGAACTGGTGAAGACTTCCGAGCATGTCTCGGTCTTGAACTCCAGTCTAAGAGCACTGTTGAGGCCGCCGTCAGAGTTTCCTGCTTTAAGTTTGGCTCCAAAGGAGTAACATCGGAACCCGCTGACCCGCTGCCTTTGATACCTGATGAGAAGGGTGACGACGATGATGATGACGACGACGACGATGATGATGATGAAGATGATGACGATTACGGCATCGTGGGGGACGATGATGATGATGAAAGTAAGTTTAAAACATAACTGTTAAACGTTCTTTTGCTTTCTCCTTCGTTCTCTTCTTTGATAGGTCTTTAAATTTTTGCGAATGTTCGTTCACACAAAAACAATTCACTTTTTTCAGGTGAACTAGACGCCGTCAACGATGTAGAAAGCGCGGACTACACAGGATTCAGTCTTCTAGGAGAAGACATATTAGGAGATCTGTTCGGATCAGGCGGTACCAAGAAAAAGAACCCCAATAAGAATAACAAAAAGCAAGCACCCGCTTCAACGACTACTAAGCGACCAAGAACGACTCGACGTCCTGCCAGAAAACCCAGTACAAGAACTACTACTCCAAAAACACCAAAGCCAACCACAGTGAAAGTCCGACCAGGCCGGCGGCCAACACGCAGACCAAGCAGGAGACCAACAAAGAAACCGACCACAGTTCAAGACATTCCTTTAACTTCCATTTTAACTAGTGCTGCAACATCGGCTAGTCCAGCCATTGTTCCAGTTACTGCGAAAATATCATCAATGGAACAAATCCATACGAGCTCTGTCAGTGATGAGACGTTCGAGCCAATCACGGGCAACAGAGTGCAATCTACCACAGTCAAAGGTGTGACCAATCTTGAAGACCCAGGTCTGCAAATGTCCTTAGCTCATATAACTGGTCAGCTTTCGTCTGTACCTGTTTTACCTCTTAACTCAGATATGACTGCAAAAGGTTCAAGTAAAATTGAAAATGAGGTCGCATATGAAAAAGTACAAGTGATAACTCCTAAGGCACCATCTGTAACAGAAGAGAAAAAAAATGACATGATACAAATAGTGCAATCTCTTGATTCTGTTGAGGAAGCGGTTCCAGAGAAAGAAACAATGAGCACTGACGAAAGTCGAGCATACAGTCAGTTTGGTTCAATTCGCGGAGGTTCATACGAGGGTCTCCGTTTGCCGAAACGGGACCAAAACGATGGATTCCAATTAGATGATCTAGATATTTTAGATCTGACTAATATTGGTGAAACAATAGGTGATCAGTTAGGTATATTTAATGGCAAGAAAAGGAAAAATAGACACACTATAGAAAAAGAGCCAGACTATTCAGAGTACCATGACGTTATAGATACAATGGGGGATGCGCTTTTGATGGCAAGAAATGATAAAGGAAACAATAAAGAAATTAATAAAGGAAATAAAAAAGCCAAGAAGGATAGAAGGAGACAAAACAAAATGATGCGAGGAGAGTGGTCTCAAGCATGACGTAAAATTAAAATAGTTAATAAGTAGTTTTAATAATTTATTTATTTTCTGATTTGTGTTTGATCTGTTTGTGTAAATAGACTTTTGTATGTGGTTATTTATTTATTTGGCATGACTGAACTTATTAAAATAAATCAATCCTCTTAAAATATTTTCACTTTTTTTCTTTCTATATTACTGTACCTATTCATGAATATGAAATATGAAAGCATCAGAGGTGCTGCACTCTTAGGTAGGTCTAACGTCTCAAATCATATATTAAAATACTTTGCTAAAATATATAATTTATTTTAATCTAGCTCTATCATCAGCACTTCAAGACCTTATCCAGAAAGAATTCAGTCACGCCTATAATTTCGAAATGATCACGGCTCGCGCTCATAAGCGCGTATGTAGACGCAATGTATTATAGGAACCATATATCACAATCATCACGTGATTGAATTACATTTTCTAGACAGGGTGTATAAGTGTGTAGCACCTTTAGTATAGAATAGCAAAACAGCCGGGTCTACAAATATGAAATTATTAGGACTTAGGTAGCTCTTGGTCCTTGGAATTATGCCATTTAAATGTAATCTTTTTAAAAGAATAAAATTTAAGCAATAAGAAACATAATCGGTTCTAGGTGAGTAATGAGAACTACGTATTACAATGTTATACGAATACTTATTGTCAAAGTGCCTAGGGTAATGTCATCATTTTGATAAATTAATTAGCTTTTATAATCGATAAACTTTTCACGAAAATCATTGTTTATAAGTATAGCATAGGTACCAGAGTTACCGCAGATACGTTGTCGACTTTTCAAGACTCTGTTCACTCTCCTTCTGAAAAGTCCGGTTACGTCTCAAGGAAAATACAGCGTTTAGATAGATAACTTTTATCTACTTGTCTATAATTTTGTAGTGAAATTGTATTAATGCAGCGTCTGGTTGGCAAAGTGAAATATTATAAGAAAGACAATGAACGTTCCGCGCAGGATGAAGGATTTAATAGCTATGAGGCGATAAGATTTGTCTGGTACCATCATTCGAGAAATAATATATAGGTTCAATTGTTACGCAGCGTTAAGACTTAAATAAATGTTATGATTACGACACAGTAGGTAATTTAATAGATATCGATGCAGGCCACGCATCCTACACTGAAAGTAGCAGGTATCGTTATATCGATTGAGCAACCACTTTCTCTGGCTGACATTAAAATTTAAAACTTGTTCCTGACAGTAGTGTGTTTTAAATAAACATAGTTAGAGACTGGTTAAATACTCTCAGTGAGTGGTCACACTTACGCTTGAAGCTGGTCAGGTCAGCGCGGCCGCTTTGTGTTTATTAATTGCACAAAATGGGCTCAACGGTTAAACTATTTTTATTAACACTATTTTACGCTTTTATTGTCCGGAAACATGTTGTTTTTGGTGAGTTTTTTTTAAAGAAATACGTTAATGTAGTAAGTTGACGAGCTATAAATCAATTAATTATTTTTAATCTTGTCTTGTAATAGGTGCACTCGAAACTTTGGATAATGAATACGACGTAATAAAATTCAAAGTTCCACATACGGTTTGGAAACAAGCGTTAAGACCAACGCCTCCAGTTTTGAAATCACCAGTCACTATAACACTGCCTATAAACGTGCAGGAAGACGAAAATGGAGTGGAAGATGACGAAGAAGATGAAGTGGCAGAAGAAGTATCAGTTGATGCTCCTATAGACAATGATGGTCAAGTTGAAACGCCAGTTCAAGACCCAGTAGTGCCTTCTGTGCAAGATCCAGTAGTGAACACACCAGCTACACCTCTACAGGGTGAAGTCCTACAGGATGTTCCTGGGCAAGTGATACGGTTTCCGTGTGCGTGTGTCGACGGACAATGTGGATGTTGCACGGGCACTATTCTGGAGAGATTAAAGATGAAGGCGTGCGGAAATATGACCTTTGTGCCGGAAGATTTTATATTCGATGTCAAACTAAGCGTCAACAATAACACTGTTGTTCGGAGAAGGGTTTCAGGTAAAACGAATGTAACCAATTATTACAAGCTTTATATTACTTTCACCTGTCTGTTGTCTGTCTGTCTGTCTGTCTGTCTGTCTGTAATCAAATCTTGCAAGTTTGATTTGACCCACTTCCCGGTTTCCAATTGAGCTGAAAATTTGCATGCGTGTGTAAATCGGATGACAATGCAATATTATTATGACATGGAGCTGATCTGATGATGGAGCTGGGAGGGGGCCATAGGAACTCTGTCATTAAACAACATTTGATTTGTCTTGACGAGTACGAGTGGATGCAAGATGGTAAGAATAATTAAAGCTTGTTTTTAAAAGTATTTTTAAAATTTCACTTGTTTTTATGTAGATACCTACATTTTCTTAGATACCTATACCTAACACAATGTTAATTATTTTTTTAGCTAGCGATCCGCCTCCGATATGCTTCAATCCAAGAAGAGCGCCGTTTGTTCGAGTATGCGCTGAAATATCAAACATCAGCGTTAAGAATAGGAATGCGCGAGCCTGTTTGGATATTAACGCAGACATCGGAGGATTTCAAATATATTCCGCGTCATTCAGATGCTTCAGGTAAACGATATTAATTATATTTTTTATAATATGATTTGATAATGAATAGCTTTACTTTGCGAAAATCCATGATACAGTAATTAATTTATCAATATTAAGTATTAATTCCGCTCTAATTTGTGACTCGCCCTTCCTTGTATGACTCTATGCAGGAAGGTGCTATGATAATTTAAGGTTAAACTAACAATTACTAATTTTTTTTTATATAATTTCAGCTTTGGATCATCAGGTCTCCAGACGGGTTTGAAACCTAAACCTCCATCCTCTGGTCCAAAGCCAGTGAGTCTGTTCGGGAATGGTGGGGAAGAAGAAGGTGGAATAATAGAGAATGCAGCGAATACAGTCTTAGGTGGAGGAGACGGTATTCTCGGAGGTGGGCAAGGTCTCCTTGGAGGTGGTAATGGCGGTGGAATATTCGGAGGCAACGGTGGAGGGTTGTTTGGAGGAAATGGCGGTGGTATCTTCGGTGGAGACGGAGGTGGCATTTTCGGCGGCGGAGATGGAGGTGGTGTTTTCGGTGGCGGAGATGGAGGTGGTATTTTCGGTGGCGGAGGTGGAAACGATGGCCCTCTTGAAGGAATCGGAGACGCAATAGGCGACTTTTTGTAGACGGCTGAAGTAGAATAGTTTAAGTCAATGCGTGATATCGAGTACCTATCTTAGTCATATTATTTATTTATTGTAACTATTTATTCAATCAAATAAACATTTTTAATGACAATGTTGTTTTTGATTTATAGCGAAGTTTGCATATATCCAATATCCATGTGAAAGTGGTCTGGCAATTACGTACAGTTCTTTGAATCTTTACCTGTCTCTTGCCGAACCGGTTCGATTCTGAGCATGCGAATTGGAGTGTCCACTTTATTCAGCTGACTGGCGCAGGCGCATCGTCGCGCGACATTAACCTTACCATGGTTTTTATCGCGCTATTTATTTTTATTGTCTTATCTTTACACAGCGTCTATTGCGGTAAGTCTTACTGTCATACAATTTCCTTCATTTAATAAATCACAATTGATTTGAACTTTCTTTGTTTTTAGACACGCATACATCGTCCATAAATCATACACAAACGTCCAATTTCTTGCCTGATCTTAAAGTGCCAGATGAGTTTTTGCTTTTGTTTGAACGTTTGAACAATAATTCGAGTGTTTCGAAATATGCACGAGCAAGACAATCGGCTAAACAGAATGACAGCTCTACCTCTTCCAACTCACGCCGATGCTCATGTTCTATGGGAGTGTGTAAATGCTGTACTGGATATTTGATGGACTTGATAAGACAGAAGGCGTGTATGAAAGTCACTTATCATCCTGGAGATTTTGCTTTTGATGTAGCGATGTCTTTGAATAACAGAGTTCTTTATGAAAACTCCATGTCAGGTGAGAATTTGGTAAATTTTATTTAATTAACTGATCATAACAGACTCTATAATTTTATTAATTTTCTAGGAAAAAATCCTCGACCAATTTGCATAAGTCCTCCAAGAATTTCCGCTTTGAAAGTGTGCGCAAAATTCTATAATGTATTTTTCCCGGGACGGAACTTTCACTTTTGCCTAGCAATGACAGGACAATGGCGACAAACTGAACTTTTCAACTATGCCTTCGATTGTTTGAGGTGAGCGCTTTTCTGTTTTCTATTTATTGTTTATTATGTAATCTAACTTCATTCTAATTATTATTCTAATATCGGGATTCTTTTATTTTATTGCGGTTTAGATAAAATTTAAAAAATATTAGAATTTGCGTAACATTAGATTACCATACATAGGGATCCGTCAATCAACTTTTTTATCGAACAAAAAAATGTGTATTATTTCAGGATGGGTGCTAATGGCATAGCGATGGTTGGTCCGGATGAAGGTGGTGGAATACCAGTACCGAATGTTCATGGCGGGGTTGATGCAGTCATTGATAGTGGTGTAGATGATATCGACGATTATGATGAAAACGTTGTGCGTTCGTTGCTCGGCGAGTTCTTCGAAGATGATGACGATGATGATGATGAAGATGATGATGATCGAAGATGAGTAGATTATGATGATTGATTATGAAATGAAAAGTATGTTTGTAGGTGTTCTAATAAACTAAACCTTGGGAACAAATTATCTAGTTTTAAGTTTGATATAGAATTAATATTATCTTATCGTGATTCACGCTTTAAAATTCACGGACCTTTCTGGTCTGTGCCTATGATAATGTTTAATTTTATTAAATTATTTATTAAATAATATATGCTTTTTAATTTTAGAAATTAATTCCTCTCCCTTTTCGTGGCTTTTTTTCCACATAAGATTGCGTCCCCAATGGACTTAGGTATAACTACCTACGTAACAGACTGCATTTTCATCTAGGTATATCTATGGCATATCATAGGTACATACGAATGAGATAGATCGCAGAGTCCGAAATATTGCACGACGCTCTCCAGTATACCTACCTATATATCCGTACTAATATTTTATAAATGCGAAGTTTGTCCGTCAGTCAGATACATCCACGCCTAAACCGCTGACCAATTTAGATGAAATTTCGAATACTTAGATATAGTTCAAGTCTTAGGAAAGGGTACAGGTTAGTTTTATGGCATTTTTTTATTTATTATTTTTTTTAATCGCACACGATAGAATTGCCTTAGTGCGGGTAACACCGCGGGACATTACTAGTAACTAACTTTAAATATTAATTAAGTGTTAATAAAATATTGCGAATCTGTGTATCTCTGATCATTACAGTCAGTGGTGGTGGAGTTTCACTAGAAAGTCCCGTAAGTGAGCGCGCGCGCATGCCACTGCATACAAATACATTATCAATACCTTAGCCTTAGTATATAGAAGGTTTGTTTGTCATTTGAATAGTGTCCCTAGAGCCGGTAGCTAACTAGGTTGAGCTCGCAAAATGAAAACGAAAACAACTGTTGCTTTTTTGTTTTTTGTGTTGTGTGTTACTTTTTGCGATGGTAAGTGATTTGACCTACTTTTATTAAAGTTATATTTTTATTAAAGTTTTTATTGTTAGCTTATTATTAAAATTTGCTTATTTTGATTAATTCAGCCATTAATTATTAGATAAAAAAGTTTTTTTAGGCACCTACATACGAGTGCTATAATAATCCAAAAAATTAAAATCGCTTGCTGATAATGTGAGACATTATTAGATAGAGTTTTCGGAATATAAATTACTTAATATTATTGTTATTCTTTTCTAGGTTTACAAAATGACGAAAGAACGTTTTTCAAGAATTCAGATAAAGTTATGGACGTGACAGATTTTTCTATATTTTACGACCTAAATACTAATGAGGTACTCAACTCAATTTAATCTCAATACAAATAAACCAAGTCCTTGCCATCCTTGCAACTTTATATTTTCAAATAATCGCAAAAACATTTTTTTTAAATGGATCAGCTCAGCTTATCTTGGTCAATTTGTATGCAACAAACTTTTTGTAAGACATTGACATAATTTGTTTTGTATAATAGGTACCTGCTCCTACACTTGTTAGGTATTTTATATTTGCATATTAATTGTACCCATGTTGTTTTTTTATGCCATTGAGAGGACACTGTATAATATCCACATACTAATATTACCAAGTGAATTAATTGTGGGGGTTGTGGAACAAAAAGTAATCCGCCATTTTGTAGCGGTGACCATCTTGGATTGATGTCCACTAAATGGGGCTAAGAACACTCACGACTAACTTTACTTTGAAACAAAAAAAACCTAGATCAAAATCCGTCCATCCGTTCGGGAGCTACGATGCCACAGACAGACACACACACACACACTCAAATTTATAACACCCCGTCGTTTTTGCGTCGGAGGTTAAAATGTGAATATATGTGTGTACCAGCGTGAGAGGTAACACTTTACGCTTAAACCGCTGAATCAATTCAGTGAATTTGGAACCTACATGTATAATTTAAGGCCCGAGGAAGGACATAGGATAGTGTTTATCCCACGGGATAAAACTGTTTTTAATTGATTTATGCGATAAGACCTCAATTGTTTACTTCTAGTTTAAACTATTTTTTATAATTTGGCATAAAATAAAGAGTTAGGGTGCCATGCGACCAGAAATGTGCTATGCTACGTGGCTATGGATGCATTTGATATCCACCAATCATATTCATTGGTGCACATAGCTGCATAGAACATTTCTGGTGGAAAAGCACCTTAATTCTATTCTATGTTTCCAGACGATAAGAAAAATGATGCCTCGTCCATGGTACAAGCCAGGGTGGTTACTCAGGCTGCCCTTTACCGGAGGAAAGTGTAACTGTGAAGGATTGCAGTGCAATTGCTGCACCGGAATTCGAATTGAAACATTCAAGGTTGATAGGAAAAGTAAGAAGAATTCTATTTTTCGTTTTAAGGTATTTCGAGGACATCAAAAGGGATCAAAAGCTCTATAACGCGAAGGTACAACCTTAGAACCCAGGCATTGCCAGGGATGCATCAATTAGATGTTTTATAAAAAATGCTAAGTAACATTAGTTAAAGAAAATATATAGGTACTGGACACATGATTTTACTTTGTAAATTTAATTAAATATCGCTTGAGATACAACGCACCCAAGTTTCTTGATGAGAGGTCGTGACGTCACAGCTCACTACTCGGCGGGAACATTTTGCATTTTATATTGAATTGTGACGTAACGCATCCCCTAAACTTATATAAGTACCTAATAGTTTTCTTTTTCAGCATGCGTGCTCCTGAACTATGAGCCTATAGAATCCCTTATAAATTTGGAGGTTCAGATGAACAATAATACTGTGATGAAAAACACCTATTCTGGTAAGTTTGATTTACTAATTCCATAGATATGTCACCTAAGTTTCCACAATGCTATGAATTTTTCAAAGGGCACTCACATTCGTAAAAAAATTCTTGAGGGTCCAGGGTACAATGTTGGTAACATAACGCCTACAATTTTTGGTTCGCTAAACTTTTGACCAGGATCTAAAATTTTGTTCTTGTATGTATGTCCAGAGCTTTTCTTCATAAAATTATAAGAAAATAATAGCAACCATGCAATTTTTTATAACATACCATTTAACACTCGTAAAAATAATATAGTACCTACCTACTATTCGTTTCCATGCATCCTTATTATGTCCTACCCTCAATAAGTATTTGTATAATTTCAGCGCGGAACCCTCCACCGTTCTGCGTACCGATTCCCGTGCCATACCTCCCTCCTGGACTAGTGGACATGTGCATCAGACTGTTTGATGTTAACGTCGTCGATCAGAAGCTTCACGTTTGTATGGACATGGACACTAGATTAGATATGGCTCCCGTACTGGTAAGATGCTACAATATTTTAATGGTTAAGTTTAGTATCCCAAACCGGAGGAGTACCTACAGGTTTCTTCCTCCAAGTGGGACCACCGCCTTAATATCCCACTTCTTCCATTAGTAGGAAACGACATGTAAAGGGAAAAAACAATAGATGCCAATGGGTCGACGTGTTGCTGGTTTATTTGCCAGCCTCCTTTAAGATAAGGAAAAAAATCCTAAGGTATTTAAAATAAGCACCGTAAGCATGTGTATACTCTCTGTAAGCTCATATTATATATTATTTAAAGATTTTTTCTATTTTACGGAGATTGTTTTTGCCATACAATTTTTTTTTCATGCTGGTTGTATTTATTGCAGATTCTTCACTTCGACTGCATGGACATGGGCCTAAGTGGAGTCAGCCTTTCAAAACCTAGCAGCTCTAACCTTCTACCAGGATCGGGAGGCGATTCTACATCCACTGATCCTGCTCAATTGGACGCTGATGTTTTCGACTCTGTTAACTTTGATAAAACCAATAAAACTATGTCAAATAATAAATAATAATTTAGTGATACAGTTTATTATAGTTTCTAAGTTGTGATAAGCTCAACGTAGCAAGAAAGTAGGTAAAAGAAGCGGAAGGCGCGGCGAACAGAGTAGGTAATCGGCCCGAAAGAAAATGTTGAAAATAAAGAATTATTATTGAATTAATGTGACTATCATTGAGAAAACTTAAGTGGACTAAGTTCAGTCCGCTCGTTGATCACGCGGCGTCTACCCGTGGCCCGTGGAGCACCTGCTGTTGACAACATGTGGACGCCGTGCAACGAGGCAGTGCGGAGTGTGTGCCGGGTGGCTTTAATCAGCTGTGACCTACGAATAAATAATAAGTCACTGTGACCTTAAATCATTCGAACAAGCTTTAGGGCCGAAACACATAACCGCGTTGCGTCGCCGCGCCGCTGAAATCGGCAGTTTTGCGTTGCGGTGTTGCGGCGTCGCGAAAAAGAGCGTTTTACTATCGTTTACTAGGGTAGGTAACAGATTTTTGATTTTTTTATTCGACTGATCGACTGGTCCATGCCAGAGACACGTCGATTCACAATAAAAAAATCAGAATAACTGGTACCCTAGCAAACAATAGTACCTCAAACGCTCTTTTTCGCGACGCCGCAACGCAAACTGCCGATTTCAGCGGGGCGGCGCCGCTACGCGCTTATGTGTTTCGGCCCTTAATGCTGCACTCGCACTATATGCGCCAAATGACTTGCCGAGTCGTTTGGCGGTGCAGTTTTGTTTATGCACGAATGTCGCCAAGTTTACCGGTCATTCGTCCATAGACAAAAGTTGTTCGTACATAGACAAAACTGTACCGCCGAACGAATCGGCGAGTCATGCGGCGCATGGTGTGCATGCAGCATATAATACTTTTGGTGAATGGTGGGGTTCTCATCCCTACTCCCAAAAACTCTTATATAATGCTATAGTGCGAAGCCATATGGACTATGGCACATTCCTTTTAAATACGGCAAATACAAATCCAATCCAAATGTCTGCGAATTATTTTAGGTGCCATGAAGTCCTCGCCAATCAATGCCATGCAGGTGGAATGTGTTGAACCTCCTATCCACCTACGTAACCAATTCCTCAGTGACAGATTCCTGTTTAAACTTTTCCAATTCTCGAATCACCCTCTAATTCCTAAGATTGAATTACTTTCCAGAAATTACAACTTTTCTGGATATATGCCTGAATATAAGATCCCTTGTATTGTGCGCAGCCTAATGAAAATTTACCAACTACCTTGCCCTGTCGTTCAGTCCACTTATAGTAATCCCCTTTCGGATATTCCATATCTAGCCCTAATATATACCCCTAAAATATTACTTGATTTTGGCATTACTAAAAACACAGATGATGCCCAAACAGCATTTCAAAAAATAATTCACAATGACTGGGACGGTTGGCTTACTATATATACAGATGCATCGAAAATGACCATTCCTAGGTATAAAGTTATTTTGAGTTTTAAATGTCCTCCACTTACAACTGTCTTTACTGGAGAAGCAATAGCAATTTTGGAAGCTATACTCTATATATGGTCCCATAAATTAGATAAAACCATAATTTTTTCAGACTCTAGGAGTTGTTTAGAGGCAATCCTAGCTAACCCATTTAAAACTAGGAATAGAACTCCTATTATTTTTAAAATCAAGGAAACATTACATAAGTGTCATGAAAGTGGTATAAATGTTGTTCTGGCATGGATTCCGGGACACATGGGGATTCCAGGAAATGAGTCAGTTGATTCATGTGCAAAACAGGCAGCAAACATTGGGAATTTAGACCATTTTAAAATTTATCCATCAGACCTTGCTTCATCCTGTCAACAAAATTTGTTAAAAAATTGGGAAATGTTTTGGCACAAATCAAAATCTCTTAAAGGAAAATTTTATGGCAACCTCCAACCAACAATTCCTACAAAACCCTGGTTCTTTAAATTCAAAAACAATCGGAAATGGGTTACATCTACCATCTGTCGACTGCGGCTGGGTCATTCTTGTACTCCGGTATTCCTTGCTAAAATTAGGATAAGGGACAGTTCTTTATGCGAATGTGGACTTGATGAGGGCACCGCGGAGCACATATTTTTCAATTGTCCAAAATCTCTCTCCTCTTTTTACGATTACCTCCCTCCTGATATCCCCCGTCCTGTATCCCTAAATAACATATTGTCTTTAGTTTTTACTCCTTTTGTTTATATCCTAGCTAACTTTATCCAAATTAACAAGATTAAACTCTAATACTTGTAGGTATATATATATATTTGTGATTTGTCTTATAATATAAGGTATACGGTATATATCTTAATATTTATACTAACATGTTATGGTGGACCTAGCAGAGGTTTTTATTAAAAGATTTTTATTTGTAAACACGACTTGTTTATTCGATGGTAGCTTATAGACTACTTTACATGGAGTGTCATGAATATGCTATGGTATAATAAGGTAGGTACATACATATATGAGATGTAGGTACTACATCTGCCTACCCCTTAAAAATAATTTTTTTTTATAGTGAAAAAAAATTAAAGATAACAATGCAAAAAATATAAAGAAGTAATTAAAGAATACAATACAAAAAAATAATAATGCAAGAGCAAATATATTAAAAAAATTATAAAGTTTGTTTTATTTTAGTTACAATTATGTTACAAAATAGTGAAACATTGCTGAAAATAGGCACATGAAACATGAATAAATGTAAATAAGTGTAAAATTTAATATAAAATGAGATACTTTAAAAACAAACTATATTTGTATACAAACAAAAGTACCAGTGGTAAGTACTAAGCAAGTTGATAATGAAAGAATTTGTCCTTGACCTTGTGTGTGCCGCGTCTATTTTTAGATACGAACCGCTCTTAAACCTTACGATATGATTTTGCGCGGGCGCGTACGTTTTGTTAGACGGCACTTGATTGACAATAGCACTTTTGAACTTCACTTACACTGTTAGCACTGACTGTTTATTGATTGATGGATAAATGCTGGTCGCTTGGCGCGGTGGTGCTCGTAGTACTTCCGGTGAGTTAGCTCGTGCTGCGACCGCGAGTCTCTCGATGCGGTGATCGACTGCGGCTTTGATTCTCCTTTTGCAGTAGCGCCATCCCAAGTAGACGACGCCGAGGGAGATTGTGGCAGCCACCACCACGACGGCAACAAGCGACATGGTGTGGCTGTTGTTGGTGTCCTCCAGCTTTGCGTGGTTGGGCGCTCCGCCAGCGGCGTTCTGCGCCACAATGTTTGTCTTGCCAGGTTGCTGACCCATGATGAAGATCGATGATTGAGACAAGATGATGCTGGTTTTAGATGATGAACTCGTCAGCGTATAGCTTGTGGCGAGAACCTCGTAGGCTCCCGAGTGGTGTTGCCAAAGTGACTGTCGAGTGAGGACTGAGTAGCAAGTATTGCTAAATAATGAATGGCAGTATGGGAAGAAATCATATTACGACTTCTCGCGAAGTGTTATAGGTATAGGATGAAGAAGTTCAGATAACAAACTTAATGTGACGAATGGGATATGGGACGAAGAACATCACATGTCGAATTTGACCGTCTTCTTAACGACTCGGCCGGATCGGGTTGTTGTGGGATTGTTCTCGGCGGACGAGCTGGGAATGTTTTCTTGTGAAGCTGTAACATGATCATCATTAGAGATATAAGCAGGTTTGAGCCTATCCAGCGTTATAGCGACATCCCGAGAACCCATTTGAATACGATAGTACTTAGGTGACTTAGAAATGATTTTGTAGGGGCCCTCGTAAGGTGGAGTTAACGATCTTTTGTTTTCTCGCCTGACGAAAACGTAGTCTCCATTTATAAGATCTTCGTGTATGAAAATCTTGCGATGATCCTTTTGTTGCCGAGAAACTGGCTGTAGAGAGGCCAAAGTTTCCGTTAGCTTGATGGTATACTCTGCATCGTTTGTTGAAGTACCTTTTGTATGCGCAAAAAAATCTCCGGGGAGTCGGATAGATTTTCCGAAGGTAAGTTGTGCTGGGCTAAAACCGCTGTCTTTTTTGATACACGATCTTAACCCCAACAGCACAAGAGGTAATTCACGCACCCATTGTGTATTATCCTTGCAACGTGCGATGATTGCTGCTTTAAGAGTGCGATGAAAGCGTTCAATTTGGCCGTTTGCCTTAGGGTTATAAGCTGTGGTGTGTATTTTCTCTATACCTAGTCTATTTGTGATTTGATGAAATAGCTGTGACTCGAACTGTCGACCTTGGTCTGTAGTGATTTTTTCCGGGCAGCCATATCTTGAAACCCAATACTCTATGAATTTTGATGCGACCGTTTCTGCTGTAATGTCTTTTGTGGGTATGACCTCTGGCCATTTTGCTACCCTGTCTATGATGGTTATACAGTATGTGAAGTCTTCCGATGGAGGTAATGGTCCTACGATATCTATGTGTACGTGTTCGAATCTATTAGAATGCTCAAATTCACCAAGTGGAGTGCAGGTGTGTCTCTGCACTTTTGATTTCTGGCACGGTATGCAGCTTTTCACGTATTTAGCTACATCCGCATTCATACCGGGCCAAAAGTATCGTTGTGTAATAAGACGCCGCGTAGCTGCGGTGCCTGGGTGGCTAAGTACGTGTGTACTAGATAACGCTTTTTCTCGGAACTCGGCCGGTAGGTAGAGTCGAGCATGTGAAGTTGATGTTTCGAAGACAAGTTGATTGTTGCAAAATGGAACTTGTAACGAACTAAACTTCAAATTAGGTTTGTCTCTGAGATTCGAAAGTTCTTTATCTTCGATTTGGCTTTTATAGAGTCGCTCGTAATTGAAGATAGTAGGCATTTGAATTTCTTCGACTAGTCTAGAGAGTGCATCGGCTGCACTGTTGTCTTCACCTTTAATGTATTCGATATTGGTCACGAATTGAGAAATGAAATCTAGTTGGCGTAAACGTCTTGGAGTGTCAGATTTCGATTCCTTTTTGGTTAGCGCGTATGTTAGTGGTTTGTGATCCGTGAGAACTGTTACTTCCCGGCCTTCGACTGTATAGCGGAAGTGTTTAATAGCCATGTAGATTGCTAAAAGCTCTCTGTCATACGTACTATATTTTGATTGCGCACTGCTTAGTTTTTTAGAGTAGAATCCGATAGGTTCCAAAACTATGTCGGGTTTGTTTACAACTTGATGTAGTGCGGCGCCTACGCAGGTACCGGAAGCGTCCGTCGTTAGGACTAACCTTGCCGATGGGTCTGGATGATGTAATGTGACGGCGTCGCAGATGTGTTGTTTACATTTGTTGAAAGCATCTATTGATTCTGCAGTCCAAATGATTTTGGTCTTGTCGTTTTTCTTAGAGTTGTGTAGATAACTGTCCAATAGATGTTGCGAATCGGCGGCATTAGGTATGCTGCTCCGATAGAAATTAATAAGTCCGAGGAAACGTCTTAATTGCGCGACGGTTTCGGGTTGCGGGTACTGTGTGATAGCTTGCACCTTCTCTTGGTCTGGTTTAATACCATCGCCGGTCACACGATATCCTAAGAATGTTAGTTCTGTTTTACCGAATTCGCATTTACTTGTGTTTATGGTGATGCCATACTGGTCTAAGCATTTAAATACCTCTGCTAAATCTACCATGTGTTGTTCCGTGTTTTCGGACGCTACCAGTATGTCATCTAAATAACAGAATGCGTTCTTTGCGTTGACTACTTTGTTGATGAATCTTTGAAAACTCTGAGCAGCGTTACGTAAACCGAAACCCATTTTTGTAAACTCGAACAACCCAAAAGGCGTGATTATTGCGGTTTTGGGTATATCCTCTGTAGCGATAGGTATGTGGTGAAACGCGCGTTGGATATCGATTTTTGAGAAGATTTTTTTATCTCGTAAAATGAATGTAAAATCTGTAAGACGCGGGATCGGGTAACGATCTGGTTCCGTAATAGCGTTTAAGCGTCGGTAGTCGCCGCATGGTCGTAATTCACCATTTTTCTTACTGACTACGTGTAGTGGATTCGCCCAAGGACTGGTGGAGGGTCGGCACACCCCTATCTCTACCATGCGTTGGAATTCCTCTTTGGCAGCTTTATATTTTGCCGGGTTAAGAGGGCGGGCTTTTTCATATACGGGCGGACCGTTGGTGAAAATATGGTGAACGACGTCGTGCTTGGGAATTTCCTTGTGGTTCTCTTTCTGAGTTAGGGTCGGGTGCTTTATGAGAAGTTGATGATATATATCGTTTGTGTTGACAGATTTGATAGATTGTATGTCTTGATCAACATTGATTTGCGCTATTCTGTGTAAGTTGGTAATTTTATCGACTAATTTCCTGCCGTGGAGGTCAACCATTAGTTGATTTTCGGCCAAGAAATCAGCTCCTATTATGGCATGTCGAACGTCTGCTTGAACAAAAGTCCAACGTAGTGCGCGTCGCAACCCTAAATCCAAGGTGAGTGTTTTTTCCCCATATGTTGCTATAGGCGTGCCGTTAGCTGCGTAAAGTGTGTAATCTGTTTGCAGTGGTTTGCGGCCTTTATGTGTAAATGGTAATATCGATATGTCAGCGCCAGTGTCGATTAAAAAACGTATACCGGTTTTGAGATCGCTGATGCAGAGGCGATATGATGGGTCGACACCAACGCTCGCCGCTCGTGGTGTCGGTTCTAGTTTAAAGACCTTTGACTGCACCTGTTATCGCCGCACTTCTTAGCTTGGGTACCGTATATGTAATGGTAATAGCATTTGTAGTCAGTGTCGCCTGGTTGAGCCTGTTGTTGTCTAAACTTATAATAATTATTGGTGGATGAGCGCGACCGTGACCTTGACCGATTGTTATTGTCGTTAGCTTGACGCTCTCCGCTGCGTCCGCGGGATGTATTAAGCTGGTTAAGCTTACGGTTTAATGTAGCAATCTCGGTGGTGATCGCGTCTAATTTTTGTTCCAAATTGTTATTTTCTTGGGTTTGGTCTCTAGCTGTTAATTGCGGTGGTTTACTCACTGCGAAGACTGTGGGACGAGAAGCTTCCATAATTTTGTCTGCAATGCTGGCCACTTGGTCAAGATCAATACCGCTGCAGGCAGTGAGGACTGCCCTTACTGTGTGTGGTAGCCTCCCTAGCCATAATAGTCTTAGTGTCTCTTCAGGAATCAGCTTATTTTTGCTTAGTTCCCTCATGTTACGTAGGAGCTGGGTGGGCTTTTTGTCCCCTAACTCTAATTCTGTGAGAAGCTGTTGAAGTTCGTAAGTGTCTGACTGTGAGTATGCGGATATGAGTCTTTCTTTGAGAGCTACGTATTTATCTTTATCGGGTGGGTTATCGAGAATGTCGCTTACCTGGCTCAATTCATCTCTACTTAATCTCGCGATGAGCAGCTGGTACTTGTGAAGATCGCTAGGCCGTTGTGGGTCGACGATGGCTTCAAAGTGGTGAAACCACAGGCGTGGTTTGGTTGACCAAAAATCAGCGATTCTGGATTTGACGGTGATGACGCCAACAGGTTTCTCGTCGAGTGCAGCAGGCGAAGGGGCGCCGGGCGGTGAAGCATTGGATGGGCCGGCACCATCGGCCTGTGGGCCGGTGGCAGCGTTAGGCTGCACAGGCGGGTAACGGGTATAAACCCATTTGCGGCACTTGCACTATATGGTCTGGCATTGTTTATAAAAAAAAATGTCACTTCACTATAAAACAGTCCACTTTACACACGAGTTTATTATTAGTATTGATACTATTTAATTATTTGCGATAACGTCTCTAATTTTACCCGATTATTTTGATTTTAACTTGCGTCGGGGGTCACCAATATGGTGGACCTAGCAGAGGTTTTTATTAAAAGATTTTTATTTGTAAACACGACTTGTTTATTCGATGGTAGCTTATAGACTACTTTACATGGAGTGTCATGAATATGCTATGGTATAATAAGGTAGGTACATACATATATGAGATGTAGGTACTACAATGTTAACACATAATATAATATTATATTGCATGTTTTTTTTTTTTTTTTTTTTTTTTAATAATATGGCAACATGTGCATTTTGCCAGTGTCGAGTAAAATTCGTGAATGTTCACGGGATATTAAATTATGGTCTCCACTTTCGTGTTTTGCCAGTGTCAAGTTAAATGTTATTTTTTAAGTAATAAGTTAGTTAGTCAGGTCAGAGTCAGAGTGAGCTTAATAGCTCGTCTAGTCACGTGAGTCTTCCAGTAAAATGGGTGGAATTTTACTGAAAGTTCGGAGGAGTTTTGGAGGGGGCACCAAAATTCATATTTCAGCACCATATCACTTGCCTACATCTGTGCACATTCAAAAACACTTAACACGCAATATTCCACCATTATTACACGCTAACAATCAAATTCTACACGATTATTAAGCAAAAGACGTGGATCTAATGATATGATCAAGGCTTGCCGCCAAAAACTCCTATATTGCATGTATTATATATATTGTGACGTCTCTTTTCAGGTACTCAACTCTGTTGTGGCCTCATAAAACTGGTCATATTTTTATTTAACTGATAAAACTCCTTCGTTTATTTTTCTCTCTATCCACGGCGACATTGGCAAATTGTGGCAATGCTACATCAACGGGCCATTAAAAGAAGTTGAAGTTACTTTTGGTGAAATTGAATTTGGCAAATCCATAATATATTATGATATTATTCTATTCTTATTTTATGGCTAGAGAACGTGCTATAGCACCACAACTTTGCCAATGACTCGTGGAAAGATAAACCACCATATATTATGATAAATGATCCAGCCAAAAAAAAAACCTTACTATCAAATAAATGTCACTGTCAAAATGTCTACACCGCTGTCAATGTCAACGTCAAGTCAACGAGAATGTCAAAAATCATTGCAATTTCGGCTCACGGCTCGGCATTTTGCTGATTTTTTAAAATAAATTATTTAAAAATCAAATCATTGATCGTTTATTTATCGTATGATAATTATTTTCCACATACAAAATGACCGATATGGAGGAATACTTTGGAAGTGAAGGGTATGTGTACTTATTGATACTTTGGTGTTCGAATGTTCCGCGTATCATTTTAGCTAGCCAAAAATCTATTACTTTTCTCGTTTTTTTCTGTTTGATTACACTCATATTTATTTCAGAAGACTAGATGCAAACCCACCTGAAGTTACCTACAACTGGGTCGACATCACTGCGGATTTCTTTAAAAATATTCAAGGTAACTATTTCTACACTCGTCTTTCATGCATTTTGAATGATCTACAATCAAACCAGATCGGCACTGTGTGAACAATGACCAGCATGGTGCCGGATTTATGCATTAGTAACTACTTACCATAATATAAGTGGCTATCTGCTTGTATATTTACCTCTAACATAAAAAGCATTTCCTCCTCAGATCTCCAGCTTGGTGAACTCCTTCACGATGGGCAATTGTTTGGTCTATTTGAAGCGATGTCAGCCATTGAGATGATGGACCCCAAGATGGATGCCGGAATGCTGTGCAATAGAGGACATGCTAAACCTTTGAATTTCCAACAAGCTGTTGCTGTAAGTTGAATGACTATAATTCTTATCTATCATCTGGCTATTCAGTCCGTATCAACCCACTTTTGGGTATAGGCCTCCTCTTGGTCCCATCTCACCTTCCAATCCTGTGTGAGTCTCATCCAGTTTGTACTGAATCATGCATATATCTTAAAAAAGCTATAATATGAATAATAATTCTGAGGTTGAAAGCATAAGTGCATACAAATCCCATTTTGATAAATGTTGTTTTGCTGTTTCTTTCATAATTTACTTGGTTCATAGAAATCCTCCTACTCTGCCTTTGTGCCACTTTGACCTTTTGAGCTACCCTTATGGGCTTATTTATTTCACTGCTAAAATTATTAATATTGATTATTTCATTCCAGGCTGGTAAACTAAAAATAGGTGCAGACCTAAAACCAAAGGAGCTAATTGGCATCATAGACGCAACAATGGCCTGCATAGTATCCTGGCTAGAGGGCCACTCGCTCGCTCAAACTGTCTTCACAAACCTCTACTTGCATCAACCCCACTCTATCATAAACAAAACACTCAAAGCTTATTGTATTGCTGTGTATAAACTGTTGGATAGCATCAGGGATTGTATTAATAAGTAAGTAATTTAATTAATGTTGTTTTTTAACCCCCGACGCAAAAACGACGGGGTGTTATAAGTTTGACGTGTCTGTCTGTCTGTGTGTGTGTCTATCTGTGGCATCGTAGCTCTGGAACGGATGAACGGAATTTGATTTTTTGTTTGAAAGTAGAGTTAGTCGAGAGTGTTCGCCATGTTTGGTGGAAATCGATCCAAGATGGCCGCAGCTACAAAATGGCGGATTACTTTTTTGTTCCACTACCCCGGCAATATGGGTATCAAGTGAAAGGGCTTATTAACAATATAAATACAATGCAATATAATAAATTTAAAATCCAAGATGGCCACCACCACAAAATGGTGATTTACATATTGCGTTGGGGTTTTTTAATTTTTTTTATTTAATTCACTTGTTAACCTTTTTCATGAGTACACTAGTGTGGTGTACTAGTTACTTTGTAATAAAGATGACTTATGATTAATCTAATTCAATACCTTAGTATGCAAAATGCTTAAAAGTTTTGGTAGTAAATTTGTGATTTTGCTCTTCTATATAGTTATAACCCTTAATGCATGCATATGCGGGAGGGCGGGTGGTGCACTCGGTGGTGGAATTAATACTAATTACTATTTTGGTAATGTTTGAATTCCTCGTCGTCTCTTAAAACTTAGTTAGACTCACAAATTTAGAGTGGAATTAACACTAAATATTAAATAATAACTAATAATTGTTTGTAATAACAAAGCAAAATAAAATTTGTATATAAAAAATAAACTAATTCGTAGTCATTTTTAGGGCTTTAGTATTTGAAGAAGAAGATTTCCAACCAATGAGCTATGGATACCGTCTCGGCTCCAATCCTCAAACAGGCAACTCTTATGATGCTTCTCTAGAAGTTAGCGAACAGAAGTGCATCTCTATGCTTCGGGAGAGAGAAGAGGAGCTTAATAAGAAAGCTAGGGGTGGGGAAGATGAGGTAACGGATATTTTTTATAGTTATTATTATACATTACTAGCTGCACCCAGCGGTTTTACCCTCTGTACTTATGTAGCCTATGTGTTATTCCAGGGTCTAAGCTATCTCTATACCAAATTTCAGCTCAATCGGTCCACATGTTTAGGCGTGATAGAGTAACAAAAATACATCCAGACATCCATTCTTACAAACTTTCATGTTTATAATATAAGTAAGATTAATATACATGTAGTCTGATAATGTATACTAAACAACAGTATGAAGTAGTTCATTGTGGCAAATGAAAATTTACTTCATTTTGTAAGCCTAACATGGATACATCTCTTTGTAGTTGACTGTACCATCAACTTATTTGTATTATTTACAGATGAACATTCTCTGGTCAGCATTAGCAGCTCGCATCCGTTTCACTAGAATGTTCTACCAAGCTCTACTCCTGATCACTAAAAGGGACTCACAATCTGGAGCCGATTGTGTGGCACTCTTGAATGGTTGCTCTGAAATGATGAAAGTTATCATCAAGACTTCTTGTATGGGGACGCAGCCTGTTGAAAATTGTGAGTTGTAATATTTACCTTTATTATACCTTTACCTTTATCTGTGATGGAAACATACATTTACATTTTAGGAAACCTCACTTGTAGCAAAATACACATAATATGTGGTACTGGATATATTTGGTGAAATTCTGTATGCACTGCACCAACGCTTCTTACACAAGAGTCATAAGATGCTAAGACTCAGCCCAGTCATTTCACTAGCCTGCTAAAGAACAGTATTGTTTGTACATCACTGCTCTGGCAGTAGAATGGCTGATGAGTCAACCTACCCCCAGTAAAATAACTAATATGTTTTTGAGAGCCATAGGGTCGTTTCACATCTGACTGAAGAAGCGTCGACGGATCAGAAGTTGTATGCTCGACTCACTAGCGCATCATGGGTTAAATGTAAAAGGTTGCATAATTTATTTCTGGCGTTATGCGACTCGCGACCTTATCCTGTACTCGACGCTTTTTCCGTCAGATGTGAATCGACCCTTAAAGAAACTATGGGTGACTTCTGATAACTGTTCATTATCCCACAACTTATTTCTTCCAGCGGACTCCCCAAATCCGATGGGTTTCGAGCCTCTAATCAACCAGCGCCTGCTCCCGCCGACGTTCCCCCGCTACACTCGCATCAAACCTCGTGCTGAAGCGTTGCAGTACTTCGACGATCTAGTCACGAGGCTGCGACGCGCTTGGAAGATCACGTCCGCTACTAACTTTCATACGGCTTTGGTAAAAAGACTTATGAAATACTAGCTGTGCCTAGCGGTTTTACCCGCTGTTCTATAGCCCGTGTGTTATTCCAGGGTCTACGCTACTTCTATACCAAATTTCAACGCAATCGGTCCACCCGTTTAGGCGTGAAAGAGTAACAAACACACATCCAGACATCTATTCTTACAAACTTTCACGTTTATACTAATAGTAAGATGATGGTTTTTATACACTAAAAACCACCTTAACCGTTTTGACTATATTCCTAAGTTTTGCTTTGTCGCATAAAAACACGACTGAGACATTCTCTTCTTAGTTTTTGGTAGGGACGCGTGACGTCACCAACTGGTACAAAATGTACCAGAGTTCAGCCAGTTACGTTACGACCAAGCTACTTTAGTCCGTTGTACCAGATTGGTTTTTTTATCAAATTTACAGAGAAAAAAATATGTACCCAATATTTTTCAATAACCTACTTGATGGACAAAACTTAGTTAACATCCCTTTGTTAAAAAAATAAAAGCACACCTCAAAATAAATACTTTACGGTATCCTCTTCTAAACTAAAATATTTTTTTTACAGGACTTCTTCATGGAGTTCAGTCGTCAACGAGCATGCATACTCTCTCGCTCAGCGTTACAACTGCTATATCTGTCTCCCTCCCCCGCCAACACGGCGTCGTCCGCCGGCGCCGCGCCGCGACCTCATCAAGCTTTCGTCGATATACTAAGGGAGTCTATACGAGGCTTCGTCAACCCACCAACGTTGGCTAAGAACGCTGCCACACCACAGGTTAGACTTCTACAGTTATTTATTTAGGCTTTTTTGTTCAAAGTTGGAAAAAGAAATATACAGACTGAACTGAATAAATATATGTTCAACTAATACAATACAATACAATAGAATAATACTTTATTGCGAACCTGGTTACAAGAAATTGTTTCATAAGTAGACAATACGCATAAAGCTAAAGGTATACAATCGGCGGTCTTATCGCATAGAGCAATCTCTTATAGACAACCTGGTTGGAAGGAATATTGAGAACATGTATAGAGGCGGTGTGCAATACTTCTGGAAATAATGTTATATATACACAATTTATGTTTACAATATATGTACTTGTAAATATAAAAATAATATACCTAACAAAACAGAATAAACTATAATAAATATATATTATTACCTTTATAGTATAATTAAAAGTATAACAAATAATAATAACATAAATAAATATGATACATAAATTACTATAAATACATACCTACTTTATTTAATATATTAAAATGAGCAAACTGTGCATTTTTATGCAACGGAAGTCAGATAATGTTCTTGTACTAGTTTTTTAAAAGAGTCAATAGATTTAGCTTGTCTTATGGACACTGGAAGAGCGTTCCACAGTCGAACGGCTCGGACAGAGAAAGATTTGTCAAAGTGTTCAGAACTAGGAAGAGTGTTCCTCAGTAATCTTGTGTATGTAGAGCGCAAGTTAAACGCGTGCCCCTGATTCGCGTGCGCTGTGCCCTAATTTCTAACAACAGGGTTCGAATCACTTATGGTTTAACCACGCTAACTGTGATTGTTTTCTTTGGTTAACAAATTACTGGGTCATGTCGCGAAGGAAAAACCCTTACATATTCTTCAAAGCATAAAGATATTGTTCTCAAAAGGTGGACCGACCGTGCGATGCATTACATCGCATAACAAAAATACATGCATTAGTTTCGTACATGTTATATAAATTACCGCACTGCACGCGCGTTCTCGAACGGAGTGTGCGTTAGTTCATATAAAATGTATGCATGGGGATTTTTGTTATGGGGTGCGGCTCGATGTAGTTTCCGCCAACCTACATGTAGAGTCCAGATTCAGATAATATAGCTGTGTATATATTTATTTATTATCTTTAAAATGATCTTCCAGTCTCGTGAATACGTGGAAAAGTTCCTGTCGCGCTGTGTCCGTCCGTTCGCCGTGTTGCTGCAAGTGTGCGGACACAACCGCGCGCGTCAGCGGGACAAGCTGGCCTTGTTGCTGGATGACTTCACTGCTCTTCAGGAAGAGGTAACTTATTATATAACTAGTATCTAGCTTGTATCTATCCTAAGAAAGTAAAGAGATTAAAATTCTCTAGGGAAGATAGGTAATCTCTATTGGATTCATGTCAAAGCGACTCTTGGAGTTGCTTACTGTCAAATTTTGATAGAGTTAAAAGAAAGACTGCGACACGACAGTGATGCCAAAGCAATTTGGATACAGACTATAAATTAATGTAGATTGCTCGTACTCATGTGGTACCAACTGCAGTCTTTATTGAAATGACGGTATTCCAGGAAAAGGTGATATTTATTGTGGTCATGACCAGTTTTTGAAATTATAAACATCTATTTTCCAGGCAGAGAACGTAGACGCAGTACTGAGCGGCGACAATAACGGTTCTGGTGCCCCGAGAGCTTGCTTCGGAACATGGGTGCTGTACCACGTGCTCCGAGTCATGATAGCTTACCTGCTGTCTGGCCTCGAGCTGGAACTGTACAGCGTGCACGAGTATCATTATATATTCTGGTACGTTACTGTTACAATACTAAGCTTGCTTCGGAACATGAGTGCTGTACCACTGCTCCGAGTCATGATAGCTTACCTGCTGTCTGGCCTCGAGCTGGAACTGTACAGCGTGCACGAGTATCATTATATATTCTGGTACGTTACTGTTACAATACTAAGCTTGCTTCGGAACATGAGTGCTGTACCACTGCTCCGAGACATGATAGCTTACCTGCTGTCCGGCCTCGAGCTGGAACTGTACAGCGTGCACGAGTATCATTATATATTCTGGTACGTTACTGTTACAATACTAAGCTTGCTTCGGAACATGAGTGCTGTACCACTGCTCCGAGACATGATAGCTTACCTGCTGTCCAGCCTCGAGCTGGAACTGTACAGCGTGCACGAGTATCATTATATATTCTGGTACGTTACTGTTACAATACTAAGCTTGCTTCGGAACATGAGTGCTGTACCACTGCTCCGAGTCATGATAGCTTACCTGCTGTCCGGCCTCGAGCTGGAACTGTACAGCGTGCACGAGTATCATTATATATTCTGGTACGTTACTGTTACAATACTAAGCTTGCTTCGGAACATGAGTGCTGTACCACTGCTCCGAGACATGATAGCTTACCTGCTGTCCGGCCTCGAGCTGGAACTGTACAGCGTGCACGAGTATCATTATATTAAATTTATTCTGATATTGTATACTATGCTAGTCGTACATGTATAACTCTGGCGAGGAAGTCCTGCAGCCCATAGCACGGGTCTAGAGCCTTGTTTGGGTTACAGGTTTCTCTAAACATTCTGTATTCATGTAATGCATTTTTACTGAATAAATGTATTTATTTATTTATTTATATATTCTGGTATGTTACTGTTACAATACTAAGAGGTACATTGCATAATATAATTATGCATATCTTACTTTGCGAATAAATATATGAATGATGTCAAAATTTGATCTATTTATACATAATAGAGACGTTGCTCAAAACATTATAACGGTGTCCTGGCACGATTTTCAGTAAAGACTAGAAAGGGCAGTTACCTTGCCCACTTCAACGATATTATGTTTTGCAATATCCACTAGTGTAGCAAACGTCTATAGGCAATGGTAACCGCACTCCATCAGTTCGTTTGCTTGTAGACACGCAAGCCTAAAAAGTGTCCTAAATAAGAAAGGTCCATCTAAAACAGGCTTCATTCCAAATTTCAGGTATTTATACGAGTTCTTATACGGCTGGTTAGTGTCAGCGCTCGGTCGTGCGGAGGGCCTTATCAACGAGAGTGCCAAGCGAGCCGGCGACGCTAAACGGAAGGACAAGAAGCAAAAGAAAAAGGTGAAACCGTACGCCAGGGAGGGACTCATGTGCCAAGTGTTGCAGAATATGTGCGGGGGATTTTATAAGGTAGTTTTCTTTCAAATTTATAGTGCAAAAGTATTCAAAGGGATGATCAATTACTCATTGGCCTTGAATGAGCCTATGAGCCGAGTGCTTTTCTACGTGGTTGTAGCCACTTGACTGGTCTATATAAAGTCTTTGAAACCAGTATTAACATTAATTATTTCCATTCCTAGCGCTTATATGGTTTCTTTTCTTCCCACAGGCGTTAGTAGCGTTCAAGTTGCAAGGCAAGATCCGTCAGCCTCAGTCGGAGTTCGACAACGAGGCGGTGCGGTACAAGCACCGGTTCGCTCCACTCTCCGTCATCACTCCTCCGCAGGTGCACTATCATGAGTTCTGCGAGATGACACAACCGTTGCAGTAAGTACTCAGCTAGTATATGAGGACAGTTGCAAGGCAAGATCCGTCAGCCTCAGTCGGAGTTCGACAACGAGGCGGTGCGGTACAAGCACCGGTTCGCTCCACTCTCCGTCATCACTCCTCCGCAGGTGCACTATCATGAGTTCTGCGAGATGACACAACCGTTGCAGTAAGTACTCAGCTAGTATATGAGGACAGTTGCAAGGCAAGATCCGTCAGCCTCAGTCGGAGTTCGACAACGAGGCGGTGCGGTACAAGCACCGGTTCGCTCCACTCTCCGTCATCACTCCTCCGCAGGTGCACTATCATGAGTTCTGCGAGATGACGCAACCGTTGCAGTAAGTACTCTGCTACAATATTAGGGTTTTTCCTATGTAAGGCAATACGGGTGGTGTCGCTTAATGACAGAATAGTGGCTCATATTAGAATTAGGACATAGGAATCCGGGTCGACCAATTGCTAGATGGATCGATGACATTAGGAGAGTGGCGGGAAATGAATGGATGAGAGCGGCAAGGGACAGTGAAGAATGGCATAATCAAAGGGAGACCTATGCTCAGCAGTGGGCTATTGAAGGCTGATGATGATGATGAAAACAATACAATCAGATGGTCCAACTGATGGTGAGCCGATACTGTCTTCTATAGCCGTTTGCAACACCAGTACATTTGGAGAAGTTCTGTCGATCAAGTTGACAGGATAAAATACCTCTCTACCTGGCATTACTGATTATTCGGAACACCACTTGGGGATACGGTTTTGTCCAGTGGGTGATAACTATAGCCACGGTCGAAGCACAGTCATATTTGTATCTACAGATGTACGTAGTAAGTTCATATGTAAGTAATTTTACAATGCTTAGCTTTTCAACATTGCAATGTTTTTATATCAATAAATTAATTCTAATACATTTTCGGCGGACAAATGTTTAGGGAACCAGGGGATAACTTAAACCAATAGTCTAGGTTTTTCAAAGTCCATCATTACTATCTTAAGGGGCTGCGCAGACGACAGACTATCCATGACGCACTTTTTAGTCTGTGAAAATAGAACCTATGCAATTATATGCAGTAACGCACACGACGCCGGCGCACAAATAATCCGTGTAATGCACTAAACGTGCGTCGTGGATAGTCTGTCGTCTGCGCAGCCCCTTACATGTCAGAAAAAAAATCAAAGTTGCGGCAAGAAATAAACATGTACCTATGTTGTGTAAAATAAAAAAGTGAAAGTGATCTCTCTTTGTACGATTTCTGAAAAGAATTTGGTGACTGATCTTTTTTCATTGTTTTATTTTTCTTGTTATTAATTTCAGATATGAGAACCCTGTGATATTATACCTCGGAGGCTGCAAACATTTCCAACAGGCGAGAACATTGCTGGAAACCATCACAACACCTGATCAAGAGGTAATAAACAAAGAACATCTCAAAAAATAGTTATTGGTGCAATGCACTTATAATTTTATGTCATTGTAAGATACTGGGGTGCTACCCGGTACTAATAGGGGATTGGACAAGGTCAAAAAAAATTAGAATATTCGATACGTTTTTTTTTTTTTGAGAATAAATTTAAAAAAATGGCTGAGATATAGCGCTTATAAGTTTTTTGGTAATGACGCGTGACGTATTTGTGGATTCATTTTGTATCGACTCGACGAGCTATCGACGAGTGACGTCACGGCCCTTTCCATGTTTAGTGCGGTGTAAATCACACGTATTTTATTAAAATTACAAATAAATATGTGTCCGATATTTTTTAATAATCTACATTAAGGACAAAAAAATGTTTTTTAGTCCGATCCCCTATGGGCAGCGTTATCTCTTACCATCAGGAGAGGGTCTTGCTGCTTCTTTATACAAAAATAAAGTGTAAATATATTGATTTTCCTTTTTTCAGATAACCGATCTTCTAAAAGTAGCAAAAACCAATTTCGTAGTGTTAAAGTTGCTAGCGGGAGGCCACAAGCGCGACTCGACCGCACCACCAGAATTCGACTTCTCTGTACATAGACATTTCCCTATCATTAAGCTTGTATAATAGGCATGTGGACAGAAAAATTTTTTTTTGTCCATAATGTACATTTAAAAAAAATATTGGACACGTATTTTTATTCTTGTAAATTTAATGAAAAATGAGTAAGTTACAGCGCCTTAAAGTTGCGGAGAAGGGGGTAATGACGTCACGCCTCAGTACGATTTGTACTGAGGTGTGACGTAGTGTTTCTCCCCCCATAATTTTAGATTCCTTATATCTCAGTCAAATTCAATGATATTGACAAACAAAAAAATACGTATCGAATATTTTTTTATTATTTAAATTACGGCTTAATAACATTTAAAAAATGTTAGCCTTGTCATCACGCCTATTCTATCAATAATAATTATTTTGTGACAAAAATGTGTAGTAATATTATGGTCGTCAGCCGATCTTAATACAAACACTTGTAAAATAAAAATAAAAAATCTTGCAAACTGAATCTGAAACTATAGAATATTATATTATAGATACTAGCTGTGCCCAGCGGTTTTACCCGCTGTACTGTAGCCTATGTGTTATTACAGGGTCTAAGCTATCTCTATACCAAATTTCAGCTCAATTGGTCCACCCGTTTTGGCGTGAAGCAGTAACAAACATACACACAAACTCTCGCCTTTATAATATTAGTGTAATTAAAAAAAATCAACTCAGTCCATAAAAGACGGAGTTGCAAAGTAACAAACAAAAAAATCCGAGTTTTCATAAAAAAGAAATCATTTGTGTGAAGTATTTTTCTTTATGTACATTTTTAAGAACTTTTGATCTTTTTGATCTTTGTATAATAACACAAATTTATTATAAGCGGTTTAGTGTTACGATTTGTATGAAATTAATAGCTTTTTTATGTAACAAAATCTTAATAATATTGTATATTTATTAGAGTAAAAAAACAAACAATGTTTTTACACATTATTATAGGTCAAATAGAACGAATGATATTACTAGTCAAATTTATGGACATACGAATTACTTATGGATTTATAATTTTCTTTGTCAAGTTTTACGAAAAAAATATACTTAGTTATAACTCTCTTGTGTGTTCTAAACCTGCGGCCCGAGCACACTTTTACATAAGAGCACATTGACATAAGATTTTGCCAAAATGCCCTGGGCAGTGAGAAAATGCCCTTCGCCGAGAAATATTATTTATTGGCTGGGGGTGTCATCATATTTATAAAAAAATTACGAAATTTGTGCAAACTTTAGACTGACAAAAATATTTTGGGTAAAACGAGACACCGAGATTTTTTTTGTATTTCAAGTGCGCGAGAAGCTCGCATTTTTCGTTTCGAAATTTGCCGCCCTGGGCACTCGCCCCGAATCCCCCTAGTGTAAATCCAGGGCTGTATACAAGTAATTATATATTTTATCCTAACCACCATAACAAAAGCATTATAATATGTTGCTTAGCTTGGGGCACAGAAGTAATACAAGTAGAATATGCCATTTTATTTGTGAGTGTGATGGCAATAGGGAAAATTCTGTGTGAAGAAAAAGGAGAACCTATTTTTTCCGTCCCTTTCAGCGTGGCCGGTTTATGCTGTTTGTCAAACTGCTTCACTTTGACAATAATACCTGTGGCGTTTTTTTCAAAAATTTAAAGCAATTTGAGACGATACAATGATATGCAACTAGTTTATGACCTAAAATATCAATATCGCGTATTTTCATAAAATAATGAAAATCCGTACACTGTTTTTTGTATCAAAGGTGGCCACGATGATGTGACCCCCCTGGCTTGGGGCTAGGTGGCGCTGTATGAAATGTCCTGAAATATTAATAAAAATCTGACATATTATATAATATCAAGACGCTACTCTTGCTACTCGCACTGTCTTTGCATACAGTTTGTAGCTACTCCCAGTGTCATTGTGCTCTTACAAACGTCAATTACTCTTGACAGTGAGACGGGAGTTGCTAGTCTTATGTCAACATTTTTATGTGTTCCGGCCGCTGAAAGACTTGTACAATATAAACTATATTTTAAAATCGAAATAGAGTTTCAAATCTTTGTAGAGATGAACTTGGTGTAATTTTTGTTCTTGGGAACTTAGCTATTTTTACATATTCTTTTCTTGTTTGACAACTATTAATTAATAAAAATATTAGTCAAGAAATATTAGTATTTACTTATATTAATTGTTATAAGTTTGCCGAATTTCGTTTTGTACATATAATTTACGACAAAATGTCTGCTTTTCTGCTTGATACTGCCAAAATTACAAGCGGTTATAGAAAACTTGAGAATAAATATTCGCATCGCGTCACTACTGTTGGTCGTTGCGAATATTTTTCTCAACCAGGGACAATGTTACAGGATTTGGCGTGATTCGATGAGAACATACCCAATATGATAACTGCATTGGTTTTGTTCACTAAAACTTTTCGAATAGTCACAACAGTAGATATACTTACATGGCGTTATGAAGGATTTTGGCCATGCAAACGATTTTACTTACATTCTTGCGTTGATATCTTTTGTAAAAGTAATAATGTCACTTTTATGTTAAGGTAGGTTATGTAAAAAGCTCAATAAAATGTTTATAAATATATTTATTACTTGTTTATTTTTTAATGTAAATTAATATTATTACAAATTCAATCGAATAACTTATATTGATATATTAAAATAAAATGGACAAGAAATACAATTACATTTTATATTTCTCATTATAAACAACAATAGGCTGTAGTTAAATGGTAAGGTTATATTTTTTAATAAATTATAATATTTTTATGCTGAGTCATTTGACGTGAATACTTACAAAACTATAAAATATAATTATGAGAAATATATTACAATATAGTCGCTGTTTTTCTTACGGTAAAAAGTAAAAAAAAAAACAGTGGGAACCTAGTTTCGTGCTAATGAATGACTTTAAATTGTTTTTGAGGAGGATAATAATATTTATTAATACGTCATTATAGTAATAATTGTGATGTACCACCGAACCTCAACAGAACAGGTTACCCTAATTATACCTACTGGTTGAGTCAAATCACAAATTATAATATATACCTAGGTCATGAGGGACCTCCATGACCTAACGTCGGCCCCTTAAATCAGCAGCGATAACAAATAGGTACGATTTTTGTAAGTATTCACACCGAGACTTGAGATCATATTTAATGAACTTTAGTGCTTAATTTCTTAGGCTATTCCTCGTCTTCAGTGTCTGCATCGGATACGTCAGTATAACCGTCGGTTTCTAAGGTTTTCACCCTTAGGAAGTCATTTACCGGACCTGAAAAGAATAAGGAATGAAAACGTTGAAATAGTATGAAAGTCTTGAGTCTTGTAAAGGATGGAAAAATGAAGAAGAATAGGCATTAAAATTCTGTCTGTAAGCAATCATATTTCAGACAGCTCGGATATCAAGCGTAATGCAGCATTGGGTAGGACTTCGTACCTATTCAAATAATAACGGGTTTATAGAGGAACTCTAATAGAACAGGTTACCCTACTACTTACACAATTATACCCAACCAATTTTTATTAGGTTGTAGTTTCAGGTCGTCAGGTTACATTACAGGACCTACAACATGACTAAACCGATGGTTATATCTAGGTAGATAGCTAGGTAAGCTACCTATAGGAAACAGCCAAGACCCACAGTTTAACGTATGTCTTCCAACACACGATACGTACACGATAGCGTCCATGCGAAAATGTATGCCATGGCCATATACTGAACTTTATTGAACCCAGGGTCTAGATACAAGCCGGATCAATGCCACTGACGCTATTCAAAAGCTGTTTTAGTATTTTAGTCTGTTTGAACCTACAGTTGTTTCAGCGGCGTGAATATCAGGCCTCAAATTTACACCGTTTTCACTCCTGAGCGAGCCTCGTCGAGCTTTTGAGAATATCGCCTGAGTGAATTGCCCTTACTTTCTGTATAAACGACGTTTGCGCCAAAGTCCTGTATAGGAGTAGGTGTGACCGCTCGTTCTATGCCTGAGGCTTCATTCTCTTCTCCCTCGTCGTCGCTGTCCAATATTATTTCTTCTTCTTCACATTCTTCTACCTGAAAAAATTATATAGGTCTAAGCAACGAGGAAATATCCACGGTCTAAGGTACACCTAAATAATAAAAAAATTTATCAATTATAATTCTTCATCTGTTTGTTTTTTATCTCTCAGGCGATTACTATTCATATAGTAAATATCTAAGTACCTATATACCGGGGGTAGACTTCCTTTGCAGGAGGTCGATTAGGTGAGTGCCACAGTGCCAGTTATTCTACCGCCTGAGCAGAGTGCAAACATTACTGTGCTTCGTTAAGAGGCCACTAGTAGCTAGTGGAATTACTGGGCTGAAGTCTTAACATCTTTTGACTCTTAAGTGAGAAACGTTGGTGCAGTGGATCAAGAATTTTACATCATTGTTAAATCCACTGATATTATTATATCAGGAGAGCGTCTTACTCGTATTCATCTTTTTTTTTCTTTTCATTTCATCTTTGCATGAAAAAAGCCTGTTAACATTTGGTTGTTCCCTCTCATTGCAAGAATCGGATTTATTTTATGCATCATATCTACCTCTTCTTGCACGGTTGTCTGGAAGAGATCGCTCTGAGCGATAACACCACCAATTGGTACCGCCTACCTACTGTAAGCCTTAAGTTTTGTGTTTGTAAATTTTACTTTATTATGTTGTACCAATAAGGAGTTATTAATCTTATTTTATCTACCTATTGCCGGAATATGTTGACATTGCATGAGCTTTTACGTATTTGGTACAACGTAGTTTGACGCAAATATTGCGGGCAGATGTACCTACATCTATCTATCTATCTACTCAGCCCGTATCCACCCACTGCTGGGTATAGGCCTCCTCATGTTCACGCCACACCTTCCGATCCTGAGCGAGTCTCATCCAGTTCCCTCCGACATATTTCACAATATCGTCTGACCATCGGGCTGGTGGTCTGCCTCGATGTCTATGTCCCTGTCTTGGATACCATACTGTGGCAGCCTTGGTCCACCTGTACCTACATACATAATAATTATGACGCATTAAATTATATTGTTAGAGTATTCTGCATTGTATTCTAAATGCTAATGCAAACAATTGAAAATTTCATAGACTGCTTAATTAGATTTTTTTTGAAAAAAAAAAATGAGTAGGTAGGTATGGTAGTTTTCAGGCAGTCAAAACATGTGATCCAAGATTAAGTATATTTAATTTTTAATAAAAGGTTAGGTCACTAGTTTAAGCAAAAGTGATTTATTTATAATATAATATCTATGTAACTTTGAATAAAAATAAGTAGTTATTTTCCTTCATAAGCTAAAGGAAAATACACCGCACCGCACCGGTCCGAATCAACTTTCATAGAAATACTACTATGGCCACTTCGGTGGGTTATTAATGATCCTGATAGAAATGTATTAAATTAAGAAATAAATTATGACCGACAAAAATCGGATGAGTAAGTAGTGTGTATAACTACTTAAAATACAAATATCAAATAAGTAGTTCTACGATTGCTGCAGGCAACATAATATTATTCTGTTTCTGTTGGTACAAATAGTTATAGATATAATGTCTAAAAGATAGCGGATTACTTACATGTATAACATGTATGTCAAAAGACTGCTGCTTATTCTTGAAGTCCATCAGCGCAGCCGCCGACGACCGCTTCGACGTCCCAGGGTACGGCTTACTCGGCGACGGCGTTCCTTCATCAGGGTTCCCTTCGTTTACCTGATACCCACACTCAAGGTTCAAAGGCAAGCTTGGGTGCCCTGATAACCTGCGACGACGAAGCTGGCATTCTGGTTCCTCGGCCATGATGATTTAAACAATTGTTCTGGTCAACGGGCGATCTAAACTGTGACAGTGGGTTACTAAGTAGATTGGGGCTCGGACGACGAAGGGAAGCCTTACTGTGGTAATCTGCACTGTTTTCTTCCAGTGGTCTTCAACATTTTTTTAAGTGCTTATTTTTGTTTAAAAGGAAAGTATTATGGATGTCTGATCATGGATAGGCCATCATGGCCATCATGGTCATGGTCTGATATTTTGTATATTATTCATCATCATCAGCCTTAATTGAATGATGAACTTCTAGAACTCTTCAAGAATATTGATCAGGATACTTGCAACTTGCGTATATTTTACAATTTAAAGCTCCAAGCTAACGCTTTTAAAGTGCTTTGGAGTGTGCTCCAGCACACTCCAAAGCACTTTAATTTTTAATATTAGATATTATTTTTATTGTAGGTAATGTTTCTACCTAACATACTTATAGAATAGAATAGAAAACTCTTTATTGCACACACAAATACAATAATATAGCTTAGAACTAAGATTACACAGAAAGAAGTGTTACAATTGGCAGTCTTAGCGCTAATAGCGATCTCTTCCAGACAACCAAGCCCACCTATGAGTTAATTAAAGAACTCAAGACGTGTGCCAATATGATTTTCCTGTAGGGCGATTGGATTCCTGTAAGAACAATATTTAAAAAAAGGTTTGTGATCCCTGTCACTTGTGAGGATTCCCAGTTCCATTGCTAATATATTTTTCGTATCAATAACTACGTATGAGCACGTGACAGTAAAACTCACTTTTTTATTATATAGTAAGGTTCATAATAGGCATGAAGACAGAAAAACATTTTTTTGTCCATAATGTAGATTTAAAAAATATTGGACACATATTTTTATTCTTGTAAATTTAATGAAAAACGAGTAAGTTACAGCGCCTTAAAGTTGCGGAGAAGGAGGTAATGACGTCACGCCTAGGTACGATTTGTACCTAGGTGTGACGTAGCGTTTCTCCCCCCATAATTTTAGATTCCTTATATCTCAGTCAAATTCAATGATATTGACAAACAAAAAAAATACGTATCGAATATTTTTTTATTATTTAAATTACGGACTAATAACATTTAAAAAATTTTAGCCTTGTCATCACGCCTATTACATAATGAATATGCATGCAAAGATTTTTATTATTATTAGGCAGGTTCCTATTATAATAATTTTAATCGTAACTTTTTTAAACTTAAGTGGTGTTTAACATTTTTAACAATATTTAGAAAAGAAATAAAGGCCTTAAATCGTTAGATATATAAGGCAGTTGTCCCACCGAAGCGAAGGCGAGAAAACGAATCGCTCAGCGATACTCGCGCTTAACCAGAACTCAGAACTCACGCCGAGCGAGCAACGAGCGGTCATTTCTCTACAGTGCGAGTAATCGCTCGTCTCACTCGCACACTCGCTTATGTAGCCGAGCTACACAACTATCGGAACTACGCACTCGCTCCTCACCGCTCGCCAACTCGTTTCAACATTCTAGATCTACTCGTTACTCGCTCATCGTTCCCGGTGGGACAACTGCCTAAAATAAAGGTACCTACATTAAACCTATTCAATGTCAAAGTTAAATAAATATTACGAAACATTATTATAGGTTCCTATTATTTTTAGAAATTGCTTAGTGCGATTAGACAGACAAATAGCCCATGGCCCATACTATGTACTATAGCTATGAAAACAAATACCTATATTAAATTATATAAGTTGTAACTTAGATTATACTTAAAGCATGCTTGCATTACTGTAGTAGTATTATATGTATTGAGTAGATAAATGTATAGAATTATATAAATTAAGTTTAGAAATAGAATCACTCGGGCGACTGTAGCCTGAGGTGAACTTGAACAAACTAAAAAAAAAAAAAAAAAAAAAGTGCGATTAGACCGCCGATTGTTTACCTACCTAGCATTTAAATATCTAGCTCAGTAAGTTTCTTTGTAATGATTTGGTATGCATTTAAGTGTTATGAAGCCGAAAATCGTAGCCAGTGGAAGAAGATAGTCTCGGGCAAGCAGCAGGGAAGGAGTCACGATCCTCAACATTGAGGGAACGAGTAATGAGAGACAAAGTATTATGCTATTCTATTCTATATTATCAGGCAGACTATCCTTCTGCGTGTGTGCCGATGTCTAACGACATCATATTATAACTAAAAGTTCTTCTCTCTAATTATAATTTAAAGAATAATAATTATAATAATTGGGATTTTTATACTCCAACAGTCAACAGAACAGTGTAAAGGAGTGGGAAGACGGGAGACGAAGTGACAACACCGAGTGGCATGCAAAGACTGGTTTATTTACAAGTACCCACATATGAACATTATTTATATAATATCTTAATCTACCCACAACCCCTCTCTTCAAAACACAATAAAGATTCATTTGAATGCCCCATTATGTTTACAAATCTGCAAACAGTAAAATACGTATTTACACACATTATTGCAATAACACTCTTTCATCTTCTTCTCCTTGATGAGAAAAGTATGATACATAATTAATAATTATTATACAATCATAAATAAAATTCAAATTCCAAACAAAATAATTAAATACATTCTAAACTCATATTATATAAATTTACCAATATAACACCAATATAACACAATCTTAAATAATAAAAATAAATAAATTGTCGGATTACATTATTATAATTAAATTTACTAATCAAAAATAAATATTTATCATTCATTATTATTTTAAATTACTACATTATAATCATTACATTTCGCAATTAATTACTTTGTCTCGTTCTCGTTTAATCCACTTATAAAAATTATTTTAAAACATCTAATATGAGTACACTCATCTCAATATAGGTAGGTACCTAACTTATTTCATGCTAATAAAAAGAAATGTTATAAATCTATACATTTTACAGTGAACGTTTTCCATAGGTTTATTATTGTTCTTATCACTGTATTGATAAACACTATGACGTATCACCGGAAGCCATCAAGTGTATCCCCAACGATCAGGTTGTCTCACGGTCCTGCCATAGCGAGTTACATAATCATTATCAGTTGACTGTGCTTCTGCCATACTATTACTTTGTGGCGCACTGGAGCTACGCGGCGAGGAGATATGTGTGCCTGTCATTACGTCATCGTCATAGCTATACATTGGATTATTATCACTGCGTAAATAGCTGTCGAGAGCGATCTGTCTCCGATTTCGGCGAATGATATTGCCCGTGTTTATTAATTTCAACAAGTATGATCTAGGCCCACTCAAACCGGTTACCTTTGCATTAACCCAATTTCTTCCCATGCGAACTTTGACCTTATCGCCTACGACTAACGGTTTAAGATTCCTGCTGCCCTTATCAAAGTATTTTTTCTGTGTAAATTGTCGTTGTTGCAATTCTTTATGTATTTGTTTTTTATCATACAATTTTGGCTCTAACAATAACGGCGAACAGGGGATTATGCTTCTTATTTTCCTATTGTTTAATAACTCTGAAGGAGAAGGTAATTTATCACTTATAGGAGTATTCAAAAATTCTAATAATGCTAATCTAAAATCTGATCTTTCATACAGAGTCTTTCTTAACATATTTTTCACCGTCTGAATAGCTCTTTCTACTTGACCATTAGACTGCGGATATCTAGGTGATGATGTCTTATGTTCAAATTTCCATTCCTTACTAAATTCTCTAAACAAATTCGATGAAAATTCTGGCCCATTATCCGAAAAGAATATCTCAGGAATGCCCTGCCTACAAAATATATTTTTCAATCTATCAACAATACATTTTGAGCTCAAATTCACAACCTCCTCAACCTCCACGTATTTACTAAAGTAGTCAATCACCAAGAGATAACTTTTATTATTAAAATGAAATATGTCGCCTGCAACTTTTGCCCATGCCCGTGTAGGTATTTCGTGCGAGATAAGCGGTTCCTTACTATTTTGTTTTTTATACGTTAAACAAGCCTGGCAATGAGAAATCATATCTTGTATTTGGCTATTCATGTTTGGCCAAAACATTAACTCGCGCGCCCTTAATTTAGTTTTTTCTGTTCCCAAATGACCTATGTGCACCTTCTTCAACATATCCTTCCGCATGCATCTCGGAATCACTATCCTGGTCCCTTTCCACACTAAACCATATGCCATAGTCAGCTCATCCCTAAAGTCCCAATAGGGCGTTATCACATCCTTGACTTCACTCTTATGTATCGGCCATCCGTCCTCTATTATCCTTTTAAGTTCCTGCATCTCTTCATCATTATTGGTGTATTTTTGCAACTCAATAAAATGTGTATCTGTTAATGAATTACTAGCTGCGATAGCACACACTTGCGCTGTCACGTCCAGCTGATCGCGCGGACCGCTATCCTGCTCATCGCTCGGTGCCACCGCGCGCGACAGGGTATCAGCTATATACAAGTATTTGCCCGGTTTATATACCAAGTTAAACGTATATGGTTGGAGTCTTATCAGCATTCTTTGTAGTCGCGCAGGTGCAACTACTATTGGCTTATTAATAATACTCACTAATGGTTTGTGATCCGTCTCTATTGTTACGTCACTCTTACCATATATATACATATAGAATTTTTCGCAAGCAAAAACGCACGCGTATAACTCCTTCTCGATCTGTGCATAGTTTTGTTCAGTCTTTGTTAGTGATTTCGATGCATAACAAACTGGCATCCCATCCTGCATCAAACAAGCACCTAACCCATTCTTACTCGCATCTACCGATACCGTGACCGGCTTGCTAACATCATAAAACTTCAAAACTGGCGGGTTCGTGATACACTTCTGCAAATCCAAAAAACACTTATCATGTATTTCATCCCAATGCCACTCAATCTCCTTCTTCAATAATTCTCTCAGCTTGTGTGTTTTCTCCGACAGATTCGGAATAAAGTTGCCCACATACGTCACTAGCCCTAAGAAACGCTCTAAATCCTTAACATTCTGCGGCACCGGCATGTTTTTTATAGGCAGAATGTGTGAGTCATCCGGCCGAATACCAGACTGTGATATTATATGGCCTAGGTATTTAATTTCAGTCATACCAATCACGCATTTTTCTTTATTTAATTTTATATTTATTTCCTTACACCTTTCCAACACCCGACGCAGACATGCATCATGCTTTTCCTTTGTCTCCGCATAGCACAACAAATCATCCACAAATAATGTAACACCCTCTATATCATCGAAGTATTCATAAAGTCGCTTATGAAATACTTCAGAAGCCGATGATATCCCAAATGGCATTCTCAAGAACTTGTATCTACCAAAGATCGTATTAAAAGTGCAAAGGTCAGTGGACTCATCGTTTAACTTAATTTGCCAGAATGAATGTTTACAATCTAATGTGCTAAAGAATTTCGCTCCTGATAGTTTAGCCGTAATCTCATCAAGTGTCGGCAATCTGTAATGTTCCCTTTTTATATACCTATTCAAGTCACGCGGATCTAAACAAATACGCACATCTCCATTGGGCTTTCTCACCACTGCCATACTATTCACCCAGTCCGTCGGGCCTTCCACTCTAGCTATTATTCCATTTTCAAGCATTTCATCCAATTTCCGCTTAACATCATCCTTCAACGAGATAGCCAACTTACGCGGTGCGTGTACGACCGGTCGCGCGTCTGCGGCCAGCCTTATTTTATATTCACACGGCAGACATCCTACTCCATCAAATACTTCTGGATACTCGTCAAGCAAATTTCCTAACTTCCTCTCAGTGACCGATAATACTCGCTTCACTAAATTCATTTCTTCACACGATCTCTTTCCCAGCACGGGCGGCGATGTCACATCAGCTATTATAAATTCTACTATGAAAGGCCTATCCTTGTATAAACATTTAAGCCTACATCGACCTAACACTTTTATCTGACCGCCCGAGTAACTGACTAATCTCACAGACGTCGGCGTCAAATCGCTCTCGACAATACCTACCAGAGACATAAACCTGTACGGCAAAACATTTACATCTGCTCCAGTGTCCAACTTAAATTGAATCAAATTGTTATTTATCAAAATATCCGCACACCAGTCATCTTTAGCCTTGAGATTTGACCCACGTACCTGATCCGTTGAGTTACACTGGACGGCGTACACGCGGCACACTTTTGCGAAATGATTCATACGTTTACACTTTGCACATCTTTGGCCATACGCGGGACACTTAAACTTTTCGTGTGAACTACCACAATACGCGCACTCATGTTCCGTTATTTGACCTCTCCCTGCGTACTCCGTCCGGGCACGCTGTCCTGCCGCGCTCGCCTGCGGCAGCCGGTGTCCGGCGGGCGGCGGGCGCGCGCTCGGCGCGCTGCCGGGGCGCCCGCGCTGCTGGTTCCCTCCGCCTCCTGTCCTGTGTCCGCCGGGTGCGCGCGCGCTGCATTGGCAAGCGCCGCAAGCGCCTCCCGGCTGCTGTCTCTGCACCCAGTGCATAGCCAGCTCGGTGTTGCCGTCCCACTCTCTCACCTCGTCGATAATCCTCCCGTTCTGCTCCGACCCCATTGTGCTAGCTTGTTTCCGGGACATTTCTGCTACGTTACATATATCTAATGCTTTTCTGAGCGTTAAATCGTATTCACGTAATAACCTCTCACGCAACACATTCTCTCTGAGACCACAAATCAATTTATCCTTTATGAGATCTTCCTGTAAATCCTTGAACTCGCACGTTAACGCCAACTTGTTTAGTTCAAACGCGTACTGTTCAACGGTCTCGTTTTCTCCCTGGTTGCGAGTAAAAAATCTGTGTCTTTCAACTGTGAGGTTTTTCTTCGGAATAAAAAATGCATCAAATTTTTTGAGCAACCTATCCACCGTAACGTTCGCTTCCGCCGGGAATGTGTCACTGACATCACGACATTGTTCACCGATGATGTGTAATAATATGCTCACTTGTACATCTTCGTCTTTTGATCCTAATTGACACGCCTTGAAATATATTTGAAAAGCTTTCTTCCATTTCGTCCACTGCAAACTCAAATTACCAGATGTAATGTTCGTTAAGTCCTTCTCAAAGCAAAATGGCGGGGGCGGTCGGAGCTGTGCACTGAAATCCATTTTTTCTTGACAATTTCTTCTTAATACGCGACGAATATTATATCACCGTGCTTCCCGCGTCGTACTGTACTCGTTTTTAAAGATTTTTACGCGATTCGAATCGACTGCGCCATGTAAAGGAGTGGGAAGACGGGAGACGAAGTGACAACACCGAGTGGCATGCAAAGACTGGTTTATTTACAAGTACCCACATATGAACATTATTTATATAATATCTTAATCTACCCACAACCTGACCCTATGTACACTGCCAAAGTCAAATCACAATATTTAAACAGTATATTCATAGTACTCTGTGTATTTAAAGGTTGTGTCGCTAACCTACATATGTGTAGGTAAGTACATAAAATGTACCTATTATTATTATATACCTACTGAACTCGTCTTGTACTTCAACTCATACTTAGGTTAGCCAAAATAATACACCTGCTAAAAAAAGGCATAATAATACACGTATTTCCTTGCACGTGACTTTTGATTAATTATAATATTATTATCATGTTAGTCAAAATACAAATACCTTAGTGTTCCGTATAAAAATAAGTCATGTTTAGTAAAATGGCGATAAAATTATGCAATACCTACGAGATTTTTTAATAAACACATAAAATAGACTACATAGCAAAAATGTTCTAACAAAATTCAAAATTATGATTTAAATATGCTTTTGAGTTTGTGTTTTGTAGGTTAATTTGAGATTTTGAAAAAAAAAAGCAAATGATTGTTTAATGTGGGGCTAGCCTATATTATAATAGATCTACGAATAAGGAACGTATATTCGTAGTAATAGATACATAATTTGTATAGTATCGATCACTTTTTGATTCTGAGATTCAAAATACTTATATTATTTAAAATTGGTTACGATTTGTGTGGACAGTGGACACCATTGTAATGCGTCATATGAGACCTGGCGAACTAATTAGGTAAAATCGATTGCCTCTCTCTAATCCTATACCTGCATATTTGTTATAATATATTTTTATGTTAAACAGATCAAAGGAATTTATGTTTAGGTACATTAAATCACATTAGGTATGTAGGATTTGAACATACTACTTACCAAGACTCCTTCACTTAATGTACATCAGAGGAATAATTATTGTTGATGTTTAATAATGTATTGTATTTTTTAGAGAACCCTAATTCCGAATGAACGTACGTAAACTCTCAACGTTAAAACAATAACAATTAAAACATTCATTAAAAATGGTTTAGAATTAAGTATAAACAGGAAATTCTGAATATTTTAATATCACTTTGATTTTTTGCAAATTTTAAATAATGTACTTATATAAGAAGTTTCATGTGCGAGCATTAGTATCATTCAATAATAAGGCTCCAAACACTGAGATTAAATTAATTATAAGATTTTTTTATTTTTTTTTAAATTAATTTAATTTTAAATATGTCAAAGATTATTGCGCTAGTTGCCATTTGCTGTTTATCATTCATAAATTGTGATCCCATCAAAGAAAGGGTAAGTTGACTATATGGAATATTCGATATTTTTTACTTTTTAGCTCATGCTTTATTTATATCTTTGGTTTTTCTAAAATAATTAAATGAACGGCGAACGTGCAGGCGTGCAGGTGTGATGAAGGATATCGAAATTGTCCCAAGGTGACCTGAAAGTGGGAGATTTTTACATCTAGGTACATGAACTATAAATAAGTTAGTTCAGAAGATAGGTAGGTTCAGAAGATACAATGAATATATATCTACACTGTTATAGTATATCAACAGCCACTTTTATGTATTATGCTGTATGCTCCAAAAAAATTTATATGTCGTTCAGCCTGTTTTATTTTAAAATAACCTTTAAAGCTTTAAAATAACGTATGTTTTATAATAAGTGGCTATGTTTCCTTTTCAGATCTTAATTCACTTTCCCGGAGACGTAGCCGAGATTATCCATAAGGGCATTGCAGCATGCACAGTGGAGGGCGAAGACGTCCCTAATATGATCAAAACCATCCACTCAGGGAAATTCACCGACGACGCACCTTTCAAGAGGTTCATAGATTGCCTTGTTAAAACTAATGGGTACGCTGACGTTGATGGCAAGTTCTTGGTAGACAAAGTCATCGCGTTGTACCCTGATAAGGAGAGGATGGCTGCACTCGTTAACGAATGCAATAAGAAAACTGAAGAAAGTGCTCACAATCGTGACGAAGTCATTTTCCAAGCGTACAAGTGCGTTCAAGAGCAGTCACCCTACGATATCTACTTTTAGTTTAGTAATTTTAAGTTTTGTTAATAATAGTTATAATTATTTATAAAATTGCCTGTTCTCAGTGCTCAGTATGATTTTTATCTAAGGAGTTGAGTTCTATAAAATTATACAATGTTTCGAAGAAACTGAATTTATTCAAATTGTACAAAGTTCTGTTGTGTTATTAATTTATAATAATAATACAGAACTATTAAAATATAGTTTTAATGAAACTTCATGTCAGTGCCAATTATTTTGTAAAATTTATACTTATGTATATTTAGTTTTAATTGTAGGTTCTATATTGTTCGATACCCTAAATAAAATACAATGTGTTAATGACATTTTCTTATTTAATAAAAAAATACCTTGTATTTACCACATAATAACAGTATTATAATATAGTGTACTTATTTGAGTGCTGGACGCAGGTCGTTCTTTAAGGACCATTCCGCGCGTTTTAGTACCCTATTCATTCATAAATTCATACAAAAGCGTATTTCATCCCGTGGCTCTATCTGCTAGAGCTTGTCGCGATGACTTCTAATGCCATGCCGTTTGCTCAGTATTGAGTCTGATTCGTTGTTTTCACTTAGGAAGCTACCCCAGTGCATCTCGGTTTTGCAGCAAATGTGGCTAGCACATTGCCACCTCACGTTATAATCCTAGCGGTATCAACAAGGATAGTAGGAAAGAAATTACTACAATATCTGTAACTTTGTCCTCTACCGGATCAATTCATTTGTGATCTTGGTGATAGGCCTGCTTTTTGCATTGAAATAACAATATAAAATATCTAAAGTAGAGGTATTTTCTGAGCTTTTATCTTAGCATAGAGTGGAATGTGATATTAATTATTGTGGTTCATCTGAATTCATCTAAAGGGTCGTTGCCAAAGTGAAAATTTGAATTTAAATGTATAGAATTAATATACGATTTGGTAAAATAAATAACTGCAATAGATACGTACGTACAAACGTTACGTTTAACAATAAATTTAAGAAGTACAACAGCCAGTTAATGCTTTAATTGATGTTTAATGCAAACATTAACGTCATTTTAGATTTTTATTACCTGTCATAGGACCTGTCTTTATTAACACGAGTTACGAGTAAGATTTAGTGCAACCTTTAGTAATCATAATAAAATTACCTGTGTAGATTTACGAATAAACCTCGCGAAGGTTATACTCATTACATACTAGCTGTGCCCAGCGGTTTTACCCGCTTTACAGTAGCCTATATGTTATTCCAGGGACTAAGCAATCTCTATACGAAATTTCAGCTCAATCCGTCCACCCGTTTATACGTGAAGAAGATGCAAATATACACACTCAAACACTCACGAACCTTCGCCTATATAAATAATTATTAGTGTGATAAAAGAAGCCCTGACACATTGGCTATTTTAAATAAATTTTATAATTCAAGCGATTTTAGGTATTATTAAATTTAAGCTATTTTATCCGTCGAAAACAAAACTATATGTGTTTTTCCAGGAGCTATTTTTGGTCATCATTATCAGGTAGCAATCGGTTGACGCGTGCTCCCACTTTCTAATATTTAGTAAAATATACACTGGGAAGTAGGATCAGGACTATTTATTTATTAAAACATACATAATAAAATCCACGTGTATGTAGGTATTTTATATTATCCTTTTTTAATTTTGTTGGGAAATGAATAATATCATAATTAATAGTTATTTGTTATACAAGAGTGCAAAGTTGCTTTTTTACCGCGTGCTCAGTTTGTATGACCGAGCTAGCGAAGGATTCTAAAATTAAATCACGAGCGTAGCGAGTGATTTATTAATTAGAATCCTGAGCGTTAGCGAGGGAATCAAAAGAGCACAAGGTCAAAAATCTTTGCACTCGAGTGTGACACATAATTTTTCATCCCCCCTCAGCGAGGAAATAATTCAATGCTAAATTTTTTTTTAAATTATTCTCACCATGGATGCGCACAGTGTTGCCAGTGCACTATCTTCAAAAATAACCAGTATTCAATTTTAATTTACGTAGGTACGCTTACTTAAGAGTCCTTTTCACGAAAGAGGTCCCACGGAATTTAGCGGAACTATTTTTTTATTCTATTATTATTGACTTCATATTTTAAATCAGTTTTATTTGTTACATAAAATAAATACATTTTTGATTAAGAAATTAAATATGAGAAATTATAAGGCGTTAAAAAGTTAAAGGTATTTAAACTTTTAAAATGTGCAATAGTGGCGTCCCGCAAAAAGGTCTCCTTTCGTGAAAAACACTCTACCTATTCGTTTTAGTGATTATTTTCTCATTTTCAGTTTATTACAGTGAGAAATCGTTAATAAAAAAGTTACTAAAAAGTAATACTTAGAAAAAATATTGCTACTAACTAGATAAAGTTATAAAAAATTGGCTTATTCTATTAACTCTGCTAAATTAACTCAACTATTATTTACTATTACAGTACTATATATTATAATTCATTAAAAACATTATTGCTTTGATATGTAAATTATATCTAAACAACTAACGTAAATATAGTTCAAAAGAAACGTAATATGTTACAAAAGTAACTTACTGGCAAGGCTGATGGTGCGCCCAAAGCAAATTAAAAAAAAAAAAGTTTACTAAAGAGGTTCTTACTCCGAGTTTTTAACAAATTTAAAAAAGTTGTACGCTTATTTCGGTACCATAGAGGTGGAAGTAAATAGGTTTAATTATGTTTTTGTCTCTAGAGGGTAAAGTAAATTTGAATTTCTCTAGAGGATAATATGGACTTTTCCAGTCAGATATCGAAGCGCAAAAATACACTTTCCGAGGTGGGGGGATGAAAAATTGTTTTTTTTATACAATAAAACTAAAAAATATACTTTGACTAGGTACTAAAAGACAATTACATTTTAATTAATTTACTGAAACTTTAGTTACGAATTTAGTAACAAAATTAGAAAAATTCACTATAAAACATAATCTGAAGACAGATATTATATTTATGAGATATTGTGAAAAATCCTAGATATATAAAAGAAACTATTGTGAACATAATTTATCATTTAATCATTTTTCCCCTCTAAGCTTGGTTTATAATTAAATATTAATTAAATAATATAATTTTCTTGAAAATGTTTAAAATATTGTTATTAGCTCTTTATTTAACTTCATATTATGTCAATTGCGAACCAATTGTTAAAAAGGTAAGTTCTGCCACCTAATTCTACCCAAACCACCACCAATTCCAGTTTTCGATTATTTTTTTAAATTATGAATACCGTTTACTCTGAAATGGCCGAGTCAGGGCGAGGATACGACTAAAATTACGGCGGTTAGAGTCTTAAGCCACCGGGGATTGAGCGACAGCAACTCTCGAGTCACGAGCGGGGGATGAAAGTCGTCGGCGCTGTCAGAGTCGCGACCTATACAGTTTAATTAGGGTAATCAGTGTACCATTATCATTATATAACAAGAAGCTATAAATACAGTTAAAAATACTGTTATAAATATTTCTCATTGTGCTTTCAAACTTTACAGACAAAGGTTCAATTTCCTCCTGATGTATCTGCCTTGATTCGCAAAGGCATAGATCTGTGCAAAAAGGAGGGCGACGACATCCCCACTTACATAAACATGATCTACACAGGAACATTCACGGAAGAGGAACGCTTCAGGAAGTTTATGGAGTGCTTGATCCAAACGAACGGCTACGCAGACTCTAAAGGCAAATTCATAGTGGAAAAAGTCGTCACTGTCTACCCTGATCAGAAGAAAATGACGGACATTATAAATCAATGTAATAAGCAAACCGCAGACACCGTCACTAAAGAACCCACTTTCGAGACGTTCAAGTGCTTTCAAAAAGAATTGCCTTATGAAATTTACTTTTAGAAATATAAAACTGACTTCAGTAATAAACGTAAGATGGCGATAATATAATAGTCAACGCGATGCAATGCGTTGCCAGTAATCTGTTAATCATAATACCTCTATTATAAAGGTGTAGGTACCTATAATACTGACATATATAAATAAAATAGAAATAAAGATAAAGATAAAAAAGTATTTATTATCAGTAAAAAAAAAGATACATATTTTAGTTACATTTTAGAACAAATTGCATTATGAACAACGAAAATTACATGTATAAAAAAACAAACAATCCACTGATAATTGGAATAGGCTCAGCATGTACCGGGCAGACAGGTCCTGCGCGGCGCTGATTTTCAGCCTACCCCACGCTCGACTAAGATGTTCAGCGAGTAAAATAGAAATAAATTTTTTTGCACACAAGATGATAATATAATATATTACTTGAAGCTATAAATAAACATCTCTTTAATATATAAACATATCTATAATTATATATAAGGCATAATATAATGGTACAATGTTGGGAAATTATAATAAATAATATTATAAAACAAAATTAGGTGTTATTTTTAGGTATAATCTAAGTTCTATAATAGCAATAGAAAATATTTGGATTTATTTTACACTAAACGATTCGTGGGTATTTAGATTCATCATTGTAAATTAACGGCATAAACTCACGGCACGAAGCCGAAGTAAATACGAGTGAGTTTATGCCGTTAATTTACAATGATCATGATTATTTTGAACCAGATTTATCTCAATTATTCATAATATTATTATAAGAGATACTAGAGGTAGATTAAAAAAAAATCTGTGCCAATCTTTGTCGTATTAACGTAGAATGTAAATTTTACATAGCAAGATTTAAGCTATTATGTATGTATGATAGTTTTAATAAAATATAATGTAAACATAACGACTTCTTTCTTTTTACCGGGGGTAGACTTCCTTTGCAGGAGGTCGTCTAGGTGGGTACCCCAACAGTGCCAGTTATCCTACCGCCTGAGCAGTGATGTGCAAACATTACTGTGCTCCGGTAGGAGGGCACTGTAGCTAGTGAAATTACTGGGCTAAAGGGTCTTAACATCTTATGACTCTTGAGTAAGAAGCGTTGGTGCAGTGCTCCTAGAATTTCACATAATTGTGAAATCCTAAGTAGCACTGTACTGATTATGGACAGCGTTATCTCTTAACATCAGGAGAGCGTCTTGCTCGTTTTCTACTTCATCACATAAAAAAATTTAATTAAAAAAATATCTTGAATTTACCACATTATAATAGAATAGTGTTTTTGAGTGCTGGGCAAATGCCTCTCTACCTTCAGACCATTCCTTGATCTGAATGTAGAAAGACCGGTCCAGTTCTCCATTTATCTTTCCAAAGGCAATCTAGTACGTCAGACAGTGGGGAGACGTACCTATTCAGCCTATTTCTATTTTACGAGTAGCTTTCAGTATTCCGACCAACGTTGGTTGGTGATTTGAGTCTTGAAGTGTATTTATTTTTTAAGTGGTGAGAATGAACGCTGAAAATGCTGCGTCTCATGCCTCGTTGGCTAACCTCGATTGCATACTCTAAGAAAGATGTTAAAGATAATATTAAAGCAGATCTGATCACTTTTTGTAAGGATGGATAAAATGCATAGTTAATGCAACTTTCTATTTCATAAGAAAAGTAAATTTTAGCACTGATTTAGCACTCTTCTACATGGACTCCTATGTCTATATAATTGTTCTCTGTCGGAAAACCTTATTTAAAATGCGATCCTTTAGACCTTAGAGCGTAAATGCCCACGCGTTCATTGATCGCGATTTTCTTTAATAACACGAAGTTTAAGTGGGGGTTTAAGTGGGGGTTGTGTTGTTTCTAATGGAATTGAGACAAATATTATAATCACATAATATGTGCGTTTATAGTTGACAGACGTCTAAAGTGACGTTGAGACTTGAGACCCTTTCTAAACTTTTAATCTTAGCATAGAGCCGATTGTAATATTATAAGTATTCATCATGATTCCTCTCTGAATTAATCTAAGGGTTCCTGTTCCTATACTGTTCGTTGCCATAGTGACAATTTTAAAAGTTAATTATATAAACCCCTTATTTACTTATTATTCAGCATAACTCTAGGACCAACTTAGTATTTTCTACCAGTTAACCTGAAAAGAATCTACAAGAAAATGCCCCCCTACACCATTCACATAAGAAATGAATAAAGTAATTATAATATATTATAATATGAGTTTAAAAATAATTATAATGTATTTTTTATGTTTAATAATATATTTATGAGTACAATAACAGTCAGTTAATGGTTTAAATTTAATGTTTAATGCAAACATTAATGTCCATTTAGATTTACACTACTTGTCATAAGACTTGACTGTATTAATACGACCAACGAATCACACTAATATTAAAAAAATGAAAGTTTGTGTATGTTTGTTACTTCTCCACGCCTAAACAGGTGGACCGATTGAGCTGAAATTTGGTATAAACTTAGCTTAGACCCTGAAATAACACATAAACTATAGTACAGCGGGTAAAACCGCTGGGCGCAGCTAGTAAATTATAAGTCAAGAAGCAAAACTACGTACAAATTTCATCATCTTCAGAAAATCACGTGACGTAACTAAATTAAAAGAAAAACGAATCGTATCGAAACTGGATTAGTGATTGGTCTTAGTAAATAGCCATCGGATCGCGAATTCCCAGCGTTATTAATACTATGGTGAAATAAGAATAATACACACATATTCATACTTTCGCGTTTATAATTTAGTAGGATTTTTGTAATGTCTTGAGAACCCTTATAGTCCAGTAAAAGAAGAAATGTGGATCGAAAAGTCGAAAGCAGAAAAACTAACTTACTAACTTTGTTTGGACTAGTTAGGAGATAAACATACTAAAAGTCCCCACCCCTCCGAGGTGAGCCCGAGGGAGGGGGGGGGGGGGGGGGGGAAGAAGGTCCCATTTTTAGGTTTTTTGCTTATATGTGCGTTGTACGATATTTTGTTGTGCTACATTATTAAACCTCATAAAATTTTCTACAACTTCAGCCTTTACACTTTTTATCTATATCCAATTGTTGTCCAGCTATGAGCTTCCAAACATGGTCTATTTTGAAAACGCTTAAATTAGTTTTCCAAACAAAGTCAGTAAAAAAATCTTACAAATAAAATTTGACCAACTTCTGGTTGTCGTATCATAATGAAACTTTGCAAATGTCTAGAAATCTGATGACAATTTAATAATCTGGTACTACTGAGCTGACGTGATGATGGAGCCAGGAGGTGTCTACTGAAACTCATCAATGGCTATTAGTAAAACCGGCGAGTTTAGGCTCATTACATTCGGATTGATGAGACGTAGGCACCTCCTGGTCCATTATCAGACCCTCGACAGCAAGTGTAATGAAAAAGTCTCATCGATTCGAATGTAATGTGCCCAAACTCGACGGGTTTACTAATAGTCATTGAAGAGTTTCATTAGACACCTCCTGGCTCCATCATCAGATCAGCTCAGTGGTACCAGATTATTATACTGTCATCAGATTTCTAGACATTTTTCTGCTTTCGTCTTTTCGATCCACATACCCTTTTTGGGCACTCATTGACTGGGCTATTATATTATCACTACATAGCATTGCATATGAAACAAAGTTGCATCCCGTCTTTTTTTTTTTCAGTCTGTCCCTATATGCTTTGAACTTAAAAACTAGGTACTCAGCGGATTTTGAAGCGGTTTCTTGATTCAAGAGGAAGGTTCTGATACGAATATAATGGATGAATATTATAGTAGAGTAACACTGATTATAATTTTCTGTTAGGCGCTAAGAAGGCTATGTGGACCAATAAGTACACAAAAGAACATCGCACAATAAAAATGAAGTAGTACCTAGTAGGTTATGAATATTATATTAATATAATTTTGATTTATGCATTTTCTATATTACGAAGGAACGCAGGTACAGGTATATAAGCAGTTTTATTTACAGCATTATTATCATTCAATAATAGAAATCTCTAATAAACGTATATTACCTATAATAATTAATTAATTAATTTTATTTAAGAAATAAAATGTTGAAGCTTCTTGCGATAGTTGCCATTTGCTCTAGAATATCATTAGTAAATTGCGATCCTAACAATGAAAGGGTGAGTAAATACTTGTTTACCAATTACGTACTTATGTTCAGTGGTACCTATGTATTTTTTAATATTGGTAAAGGTCAACTAACCTTATTATATACCTAATTTTTTTTATTACGACTCATATAATATATCCTGCTGCTATTGCTGTTGCAGCACCCTTATAACGAAGTTTGTAACTTAAATATAAACAATCATTTCTTATTATTACTATTATTATATACCTATTGAAACTTGTATTTTAAAAAATCGTATTTCACCCCCTTCCCATGTTTCTTTTGTCTAGTCTTCTTCGATATTAGTTGCGTCCACACCCTTTATGTTTTGGCTAAAATCTGCTTGAGAACATGGGGCTTATTCAAGAGTTTAACTGTAGATTCTGTCAAGAGGCAGAACAGCTTTGAACTTCATGTTCCACAGACTGAAGTATCCACAATAACATTTCACGCTTCCTGACACAACATAATATTATTATCACTCCCTTGAAAATGCGAAAGTTCTTGAAAGTTGTTTGGTTCCTGGATTTCGCTATGGGTTAATGTTACTGGACTTTTATAATAACGCTAATATCTGTAATGTTACTAACACTTTATGCAAATAAATTTTATTATGAATTATATGTAGATAGCTTTTGGCGTCACAATGGATCAGTAATGGTCGAATCGGTACTTAGCTCCTAATAACTTTTACAATTGCCTTTTAGTGTTTCTGGACTTTTCAGATCTTAGTTCAATATCCTGAGGATGCAGCCGCAGATATCCGCAAGGGCATTGCAGCGTGCACAGTCGAAGGCGAAGACGTTCCTAAAATGATCAAAACAATCCAATCAGGGCAATTCACTGACGACGCATCTTTCAAGAGGTTCATAGCTTGCACTGTTAGAACTAATGGGTACGCTGACTCTCATGGCAATGTCTTCGTAGAGAAGATCGGTGCGTGGTACCCGGATAAGGAGAGAACGACAGCAATCTTGGATGAATGCAATAAAAAATCAGCCGAAAATGCTCAAAACCCTGACGAGATCATTTACGAAACGTACAAGTGCTTCCAACAGCAATCACCTTACGATGTCTCCTTTTAAGTCGTTTTCTATTGTGTTAATAATAACCGTTGTTAAATTTTATCAGTTCTTAGTGCTTAGTATAGTTATTATCTGTGCTTTTGCATCATTATCATCATCATCAGTTTAGGCGTGAATTAGGTAACAAACACAAACATGTCAAGCACAATTTGTGAAACATAATATTGTATAGATTTATCAATACTTACATAAATATTGTAATATAATTATTATGATTAATAAATATAAAACGCATATAATAAAGGTATAAAATTGGGAAATTATATAAGTAAACCAAATGACGTGTTATTCCTTTTATTTCATGTGAAATATTAATAGATTACTTATTTTATCAGTTGGAGAAATTGACCTAAGAGTGCATTTTATTTGTCGAAGCGACGAAGAGACTGGACAAATGAAATGAAGAGCTAGAATCTGGTAGTATTTATGGATTTTAGAGGGAGTTATATTCGTATTTTTAATATAATAATAGTAGTTAAGAGAACCTTCTGAAATGTTTCTGTGTAGTTATGAGAAACTAAGTTACAAGTACAAATTAACGTAGAGCAATAAAAAAATAATTAGTCGGCGTAAACAGAAATTATGAATATTTTAATATAATTTGGATTTTTTGCAAATTTTATATTATGAAGACAGAGGTATATAAGTAGTTCAATGTATAGCATAATTATCATTCAATAAGAGAAATCTCCAAAACTCGGAGGCTATATAAATTTAATTTATTTTTCATTTAATTAAAATGTTGAAGATTCTTGCTCTAGCTGCCATTTGCTGTTTATCATTCGTAAATTGCGATCCTATCAAAGAAAGGGTAAGTAGTACTAAACATAACTATTACATACACAAACAGTGACTATAATATAATATGAATTAACTATAATGTATGTAATATAGGTAGGTATAATAATGCAATATTATATTTTAAATATTATATGAAAAATCTTACATTAGGTCATTAAAGTAATAGAAGAAAATGTTTTTTTTTTGTTATCTTGACATGATTTTTTGTATTTGGCCTTGACATTATTTATTATTTTATATTATTATGGTAATTGTAGTAATTCTTATAAATATTAGCTATATTAGTACACAACCACAGCGCCCTAGCAGGGTAAAATGTAGTACATTTATATATGTATAACAAAGAGATCTGTAATAACCTAAATTTGCTGGAATAAATGTATTATGAATATTAGTTTACATATTTGCTTAGGACGACTATGAATGCTAGTTTGATCCGATCACCTTTAGTTACTGTTGTAGACCGTTTCTATAAATATATTTATTTAATAATGGAACCGCGCTTACTTCATAGCGCCTAACTGAAAATTACCAGTATTTCTCTACTATATTATTATTACTCGTTTATTATATATTATATAAAGTTTCCTCTGGAATCATTCTATCTAATAAAATAAATAAATTAAAATCCGTTGCGTAGTTTTAAACATCTAAGCATACCCAGGGAAAGACAATCACGGGAATCGAGTTTGTTTTGTACCAAGTAGAACCGAATATTTAGTGAAAAGCAGAACCGACTACTATACCGTGTGTCCAAACAGTCATTGTGACCGTATCCCGGCACGATTTTCAGTGAAAGCAGGTCGCCTTCTAGAATAATTAGTCTGCTACCATCTACGGTCGCATCATCGTGATGGGTTTTAGCTTGTTCGAACTTAAATGTGACTTTTACAACTGCCTAACTTATTTATCAAATTTTCAGACCGTAATTCACTTCCCTGCGGATGTAGCCGTACAGATCCACAAAGGCATTGCAGCGTGCACAGTCGAGGGCGACGACGTCCCTAAAATGATCAAAACCATCCACTCAGGGAAATTCACCGACGACGCACCTTTCAAGAGGTTCATTGATTGCCTTGTTAAAACTAACGGGTACGCTGACGCTGACGGCAAATACGACGTAGACAAGGTCATCGCGTTGTACCCTGATAAGGAGAGAATGACAGCAATTATGCATGAATGTAATAAAAAATCTGTTGAAGGTGGTCATAATGCTGACGAGATTATTTTCGAAGCGTACAAATGCTTCCAAGAGCAATCACCCTACGATATCTACTTTTAAGGCCGCTAACACACCAGCTTTGCTGTTGACCCATGCGATATTATTTGCGCTGCTGAATCGAACTGTAAATGCGAATTGCAAGGAATAATATCGTATGTGTGTTTACGTTCTACGTACCTAGTAACACGTTCAAGTGAGTGAAATTACTGGACTAAAGAGTCTTAACATCTTGACATGACTCTTAAGTTGAAGCGTTGGCACAGTGCACCCAGAATGTTACCTTTGTAAAATCCTGGGTAGCACTGTACAAATTTATGAGCGTTATCTCTTACCATCAGGAGAGCGTCTTGCTGGTCTTCTTACTTCGTTGTATAAAAAAAAACTGAAGTCGAATGAAAAACCGCGCGCGTGCTATGGCTGACGCACAGTACAATAAAGTTACTATATACAAATAAATAAAAAAATAATAAAAATATATGAATATGTACCTATAGTTAATAGTTCTCGTGCGTCAGACGTAGTCGCAGTTGAGTGATTTGTGATGTGTCTATAATAAGTAGTTTAAATTTTTGTTAATTATTTTTAAGATTAACATTTTGTTCACAGAGCTTAATGTGATTAAGTTAAGTGCTGTGATAATATAAATGTCGTATAGTTTTACTTAGAGTTATTTCAATTGTAGAATAGTTAATGTACATTATTATAATTTAATAAAGAATGAAGGTTTAAAACTTATATAATAAATATTTATTATGCTTTAAACTGTGTTCTACTGTACATATTTTTATAATAATCCGAAATCAAAAGATTATAATATACCAGGGTCTAAGCTATCTCTATACCAAATTTCAGCTCAATCGGTCCACTCGTTTAGGCGTGAAAAAGTAACAAACGTACATCCAGACAACCAGACAACCATTCTTACAAACTTTTACGTTTATAATATTAGTAAGATTGACTTAACTTCGAGGGTACTTTTGATTAAATTCTCGTATACCTATACTTAAACTTTCAATATCAGAAGAAGTTACATAGATTTTTATTTAGTTTTGTATTGAAAGAAGATAATAAAGCGTAGATGTTTTTAAAAAATCTGCCATAAATAATTAATAATCAATTCAGGTTTAAGAGATTCATATTTTTTTTAAAATATAATTGTTTTTAACAGTCTAATATGTTATCTAGGTAATGAGATAAAAAAATACAGGGTTATTTTTTTAAGAATGATATTTAATTAATTTGTTGCCTCGGTTTTTCGAAAGATTCCAAATAATCCGAAAACCATACATTTTCGCGGAATATAATATAGCGCTCAGATTATGACTAATGAGCACCCCAATAAGGGCTTATGCAGGAATGTACTGAATTACCAATAACCCTATAAATATAATTGTTGAATATTTCAAATTCTCTATAATAATTATTATAAGATCCACGTGATAAACGTGTGAATGTTTACGAACCAGTGCAATTTTATTACAGTTTTGTAAATTGCCAACCTACTACATACCTCGTTATTTATTTAAATTTTTATAGTATTTTTAAAAAACAACAAGCTACTACATTATTATTATATTTTAATTAAATGCACACGTGTTTTTGTAAACAATTTTAATTACGCCATTGATCACACATCACGTTTTTACATCTTTTTTTCTTAGATTTCGTAGGAGTACTAGCTGGAATGCATTTAATTTATTACTTTTAGCTTTTACGATATGAAATGTGTTTTCGAGTAGGAATACTATACCTATTATAATACTTCGGATTTGTAGGCTACGAACAATCCCTTGTTCGTAGTTTGTAGGATATATACCTACTTTATATTTAGATCCTGTTATGTTACTGTGATTTTATAGTTATAGGTAACTTTAAGTCACAGTTATTAATTTTTCCGCAAAATTTTATTAACAAATCAGTTTTCGGTTTAATTAGGCAGATAGAATTTATTGCTGAATTTATAAAAGGAAAGAGTGACTGACTGATCTATCAACGCACAGCCTAAACCGATGAACCGATTGGGTTGAAATTTGAAATACAGGTAGGTTTTATGACGTAGACCTCCGCTAAGAAAGGATATGGCCACGCAGGCAAAGCCGCGAGCATAAGCTAGTATTAAATAAAAAAGAAACAGTTTTGAGTTTAACAGGGCAGATTGTAGGTTTTTTTTATGTGGAGAAGTAAGAAGACGAGCAAGACGCTCTCCTGATGTTAAGAGATAACGCTGCCCATGATCAGTACAGTGCTGCCCAGAATTTCACAATGATGTGCAATTCTAGGTGCACTGCACCAACGCTTCTTACTCAAGAGTCATAAGATGTAAAGACTCTTTAGCCTAGTAATTTCACTAGCTACAGTGCCCTCCTACCGAAGCACAGTAATGTTTGCACATCACTGCTCAGGCGGTAGAATAACTGGCACTGTTGGGGTACCCACCTTGACGACCTCCTGCAAAGGAAGTCTACCCCCGGTAAATCGTTATCGGTAGTTATATCGTTATATCATAGTTTCAAACCCAAGCTTTCCCAGGGCCAGTTTATCTTGCTTCGAATATAAATCGATGCATGTAAGCAGTGTATGAGCCTTGTAATCAATTCACGGCGAGTTCACTGTTTCAGGACAAGGTCTAATGATAGTAGGGGGTCCCACGGCATGTCTTATTATAGGGCGCATACCGCACCGCGCCTGTCAAGCTGACATGCCACGGGAAATTAATATTATGTAACACCTTTCTCTGTACAGTTTATGCAATAAATAAAATTGAATTGAATTGAATTGAAAAAATGAGCGTCCGGCGTACGGTGTGGCGCGGCCTGTGGAATTAGTAGCGTTATCTACCACCTAGAGTCGATATAAGTTCAAATCAACTATTTAAAAATGTTAAACTTAGTTAAGTTACTTAATTCTGGTACATATTTTTTTATTTTTTTATTTATGTAGTGTGGCTATGGTATCACTGCGGCCATGATTGGCCTATTGTGATCGCCGCTTATTATGATGATTATGATGAGATTAACTCCAAGGCGCGGCGCTAGAGTTCACCACAGACCACAGCAGCTTCTAGAAACTGCAGGATTTTTCTTGGGGTCATCTCTCTAAGCTCATTCGGGCTGAGCAGGTGCTGTCCCATAATAGAGCTACGCTCCACACTCCCCCAGCATGAAGAGGCGTTTCATCTGTCTCGTACCTATCACTTACTTAGATTTAAAATGATAGGCATTAATAAAGGAGTTCCTCGATTTATTATACCTAACTTTGTCAAGATTTAAGTTAGTTTTAAGCTTTTAAAACCACTTTATTTATGGATATAAACTATTATTAATTATAATTATTAGTATACATTATATTATTATTATTAATGCTGTCAGAATTGTTGACGACCTCAAGCTCACCGAACTCCTAGAACCGCTCGTATAATGGGGCGAACCGTTTATACAATGGGGAGTGTTCTGAAGAATTATTTGACCTAATTCCGGCGTCGCGTTTTTATCACCGCACGAGCCGACACCGTTTGAAAGCCCACCCACATATTATTGATGCTTGGCATTCTCGCACTGTGCGATTCACTCGCTCCTTCTTGCCGTACACCTGCAAAATGTGGAATGAGCTTCCGCCCGCGGTATTTCCGATGAGCTTTAACATGGGACTTTTTATTGATAAATAAATATATATTTTTGACTAAGAGATATTTCCACCATTTAATAATTAATAGCATTACTTTAAATATGTCACCACACATCACGTATTACGCTCGTCTGCAGGCTCCGTTTAAAGTCCCGGAACTGTCGCGCCTTTAGTTTGAACTTACTGACATTTTAAGCAAGGTTTGAAGTTATCCGATGGAGCGGGACAGACGGCACACCACCACAGGCCGCGACTTTTTTTTATCCAGGAAAACGCGTTACGCATAATGATGCGCGCACATACATATATGCGTGGAGCAATGGCTCCACGCTTGACCTGACGCTCGGTTTTCATGGCCTGTCGAAACGTCAGGGCGTAGCCGGGCCTGTAACAAGACAGGTCGTGGGACCCCAGCCTAAAAAAATCTACGCGTCAATCTATCTACCTACTTAACAAAGTCAACATGTTTTGGAACAATAGGAATTAGTCTTTAACCCTAATTATTTACCTAAAATTTCTTACATTAATTATAATACCTAAATTAATCAAAGAAAATACAATTCAGTGCGTAGGCATGTAAACAGGAAATTCACTATAAAAGATAAGCTGTATATGTATACATATATATGTATATAATTATTATTTTTTGAATATTGTGATAAATTTGAGATAGTATATAAAGAGTCTATTGTGTGAATATATTGACATTAAATAGTTTAATCCGACTAAGCGCGGTTTAATTTTGGTTAAATTTTAGAAAATTATATGTTTCAAAATGTTTAAAGTTGTTGTGTTATTTGCATATTGCTTTATTTTATTTGTAAACTGCGATCCAGTTTCTAAAAAGGTAAGTTTTACTTAAATTAATATCATTTATGTTTGATTAGAAACACTAGAAAATAGGGAACTGCAACATTTTATGTTAATGCTCTTTTTTCTCATTACCCCGATATTTCTAATTTATAAAAAGTCCCTTAAAACATATTCTACTTATATTATTTATAAATCCGAAAGTATAGATAATATGTGAGGACCTATGTTGGTTATTCTCACGTCATAATGGCTTATCCGATTCAGCTGAAGTTTCATAACAGGTAGCTTAGAACCTACGAATATGAGTAATTATTATTATACGCGTAGGTTAAATTTTAAAAATCGGTGGCTGCCACTATTGTAGGTACTTTTCCCATCATAATAATAACCCTTTATCTTAACTTCATTCTTGACTTTGTGGAATTTTTAAAGAGTGCATTACCGCATGTTAAATTTATTTTGTAGGTACCCTTTTGTATTCATTTCAGTACATTTTCCCGTTATTTTTATCTCAGAATAGAATATAAGGAATCAAAATAAACACACAAGATACAAGATAAGTTGAGTTAAGTGTTAATATAATTAGGTAGAATAGAATAGAATAGAATGATACTTTATTGCATACCAAAATACAAGAAATAGTTATGAACATAATATGACTAACATAAAACTAGAGGTAAACAATCGGCGGTCTTATCGCATAAAGCAATCTCTTACAGACAACCTGGTTGGTATCTACCTAAGAGATAGATACCTAAGGAGGTATCTATCTCTTATTAGGTATATTAGGTATTATATGACGTATATAAAAACATATTACATATGTACATAACTATGGACTTAAAAATATTTTTCTTATTAATTATTATCAAAGGCTTACCTTTGACCACGATCTCGCGTGATGTTAAACGACGATGCGGCCGTAGATGGGAGCAGACTAAGCCTAGATGGCGGGATAAATCCCTGGCTTCAAAGCCAATTATTAGTGAACGGGACCATATTTCATACCATACTCTTGTTACAGATAAAGGTACATTTCACCCCTGAAGTGTCTGCCGAGATTCACAAAGGCATAACTGCATGCAGAAAGGAAGGCGATGACGTACCCAGTTACATCAAGATGATCCACACAGGAAAATTCACAGAAGACGAACACTTCAAGAAGTTTATGGAGTGCATGATCAAAACTAACGGCTACGCAGACCCTGAAGGCAGATTCATCGTGGAAAAAGTAATTTCTCTCTACCCTGACCAACAGAAAATGACGGAAGTCGTCAATAAATGCAACAAGCAAACTGCTGGGATTACTAAAGAAGTCACTTTCGAAACATTTAAGTGCTTCCAAACAGCAAACCCTTACGATATTTACTTTTAGAAAATATTTATGAAGCTTGTTACTAGAATATTATGAGCAATAAATGTTACTATCGTTAAATGTATGTTTTTTTTAGTTATTCCCCTCCACATTTTTATCTTTATCTAATATAGGGGGTTGACTAAGTCAGCAACACATCGACCCATTGGGATCTACTGTTAACCCCTTGCCTACCGTTTCTTACTCTTCGAAGAAGTGGTTAATAATTAGAGTGATGATCCCATTAAGAGGAAGAAACCTGTACTCTGATCTGTGGGTTTGGGGTACGCTGTCCCAAGGAGGCTCATGCGCTCCCTCCACATTTACCGAATCTAGCGCATTTCAACCCTTTTTACAAGCTTTCATTTACTTTCACCACAGATAGGAAACCGTGACTTTCACCTATCCTTGTCTTTCTGTCTGTAATCTTACAAGTTTAATTTGATCCACTTCCCAGCTTCCGATTACGTTATATCTAATATTATTATTTTTTTCGCATCACCAACTCTAAACCATTGCAAATTGTGCCTACACACATGTAGTTTATTAAAATGACGTCTTTATTACCTTTAAAGCTTCTTAAGGAAGCAGTGTATTATCTAGCTGTGCCTAGCGGTATTTTTATACAACGAAGTAAGAAGACGAGCAAGACGCTCTCCTGATGGTAAGAGATAACGCTGCCCTTAATTAGTGCAGTGCTACCCAGGATTTTACAAAGGTATAATTCTGCGTGCACTGCGCCAACGCTTCTTACTTGAGGATCATGTTAAGACTCTTCAGCCCAGTAATTTCACTAGCCGGTGGCCGTGGCTTACCAGCTATTAATGTAACTTACACGTGCTATTCCAGGGTTTTAGCTATTTATATGCCAAATTTTACCTCAATGGGTTTAGCTGTATAAAGCCGTAAAAAGGTAACAAACACACTCACACACATACACACACACACACACTTTTTATTTATATATTATTAGTAGGAAGTAAAGTCCATGAATATGGTGATAGGTGGTAATCCGGGAAGGGGGCGCCCGAAAAAGGATGAACTGTGTGAAAGAGGATATGCGTGCTAGGGGAGTGGATGCAGATATGACGGATGATAGAGCAGAATGGAGAAGAAAAACGTGTTGTGCCGACCCTACCTAGTGTGGGATAAGGGCAGGAAGAAGAAGTAGGAAAGGACAATATTATTGAAGTGAAAACTTCTTTAGCGGCGCTGAGCACTTTTTTGTATGGGTAAAAACTTTCAAACTCGCGTCAGGGTCACGTGATGCTGATCGAAAAAGCGTAAGATCGAGGGGAAGGGAGAGGAACTAGTATCTCCCACTCTTTTTACCGTGCCTGAGTGTGCTGCTCTGTTTAGGCGGCAGAGGGGGCTTAGACAAGCGCGCGCCCGATATTTTTTTTTTTATATTTTATATTTATATATTTTTTTTTTTTATTAGACACTTAAATAGGTTCGAATCAAAACTGTTTGTTTCTTACTTAAGTTATCTTAAACCAATTGTATCAGTTGTAAAAATTTGCGATGATGATTCTGATAATAACGATGGTGTAAAAGTCGTCGAAATTATGGATGGAAGTTGATTTTTCTGAGAGATAAAATTTAATGTTATATATAAATAACGATATAATATTATATAAATAACAACATATAAATTGTCATATTTGTGTACGATAGTGCAATAAATAAACATTGTATTCTACCTCATAAATGATAGTATTTTTATACTTATAATTAAACACAACGTTAATATTGAAGTTTTCACTTCTGCCGGCACTCCCGGAGTGCTATTTTTTTTATGTAGTAGGATTATTATACACACAATAATTAGTACTTATGTTTCCTTTATGTAGTTAGCATCGTAGGTCAATGGTAGTTAGCCTAGCCTAGACTGTGGAAAGGCTGTATATTATTGACCCTTTATGATAATTCATTTGCACCTATTTGCTAGTTCAAATAACTTTGCAACAAGATATCTTACCGTAATTGGTACGACCTAGATCAAGTTAGAGGCCGTGTCACTAGTCTAGTAATTTACAATATAACTAACTGCGCCCAGCGGTTTTACCCGCTGTACTATACTATGTGTTACTGGAATTACACAGCTGGCCTAAGCTATCTCTATACCAAATTTCAGCTTAATCGATCTACCCGTTTAAGCGTGAAAGAGTAACAAACATCCATCCATTCTTACAAACTTTCACGTTTATAATATGAGTAAGAAGTAAGATTATGTAGAGTTATATCTACTTCAATGGCTTAATAGGATTAGCCTATTAAAGAAAGGTTTTTTTGATGTGAGAAGCCCATGTCGCTGTATGGTGATTACCTACAGTGTTCCGTAATTGTGATGATGATCAATTATTAGTTATTATTTAATATTTAGTGTTAATTCCGCTCTAAATTTGTGATTCTAACTAAGTTTTAAGAGATGGCGAGTTAGAATCACAAATTTAGAGCGGAATTAACACTAAAAATTAAATAATAACTAATAATTGTTGTGATGGATTTCCGCAAAGTAACGCCTAGCTCCATTAAATATCTTGTGATGATGATCACTAAATTTTCGGACACAATGCATCATAGTCATTTATTGGAACAAAGTTCGAAAATTTTGTGTCCCAAATGACAATAAGCCCATCTAACAAAATGTTTTTTTTTGTTTTATTTCATGTTGGATGTTTTCTAACTTTGGTGTACCTTAAAGGAATATCTATTTATCTATTATCTATTTTAATAAAATTAAAATAAGGTTCACAATTTAAAAAAGGTTCCGACCTATTTAGTGTTCCGTCAACAGTCAACATGTAATATCCCTTATCGCCCTGTCCGTCCGTTTGTCTGTCTGCCCGTCCATGACATTACAGAGATACAAAATGTAAGTCCTAGAAAGCTGTGGTTGTGTACATATGAAGGAGAAAGTGTAATTAACTGACTTACTCGTCTCACAACGCAAAGCTCAACGGATTTGTATAAAATTTGGCACGCAGGTAGATATTTTGACGTGGAGATCGGTAAAGAAAGGATTCCCTAATACGGACGAGGCTGCGAACGTAAGCTAGTCTTTATATTACGTAAATGGTAATGGCGTAGGTTATTTTATTTTAATTTGCTCATATATTAAACTTTTCCACTATAATTTTTTTTTATGTGTTTATCGTGCGAATTATAATAATTATTTTCCGCACGAGATCTCTTTGTTTTACTTGTTCATATTATAACATCCAAATAATTAAATGACCTATTTAATAAAATAGTCATGTCATGCAAGTTTTTGTATAAAAATATAATTTTACAGCGTTAATAAATAGGTATACCTTACACATGATTTAAATTAAATTTTTGAAATACAATAATAATAATTATAATTATTAATAAATAATAATTAATTAATAAGATTAATTTAGACAAATTATTATCAATGAATTGATGATTATTGAATGCTTAGATACCCTTGCCCTGCCTACCATAAAATATTTTGCGAAATTAAATTTCTAATTTTTTTCCAATAGACAGCCACGTTCGATGCACCTCTAATTTTCACTCGCCCTTTATTGTTAGCAAACCTGCGGGGCTATGATGCGCACGTCGACATAATCTCGCGTGAAATTTGTTTAAATGTGAATAATACTCTATATGGCTGTCATAAAGTCGAATTTTAAACGCCAGGGAGATCATTTTGACATTGGAGTTTTTGCGACAAAATGATCTCACTGGCGTGTAAATATCGACTTTATGCCATCCACGTAAAGTTTTATTTACATTATATCAAATTTCACGCGATGATGATTATGTCGACGTGCGCATCATACCTACATTGGACTCGTGAAGAAAATACATTCTGTTTGTATCCATTTTACTCCTGATAAAATATAGCACGATTGTCTACACAGAAGAAGATTATAATAGGAACAATCGAATTCTGCTTTCTATTTCAGGGTATATTCATCTTCTTATTATTAATACCCTCTCGACTTTTGTATACTAACATGATCACAAGTAAATTTCTTATCTTTCTACACTATGAACACAATAAGAAAATAAAAATTATTTTCTATAGGTACCTGAATAAATTGACGTCATAATAAGTTACTGAGATTCATTAACCTACGTAAATGTATAAAATTATTTTCAAGTTCTGATTATCTAACTAGATAGATATATAGATAACACTTTATTGAAACACAAACAAAAAACCACATTTACCACACAAAACTACAATTTCTTTAAAAATAGAGCCTTAAAAATTTTATATACCTACTGTTGACATGTTGGACAATACTAATGAAATATTAATAGTAAGCTTCTGTATTTCTATTGCATCATTTTAAAAATTTCCGTTAGACTTTTTTCTACCTTTTTTGCACATTTAATTAAAAATATACCTGTTTGTTATTGTGTATAGTTCGATAAACACTTGACATGCTTTGTGGTTTAGATTTTAAAGCTTTTTCTTAAAAGTAAATTCGATTTTTTTATAAGTTGATGCAATGCTATTTGAAGACCTGCGTACATTAAGACGGATCGCGCGCTGTATCAGACAGCATGCCAAAACATCCTAGGCTCAAGCAAGTAGTCATAATTCTTAGATACTCGTACCTACTTAGTTGGTTATTCACTAGATGTCTTGATTACATTAACTTATCTAAGCATTTTTAAAATAAGGATTTTTTGCGAACAAGTTGATTTACTTGCTGTCATTTTCTAGACAAGTAAATCGATGGTTGTAGACCAGTCCCTAGACATAAAGAAGGCTCTCCTACGGAAGCCTTCGATGTTCGGTGGCCTCTTGTTTCGGTGACTTGCAAGTCAGGACTCAGGACGAATAAAAAAAGCTCAGTATCATGGCGATGCGATGTGTATAAACACCTCAGGTTTTTAGTGGATATCATATTCAGCAGGACAGTCCCACATATGCCCTACCCCCGGCGCAGAGTGACGATGCATAACACATTTTTCCTCGGTAAAAAGAAAGACGCGCTACCGCTTGACTTTGCTATAATATGCGCAAGTCTTTGCGGATAAAGTCAACAGATTTTTTCTGTTATATATTCTGAATCGTCATTGCGGTCATACTTGATAAACATGCCTACTGTTTACCTCTAACCTCTCATAGATCCAATATGGTAGGTAGATACTGCACTATATGCAGACTTCCTGACAAAAAAGTTGTTTTCAACTGGATTTCCTTCGGATGGGCGTATAAAAGCTATGTCCCGAGTTAGTCTAATCAGTAACGCACGGAAAATGAAGGGATCACTGATTTTGTGTTTTGCATTCGTTGTGGGACTGGAAGCCGGCGTAAGTAGTTTTATAAGAATTGTTTTTAATTATATAGTGCTTTATTTATAAATTATTATTGGTTAGGATTCATTTTAGTGCTCAAATGTTTTGCTGGAACGGAAAGTGTGACACGATGAGAATACGAAAAATGGCCCCGTTTTTTACTTTTCATGTTAAATTTTAGTATTATTTTTTTGCGTCTATTATGACAATCTTTGTTTATTTCGCAGCTTAATAACATATATTAAGCTGCAAAATAAAATTAGCAATCTATCTACAATGTATGTCTCATTCTTAAACTGTTTAGGAAATATTTATAACCGTGTGACCATCAACTTTGAGCTACAATAAGAATGACCCATTTGTTAAATTTGCATATAGTTAAACTCTACCCTCTCCACTGTTTGAGGTTCTATAACTTAACCAACTTGTTTAAACAGTGCTTAGGACACAGTGGAAGCCCTTTTTTTCCTTGGCCCCACTTTTACCATCGTGTCAAAGTAAAGGTACATTTTATGTATTCAGTTGTTTAATTTCATTTTCAGAGTGTTCATCTGGCAGGCTCACAAAAAGAAAGGGCGAGTCAAATTGCTTTAGAGTGCATCAAAGAATCCGGAGTCAAACCAGAAGTTATAGCAGAAGCTAAGAAGGGTCACATCTCTAATGACGAAGGATTTAAAAAGTTTACCTTCTGCTTCTTCAAGAAGTCAGGGATCGTCAATTCTGATGGAAAGTTGAATGTGGAAGCTGCATTAGCCAAGTTACCCCCGGGTGTTGATAAAGCTGACTTTACCAAGGTATTAGAAGAATGCAAGAACAAGAAAGGAAAAGACCCGGTAGACAATGCCTTTGAAATATTTAAGTGCTACAGTGCAGGAACCAAAACTCACATCCTCTTATAAGGTTATAAAGAAAAATGCTTAGTTATTTAATAATTTATTGAAATAAATTATTTGATTCTCGTTTAGTACACCTTTACTTTATACCTCTAAAATTGAATAGTAACCTCCCAAATTCTTTAATTTAATGTACTTTAATAAGGATACGAACATAATTTGATGTAGTGAGCCGTTCGACCTACCGTAATTCAAGTACTGCAGTTTCCACACGCACTGTGGTGCTCACCTAACGGTCAACCTAGAGGTTGCTAGCCGCAATTACACCGTGTCCTGGGGCCAACCGAATAGTCAGCCGTACGGCTAACTACTCAATGCATACGTAACTTTATCTACTTCAGTGTTTTATATAAAAATTTTGTAGACATCGATTATTATAATTAATATGTGCTTAGCTTAGCTGTATGTTCTTCAAATAAATGGTTATAAAATTAAGACTTAAATGCTAGGAATAAATAGATCAATTAAACATTACAAAATTATGAAGAGAAAATATTAATAGGATCAAATTAATCAGAGCAGTAAAATATAAGAAGGTGTTTTCAGTTGGAGTAGCCCCTCTTTCTTTGTCACATTTATTTATAACTTCTAACATGGTTTTTGGGTCCGGAAACAATAAAGCAGCTAACTCGGGGACTACCGTACCATCAGCATTAGAATACCCTGCAGTTCTAAACCCACAGAAGATAAAGTTCTGGAAATCGGCATCTTCTGAATACTTTCCTTCCCGGATCATTTGAATGAAGTCTGCGCCAGATCGCGTAGAACTTGCAGCACATTCATTTACCACACCAGTAAGGTGTTCCGTTATTTCTTTAGAAAAGTTTACCTCTGGCTGTAACAAAAACAATGGAAGATCACTTACCCCGCATCTTTAATTTCAACTATCTCTACAAAAACAAAAATTCCAAAAGTAGTTTACAAATGATTAAAATTTCAAACACTACATCTATCTTTTATTTGACTCAGGAAAAATGCGTTACGTATAGTCAATCGTCGCAATGTTGCGGGGGCGCAGCGCGGTATGTGTAATTCCCCGCCGAATGTGGGAGCGGCGGGAATACCCACTAAAAACCTGGGAGTGTTCCTGCGGGATACCATAATGCCAGGTCAGCGGGTACGCCAAAGCACACGTCCACGGCCCGACAGCGTTTGGTCCTCACTGACAGGAGGATCCCTCCGCGGAGGGACCAACTTTCTCACAAGGAGCGAGCGGAAAAACCGCGCGCCATTTAGGGCCGATTTCACCGTTCAATCTGAACGCGCTCAATCTTTAGTGAACCGAGTTTAACTGAGAGAGATCGAAACTCCAGTTTGCATTTCACCTACGTAAATTGAACACAGTTAAGGCTTAAACGCGTTCGAATATTGAACGCCCGATTTTCGAGGTTTCAGTTCTTTGAACGCGTTCAAACGTGATGTCTACGATACTGCACCGTTTACTAATATTATATCGTAAATTCTTATTTATTTGGTTTTAAAACATTTTTAGTTTGTTTTATACGTATCACCAATTATCGTGGTATTTTATTTCATGCTTAATAATGAAAATAATAATGCGATTTACATACAAGACATTATTATTTCCTATAATAAAAAAAATATATATTATGTTCGCCAAATGTCGCGATCGCCGTCGTTGCAAAAGTGCTCCATTATTGTATAGCCTATTTGAATAAATGAATTTTGAGTTTGAGTTGACAACGTCCAACGGGAGATTACGTAGTCAGAGATCCGTTTACGGGAGATTAACTACCTATATTACATGGTATACCACTACGAATAACAAAAATAACCACGAAAATTGACAAAAGAAGTTTAACATGTAACAAGTTACAATGACAATGATATTCGTCTTCAAAATTTCTAATCTGTATCTGAATTCTAATCTGAGTTTCTTATTTGAATCTCGTGAACTGAGTTTACTTGAACGCGATCAAAATTGTACTGGTGGTATGGATTTGACTTTGATCCAGATCAAATTCAATATTTGAACTCGTTTAATCAAAACCGAGTTTAGTTGAACGCGTTTTATGATGTTATCGGTGAAATTGGCCCTTAGTGGTTTACAACTGCCTATCTGACTCAACGAAAATATCTACCACACAGCATAGATTACAAAAGGACCTGAAGTTATTAAAAATAAAGAAAAATTGTCTTACCCTTTGGGGCATCGCAGTTATAGCATTATAGAGGAATGTTGAACAATAAATGACAACTAATATAACTTTGCAGTTGAACATTTTGAGATTGTCTAATCAGGCGAGAACGTGGTAAAAGACCTTCCACTCACTTCTGATTCTTTGCATTTATACTTAAATACTAGCTTTTAGTGCATAAGACATACATATTTTGTTCTTATTGTCAATTAGGTACGCACATAATATTTTGTAAAATGCAGTATAATATACCGTGATTATGTTAAGCTAACAATGGGCCAGTGTTGTGTTTACATAATTTTTCACACATTTATGACTAAAGAATTATGAAAATTGCGCAAAAGGTAGGATTTAAAAGCCCTTAAATGATAAAATAGGTAGTGGCGTAAGCACACCTATGAACGCCTTACAAATACACTTGCCAGTTTAATACCGCAGCTGTTTTTTTAGATCTCTCCTTAAAGAATAATTGCAAGATTTCTCTCTATATCGGATGGCATTTAATACCAATATTCTACCATTATGTTCTCCAGTAGAAATGGTAGATAAATAAATTATAAGACAGCAACTTTTATCATAGTCTCATTGCATCCAACTGCAATTGCAACGTTGACAAAGTTAAAACACTTGATTTAGTCCATCAGCAGTTCCATAACAAAAAATAAATATTACATACCTACATATATTTAATTTGTGATAGTGTGAAGCCCAAAACAAGTTTACACTTGAATATCTTTCAAATGGAACGATTATTAAGAATTATTTATTTATACCGTTCTCTCACCCTAATTATTACCCATTATCTCTGCAAAATTACAGGTTTTTAGTACTTATAGTTTCTCCATAAAGCCGCGGACATACGGACGGTCAGACAAAACGAAACTATAAGGCTCCCTTGTTAACTACGGAAGCTTGAAAAGGAACAAAAATTAGCTATAAATTTGTATGATATTTAAAAATAAATAAGAGTAATGCAAACTGGGGGCACGGTAGTGCCCCCACCAAGTCGAGCGCAAAGCAAACACTGCCGTACCATCCTTTACTGGAACCATTTCGCCGCATTTTCAGGCCCCTATTTGAGAACCTTTGGATAAGACCAGAACGCAGAAATTTTCATAATCCATTAAGCTATAATCACATACTTAAAATCCAAAATAGGCCTATAAGTCGATTCGCTCCTCCGTCTTCTCCCTTACTCTCTCACTCCCAGTGACCCTCCAGATATAAGCGTCCCATCACGCCCATGAACGTCCTACCCCAAGCCGAGGCTTGGTCATCTTTGCAGCTGTCGGTAACTTTAGTTCACTGCCAGATCAACTCATTCTGATGCGATCCTTTAGAGAAACGCCGATCATAGCCCGCTTCCTAGCTCGTTGATTAAATTCCTACTCGTCTTACCGGAAGTAATCACGTTTCTCTCCATCCATAGTCAGAAGGTAGCACTCCGAAAACAGACGAGGTTATTGAATTTCACAAAAGCCTCTAGTCCTTATTATGAATGTAGAAGCGGAAAGCTTTATACCTACGGATACTATTCTGCCATATGCCAAGATGTCCCAATATAGAGTTAGGAATAATTATTTTATATAGTATGAAAAAAAACCGAGGAAAAGAGGTTTGAAAAATGACAAAGCCCTTTGAGAATAGGCAGGTAGGGTTTTTGATTTTTGCATGCCTTATCTGGAGGCACTACCGGCCTCCTAGACATACCTATATAATATAATATTTAGTCATAAGTCAGGTCATACATTATAAGTACCGGTTCAGCATGTGTTGTCTTCTACTGGTATCATAGGTGCAATTTATCTGTCAGCTTTTAAATAAAAAAAAAGTAGTTTTATAATTATTTATTTACTTAAATTTTAACATCAATACTTTATTAAAATACCCCTTAATCACCTTGTAAAATTGTTTGCTGGATTTTCCTCACATCTTCATTCAACTTCTTTCTATTAACACACATGGTTCTCAAAGTCAAGAAAACACTGTTTGACGAAATCATTTATATTAGTCGACAGGAAAAAGTCAAGAGAACTTTAAAAATAAAACGATAAAATAATATATTTTATTACCAACAATAAACCAAACAAATAAAGCCCAATTAAATATTTAAAAATTACAGTGCTAATAGGAAAGGTGTTTGATGCAGGAAGCATTTGAAATAGAGGAAGGTATGTTCTTCTGGAGAAGAACCCCTTTCTTTATCACATTCCTTAATAACTTCTAACATTTGTTCTGAATTTGGGAACAGGGATGCAGTAAGCTTCATATTAATTGTCCCATCTTCATTGGTGTATCCTGAATTTCTGAACATACAGAATGTAAAGCTCTTGAAATCGTCATCTGCTTCCCTTCTCGGATTAATTGCAGTAGTTCTGGTTCAGGTCGAGAGGATTTCTTAGCACACTCCTTGATTTCACTTAACATGTGGTCTGTTGCTCCTTTGGAAAAGGGAACCGATGGCTTGAAACAGAAGAAGGACAATAACGTTAAAATTTTTGGCTTTAGGTTAACGTTAGTTCAGGTTAGAGGTTTGTAGGAATCTTGGCAACCTCAATCTTTCACATATGAACAAAGCCTTATATTGATTGTAATTTAACAGTGCAATAAGTAAAATAAAATAGGGAAGGAAAATAAATTTTGCACCAACTATTTTTGTTACAAAAAAATCGTCACTAAACTGTACAGTTAGAATTGCTATCTACCGCTGAAAAGTAGCCTATAGGTACTTTATTATAGGGTCTAATACGCAAGTATGTTAGAATAAACGGCGGTCTTATAGTTTTGTATTTTTTTCTGATATAAAAAGTATTTTTTAACAAACTACGAGTAATAGCGAGTTGTAAAGTGTGTTTTGTCTATTCTACCTTTTTTTACCTGTATAGGTACTGTTTGTAATATTTATTTAATATAATTAAATATTATGACAATTATTATTTTTTACAATAAAAAGAGGACTGTCATCCGTAATGACGAAGATAAACGCCATGGGAAATTAAATAAACTTGAATAAGACATAAACGTTATTTTTAGTGTCGCTTAATTTAGTACTTCATAACATTTTAAATGCATTATTAACTTTTATTAAAAAATGAGTAATAAAATCTGGTTTTACCAACTTTACTAATGATTACATCCAATGAGTTTCTGTTGAAATCCGAAAGTTCAACCCACAAGAAAATATTTCACACTATGTATCCTGCAGGTTTACTAAGACATGTTAATTCAGTTTTCAACCTTTTTTACGAGGGTAAATAATTTAAGCAAAATGGTTTATTTTGACTGATCAATATATTTTTCAAAGGATCAGTTATTTATCTTTGTAAATAAAGGCATAAACCCACTTGTATTTACTTCGGCTTCGTGTCAACCATTTCGATCCAATACTTCAGCGCATTTATATCTATATACCTATCTGCGCCCAGCGGTTTTACCCGCTGTATGTGCCTATGTGTTATTCCAGGGTCTAAGCTATCTGCCGCGGATGAGTGCTTCGGCGTACCCGTTGCCCCGGCATTATGGCGTCCCGCAGGAACACCCCAGGTTTTTTAGTGGGTATCCCCGCCGCTCCTATCTTTGGCAGGGGAGTCCCACATACCGCCCCGCGCCCCCCGGCGTGGGGTGATGATGCGTAACGCATTTTTCGTGGGTCAAAAAAAAAGAGGGTCTAAGCTAGTAAAATTTCAGCTCAATTGGTCCACCCAACCTGTCCAACCAACTTTCGTATTTATAATATTAGTATGATTATCAGTGTGAAGTCGTTGATAATTTTTACAAGCCTCAACACATATTATTTGCTTTTTAACATATTTCTAATATTTAGGTACTTGTGTCTTTGAAAAAAGGGTCCTAAAAATTTGTTATTAAATCAATAGGTATATAATGTATTTTGTTATTACTTGCAGTTATTGTACCTATTCAAAAAAAATTGAGTTATTTAAGGTCGAACATTTTGTCGTTTGGTCATACTTGTGGTAGCAGTTGAGAACTCTCTCCATTATTTTATTTTTATCACAATGTTGAAGTTTTTGATCCTGTTCGTGCTTATTGGATTGTGCTATGCGAGGGTAAATAATATAATTGTGTATTTAGCCCAAAATAATTTGATGAAAAGCTCTAACGTACCAATAATAACCAATAATAATAACCATTTTTTTGTCTTTAGGATTCCGTGCAGGCACCAAGTGACGCTCAATCCCTTGTGAAGGCAGCACTAAAAAAATGCATTACAAAAGATGACAATATCTCTCTGAACGAGGTTCTGCAACTAGTGGGAGAAGGAAAGTACAAAGAAGATCCAGGTTTTCAAAAAATTGTTCACTGCACTTACGTCAACTCTGGATTCGCCGACCCTAGTGGAAAAGTACACGATGACAAAGTTATCAACGTTTTTCACGGTCACGAAGAATTCGCTAAAGCTGTGAAAATGTGCAACATAGCTGGAGCAAACCCTGTGGATACCACTTTCTTATCATTCAAGTGCTTTATGGATAACATACCATATCTCATAACTTATACGATTGATTAGTTTAGACTAGATAAAGTTTAGATGAAAGGATTAAAGTGAATCCATTGGAGACAAAGGTTATGTATACGAGAGAGAAAGGGTAATAAATAATTTAATTTCACACATCAATGTCTTTAAAAATATATTAGTTTCATTGAAAAATAATGTCCATTGTTCCTCTTTTAAACATTATACCTACCTAATTGTTTACACGGAAGAATTTGAAGACCTTAACATGTTTTTTGTGCTGCATAATAATGTTTTGTTTTATATTAAACAAAACATAATTATTTGACTAATCTGAGACCTGTTTTACAAAATAAAAGAAACAAGTCTGTTTTCTAGCCGTTCTAGAAACTACTATAATAATTAAAGTTAATTCGATATGTTTGTTACTTGATTTATTATTAACCTTTTTCTGTTGAGAGATGGGAAGGAAAGATATTATAATCTTCATGTATGCAAGACCAATATTGCGTTTATATCAGTTGCTACGGTAGCGTAGGGGAATGTCTTTACCCCACCGCGGAAGGCTCCTCATGACAGGGATCCTTTTTTTTTTGAAGCTTGGAGTCATTCCTTCCTGTCAAATCCTTTTTGGAGCTTTGAAGAATGGAACATCATACCATTAGAAATAAATTCAACATCATTCATTCCTGCCCTTATCCCACATGGTCGGTAGAAAACGTCTTTCTCTTCTATTCCTCTCTATTACCCGTTATATTTTTATTCACCCCCTAGCGCTTATAATATCCCCTTTCACACAGTTCATTCAAAATAGAACCAAATAATCAATGATAAAAAAAGATTTCGCTTTATTACAAGCTTTTTTTTACTTTCACCTGTCACCTGTCTGTTGTCTGTCTGTCTGTCTGTCGGTATGTCTGTCTGTCTGTAATCAAATCTTGCAAGTTTAATTTGACCCACTTCCTGGTATCTATATATTGAGCTGAAATTTTGCATGCAATCGGATGACAATGCAAAATTATCATAAAATAGAGCTGATCTGATGATGGAGCAGGAAGGTGGCCGTAAGGACTTCGTAATTAAACGACGCAACCATATCGAGTTTGGGCTCATTTGATTTGTCTTGACGAGTAGTTTGGTGCTAGATGGTAATAATAATAAAAACTTGTTTTAAAAAAGTTTTTTTTTTAAATTTCACGTTACTATCGCAAGCTCCGGGCGTGGCTAGTAATCATTTGTTGAACAAAACTGAGATGCCAAGTGTTCATTATGATCGTGGTTAGGAACACGATGTTCTTAATATAATAAATAAATAAATAATAATAAAATTGGTTTTTATACTCCAACAGAACAGGTATCCCTAATTACACTGTCAGAGTCAAATCACAATTTATAGGTTGTGTGGCCAACCTATATGTTGCAGTTTCAGGTCGCCGAGATTACTACAGGGCCTGCAACATGACCTAACGACTGCTTTCTACATATCTTATAGGAAACAGCCGGGACCCACAGTTTTACGTGCCTTCCGAAACACGGTAGCGTCCAGGGAAAATCTTTGCCACACTGAGATTTGAACCCAGGACCTCCGGCTTACAAGTCGGACGTATGACCACTGGGCCACGGACGCTACAAATCTCCTGACTTGTGAAAAAAAATACCTACATTATTTCAACTAAAACCGATGACTTATAATTTATTCGTAGACTGAAAAGGAAGCAAATGGATTACGTTAGTATTTATATTGCGCTATTGTTTAGTTTTGATTCATAATCTCATAGGCATTGGTACTCGTGCAACTCTGTAACAATTTTATACAAGTATATTAAATTCAAAGTATATTATAAATATTTACGTAAATCGCGCCTAATTTACATAATAATTGTTGGTTTTTCCATGTTTTAATTTTTTAAATTATAATATTTTACTTTAAAAAAAATGTTTTCTCATTTTGTGCGAGTAATAGTCGTTAGTGTTGTTTTAGTAGGAATAACATATGCACAACGAGTAAGTACTTAGTACATATTTTATTCCATACCTTTTCACTCTCTAATTTTCATATCACAGATCCTTAAGAGCGTATATATCGAGTGACGCTCTCTTGCTCGCAGTATTTGACAAATTTTGAAATATAAATTCATAGAATTAATTTATTGAAAATTCCTTAAGAACAGCCCTCCATAATTTTTCAAGGAAATTTTTTTTTCAAAAATTATTTTCATGCCATTTTGAAATATATCAAACTGGAAACACTTTTAAAATATGTGCAATAAGGGAGGGCTGTTCTTAAGGAATTTTCAATAAATTAATTCAATGAATTTATATTTCAAAATTTGTCTAATAGTGCGAGCGAGAGAGCATCACTCGATATATACGTTCTTAAGTTATTTTACGTTTCGTTAAAACTATTTAAGCAAAAAAAAAAAAACTATAATACTCGTACATAAAAATCTTGCGTAATAATGCTTGACCCCAAACCCTCCAAAAAATGGCTTGGCAATTTTAATTAAGCTTTTAGTATAACATACTTATTGGTAGGTCTCAGAAGAGGTTAGTTACTAGTCTTACTAATATTATAAAGGTGGATGTATATAAGAATGTATGGATGTATATAGTCTAAATGTCTGGATGTCTGCATGTATGTTTGTTACTCTTTCACGCCTATACGGGTGGACCGATTGAGCTGAAATTTTGTATAGCTTAGACTGTAGACCCTGGAATAACACATAGGCTATACAACAGTACAGCGGATAAAACAGCTAGGCGCAGTTAGTTTTTCTATAAACGAAGATGATATTGACGATTATGTAGAAGAATAAGTTGCGACCGTCAGACGTATAGATATAGATTCTTCTTTATTCAAGATCAACGAGACTATACCCGCTCACTTGATGCTAAGCGCAACACTTCGCCGTACATATTATTATAGCCATACAGAGACATTATAATATGTAAAGTCTTCTTTGCCCAGTAATGTCCTTGATCACCTTACCCTTACTACTGGAGCAAATTATATTAGATAGTGTCATAGTACGAGTAACTAAGGTCTGTTGCGCGTTGAAAAACCCTTACAGTGTACTTTTTTAAAAAATACTTTTCCTCGTTCAACTTTATAGGGGTTTTGTTGTCTTATTTTGTCATTGCATCGCATAGAATAAATCCTAATTATTGCCTGCCATTTGTTTTGGAAAGCAACATAACATTAGCTTAACTGTACTCGTAATTTACTCGTTTTTACTTGTTTTTACTTGTTGTTTTTACTCGTTGTTGAAAATCACAAGAACGTATAAATCTGAAAGTAAAAACGAGTAAATTACGAGTACAGTGTCACAAACTTAACTGACCCATTGGCTAAAAATGGAACCAAACCTAACCAAACATAACTCCAGATCAACGCTGTTTTAAGCAATAGTAGCGACACCATCTGTAGTTTGATGTATACTATTACAGTAAACAATTACCGCTCTTGGACAAATATACAAAATATATTATTGCGCCGTTTTAAAGCAAAGAGCAAAATGTTTCTCTGTGTAGTTTTCTGAGCCATAATACGTTCAACCTTACTTATGGAATAATACCACGGTAAAGAGATATACAGTAGTTTGACTCCATAGAAACGGGCGGAAAATGGAAGTGAATAGATGTCGGTAGATGTGGGTAGAAGTGGGTATATAATCCAGAAGCGGGTGCCACGCAGCGACGGGCGGACGTCGCGATAGTTTTTTGCAAGTATTTAGTGTTATTTACGTTATTTACTTTTGACGTATGTAAACATAATATAATAAATTATATAAAAATGGCAAAAAAATAGCATACTATATTATGCTGTTTTTGGTAGCTTGAACTTATCATTGAACTTATCAGGAAATCCAGAAATAACATTATTAACCCCCGACGCAAAATCGACGGGGTGTTATAAGTTTGACGTGTCTGTCTGTCTGTCTCTCTGTGTGTGTGTCTGTCTGTGGCACCGTAGCTCCCGAACGGATGAACGGATTTTGATTTAGTTTTTTTTGTTTGAAAGTAAGGTTAGTTGAGAGTGTTCTCAGACATGTTTGGTGAAAATCGGTCCAAGATGGCCGCCGCTACAAAATGGCGTATTATTTTTTCTTCCGCGACCCCCTCAATATGGGTATCAAATGAAAGGGCTTAACTAGTAGAATACAACCCATTATATAAAATTAAAAATCCAAGATGGCCGCCACCACAAAATGAAGAATTGCGTATTGCGTTGGGGGTTTTTTAAATTTTTAATTTAATTCACTTGTTTATCAAGCAACATGTAAAGGTAATAAAATTAAAAAGGTCAGTTAGTTAAAAAGGGGAGGAGGAGGGGGAAGGGAGGGGGGAAGGAGGAGAGGGGGAAGGGGAGGAGGGGGAAGGGAAGGAGGGGAGGAGGAAGGGGAGTAGGGGGAAGGGGAGGAGGGGGAAGGGTAGGGGGAAGGGGAGGAGGAAGGGGAGTAGGGGGAAGGGGAGGAGGGGGAAGGGTAGGGGGAAGGGGGGGAAGGAGGGGAGGGGGAGGGGGAGGGGAGGAGGGGTGGAGGGGAAGGGGAGGGGGGAGGGGGGAGGGGAAGGGGAGGAGGTTGTCTTGTCTTGTCTCTTGTCTTGTCTCTTGTCTTGTCTCTTGTCTTGTCTCTTGTCTTGTCTCTTGTCTTGTCTCTTGTCTTGTCTCTTGTCTTGTCTCTTGTCTTGTCTCTTGTCTTGTCTCTTGTCTTGTCTCTTGTCTTGTCTCTTGTCTTGTCTCTTGTCTTGTCTCTTGTCTTGTCTCTTGTCTTGTCTCTTGTCTTGTCTCTTGTCTTGTCTCTTGTCTTGTCTCTTGTCTTGTCTCTTGTCTTGTCTCTTGTCTTGTCTCTTGTCTTGTCTCTTGTCTTGTCTCTTGTCTTGTCTCTTGTCTTGTCTCTTGTCTTGTCTCTTGTCTTGTCTCTTGTCTTGTCTCTTGTCTTGTCTCTTGTCTTGTCTCTTGTCTTGTCTCTTGTCTTGTCTCTTGTCTTGTCTCTTGTCTTGTCTCTTGTCTTGTCTCTTGTCTTGTCTCTTGTCTTGTCTCTTGTCTCTTGTCTTGTCTCTTGTCTTGTCTTGTCTCTTGTCTTGTCTCTTGTCTTGTCTTGTCTCTTGTCTCTTGTCTTGTCTCTTGTCTTGTCTCTTGTCTTGTCTCTTGTCTTGTCTTGTCTTGTCTCTTGTCTTGTCTCTTGTCTTGTCTCTTGTCTTGTCTTGTCTTTTGTCTTGTCTTGTCTTGGGTTTTAATATACGCCGCCACGACATGATAGGTAAGTAGGTAGTAGGTAGGTAGCTCAAGTAAGTAGATGATACGAAACAGGTAGGTACCTACTGTATGCGGGCAGCGGCTGCCCTGCAGCCCTATGACTTGCGCATGTACCGCGCGACTGTAGGTATTTATGTTCAAAAATCACGCTCAGTCAAACTACTGTATATCTCTTTACCGTGATAATACTAAGCCGTTAATCAGGTGTTTTCAACGTAATAACATTTTTTCTGCATTTCTAGGAACATCTAGAAGCGTCTAGCGCAGTGTCAGAGGGAATCAAAGCTGCAGTCACCACATGTACAACGAAAGATGACAACATACCTTTATACCTTTCACTGGTGGCAGATGGGAAGTACAAAGACGATGAAATATTCAAGAAACTGGTCCACTGCGCATACGTAGCTTCTGGTTTCGCCGACGAATCTGGAAGAGTTCTCATTGATAAGGCTGCGGAAGCCTTTGGTAATGACGAAAGATTGAAAGAAGCAATGAAGAAATGTGACATCATTAAACCTACTCCAATGGAAACTACGTTTGAGTCTTTCAAATGCTTCATGGAAACGTCTCCAGTCCTTGTGAAGTATTTCTGATAAAATTGTTGTTACACTTGTAAGATGCCTCGCATAAATATATTGTGTTGTAAAATTTGTTATTAAATGTTTTAATAAGCCAATTTTAATTTTAATTAGCATCCTAGATCCTATATACAGTGTCTGTTTAAGTTAATCATTCTTTGTTTAAGATTTCTATGAAAACATCTCCACACATGAACAGATTGGCTGTAATATCCCTCGCAAAGACTCTTTTTGAGCCTCGATCCATCATGCTCTTTATTTTTATTCAAATATAAATGATTATGGACTAAACTAAGCTGTATCCAGTGGGTTTTCCCTGCTAAACTGTAGGTGCCTGCTGAAAAAGAGGTAACATGCATGCACACTGCACGCATTCATACGTTCGCAGACATAAGTATTAGGAGGAAAAAATATCAATGAAATAAAACATCATATTAATATGACTAATGCTCAAATATATTTAATTAATAATTTGTCTATCTTTTAGAAATTTTAACAAAAAATGAAACACACAGGTATAATGTTGAAAATCGACATTTTAGATTAAGTTACTTTGTACACATTTTTATATTATATTCAATCACAGCCATTAAATGAGCTTTTAATAACTTATTAAAAAATATTCTTCCATGAAGTAATGGAACTTAGCAATACAAGGTCAAAATACACCAAAAACGGCAACACGGTTACAAAACGGCATAATATTAAAATCAGTTAACTTATTCTGTACATTACGTACATAAATTAATTTTTGTTGTACAACTGTGTAGTTAGTTACCCCGAATATTACATTTATGATGTTATTATCTTCACATTAGGTATATTACACCAACACTTTTTTAGTCCAAACTTAAGTAATCAAAATCCTATAAGAGCAGGTGAGGTGTCTTGGAAACATGCAAAGAAAAGATACGAATTATCAATTGGGGTAGCTCCTCGGTTTTGGTCGCATTTTTTCATAACTTTGTACATTTCAACTGGATCGGGGAAAACAGATGCAGATTTTTCTAAATTGAGAGTACCATCGTCGTAAGAATAACCAGTAGTTTTGTAGGTGCAGTAAACAAACTTTTTGAAATCATCGTCGTCTTTATATTTTCCTTGTCTAGTGAGTTCTATCATTTCCTCGACGTCTTCGTGCTGTCTACCTGCACATTTCTTGATTTCTGCTAAAATTTGATCGTGTACTTCTTTGGTGAAGTAAATCACTTTCTGGAAAAATAGAAGAATTAACTTAAATTTAAAAGCGTAAAGAAGGCTTTAGAAACAACCTTAACTGCTTTAAATATTTGATGAAATCCACCTTTTTAGTAAAATGTAATTGTTGTTGTGTGTTGTGTATATTTATGCATAAAAATTAGTCAGCTTACATATTATAACATTATAATGGTATATGTAATGTATAGTGTAGGGCGTCCTTGGGCGAGATGGGGAGACGATGTCCGAAGGGTCGCTTGGAGTGGTTGGAGGAGGAAGACAGAGGACCGAATTAAATGGCGTGCCACAGGGGAAAAATTATATACATATTATTAGCATGTCCAGTAGAGGACGTACGTTGGCTGATGATTATGAATTGTATACGTTTTATAATATAATGATTAGATTATTTGAATAAATTATAGTAAACATGAAACAAAAAGATACGGCTCATGATTTTTAACCCCCGACGCAAATAAGTTTGACGTGTCTGTCTGTCTGTCTGTGTGTGTGTGTCTGTCTGTGGCATCGTAGCTCCCAAACGGATGAACGGATTTTCATTTAGGTTTTTTTGTTTGAAAGTTGAGTTAGTCGAGAGTGTTCTTAGCTATGTTTGGTGGAAATCGGTTCAAGATGGCTGCCGCTACAAAATGGCGGATTACTTTTTTCTTCCACGACCCCCTCAATATGGGTATCAAATGAAAGGGCTTAACGAGTAGAATACAGCCCACTACATAAAATTTAAAATCCAAGATGGCCGCCATCAAAAAAATTGTGAATTATGTATTGCGTTGGGGGTTTTTTACATTTTTAATTTAATTAACTTGTTAATATTGTTGTTTTGTATTTTAACCCGTATTGCAGTTACTAACAGCCTGATACATAGATGGTATTGCAGATAACGTACGTCTACAACATGGAAAAATAGTAATCGAAAATAGTATAAAAGAGACAAAAAACAGTATTAGGTGCCTTGAGAATGTTAAGACATGACATGACCATCTGCCAATAGAAACGTACGTTTCAAAAATCCCTAAAATCTTAACACAAACTCCCTTTAAAGCTTTCAACGCTCGACATGTGTACCGAACCTAAATCGGGTTTATACATTTTTTTTTAACGACATTGACGTGGAAACGTGGGAGATTTGAAATAATAATATTTTTGTAATTCAAATTTGAAAAAGCACAACAATTACGTTTAATTAATTACTATGTAGGTTTTTTATATTCCTACGTCTCAATAATTCTAAGCTAAGTATTCAAAATTTAATAAATTAATCATGTTATGCTTACTTGTAGTTTGGTCATATTTTTTGGTATATAAAGGCAAACTTAGTTAAAATGGGTTTAAGTATAAATATTTTAATCTGTTACTTTAGTAGGATGATTATAATAACATCAAATTCTATGAGAATTGAATAAATTAAATTGCAAAATATTACACAAAGCTCCAATTATTTGTGTTATGGTTAAGTTAAGTCAATAATAATTGTGTAATGGTTTAGTGTAATACATACTTATAATAGATACATAAAGCTGTGTTACATAATAATATGTACATGATGGTTAATTAGATCGATAATGTTTTTTTTTTTTTTTTACATTTCACACAGCGCCACCCAACCCCAAACTAAGCAACTCAATGCTTGTATTATGGTGGATAGGGTAACGGATATGGTACTTATATACTTTTCTTTTGTAAATACATACTTATAATAGATATTTAAACCACACAGACCAGAAACAAATACCTGTGGATCACACAAACATTTGTCCCATGCGGGAATCGAACCCGCAACCTTCTGCGTTGCAGGCGGGTATTAGCCCACCGCGCCACAGAGGTTGTCAATGATGAGACGAATGGGAAAAAACTAAGAATTATAAATGGTACAAGTGAATTAAATTAAAAATTTAAAAAACCCCCAACGCAATACGTATTTCACCATTTTTTGTATGGCGGCCATCTTGGATTTTAAATTTTATATAGGGGACTGTAATCTACTCGTTAAGCCTTTTCATTTGATACCCATATTGAGGGGGTCGTGGAAAAAAAAAAGTAATCCGCCATTTTGTAGCGGCGGCCATCTTGGACCGATTTCCACCAAACATGGCTAAGAACACTCTCGACTAACTCTACTTTCAAACAAAAAAAACAAAATCAAAATCCGTTCATCCGTTTGGGAGCTACGATGCCACAGACAGACACATACACACACACACAGACAGACAGACAGACAGACAGACAGACAGACAGACAGACAGACAGACACGTCAAACTTATAACACCCCGTCGTTTTTGCGTCGGGGGTTAAAAATTACAAAAGGAAATATAGTAAAGAAAATCAGGAAAATAATTAAACTAACCCGATTTTTTGCCGTCATAGCCAGAGAACCAGAGATGTAGAAAAACATTGATAAGACAACAATTAATTTGAAATTATGCAACATTTTGATAAGTTTTAAGCACAACTTACACTAATACGAGTAGCAAAATTTTAAATAATTCTTGTCGCAATTCTTTCAGTACTTATATACTATTTCAGGTGAAGATAAATTAAAAAAATTAAAATGAATTTTATATTTATAGATCGACAATGGTTTCACACTTTTTTCAGCTAAAATCATACTTTGTATAACTCTGCATTAAGGATGCATCTAGTTAGTTAATTTTATACAGGTACGTAGTTTATCTAGGTAACAATACGGTTTACAATTTATAAAACCATTAATACATTAACAGATACGTTTTGTCCATCAGTTAGAATTCAACTCAAAATGCATTCATTCAAATAAGATGCAACGGATATGACTAAATAGTATAAAGTTGCTTCCCGCGTCTTTCTGTTCTATGTATGCTTATATCTTTAAAACTACGCAACGGATATTGATGCGGTTTCATTAATAGATATAGAGTAATTCATGATAGGTAGGTTTATAATATTATACACTAGTAGGCTATAATTTTACACGGAAGAACAATTAAATGAGCCCCGAATTTTTTTATAAGTAACTAAAAATAGAAAGAAGAAAAAGAAAAGAATAGAAAAAGAGAAGAAGAGATTAGAATTATTTCCATTAATAAATTCCCCGCTCAGCAGCGGCCCGCACAGCCGTCTATGCCTCGGCGAACATACTCGTCACTGCTGCGAGGGACTGGGATCGCAGTCCCCTACACCGAACGTGGCAGTCCTACCACACGCCAATCACCTAATTATAAGTAGTATGTAAAAATCTGGAATAAACGCATTTTCATTTCATTTCATTAATCTTTTACATACTATAAACTCACCACCTACCCATGTAAATATCAGTATTTCTCTCCCTGCAAGGTTGTCTGGAAGAGATCGCTTTTAGCGATAAGACCGCCAATTGATACACTTATGTCGTGTTTTTGTGTTATAGTTATAAGTTTTCTGTATGTTTGTAGTGTTTCAATAAAGAGTTTTCTATTCTATTCTAATTCTATTGAACGATTAAACATAAGTACCTATAAGTAGGTACACAGGGATCTTTTTTTAAATTAATGTATTTCTACAAAGTTTGGCAACTTCATTTTCTTACGTTCACTTAGTGTCATGCTGAAGTTTACAAGAATTTTTTATTGTTTTCTATGTAGTATTCACTGTTCACTAACTTTTATAATAAACTATATTATTAACAAGTATATTTAAATTAAAATAACCAATTATAATGTATGTTCATTTTTGTATTTTGTATAGCTATTTTTTGGGGGTAGACTTCCTTTGCATTTCACATCATTGTGAAATCCTAAATAGCACTGTACTGATTATGGTCAGCGTTATCTCTTAACATCAGGAGAGCGTCTTGCTCGTCTTCTACTTCATCACAAAAAAAAAACTTTTAAAAGTTCAAGACATATAGGATAATAATATGCAAGGCCATAAGAAAAATGTCTTTACCTATAAAGTTCTATTATGAGTATTATAGTCGCACGCAAAAAGTGGATGGAACCGGACGTACTTGTATGTTTCTAATCTCTAATAATTTAATATATTCGCAATACTACTGGAACGAAAATCATTGTTTCGTTTCTGGCAATAAATTATAGAGTTTGTTCCCAAAAGAAAAAAACAGCTTGGTCTCCTCAATATGTACTTTGTGTGCGGTAAAAAATGCACCTTGCAAATGATATAGAGGTATGTCGTAAAATATGAATTAGACTGCACATCAGCATTAAAAGGCAAAGGTAAAACTAAGAACAGGTAGATTATTTTGCAAATATCACAAAATAAAGAATTGTAATCGTTTTTGCTTTCGAACTGAGCTATGACTCATTCAAAAACTTGCCCATAAATTCAGTCAGTATATTAAAGCAGGTATTTTATATTTTGGATCATAATCGTACATAAACGTGTAGACTTGCGGCCGTTTTCATAAGCAAATTTGTAAAAAATATTATATTTAATTTCAATCATTAAAATGCTTAAGTTTTTGGTCACGGTAGTGGTTTTGTCGAGTTTATGTTACGCAAAACGGGTAAGAAATATAATTACTTAGTGGATAGAGCATTAAGGCTTGAAGTTGGATTTTTTGTACGTAGATCTCAAGCGTGTGAACCACTTATAATAATATGATAAATGTACAAATGTATGGATGTCGTCACGGATAAATGAGTGAACTTGATTGTGCTGAAATTTGGTATGTAGGTAGCTTTAAATAATTTATGAGCAGTTCGGTGAGCAAAAATGCTGTTAAGTGAGATGGCGAGCTCCGTAATTTATTTATTGTGATTTTTAGGTATCTGAAATTTATTCGTAACAATTTTTAGGGTTCCGTACCTCAAAAGGAAAAAACGGAACCCTTATAGGATCACTTTGTTGTCCGTCCGTCTGTCTGTCTGTCTGTCAAGACCCTTTTTCTCAGGAACGCGTGAAGGTAACAAGCTGAAATTTATAGGAAATACTAAGGTCCATTGCCTCTTAGAGCTGTGAAAATTTCAAACTTCTAGGCCAACGCAATCAAAAGATATAGTCGAATATGTCGCAAATTTCAGCAAATTTTCGACATTACCAAATAAATCAAAACCTACGGGGCACTTCCCGGGAACCCAGAATCTTGAAATTTGGCACGAAGCAACTCCTTAGAGCACAGATAAAGGAAAAATTGCGAAAACTATAAATTTTAATTTGCATCATATGAAAAAAATATTTTGAATAATTTTATACCTACTACCCCTTTTCTCATGAACGCGTAGACGTATTAAATTGAAATTCATATCAAATACTCAAGTCTATAATACCTTTAAACTGTAATAAAATCAAACCTCTATGTCAACGCATTCAAAAGAAACAGCAATTTTAGTCGCAATTTTAAACTCGCAAATACTCTCAAAAAATCAAAACCTACAGGGTACTTCCCGTGATCTTAGAATCTTGAAATTTGGCACGAAGCAACTCCTTAGAGCACAGATAAAGGAAAAATTGCGAAAATTGTACATTTTTAGTTACATCATATAAAAAAATATTTTTAATAATTTCATACGTACTACCTTATTTCTCATGAACGCGTGCAGGTATTTAACTGAAATTCATATCAATTACTAAAGTCTATAATACCTTTAAACTGTAAAAAAATCAAACTTCTATCTCAAAGCATTCAAAAGAAACAGCAATTTTAGCCGTATTTTTTAACTCGCGACTACTCTCAAGGAAATCAAAACCTACAGGGTACTTGCCGCTTACTCATAATCTTGAAATTTGGTACGCAGCAACGTCTTAAATTACAACCACAGGCAAAATTGCGAAAACTGTAAATTTTTAGTTACATCATATAAAAAAATATTTTTAATAATTTTGTATTTACTATCCCTTTTCTCAAGAACGCGTACAGGTATTAAATTGAAATTCATACCAAATACTCAGCTTTATAATAACTTTAAGCTGTAAAAAAAAACAAACATCTATGTCAACGCAATCAAAAGAAACAGCAATTTTAGCCGCATATTTTTAAACTCGCAAGTACTCGCAAGGGAATCAGAACCTACAGTATATAAAATTATACCCACTTTTCCTTAGGGTTCCGTAGAAACCCGTAGGTTTGTACGGAACCCTCGGTGCTCGAGTCCTACTCGTACTTGACCGGTTTTATTTTACTTAGTGTGGTTATTTGCATAAAAAAGCAAATAACCAGTGGGAAAAGTCAGTAGAGGCGTCTCGATCTAGCGCGAGTGTATTCCCGTAAATGTATTCACCCTTTCTGGATAAGTTCTTAATCTAGTTCTTTATTTTCAGCCATACGTTCGAGTACCAAAAGAACTTACACCAGTCATCAAAGAAATCATCGGAAACTGCAGTTCGACAGTCGATGTTGACGAGTTACTAACGTTAGTCGGAGAATGTAACTACAGGGAAGATCAGGAGTTCAAAGACATCATATATTGTTCTTTTCTTAAAATGGGATTCGCTGAGAAGAGTGGAAGAATAAAAACAGAAGTTACAAGCACCGTATTCCCTGATAACAAAGATATAAATGAAACTATGGAAAAGTGTCTGAAAAAAGGATCTACCCCAGCGGAGACTAGTTTTCTCTCTTATACGTGCTTCTTAAAAACCTCACCGATTTGTATTCAATATCAATAATATTGAATAATAATAAATAGGCCAAGCGCGAGTCGGGCCACGCACAATGTAGGGTTCCGTAGTTCTAGTAGATTGAATACACTGCACAACAGCATTTTGGATGATTTTTGACGACGATTTCAAATTTGTGACTGAAATTTCTGTACCAGCTCTAGTTAAAAAGATATGACACATATTATGTTGTTTTCGTAATAAAACGCTATAAATGTAGAGATCATCATCATCATCATCTCAGCCGTAAGACGTCCACTGCTGAACATAGGCCTCCCCTTTGGACTTCCATATGTACCGGTTGGAAGCGACCTGCATCCAGCGTCTTCCGGCGACCGACATAAGGTCGTCTGTCCACCTTGTGGGTGGTCAATGTAGAGATGATCCTAATTAATTTAAGTTTAAGTTGAAAAACTCTTTATGTTATTTGATTTTCTTGCTGAAACTGAAGGCAGAGCTATTCTAAATGCTATTCTTATTCTAAGGGCTATTCTAAATGCTCTAACAATATTCAGCCATCATATGTGCGTTCCAGAAGCCTTGATAGCGTTACTTCATCGAACAAAAGTTCGGGTGGAATTGCTTGCCCAATTCTTCACTTAGTACCCCAAGATTGTCATGAATATAGTCTAGGTGGTCGTGGAGAGAGTGTAACTTGATGGTTATGTCACATTCGAGCCTTTGAAAGTGACGCATTAGTTTTTGGACGTGTTGAGAAAAGTCCAAATAATTCTTACTTTACAAAAAAAAAATATAACCACCATTGGCCTAAAACAAAGTAAACCATTTTTAAATGAACACATTATGAGCCAGTTATGTTCCGCATACTTAATTTTTAATAAAATCAAAACAATAGTTTTATGTTTACACTAAGCAAAAATAAGTCATCGTGATGGTTCTCGAGTCCTTTCCACATTATAGCGGTTTCGTACCAAAATCTATTTATTTTCTAATTTGTCCACAAACTTAGATACTCAACACACGTTTTGCATAACTTTTGGGGAATCCAAGGCTTGTCGTTAATTTCCAGGGAGTATCCAAAGTAATTTTTGTAAGCCTAAATTATGAACGTTGTCACATTCAAACGGAATTCTTTGAGCATAATATTCTCCGCAAATTAAAAAAAATATATCCGGATCATTCACACAAGTAGCCTTGACCATGCTATATCATATCAAATTATAATAAAAAAACTTAAGTTAGAAATTATGAGCTAAGTAACACTGTAATATTATGGTGATTTATTTATGATAGCTATAACTCGTAAACAATTAATACAACCATGAACAATTCGCTTGCGCGATCTAATTTTACTACTAGCGCCATCTAGTTATGCATTAATAAACTATAGGCTAGGTTAGCTTTAGGTATTCTTATTTTGCTGATTTTACCGAAACTAATAATTTTATCTTAACCGCTATAGTTTTCCTGGAAAGTTCATGGTTGAAAGCATACCTCTGATTTTTTTCAGAATTTTAAAGCTAGTAGTTCAGATTTTAGAGGGGGGGGGGACGCTCAATTTTTTTTTAAAACTTGAATATCTTTCAAACAGAACATGAAATCGAAAAAGTTTCTAAGCAAACCGTCCTTCATTTTAAATTACCTATTCAACGATACCCCACACGATGGTATCAGCCAGAAAAAAAAAATCATCCCCATCTTACGTGTACGGGAGGTAGCCTAAATTAATTAATTAAAAATTATTTTTTGTCACCGTTCTCTTACCCTTATTATTACTTACCTGTATACAAAATTACACTTTTCTAGGACTTATAGTTTCTCCGCAATGCCGCGGACAGACAGACGGACGGACGGACGGACGGACGGACGGACGGACGGACGGACAAAGCGAAACTATAAGGGTTCCTTGTTGACTACGGAACCCTAAAAATGTAAATTTTAATATTTAATTTAATTCATGATTATTTAAATTAATACCTGTTTAGATTTATAAGTAAGCTAAGATATAAAAGTCGTACATTTATTCACCTGCATAAAAATGATTATTGTTAGAAAATCTAAATTACAGCCGGAAGGCCATATTGATCACAATCACAATCACAATTTTAATCTTTTGTATAATAATTATGTTTAAAAGTTAAGTGTGACTAATTGACGGACTGATCTATCATCGCACTGTGCACAGCCCAAAGTTCTGAATGGATTATGTTGTAATGTTTGCACAGTGCTATATAAATTCGCACAGTCTCGGCTCTCATTCGACAAATTCGGACGGTAAGAACATTATGTATAGTTGATTTAAGTAAAATAGCAATAAGTATAACATTGCAATAAATGATAAAACGAGTAAATTAAGTACATTATGGTAAGCGCCATGATTGCGCATAATCAGGCACAGTACCTACTACTCATTATTATTTATTTATTTTCACTTCCTTTATATCTGCCATCAGTCATCGCGTTAGACTTTTATTAGATTAGTTATGTTGTGTGATGAGCATTTGGCGTGGAATGGGCTCAGTATAGTCAATGTCCAGTTGCTGATCCATCTCTAGGGAAGAGCACATGGGCTCTCTTAAGTTTAACTGTTGCTTTCTGTAACAGGTTGCCAGCTAGGGGGTTGGGATGTTCCAATCTCTATTTGTATTTATTTGTGTACAGTTGTGCTTCTTCTTCCACCGTTTTCATGTTAAGGTAGTTGTGAACTTCGGAGTCGCGTGTAAACCAGGTTGCATCACTAATGGTTCTCAATACTCTACTACTACGTTGGCGCGAGAACCCAAAAAAGTTTTAGCCTGTGCCAATAAGAGCCTCCAGCTGGTTCTGTCCTGTGCCACTTCCTGCCAGTTTTCAACTTTCAGGGCGTGCACATCCTTTTCCACCTCATCTTTCTGACCGTCCCACATACGCCCTTTTCACACCACGATCCTCTCCCATTCTTTCGAGATGGCCGAGCCAGCGAAGTCGATGTGCTTTTGTCTCGCCGATGATGTTTGGATCGGCCACGGCATCTACTCGACTCTATTTCGGCATTCTTTCTCAATACTCACTATTATGAAATTCAATTTCTGTGTGGCACTCAACGAATTAGGGAAATAAGTGGCACTACACTGCGCCCATCACACGCAGGTTTTAGTTGAATCTCGTCATGGTAAATTATTTTTGCTGATAATATTGTCCTTCAGTCCGGAGTGACGCAGTTACACAAAAACATTACCTACTGCTTGGCGGATAAATAACTGGCAAAACATTTGTACTTCCACAAAAGGCTTCTGCAAAAGAAAACAACCACAACAATGCAGATGTGTATAATGAACCTATATATTAAGATAAAGATTTTTTTTTTTTATTATAATCAGTTCCAAAAAGTACATACATAAAAACTATACATAAATATAGTGACATATGAGTGAGAGATGAATAGAAGATAATAAAACAACATAAACAATCCACTGATAAATGGAATAGGCTCAACATAATGTTGGGCAGGGAGGTCCTGCACAGCGCTGATTTTCAGCCTACCCCGTGCTTGACTAAGATGTTCAACGAGTCCAAAAATGCCAGTAGCAGGAAGGATAATATAACTTTTTACTCAGATAATAAGATCGAAACATAATTATTTGATGACTTTCGTCTTTGCCTTCTAATTTCATTCTTTCTTTCAACCGCAGCCACAATACTAACATCTATAATAGTATTCGGTGGATATTAGATAATAATAATATTATATTGTTAGTATATGCACCGAAGCGAGAATGCAAATTTAGCGCATCACATTAATCTATGTATGTATATAAAAAAAACATTTTCACACACAAATCAGAATTTATTATCCTTAAATCAATACACAGAAACTAAAAGATGATAACAGCCATTGTAAATTGAATACACAATAATTGTGTCTTAGCCCAGCAGTCATTTAATAGTTGACTCAGAGACAGATCACTGGCGTCAACTTTTATTAGTAAGACAATAATATATGTGTGCACATAATAACAAGAAAAATCAACAGGAGGTGGCACAAACAGGCTAAGATGGATGTTTTTATTGTATCGAACGTCTCTCTTGGGGTCCTCCGCCGAAAATGGGCACAACGGAGTAACTACAAGTAAAACACCTGGGGGTATTCTTGCGGGACGCTATAGAGCCAGGGCTGCTACGCCGAAGCACTCATCCGTGGCGTCGACAGATATAAAATTAACAGATTGATTTAGAATCACAGAAAAGATCTAGGTACTGAGTAGGTATTTTTAAAATCGTATCTACTGTCCATACAAAACTATTTTTGCACACCACCACTCTACATGTTCTTAAATTTCCTTCCAGCCATGTTGTCTATAAGAGATTGCTTTATGCGATAAGACCGCCAATTGTTTACCTTTAATTTTAAGTTTGTATTGTAGTTACTACTCTATTCTACTAGGTACATACATTTCACACTGTACCTATAGGAAGGAATAGTAAGGAAAAATGGAAATAATGGAGTGTATGCGGTATTGAGCTAAGAACTTGGTTTACTGTTAAGAAATTTGCACTGTGATATCATAAAAATCAATGAGGATATTACTAAAATAAGGCCAAAAAGGCCAAATGTTGAATGCATTCAAATTCTGGTTCTTAGTTTGAAGTAGGTATTAACATTCGTCCAAACTAGTATATAAGATATTTATTGACTTTATTGTGTCATTTTCTTGCAAATATTGATAGGTATAAACCGAAGTGCACAGTTCAAAATGATTAAGATTACATTGGTGCTCGTTGTGTGTGCAATTTATGTTGTGGATTGCAAAGTGAAAAAGGTAACCCATCAAAAACATTCTGTAAAAAACTAGCCAAGTCTCGATGGAGCTGCTTGTTTATCTCTAAAAAGTAATGAAATCTAGACAAAGTCGTGCCAAGTATAAGGTTCCTTACTGCGATTTCTTTATTATTATAGTTAATGTTGTGTGACTTGGCCGTTGAAGGGTACACAAGGGTACAAAACCAGATGCTCCATGACACTTGGATCGCCTAAACATAAGTATTATTGAAATACGCAGCTTTATCAAGCCTACAATTGACTGGTTATCCAATCAACGTTTTCCAAGTGGAAATTTTCTATCGTGAATGGGTAGCGGACAGATTGGTGCAATAGTGTCATGGAGCACCTGGTATAATACCCTTGTGTACCCTTCAACGGCCAAGTCACACAACATTAACTATAATAATAAAGAAATCGCAGTAAGGAACCTTATACTTGGCACGACTTTGTCTAGATTTCATTACTTTTTAGAGATAAACAAGCAGCTCCATCGAGACTTGGCTAGTTTTTTACAGAATGTTTTTGATGGGATTTCACTTATTTTTGTAGAAACGCTATATTATAAGGTTATCAGAAATACAAACCGTAAGCGCGTTTTAAAATACAGTCAGCGCCATCTAGATACGTGTGCGTTCACTCTTAGTCCAATATTATACCGGGAAGTGGGCCTAATTAAACTTGCAAGATTTAATTACAGACAGACAGACCGACAGGTAAAAGTAAATAAAAGCTTGTAGTAAAGGCGGTATGTCGGTCTCTTCTAATAGTTTGGTTGGGCTCTTATTTTAGTTGGCAACGCTAGATATCGCCTGATCATAACTGACGATTTACGACACATATACACACTCACATATACATAATATACTATGCCTTAAATATATTTTGAATTAATAAGTTGGATATTACACAATTTTAACCATTGACTGCAAACGTAACTTTGTAATCCTATACATTTATATGAGATTACAAAGTTATTTATGCAGATCAATTATCTCGAAAACGAGACCGAAATTGCATGTTTTTTTAGTTTTTCTATGGCTTATACAATAAATTCTAAGTATGTACCAAATTTCAGCTCTCTGAGTTTATGGGAAGTACTAGTTCTATTTTGATGATCATGAGTGAGTGAGTGTCGAAAATGCGAAACTTTGCTTTCGCTTAACTTCGGAACTTAATGACCTACAGACTTGAAATTTTGGATTTTAAGTATGTAATTATAGCTTACTGGATGACGAAAATTTTTGTGTTCTGGTCTTATCCAGAGGTTCTCAAATAGGGACCTGAAAATGCGACGAAATGGTTCCTGTAAAGATGGTACGGCAGTGCTTGCTCCGCGCTCGACTTGGCGGGGGCACTACCGTGCCCCCAGATTTTAATATCGAAATTATAATTGACATTCGCTTATCTCGATCAAAATAGGTCAAAACTTAAAAAAAATGCACCTATAGACCTTATTATGCATCATAGTTTCTAATAGGTTTTTTGCATAATACCTATTTTAAAGTTTTTTTGTTTGTTACTTAAATGAATTATTAATTTTATGATTAGAGAGTATATTTTCTAAATTAATATCAAATCTTAAGGCCTAGCCGAGCTAATAACTAGACTCAGCTAAAATATAATAGCAATCAGTATATCAGCACAAACTTCTACCAACATTGAGTTAGATTAAAATTGAGTATTTATTCTTTTGTTTCTATTTGCGACACCTTTACATTTTCAGACCACACTGTTCCTGGCACCAGAATTGACAGCCCAGGTCAACAAAGCCGTGTTAGGATGCAAACAAGAATTGGACAATGTACTTGAGTTCCTCAAAATCATTCATGACGGGGAGTATAAAAAAGACGAGAGATTTGGACAATTCGTTTACTGTTTGGGCTCTAAAATGGGATTTGTGAACAAGAATGGAAAATTCATCGTAGGAAATAGTGCGGCACTATTCCCTGAAAAAGAGAAGATGATTAAACTATTCGAGAAATGCAACGAGCAATCCGGCCCTACTCCTCAGGCTACGTGTAATTTGGCTTTCGAATGCTTTCAGAAAGAATCACCTTATAAAGTATCGTTCGCAAATCACTAGTCATTAATGTAGTTATAGTATGTTTTGTCTCAATTTTATACATTTATTATGTGAGAAATAAAAAAAGTGTAATAGCAATCACTCTTATCTATATGATAGCATCAAAATCATCATTTTATTTATTTTGTAATTGACCTAATTTTGTAATTGAAATACAACATTTTATTAATTTCTGTTACAACAACAACAAAAAGCGGCCGGAAGGACACCCTTGTTTTGTGGGTACATCCGCCGGTCTCTTTGGCGGGGATTCCCAAATAAAACCAACCTTATTTCGCTAAACTAACCTTATTCTAAATCTTCTTACCGCTATTCCACAGGGTGGTATTCGTAATGCATTTTTTTTCAGGAAAAAATAAAACTAGGACTGATGTTTTGGGTTGATGTAGTTTCTACAAGTAGGTGAAATATGAGAGATGTGTTCTGAATATTACTGTCAGGGTTATTATTTTATCAAAACGATTATGCATAAGCGTGTATTTAAATCCCATCAAAAACATAAATGTGAAAAGAGAGCCAAGTTCAATATTACGATGTATGTACTCATAGTTACCTATGATTTGGTAGTTGACTTCAACGACAAAAGAAGTGAGATCTAAATGGGTGCCAAGTTCAATGGTCAGTCCTGAAAAATATTTACAACAACATAAAATATTTTATTACAACTTAAACGATTATTTCTTCTTATCACTTAGAATTAATATTGTTTTGAAGCCCAAAGTTTGACTTGGCCAGTTCTCATAATATACTAGTTAGGTACTCTCTTAACTTTAGCTTGATCACTATTAAACGCACTTAATGCTAATTAGTGCGCCACCGTCTTTTATCGTGTAAATTAGTCCCCTCCATCCATTGGTTGTCTGGAAGAAATCGCTCTTTAACGATAAGACCGCCACTCGTACATTGTAATTTTTAATTTTAATTATGTATTTATGTATTTTCTGTAACATTATGTGGTGTACAATAAAGTATCTATTGTCTTATCTTAATGATATTTCGTCGTATGGTACCCATGAGAACTAGCCAAGTCAAACTTTGGGCTTCAAAATAATATTAATTCTAAGTGATAAGAAGAAATAATCGTTTAAGTTGTAATAAAATATTTTATATTGTTGTAAATATTTTTCAGGACTGACCATTGAACTTGGCACCCATTTAGATCTCACTTCTTTTGTCGTTGAAGTCAACTACCAAATCATAGGTAACTATGAGTACATACATCGTAATATTGAACTTGGCTCTCTTTTCACATTTATGTTTTTGATGGGATATCATTGCTTTTTGTACAGTACTTTTTAGTATGTAATAGGTTTAAGACACTTAGTCATAATAAGATTAATACCAAATGATTATTTTATTGCACCTCCCCCCACCCCACTGCCCACTGCTCCACGGCACAGCCGACGCACCGCGCCCCGCGGCCCGTGAGCCTCGCCGTGCTTCGATATACCTATACCTATAATTAATTTAGTACTTATTTATATATAGCATTCATGTGCACTATTGATTTGAATATTGTACCTAATCAATTGATTTTTAAACAATACTAGTTACTGATAAATTTATCTATATTCACCCAGCTATTTAATACCTACCGACTACCTGGATGGATATTTAACTTTTTAGATCATCTGGAACTGGATTAGAATTTCGATCAAAAGAAACCTAAGCCAACAAGACTTGTAATGACGACGACTTGGCGGGGGCACTACCGTGCCCCCAGATACCGCCACATACCTATAATATTATGACTATACGTTACATGTACGTAGGTATCTAAAATGTTTACACCAACTAGCACCTAAGGCGATATACATACGTTATTTTTATTGTTAACAATGTTAATATTATTACCTCTATGTTACTGAGCCGCCTTGTGCTGGTGAGTCGATATATTGATAGGTATTTACATAGGATATACAATTGTTACGTAGGTACCAGGAACCTATTTTTATTAGTGACTAGCTGTGCCTAGCTGTTTTACCCGCTATACAGTTTGGTACAGTAGTGTATATTATGTTATTCCAGGGGTCTAAGCTATATTTTTTATTATACCAAATTTAAAGTCAATCGGCCCACCCGTTTAGGCGTGAAAAAATAAAAAACATATATCCATACGTACAGGAGGTATAAAGTTTGTATTTATATTTATAATTATATCAGTAGGAATAGTGGACTCGCGCGCACTTCGTAGTATCTAACAGAAAATAGCCGCCTACACAAAAATTATAGCAACATGCAACATGTATTGCTTTATGCGTTCCTAGGCGTCCCAAACTTTAATATCATACATTTTTTTAAAAATTAATAATAATTGTAAAATGATAAAAAAATACTAGTTTCTGATTTTTCCCTTTGTTACTACGACATTACCTATCGGAATGCCAAATTTCAGCTTTCTAGGTCATCTGGAACTGGGATATTACTTTTGATCTATCCCTCAGTATGTATTAACTTCACCGATTACTGGATGTTTATATCTAAATAACCGTTTGAGCTGTGTTATTGGAATTTGGAACAGAGATATAGTTCGTATATAAGAGTATATGTGCCAAATTTGACTTGTCTATGTGTAATAGTTTTTGTATAACGAGGGTGTAAAAAATCGTCAAAACGCGCTTTGGACGGTTCGTGTAATATAACACACGGCGCGGTCGCCAGTTCCTTTGCTTGAACTTGGCTTGACTCGCTGCCGCGTGTCTAGATACAAAGATTTATTTTTAATTTATTTTTAATAAAAATATTTACCGCAGGTGCCTTTTATTTTATCATTTCTAAAGAGAACATCATGCTATAAATTAGTTCTTAAAGTTATGTAGGCGCAACTATCATAATCTACTCTTACTTATTTTCTTATCAATTTTTTAAAAACCTGCCTGATATATGGATTAAAGAGATCTTATAACTTAAATTGTAGTTGTGCTCGCCGTTAATTAATTTAAAAGATAACAAACTGCATCTTTGGCTACAATATTTTCATTACGCGCTAGTTCAAATGGTCAAGTGGTCAGAGACAAGATAAATTTAGATAATATGCGTGATAATATGAGATTAAGATGTTAAGTAAGTCTCCTTAGGCCAGAAATTTCTCTAGCCGTAATGCAGTACAGTAAAGTTATATAATGAACACATTAATCTTAATTATGAATTCATAATTTATCAATGCGATAATAATGATGTTGCTTTTGGCCTCATTAGTCTGCATAATGCATTTTAGCGAATATCTTTATATGACACCTTTGAACCTTGAGAGATAGGAAGATAGTATAAAAGACAGTTGCGAGCCTATAGTGCACTTATTTTTATATCGATAAACAGAATCCAAGATGAAGCTTCTGCTAGTTTTTGCATTGTGCGTGGTTATTGCCTATGGCAAAGTTCCAAAGGTAAGTTTTAAGTTTATCTAGATTTTATTATGTATTCGTTATTTATTGAATCTTCAAGCCTTGGATACTAATTTAAAATTTTCGTTCTGGCTTAATTTAAATTGGTGACTGACAAGTCCAAACTTATAAAATTCCCAATGTCTACATTAATCGTGCCTTGCTATTTACTATTTAGGCTTGCTGACCGTTCTATAAAGTTAATTTGCCTAGATTTTACTGACCTGTCTTCTTTTATTAAGTAGATAGATTCAACGAATGAAGATGAGCCACTAAGTCACAGTCACTTCATTTATGAACTTCAGTAATACACCGATGTCATCGTGAATCTATGAGGGCCTTTTATTCAAAAAATTATTTGGTATTCCCAGACTATACTTCAACTCCAGCCCGAGTTGTCTGCACAGTTGAAAACAGTGGCAGACACGTGCAAGAAGGAGGGCGACGACGTTCCCGGTTTCTTTGCCATGTTCAAAGACGGAAGCACCAGTGACGCAAAAAACTTCCAGGAATTTGTCTTTTGCTTTATTACTACTAGCGGATTTGGGACCGATGATGGTAGAGTCATCGTAGATAAAGCGGCTGAACTTTTCCCAGATAAGGAATTGATGAGGAAATTGTTAACAGAATGTAATAAGAAATCTGGGGAAAGTGCTTTAGCTACCAGTGCTTTGGTGTACAAGTGTTTCGGGGAAGAAGTGCCTTATGGGGTTGGCATATAATAAACTACTAGCTGCGACCCGCGGTGTTACCCGCGGCACAGTTGTTGCCGATAAAACTTGTTTATAATAATAGCTCTAATTTTAACTAACTTTTAAAAACTAAATCCACTTTATATAAGTTTTGAAAAATCTACTAAATGGTAGAAATTTTGAAAAGTCTACCATATGGTAGAAAATTTAATGGTAGTTTTTGGTAAAATATTTTTATGGTAGAAAAATCTACCAAATGGTAGAAATTTTGAAAAATCTACCAAATGGTAGGATTTTTGAAAAATCTTCCAAATGGTAGAAAATTGGTTGATATTTTTTAATTCGGATGTGGATTCGGTTCGGTTCGGTTTTTTTGTGAAGTTAGGATTTGACAAATTTATTTCGAATTTCAATTTTTTTTCCTACTTAATTTGTTTGATATTTTTTTAACATGCATATAGTCGAGAAGAAGACAAATCTAAGAAACCATAGATCATCAAAATCGGTCCAGGCGTTCTTGAGTTATGAGGATTGAAACTTCTACGAAGTACCAGGAGACCAGAAACATGTAGGAGATGTTCGGCTCATTTCGTGAGATTCCGGTTAAGTTCGGATTTGACAATTACGTCATTAGACGTATTCGAATTTCAAAAAAAATTGAAAATCGAACGCGTCAAATTTGTCATTTGTCAAATCCGAACTTCACCGGAATTTCACGAAATGAGCCGAACACCCCCTACATGTTTCTGGTCTCCTGGTACTTCGTAAAAGTTTCAATACTCGTAACTTAAGAACGCCTGGACCGATTTTGATTATGTGTGGTTTCTTAGATTCGTCTTCTTCTCGACTATATGCATGTTAAAAAATATCGAACAAATTATGTTTGAAAAAAAAAATTTAAAAAATATATATATATATATATAAGTTTCAATCCTCATTTATAATCCTTATTTCTACCATTTGGTGGATTTTTCAAAATTTCTGCCATTTGGTAGATTTTTCAAAATTTCTACCATTTGGTATCTTTTTCTACCATAAAAATATTTTACCAAAAACTACCATTAAATTTTCTACCATTTGATAGATTTTTTGAAATATCTACCATGTGGTAGATTTATTAAAATTTCTACCATTTTGTAGATTTTTCAAAATTTCTACCATATGGTATATTTTTTAAATTTTCTACCATTTCGTAGATTTTTCAAAATTTCTACCATTTGGTAGATTTATTAAAATTTCTACCATCTGATAGATTTTTTAATATTTCTACCATTTGGTAGATTTTTCAAAATTTCTACCATGTGGTAGATTTATTAAAATTTCTACCATTTGGTATATTTTTCAAAATTTCTACCGATTGGTAGATTTTTCAAAATTTCTACCATTTTGTAGATTTTTCAAAATTTCTACCATATGGCAGATTTTTTAAATTTTCTACCATTTCGTAGATTTTTCAAAATTTCTACCATTTGGTAGATTTTCGAAATTTCTACCATTTCGTAGATTTTTTAAAATTTCTACCATTTGGTAGCTTTTTCTACCATGTAAATATTCTACCAAAAACTACCATTTCATTTTCTACCATTTGGTAGTTTTTTCAAAATTTCTACCATTTGGTAGATTTATTAAAATTTCTACCATCTGATAGATTTTTTAATATTTCTACCGTTTGGTAGATTTTTCAAAATTTTTACCATTTGGTAGCTTTTTCTACCATAAAAATATTTTACCAAAAACTACCAATTAATTTTCTACCATTTGGTATATTTTTCAAAATTTCTACCGATTGGTAGATTTTTCAAAATTTCTACCATTTTGTAGATTTTTCAAAATTTCTACCATATGGTAGATTTTTTAAATTTTCTACCATTTCGTAGATTTTATAAAATTTCTACCATTTGGTAGATTTTCGAAATTTCTACCATTTCGTAGATTTTTTAAAATTTCGACAATTTGGTAGCTTTTTCTACCATGTAAATATTCTACCAAAAACTACCATTTCATTTTCTACCATTTGGTAGTTTTTTCAAAATTTCTACTATTTGGTAGATTTATTAAAATTTCTACCATCTGATAGATTTTTTAATATATCTACTGTTTGGTAGATTTTTCAAAATTTTTACCATTTGGTAGCTTTTTCTACCATAAAAATATTTTACCAAAAACTACCAATTAATTTTCTACCATTTGGTATATTTTTCAAAATTTCTACCGATTGGTAGATTTTTCAAAATTTCTACCATTTTGTAGATTTTTCAAAATTTCTACCATATGGTAGATTTTTTAAATTTTCTACCATTTCGTAGATTTTTCAAAATTTCTACCGATTGGTAGATTTTTCAAAATTTCTACCATTTTGTAGATTTTTCAAAATTTCTACCATATGGCAGATTTTTTAAATTTTCTACCATTTCGTAGATTTTTCAAAATTTCTACCATTTGGTAGATTTTCGAAATTTCTACCATTTCGTAGATTTTTTAAAATTTCTACCATTTGGTAGCTTTTTCTACCATGTAAATATTCTACCAAAAACTACCATTTCATTTTCTACCATTTGGTAGTTTTTTCAAAATTTCTACCATTTGGTAGATTTATTAAAATTTCTACCATCTGATAGATTTTTTAATATTTCTACCGTTTGGTAGATTTTTCAAAATTTTTACCATTTGGTAGCTTTTTCTACCATAAAAATATTTTACCAAAAACTACCAATTAATTTTCTACCATTTGGTATATTTTTCAAAATTTCTACCGATTGGTAGATTTTTCAAAATTTCTACCATTTTGTAGATTTTTCAAAATTTCTACCATATGGTAGATTTTTTAAATTTTCTACCATTTCGTAGATTTTATAAAATTTCTACCATTTGGTATTTTACATCCCACTACATAAAATTTAAAATCCAAGATGGCCGCCATCAAAAAAATTGTGAATTATGTATTGCGTTGGGGGTTTTTTACATTTTTAATTTAATTAACTTGTTTATATTGTTGTTTTGTATTTTAACCCGTATTGCAGTTACTAACAGCCTGATACATAGATGGTATTGCAGATAACGTACGTCTACAACATGGAAAAATAGTAATCGAAAATAGTATAAAAGAGACAAAAAACAGTATTAGGTGCCTTGAGAATGTTAAGACATGACATGACCATCTGCCAATAGAAACGTACGTTTCAAAAATCCCTAAAATCTTAACACAAACTCCCTTTAAAGCTTTCAACGCTCGACATGTGTACCGAACCTAAATCGGGTTTATACATTTTTTTTTAACGACATTGACGTGGAAACGTGGGAGATTTGAAATAATAATATTTTTGTAATTCAAATTTGAAAAAGCACAACAATTACGTTTAATTAATTACTATGTAGGTTTTTTATATTCCTACGTCTCAATAATTCTAAGCTAAGTATTCAAAATTTAATAAATTAATCATGTTATGCTTACTTGTAGTTTGGTCATATTTTTTGGTATATAAAGGCAAACTTAGTTAAAATGGGTTTAAGTATAAATATTTTAATCTGTTACTTTAGTAGGATGATTATAATAACATCAAATTCTATGAGAATTGAATAAATTAAATTGCAAAATATTACACAAAGCTCCAATTATTTGTGTTATGGTTAAGTTAAGTCAATAATAATTGTGTAATGGTTTAGTGTAATACATACTTATAATAGATACATAAAGCTGTGTTACATAATAATATGTACATGATGGTTAATTAGATCGATAATGTTTTTTTTTTTTTTACATTTCACACAGCGCCACCCAACCCCAAACTAAGCAACTCAATGCTTGTATTATGGTGGATAGGGTAACGGATATGGTACTTATATACTTTTCTTTTGTAAATACATACTTATAATAGATATTTAAACCACCCAGACCAGAAACAAATACCTGTGGATCACACAAACATTTGTCCCATGCGGGAATCGAACCCGCAACCTTCTGCGTTGCAGGCGGGTATTAGCCCACCGCGCCACAGAGGTTGTCAATGATGAGACGAATGGGAAAAAACTAAGAATTATAAATGGTAAAATTACAAAAGGAAATATAGTAAAGAAAATCAGGAAAATAATTAAACTAACCCGATTTTTTGCCGTCATAGCCAAAGAACCAGAGATGTAGAAAAACATTGATAAGACAACAATTAATTTGAAATTATGCAACATTTTGATAAGTTTTAAGCACAACTTACACTAATACGAGTAGCAAAATTTTAAATAATGCTTGTCGCAATTCTTTCAGTACTTATATACTATTTCAGGTGAAGATAAATTAAAAAAATTAAAATGAATTTTATATTTATAGATCGACAATGGTTTCACACTTTTTTCAGCTAAAATTAATTGATACGAGTTACATAATCATACTTTGTATAACTCTGCATTAAGGATGCATCTAGTTAGTTAATTTTATACAGGTACGTAGTTTATCTAGGTAACAATACGGTTTACAATTTATAAAACCATTAATACATTAACAGATACGTTTTGTCCATCAGTTAGAATTCAACTCAAAATGCATTCATTCAAATAAGATGCAACGGATATGACTAAATAGTATAAAGTTGCTTCCCGCGTCTTTCTGTTCTATGTATGCTTATATCTTTAAAACTACGCAACGGATATTGATGCGGTTTCATTAATAGATATAGAGTAATTCATGATAGGTAGGTTTATAATATTATACACTAGTAGGCTATAATTTTACACGGAAGAACAATTAAATGAGCCCCGAATTTTTTTATAAGTAACTAAAAATAGAAAGAAGAAAAAGAAAAGAATAGAAAAAGAGAAGAAGAGATTAGAATTATTTCCATTAATAAATTCCCCGCTCAGCAGCGGCCCGCACAGCCGTCTATGCCTCGGCGAACATACTCGTCACTGCTGCGAGGGACTGGGATCGCAGTCCCCTACACCGAACGTGGCAGTCCTACCACACGCCAATCACCTAATTATAAGTAGTATGTAAAAATCTGGAATAAACGCATTTTCATTTCATTTCATTAATCTTTTACATACTATAAACTCACCACCTACCCATGTAAATATCAGTATTTCTCTCCCTGCAAGGTTGTCTGGAAGAGATCGCTTTTAGCGATAAGACCGCCAATTGATACACTTATGTCGTGTTTTTGTGTTATAGTTATAAGTTTTCTGTATGTTTGTAGTGTTTCAATAAAGAGTTTTCTATTCTATTCTAATTCTATTGAACGATTAAACATAAGTACCTATTAGTAGGTACACAGGGATCTTTTTTTAAATTAATGTATTTCTACAAAGTTTGGCAACTTCATTTTCTTACGTTCACTTAGTGTCATGCTGAAGTTTACAAGAATTTTTTATTGTTTTCTATGTAGTATTCACTGTTCACTAACTTTTATAATAAACTATATTATTAACAAGTATATTTAAATTAAAATAACCAATTATAATGTATGTTCATTTTTGTATTTTGTATAGCTATTTTTTGGGGGTAGACTTCCTTTGCATTTCACATCATTGTGAAATCCTAAATAGCACTGTACTGATTATGGTCAGCGTTATCTCTTAACATCAGGAGAGCGTCTTGCTCGTCTTCTACTTCATCACATAAAAAAAACTTTTAAAAGTTCAAGACATATAGGATAATAATATGCAAGGCCATAAGAAAAATGTCTTTACCTATAAAGTTCTATTATGAGTATTATAGTCGCACGCAAAAAGTGGATGGAACCGGACGTACTTGTATGTTTCTAATCTCTAATAATTTAATATATTCGCAATGCTACTGGAACGAAAATCATTGTTTCGTTTCTGGCAATAAATTATAGAGTTTATTCCCAAAAGAAAAAAACAGCTTGGTCTCCTCAATATGTACTTTGTGTGCGGTAAAAAATGCACCTTGCAAATGATATAGAGGTATGTCTTAAAATATGAATTAGACTGCACATCAGCATTAAAAGGCAAAGGTAAAACTAAAGAACAGGTAGATGTTTTTGCAAATATCACAAAATAAAGAATTGTAATCGTTTTTGCTTTCGAACTGAGCTATGACTCATTCAAAAACTTGCCCATAAATTCAGTCAGTATATTAAAGCAGGTATTTTATATTTTGGATCATAATCGTACATAAACGTGTAGACTTGCGGCCGTTTTCATAAGCAAATTTGTAAAAAATATTATATTTAATTTCAATCATTAAAATGCTTAAGTTTTTGGTCACGGTAGTGGTTTTGTCGAGTTTTTGTTACGCAAAACGGGTAAGAAATATAATTACTTAGTGGATAGAGCATTAAGGCTTGAAGTTGGATTTTTTGTACGTAGATCTCAAGCGTGTGAACCACTTATAATAATATGATAAATGTACAAATGTATGGATGTCGTCACGGATAAATGAGTGAACTTGATTGTGCTGAAATTTGGTATGTAGGTAGCTTTAAATAATTTATGAGCAGTTCGGCGAGCAAAAATGCTGTGTAAGTGAGATGGCGAGCTCCGTAATTTATTTATTGTGATTTTTAGGTATCTGAAATTTATTCGTAACAATTTTTTTACTTAGTGTGGTTATTTGCATAAAAAAAGCAAATAACCAGTGGGAAAAGTCAGTAGAGGCGTCTCGATCTAGCGCGAGTGTATTCCCGTAAATGTATTCACCCTTTCTGGATAAGTTCTTAATCTAGTTCTTTATTTTCAGCCATACGTTCGAGTACCAAAAGAACTTACACCAGTCATCAAAGAAATCATCGGAAACTGCAGTTCGACAGTCGATGTTGACGAGTTACTAACGTTAGTCGGAGAATGTAACTACAGGGAAGATCAGGAGTTCAAAGACATCATATATTGTTCTTTTCTTAAAATGGGATTCGCTGAGAAGAGTGGAAGAATAAAAACAGAAGTTACAAGCACCGTATTCCCTGATAACAAAGATATAAATGAAACTATGGAAAAGTGTCTGAAAAAAGGATCTACCCCAGCGGAGACTAGTTTTCTCTCTTATACGTGCTTCTTAAAAACCTCACCGATTTGTATTCAATATCAATAATATTGAATAATAAAAATGTAAATTTTAATATTTAATTTAATTCATGATTATTTAAATTAATACCTGTTTAGATTTATAAGTAAGCTAAGATATAAAAGTCGTACATTTATTCACCTGCATAAAAATGATTATTGTTAGAAAATCTAAATTACAGCCGGAAGGCCATATTGATCACAATCACAATCACAATTTTAATCTTTTGTATAATAATTATGTTTAAAAGTTAAGTGTGACTAATTGACGGACTGATCTATCATCGCACTGTGCACAGCCCAAAGTTCTGAATGGATTATGTTGTAATGTTTGCACAGTGCTATATAAATTCGCACAGTCTCGGTTCTCATTCGACAAATTCGGACGGTAAGAACATTATGTATAGTTGATTTAATTAAAATAGCAATAAGTATAACATTGCAATAAATGATAAAACGAGTAAATTAAGTACATTTTGGTAAGCGCCATGATTGCGCATAATCAGGCACAGTACCTACTACTCATTATTATTTATTTATTTTCACTTCCTTTATATCTGCCATCAGTCATCGCGTTAGACTTTTATTAGATTAGTTATGTTGTGTGATGAGCATTTGGCGTGGAATGGGCTCAGTATAGTCAATGTCCAGTTGCTGATCCATCTCTAGGGAAGAGCACATGGGCTCTCTTAAGTTTAACTGTTGCTTTCTGTAACAGGTTGCCAGCTAGGGGGTTGGGATGTTCCAATCTCTATTTGTATTTATTTGTGTACAGTTGTGCTTCTTCTTCCACCGTTTTCATGTTAAGGTAGTTGTGAACTTCGGAGTCGCGTGTAAACCAGGTTGCATCACTAATGGTTCTCAATACTCTACTACTACGTTGGCGCGAGAACCCAAAAAAGTTTTAGCCTGTGCCAATAAGAGCCTCCAGCTGGTTCTGTCCTGTGCCACTTCCTGCCAGTTTTCAACTTTCAGGGCGTGCACATCCTTTTCCACCTCATCTTTCTGACCGTCCCACATACGCCCTTTTCACACCACGATCCTCTCCCATTCTTTCGAGATGGCCGAGCCAGCGAAGTCGATGTGCTTTTGTCTCGCCGATGATGTTTGGATCGGCCACGGCATCTACTCGACTCTATTTCGGCATTCTTTCTCAATACTCACTATTATGAAATTCAATTTCTGTGTGGCACTCAACGAATTAGGGAAATAAGTGGCACTACACTGCGCCCATCACACGCAGGTTTTAGTTGAATCTCGTCATGGTAAATTATTTTTGCTGATAATATTGTCCTTCAGTCCGGAGTGACGCAGTTACACAAAAACATTACCTACTGCTTGGCGGATAAATAACTGGCAAAACATTTGTACTTCCACAAAAGGCTTCTGCAAAAGAAAACAACCACAACAATGCAGATGTGTATAATGAACCTATATATTAAGATAAAGATATTTTTTTTTTATTATAATCAGTTCCAAAAAGTACATACATAAAAACTATACATAAATATAGTGACATATGAGTGAGAGATGAATAGAAGATAATAAAACAACATAAACAATCCACTGATAAATGGAATAGGCTCAACATAATGTTGCACAGCGCTGATTTTCAGCCTACCCCGTGCTTGACTAAGATGTTCAACGAGTCCAAAAATGCCAGTAGCAGGAAGGATAATATAACTTTTTACTCAGATAATAAGATCGAAACATAATTATTTGATGACTTTCGTCTTTGCCTTCTAATTTCATTCTTTCTTTCAACCGCAGCCACAATACTAACATCTATAATAGTATTCGGTGGATATTAGATAATAATAATATTATATTGTTAGTATATGCACCGAAGCGAGAATGCAAATTTAGCGCATCACATTAATCTATGTATGTATATAAAAAAAACATTTTCACACACAAATCAGAATTTATTATCCTTAAATCAATACACAGAAACTAAAAGATGATAACAGCCATTGTAAATTGAATACACAATAATTGTGTCTTAGCCCAGCAGTCATTTAATAGTTGACTCAGAGACAGATCACTGGTGTCAACTTTTATTAGTAAGACAATAATATATGTGTGCACATAATAACAAGAAAAATCAACAGGAGGTGGCACAAACAGGCTAAGATGGATGTTTTTATTGTATCGAACGTCTCTCTTGGGGTCCTCCGCCGAAAATGGGCACAACGGAGTAACTACAAGTAAAACACCTGGGGGTATTCTTGCGGGACGCTATAGAGCCAGGGCTGCTACGCCGAAGCACTCATCCGTGGCGTCGACAGATATAAAATTAACAGATTGATTTAGAATCACAGAAAAGATCTAGGTACTGAGAAGGTATTTTTAAAATCGTATCTACTGTCCATACAAACCTTTTTTGCACACCACCACTCTACATGTTCTTAAATTTCCTTCCAGCCATGTTGTCTATAAGAGATGGCTTTATGCGATAAGACTGCCAATTATTTACCTTTAATTTTAAGTTTGTATAGTAGTTACTACTCTATTCTACTAGGTACATACCTTCCACACTGTACCTATAGGAAGGAATAGTAAGGAAAAATGGAAATAATGGAGTGTATGCGGTATTGAGCTAAGAACTTGGTTTACTGTTAAAAAATTTGCACTGTGATATCATAAAAATCAATAAGGATATTACTAAAATAAGGCCAAAAAGGCCAAATGTTGAATGCATGCAAATTCTGGTTCTTAGGTTGAAGTAGGTATTAACATTCATCCAAACTAGTATATAAGATATTTATTGACTTTATTGTGTCATTTTCTTGCAAATATTGATAGGTATAAACCGAAGTGCACAGTTCAAAATGATTAAGATTACATTGGTGCTCGTTGTGTGTGCAATTTATGTTGTGGATTGCAAAGTGAAAAAGGTAATTTTAATATCGAAATTATAATTTACATTCGCTTATCTCGATCAAAATAGGTCAAAACTTTAAAAAGATGCACCTAACAATATGCATCATAGTTTCTATTTTCTATTACATTTTTTGCATAATACCTATTTTAAAGTTTTTTCTTTGTTACTTAAAATGAATTATTAATTTTATGATTAGAAAGTATATTTTCTAAATTAATATCAAATCTCAAAGCCTAGCCTAGCTAATGCTAGACTCAGCTAAAATGTAATAGCAATCAGTATCTGCACAAACTTTGGTGAATTATTAAAAAAAAACGCATGCAAAACAAAAGACTTCTACCAACATTGAGTTAGATTAAAATTGAGTATTTATTCTTTTGTTTCTATTTGCGACACCTTTACATTTTCAGACCACACTGTTCCTGGCACCAGAATTGACAGCCCAGGTCAACAAAGCCGTGTTAGGATGCAAACAAGAATTGGACAATGTACTTGAGTTCCTCAAAATCATTCATGACGGGGAGTATAAAAAAGACGAGAGATTTGGACAATTCGTTTACTGTTTGGGCTCTAAAACGGGATTTGTGAATAAGAATGGAAAATTCATCGTAGGAAATAGTGCGGCACTATTCCCTGAAAAAGAGAAGATGATTAAACTATTCGAGAAATGCAACGAGCAATCCGGCCCTACTCCTCAGGCTACGTGTAATTTGGCTTTCGAATGCTTTCAGAAAGAATCACCTTATAAAGTATCGTTCGCAAATCACTAGTTATTAATGTAGTTATAGTATGTTTTGTCTCAATTTTATACATTTATTATGTGAGAAATAAAAAAAGTGTAATAGCAATCACTCTTATCTATATGATAGCATCAAAATCATCATTTTATTTATTTTGTAATTGACCTAATTTTGTAATTGAAATACAACATTTTATTAATTTCTGTTACAACAACAACAAAAAGCGGCCGGAAGGACACCCTTGGTTTGTGGGTACATCCGCCGGTCTCTTTGGCGGGGATTCCCAAATAAAACCAACCTTATTTCGCTAAACTAACCTTATTCTAAATCTTCTTACCGCTATTCCACAGGGTGGTATTCGTAATGCATTTTTTTTCAGGAAAAAATAAAACAAGGACTGATGTTTTGGGTTGATGAAGTTTCTACAAGTAGGTGAAATATGAGAGATGTGTTCTGAATATTACTGTCAGGGTTATTATTTTATCAAAACGATTATGCATAAGCGTGTATTTAAATACAAAGATTTATTTTTAATTTATTCTTAATAAAAATATTTACCGCAGGTGCCTTTTATTTTATCATTTCTAAAGAGAACATCATGCTATAAATTAGTTCTTAAAGTTATGTAGGCGCAACTATCATAATCTACTCTTACTTATTTTCTTATCAATTTTTTAAAAACCTGCCTGATATATGGATTAAAGAGATCTTATAACTTAAATTGTAGTTGTGCTCGCCGTTAATTAATTTAAAAGATAACAAACTGCATCTTTGGCTACAATATTTTCATTACGCGCTAGTTCAAATGGTCGAGTGGTCAGAGACAAGATAAATTTAGATAATATGCGTGATAATATGAGATTAAGATGTTAAGTAAGTCTCCTTAGGCCAGAAATTTCTCTAGCCGTAATGCAGTACAGTAAAGTTATATAATGAACACATTAATCTTAATTATGAATTCATAATTTATCAATGCGATAATAATGATGTTGCTTTTGGCCTCATTAGTCTGCATAATGCATTTTAGCGAATATCTTTATATGACACCTTTGAACCTTGAGAGATAGGAAGATAGTATAAAAGACAGTTGCGAGCCTATAGTGCACTTATTTTTATATCGATAAACAGAATCCAAGATGAAGCTTCTGCTAGTTTTTGCATTGTGCGTGGTTATTGCCTATGGCAAAGTTCCAAAGGTAAGTTTTAAGTTTATCTAGATTTTATTATGTATTCGTTATTTATTGAATCTTCAAGCCTTGGATACTAATTTAAAATTTTCGTTCTGGCTTAATTTAAATTGGTGACTGACAAGTCCAAACTTATAAAATTCCCAATGTCTACATTAATCGTGCCTTGCTATTTACTATTTAGGCTTGCTGACAGTTCTATAAAGTTAATTTGCCTAGATTTTACTGACCTGTCTTCTTTTATTAAGTAGATAGATTCAACGAATGAAGATGAGCCACTAAGTCACAGTCACTTCATTTATGAACTTCAGTAATACACCGATGTCATCGTGAATCTATGAGGGCCTTTTATTCAAAAAATTATTTGGTATTCCCAGACTATACTTCAGCTCCAGCCCGAGTTGTCTGCACAGTTGAAAACAGTGGCAGACACGTGCAAGAAGGAGGGCGACGACGTTCCCGGTTTCTTTGCCATGTTCAAAGACGGAAGCACCAGTGACGCAAAAAACTTCCAGGAATTTGTCTTTTGCTTTATTACTACTAGCGGATTTGGGACCGATGATGGTAGAGTCATCGTAGATAAAGCGGCTGAACTTTTCCCAGATAAGGAATTGATGAGGAAATTGTTAACAGAATGTAATAAGAAATCTGGGGAAAGTGCTTTAGCTACCAGTGCTTTGGTGTACAAGTGTTTCGGGGAAGAAGTGCCTTATGGGGTTGGCATATAATAAACTATACATTATTGGCTTGACCGAATGAACTTATGCTTGTGGTACTCGCGCACTCTCAATGTGATGTGATTCTTAAATAGAAAAATACTCATGGGAAAGTGTCACAACTACTATTTTTAGAAGCTATTTTTTTATTAGTTTTTTTGTTCTCAAGTGCGTAAGTGCTTGCGTAATATACAAGTTATGTAATGTGAATTTATTTATTTTTAAAAATAACGTTAGTAAAAACATAATTAAATATGTATATAAATAATAATTACTTCATATTTCATAATTTGTATTGTGTTCAAATTTCAAATGTTTTATTCAATACCTTCAACTCCTAGCGGGTTTTTCCACTTGACAGTGTTACATCCTATGTGATATTTCCATGTGTTTTTTGAGTCTAAGCTATCTTCCTGCCAAATTTCAGCTCTATTGCCTCAGCTGTGTAGGCCTAAATAAGTAACAAACACACACACACACACACATCCATACTTTCACATATTAGTAGGACTGCAACAGTGTAGTTAATAATAATAAAGTAGGTAAATTAATTCTAATTATATTTATCGAGATAGTTTTGAATTGTAAATAAATAAGTTATATAATTTAATTACAGAGAGCATTTTATATGTAATTATCTGATAAATTTATTACCTAATAAATGCTTATTTTGATGGTTTAAAAATAATAACAATGATACGAACATTCTTTATAATGAATATTTGATATACTAGTACATTAACTAATCTTTATTAAATCCTATTAAAAACGGGGTATTGTGTTGAAAGCACTTGAAGAATATGAAAGTGTTATCTACAGGAGTACTTCCTGTTGATTGATCACATTCTTTCATAACTTTATACGTAGCAATTGGATCAGGGAAGATCTTTGCAGATATATCTATATTCACAGAACCATCTTCCCGAGTGTAGCCTGAATTTTTATAAGTACAGTGTATGAAGTTCTTGAAATCGTCTTCGTCTCTATATTTTCCTGCTTCGACGGTGTTCAGGAATTCGTAGAGGTCAGAATTGGCTGCGCATTTCTTGGCTATATGGAATATATGTTCTTCCACATCTTTTGGAAAGCGTATAACTTGCTGAAAAGATAGGAAAAGGTGTTGTTAAGATAAGATAAGAAAACTCTTTATTGTATCAACATAATTTGAAATAATAACTTTTAAAAAAGTTTACATTACAAACTGTGAGATAATTGGCGGTATTATCGCTAATAGAAATCAACACGTTGTTACAATTATTCAATGAGTATTGAGGTATTACAGCTAGGTACTTATTTTGTATAACAAAGAGCAACAAGTCAAGCAAATCGGGTGCTTGATGGTAAGCATCATTGACATTGACCATACCGCCCATATTTCGCTGGTCATTGGCTAGTTAGGAACACAGAAATGCATGGACTATTGCTTAAAAAAGTTAAAAAGTGTAATACTTCCTGAGGCTACAAAACTTCTACACTACATCATCCAAATGTAGTGTTTGGATAGAAACACATAAGTACAGTGAGTTTTGTCGAGATCCCATTTCGCAGTTGTTAACCCTCCATAACCCTCAGATTAGTAATTAAAATATAATTATATAGATAAGTACCTGTGACACACGTGACGGACTCGTAGTAAAAGCATTAGTGGTATATATCATAACTAAACACGCTAAACTAAATAAATAAGGAATCATTTTAACCAAAAATAATAAATAAGATTAGAATTTTTAAGTTCTTACGACTATATTATTAGAAATACTTGTCGCGAGTCGTCGAATTCTCACAAACTCTTTAATATATATTCGAGTTAGAATTAATAATAATAACACAACGTAATAAGTGCAGAAGTCCAATTCGTTTGTGTACGAGAGGATCATGAGTAAGTTTATATATATTGGGCTATTTTTAAGTGATTTAGGTTTCACGCGCCCACCTTAAAACATGTCGGGGTTGTCTGACGTATTGTGGATAATAAAGCCTGCACTTAACAATTGTTTATTTTATGTGATAGGAAAATTTAATTTAAGTATAAAATATAATTTGTATATTTATAAAAAATGTTTTACAATGCGACAAAGCAGATGTGTTGTCCCAAGGTCTAACTTACCAATTAACTACACAGCTAGTGAAATTACAGGGCTGAAGAGTCTTATCATCTTATGACTCTCAAGTAAGTTCGTTGGCGCAGTGCACCCAGAATTTTAAGTTTGTAAAATATTGGGTAGAACTGTACTAATTATGGGCAGTGTTATCTCTTACCATCAGAAGAGCGTCTTGTTCGTCTTCTTACTTCGTTGTATACAAAAAAAACTAAATTTCAGCTCATTTGATTGAGCTCTTTACATGTAATGAGGTAACAAACATACATACTGATCAGCTCTGTTATCGCATTTATAATTAGGTGATACAACATACATATATTTTAACTAGCTATGCCAAGCGTTTTCATCTTCTAAGCAGCCTTTGGGTTATTGTGAGGCCTACGTGACTCAGCTTAATTAGTGCAGTTTTTGTATATGTCACGGCTAAAGTCCGAAGTGCAGCTACACCTAGGTTTAGCCGGTTAAACATAGGTGTAGCCGACCGCAGTCGGTTAAAGTTACAAACGGTCGGTGTGAACAAAATGTTTGTAAAAAAACTTGTTTTTTATTACGATGTTCAGGGCAGACCGACATCAGTTGGTTGGGTTATGATACCCACGAGGTGGCGCGCGCGGTGTTTCCGCGCGCCCCTTGAGAGGGTGGGGTGAAACTCCTCTTCACCCCACCGCGGAGGGATCCTCCTGTCAGTGAGGACCAAATGCCGTCGGGGCCGCGGATGAGTGCTTCGGCGTACCCGTTGCCCCGGCATTATGGCGTCCCGCAGGAACACCCCTAGGTTTTTAGTGGGTATCCCCGCCGCTCCCATCTTTGGTGGGGGACTCCCACATACCGCCCCGGGGCCCCACGGCGTGGGGTGATGATGCGTAACGTATTTTCCTGGGATAAAAAAAAGGTTTGAACAGTGATTACAACGTGCGAGCCGAGCGAGCGAAGCGAGCGTGCTGCGCTAGCAACCGTCGAAGCACCAGATCCGACTTGTCCTTATTCCAGAGTTCTCAATTTATTATTAAGGAATACTTAATGCTAATTTAATGACGATCACCGTCGTTGTATCAACAATTAAACATGTTGATAACAACTTGTCTCACGTTTTAAACGCGTGAGGCCGAAAATAAATCTTCTACTCCTAACTTTAACCGACTGCGGTCGGCTACACCTAGGTTTAACCGGCTAAGCCTAGGTGTAGCCACACTTCGGAATTTAGCCGTAACATATATAACAAATGATTGTATTTTAGTGAGAAAAATGGTCGCGAATATTAATATTTTGTTCGTATTTGTATTGTTATTTAATCGGAAAATTTTTGGATTTAATTGTTCATTCAAGAGATAATCTAAATATATATATGTATATATAAATTATTAATAAATTAATGCCTACGTAAGAAAATATTGTGACGCATTTTAACAAAAACAACTAAATTATGAAGTAGGTATTATCATTAATTATACCTAATTATATTTTTCTCTAGTAATTACTTAGACATTATTTATAGCTTTGATATTTAAAATTTCGAGGGCGTGTGCATTGAAACAAGAAAATTTTATTATCTGCATAATACAATGTTCTTATTAATAATGCTCACGGCTTTGCCTGCGTGGAGATCCATTCTTAGCAGAAGTCTACGTCCTAACCTATTTTTTTTTAATCATGTATTTTTTTATTATATCAAAACATAAATTAAAATACCTTAAAAACTAACCTATAGTCTAAAACTTAAAAATACTCAGAAATCATATTATCTAAAACTAAATTATAAAAACTAAACTAAATCTAAAAAGGGCCCCCGCGGCAACCTATTTGTGTGCCAAATTTCAAATCAATGTGTTCAGCAGTTTTGAGCTGTACGTTGATAGATCAGTTAGTAAGTCTTTTTTTTTTTTTTTTTTTTATACGAGATAGGCCTACGTTTGACCTTTCCTTTTATATAGCACTAGCTTATGCTCGCAGCTTTGCCCGTGTGGAGAAATCCTTTCTAAACGGACGTCTACGTTATAAAAAACTCTCTGTGTTCCAAATTTCAACCCAATCCGTTGAAGGGTTGAAGCTGTGCATTGATAGATCAGTCAATCCGACATTCTTTCCTTTTATATATCTAGACGATTGGATTGTCTGGAAGAATATATAAACGCTTTTATCTTCTTTATAATATCGCTTTTAACGATAAGTCCGCTAATCGTAACACTTTTATGTCGCGATTTTGTGTTATAGTTTTAAGTTTTCTGTATGTTTGTACTGTTTCAATAAAGAGTTTTCTATTCTATTCCGAGAAGTACAAAGAATATAATAATGTACTTTAAACACACTTTTTTTGTTTTATTTAAGTTGTATAACAATCTATAGAGGTCAATAACTTTATAATTACCAATTAAGGTGTTGAGCCAAATATATGAGTACGGAAGAAACGGTTGAAAGCTAGTATATGCAAAAAATACATCTTCCCTCTTTGAAAATATATTATCTTAATTAGTGAGAACGTAAAATGACAACGCAAAACCATATTTTGGAAAATTACACGTGTGTAGCTCCTATTAATTTGTTGATAATAAAAATAAAGAAAATATAACAATAAAAAATGCATCACAAAAACGTGGAGTTCACGTGTCCACACATGTATTTTTTTGGCGGTGATTAAATTCTGGTGATTTTAGATTGTACCCACTCGTATTTTGTCTATTTTTACACGCCTGAATACAAATTAAAATAAAATGCAATTTTTTGTTTATTTAAAAATAGTTTTTTTTATATTTTATGTGTTTCAGTTAAATGTTGTCTATCTAGGTATTATTATTTGTTTTATTTAATAAAAGTATATACGTCAGAAATAAAAATCATATACCTAGAATTATTTTAACTACGTGTATTTATAATCAGAAATATTAACGTTTCGTGGCATATTGATAAAATTATAATATTATATTTGGTGAAGATAATAATTTATATACATAAAATTTATTGATAAGCAAAGGTCATTACCAACCGATATAGTATTATGTCGCTCTTTAACACGGGCTAAGCCCGGGCCTTTTTATAGGCGTACACGGAGACAAGAAGTCCAACGCGCAGAGGCCCTTTTGAGCTTTTAATATAAATCTAATGGGTGACACTTATTGGAGTCTGTCTGTGAGTCCATCCATAGAAAATGGGCTCAAAGACAGTCTCCGCCAAGTGACAGGACTATTGCTGATTAATGGAAACTAATTGTACTAGGCTATGGATGTGCATTCTAAATGGATGGTTAATGAGACTATTGCTAGGACTACGGCACCTGCCACTTCCGTCCCATTAGGAAATATGTAGGCAGGTGATGACTCGCCACTCACTAAACGGGCCCCCATAAAGGCCGGCATTACATAGCCGACGAGAAGGGCAACGTTGGTGCAAGTGGCTGGAGGGGGAGAGGTGTCTCTGGACTTTAAACACGTAGGCCAACTCGCCACTTATGCTTCACATCCTCCCTTCGAGCGTGCAGCTCTCGCGACTCCACTCTGGCCGGCCAATGAAGGCAAGCACAGAGGTGGGGGACTGTTCCTCGTCAGTGTTCACTCCGACCGGCCGGTGAAGGCAAGCCGGAGATGAGGAACAGAATCCTCCCCCGGGAGCACTCGGGTCCGTGGGGTCGCTACTCCCCAACAGCTCGCCATAAGCTGCCCTGCGGTCATATAGTATTATTATAATTAGTATAGTAAAAACTGCAACATGATTATACTATAAAAAAAACAATAATAAGACTAGCTTATAATAGCAGCTTAGCTTTTGAATTTTATTCTATTCTATGTATGTATTTCCTTTCCTGCTTCTATTTTATGTATTTCCATTCCCTGCTTGGTTGTCTGGAAGAGATTGCTTTTAGCTATAAGACCGCTAATTGTAAAACTTTTTTTTTAAGGAATTTTTTTTAAACTTATTTTATTGTATTTATGGTGTGCAATAAAGAGTTTTATATTCAATTACAAGCTTTTTATTTACTTTCATCTGTCCGTTGTCCGTCTGTCTGTCTATAATAAAATCTTGCAAGTTTAATTGGGTCCACTTCTCGGATGAAATTTAGCATGCATATATAAATCGGATGACAATGCAATATCATTATGACATCGAGCTTATCTGCTGATGATAGAGCTGGAAGGTGGCCATAGGAACTCCGTAATTAAACGACGCAACCCCATCGAGTTTGGACTCATTTGTTTCGTCTTGACGAGTACTTTGGTGCTAGATGGTAATAATAATAATAAAAGCTTGTTTTTAAAAAGTTTTTTTAATTTATTCTTGCGTCCAGAGTCCGGAGGTATAAAATGTTAAGTACTTACTCGTAGCTTAGTAATTTACCCGGCCACCTTACTCTTCAAATTAGAGCAAGATAAAATTAAATAGGCATAATAGTGCCTAATTAATTAATCTTAGCAACGTTTTAAGGATTATAATAATGTTAATTTAGGCGCTCACTGTACTTCTCCGGGGACATAGCACATACCGAGGGTAGACTTCCTTTGCAGGAAGTCAACTAGGTGGGTACCCCAACAGTGCCAGTTATTCTACCGCCTGAGCAGTGATGTGCAAACATTATGTGCTTGGGTAGGAGGTCACTGTAGCTAGTGAAATTACTGGGCTAAAGAGTCTTAACATCTTATGACTCTTGAGTCTTGAGTAAGAAGCGTTGGTGTAGTCCACCTAGAATTTCACATTATTTAATAAATACTTACCTGTAAATTTATATTTAATTTAATGAAATGTTTGTTAGCTGACTTAAATACCTTTTTAATTTGAAGAAGATCCGTTCAGTGGTTTGAGCTGTGCGTTGTTAGATCAGTCAGTCACTATTTCCTTTTATATACCTAGTCAGGTCATAAGTATTGTCACACAGTAAAAACTTTTCTTTTAGAATGCTGGCCACAAAAAAGTTTATTGAATTCGAATTTCGAATTGTTCATGAAAATAAAAATGTATACTTTTTAGAATTTTACTCATTTTTAAATATGGAGTGGACGCTTAAAGAAGACCGTGTTGCAGTTATTGCGTTGCATCGTTGCGGTTACGCACCAATTCAAATTTTTGACATACTGAAAAATTTGAATACAACCAAAAGATTCGTTTATCGTACCATCAAACGATACAATGAAGACTCTAGTGTAGATGACAGGTCAAGAAGTGGTCGCCCTCGGTCTGTTAGAGGACTCCAGCAGTGATAAAAGCTGTGAAGGCGCGAATTCAAAGAAATCCCAAACGTAAGCAGAAACTGTTGGCCCTTCAGATGGGGTTAAGCAGAACCACGGTGAAAAGGGTGTTAAATGAAGACTTAGGGCTTCGGGCATATCGAAGAAAAACAGGACATCGTTTAAATGCTCGTCTAATGGACCTGAGACTGAAGAGATGCCGCGCTTTGTTGAAGCGGTACGCGAGAAAAAAATATCGAGAAATTCTTTTTTCGGATGAAAAAATTTTTACCGTAGAAGAGAGCTACAACAAACAAAATGATAAGGTGTACGCACACAGTAGTGAAGAAGCGAGCAACCGTATTCCGCGTGTCCAACGAGGTCATTTTCCATCCTCGCTCATGGTATGGTTGGGAGTTTCTTATTGGGGCTTAACAGAGGTACATTTTTGTGAGAAAGGCGTAAAAACGAATGCAATTGTGTATCAAAATACAGTCCTGACGAACCTTGTGGAACCTGTTTCTCATACCATGTTCAATAACAGGCACTGGGTATTCCAACAAGATTCGGCGCCAGCTCATAGAGCGAAGAGCACACAAGACTGGCTGGCGGCGCGTGAAATCGACTTCATCCGGCACGAAGACTGGCCCTCCTCCAGTCCAGATTTGAGTCCGTTAGATTACAAGATATGGCAACACTTGGAGGAAAAGGCGTGCTCAAAGCCTCATCCCAATTTGGAGTCACTCAAGACATCCTTGATTAAGGCAGCAGCCGATATTGACATGGACCTCGTTCGTGCTGCGATAGACGACTGGCCGCGCAGATTGAAGGCCTGTATTCAAAATCACGGAGGTCATTTTGAATAAACTTTATTGTCATAAGAATCTATGTTTTGTTAAGTTCATTTTGGTATATAAATGGTTACATAATAAATAAACTTGTTCCAATAATTTTATATTAAACATGTGACAGAATTTATGACCTGACTAGGTATATTTATAAGAAGATAGAAGAATATGTAACATCATGGCCGATTTTTTTGAATTTTCTTTACAAAAAAATTCAAAAAAATCGGATCGGATTTTTTCTTTTTTTTTTTATATGCAGCAACGTAAATAAAATAAAATAATAGGTATTTATTTATTAGTGAGAAAATGTCTTTGTTTACATTTTTATGCACTGTTGAAATCTTAAATAAATATTATAATAAGATAATTTGATAAGTATGTAGTATGTAGCTTAGACCCAAAAATACAAACATTGTCCGCCTTATTTTAAAACGAGGACTTACGATTGTACCTGGACTACATCATAACCTATAAGCGAACTAATCATGAGTTTATACAGTTAAAACATTAAAGATATGCTTTTGGTAAGCAATTGTGTTACTTCACCAAAAAAAAATTAACAAATAGAAAATTAGCCAAAATGAATAGGCCAAGCCGTAGGCTACGCGTAATGTAGCCTGCATCCGAAGTACTGGCAAATCGAATATTTACAACTTTAATTTTCATCAACGATGTCTTAAAACTAATAAAAATATCTGAACGGAAAGTTCTTGATTAAAATCATATTCTTCATTTTTTTCAGATTTTCAAAGGTAGTAGTAGTTCAGATTATAGAGGGGGGAGGGGGGACGCACTATACCCTTATCTATGTAAAATTACCTCTTTCTAGGACTAAATGTTTCTCCGTAAAGCTGCGGACGAACAGACGGACAAAGTGAAACTATAAGGCTTCTTGACTACGGAAGCTTAGATAAAAGGATTACCTACCCGGGGCCAGGGCCGATCTACGATCTACAACAATATATACATATGTTGCAGTTTCAGATCGCCAAGATCAACAATGCCTGTAACATGACATAACGACTGTAAAAATAACAAAAATAATTTATTATTATAACTTTGACGAAGATTTGAATATTTCACAACAAAGATCTTTCCAGATCTGTTTACATTGTAAAATTTGGTATATTTTGGTTAATTAGAATAGAATAGAAAACTCTTTATTGTTCACACAAATACAACAATATAAACTTAGAACTAAGATTACACAGAAAGAAGTGTTACAATTGGCGGTCTTATCGCTAATAGCGATCTCTTCCAGACAACCAAGCAGGGAAAGGAAATACATAAAAATAGAGCGACGGTGGTTATAAAGATATATATGGAGACATAAGTACATTTGTATTGATAAGTTAGTTATTTGATAACATAATTAGATATTAGAGCAAAAGTTCAATCATTTGTCTTGTTTTTAGGGTTCTGTTACATGGACGTTAACATCGAACCCTTATAGCTTCGCTTTGTCCGTCCGTCCGTCCGCGGCTTTACGGAGCAACTATTAGTCCTAGAAAGCAGCAAATTTACACAGATAAGGGCAATAAACAGGGTACAGGGGCGGCAATAAAACGATAAAAAAAAATCATTCATTTAGGGTACCTATTACCTACCTCCCATAAGATGGGGATGATTTTTTCTGGTTAACCCCAACAAGTGTATTTTAAAATTATTGAGGTATTGCCAAGAAAGTTTCGATGTAGTGTTCCGTTTGCAAGATACCTATTGAATTTTAAAGCTTTTTTTTGATCTGAACTACTGGCTTTCAAGCACTGAAAAAATCAAGAATATGTCTTCAACCATGAACTTTCCAGTAAAACTATAATGGTAAATATAGCTTTATTAGTTTCAGAGATATTGTCACTGAAAGATAAGGTAGGTAGTTAATATTCCCGTCGGGGCCGCGGATGAGTGCTTCGGCGTACCCGTTGCCCCGGCATTATGGCGTCCCGCAGGAACACCCCAGGTTTTTAGTGGGTATCCCCGCCGCTCCCATCTCTGGCGGGGGAGTCCCACATACTGCCCCGCGCCCCCCGGCGTGGGGTGATGATGCGTAACGCATTTTTCCTGGGTCAAAAAAAAAATGTTAATATTCGTTTTACCAAAACTACGGAAGCCTACATTGCGCGTAGCCCGACTAGCGCTTTGCCTATTTATTTGTAAAAAACATCGCCGTGATATTTCTGCGTCATATACTATTACTGATCATATTATATTTAAACGACGCTCATGAAACAATTTGATCACAACTAAGTTAGCTGCTGCATACGTTGTGTTTAATTATTTGAAAATTTCTTTTTATAATTTTAATTTCAATTAGTTTTCAAAATGTTTAAGGCTTTTTTAATATGTGTAGTTTTTATAGGACTTTCTCAAGCATACATAGAACGGGTAAGTTATTTATTTTTTCTTGTTTTGGATGTTAAGAAAAAATGTTTCTAAATCCCACCATCATCAGCCTATGTTCGTCCACTGCTGGACATAGGCCTCCCTCATGCCACGCCACTCAACTCGGTCCTCCGTCTTTCTTCTCCACCCACCCCCAGCGACCCTCCGGATATCATCGCCCCATCTCGCCCATGGGCGCCCTACACTACGTTTACCGAGACGCGGTCTCCATTCGAGAACTCGTCTACGCCATCGTTTCTAAATAATTATAAATAAATAATATTTTGTAGATATTTTTCATGCATTTGTTTGAAACAAAATTAAGCAATAATGATTGCCCATCACAGTCGCAATGTTGTCTATCCAATCTAAATATACATATAATAGGAAATAGTGACTGACTGACTGATCTATCAACGCCCAGTCTAAACCACTGGACGGATTGGGTTGAAATTTGGAACTCATATAAGTTTTATGACGTAGACCTCCTTAGGATTTCTCCATGCGGGCAAAGCCGCGAGCATAAACTAGTATAATATAGACACGAAGTCCTACGCGACAGGTCATTGTGCTCATAAATGAAGCTAATAAAATAATGTTGTCGATATTTTCATTACCTTATCTAAATCAAGCCAAATTGTGTACTAAATCTTTGGGTCTTGTTAGCTGGAGTTATTATTTTTGTTACATCAACATAATATAAAAAGAGAAAAAAATTGTCCCCTTTTACGTCCCTGGACCTGATTTAAAAAAAAATTGGACTGGTTTAAAGGGAGGAATAAATAGCGTACTACGACCGTTTCTACACTAATATTATACAAATGAAAGATTTGTGTTTTTGTATGTGTGTTACGAATAAACGCAAAAATACTGGACGAATTTCGATAATTCTTTCACCATTAGAAATGTAGCATTCTACAATCATCTCTGAGTAACATAGGCTATATAAAATCCGGGCGAAGCCGGGACTGAGGAGCCGGAACGGGTTGTTAAATAATTTTATACGTAGAGCGGCTCTTTAGTTATCCTTTACTGAGGCGGTCACCTATATTTTTAAAGTCTCACAGCGTTATTCCTTAAGAGTGTAAACATTGAATTTCCACATTCGTATACAACATCACTGCGTCACAATCTAAAAAACACACACAATAATTCTAAATCTATTGTTTATTTTTTACAGAAATACGTAAGACTGCCCAAAGAAGTCGTAGACGTAATTAAGGCTTCTCTAATCAAGTGCTCGGGGCCTACAGACAATCACATAGACATCCTTTCTCAAATTAGACAAGGAAAGTACCAAGAGGATGACCACTTCCGAGAACTCATTCATTGTTCATACAAAAACTCTGGATTTGCTCATACGGATGGAAGAATTAATTTACCAGCTGCAATCAGCGTGTTTCCAGGACATAAAGGGTTTGAGAAGGCAATGAGAGATTGTGACATAATCGCACCTACCCCTGTGGAGACCACGTATTTGTCTTTCAAATGTTTCCAAGACACATCTCCCTATCTTTATGAATTCGGACCATTTTACGCGTAATTTTTATGAAATGAATAGGGGTGTTGACAAGGTCAAGAATTTGAACATTAATATAATAAGTCCGCAATTTAAATACAATAAAAAATATTACATACATACGTACGGACAAAAAAAACTTTTAGTCAACATCCCTATTATAGTGGAGAGGAGGAGTTGTATTATTATTGTTAATAAATTATTTTTATTGTTTAAACAGTTTTTATTTTTTTTATTTCAGTGTAATCTAGTGTTTAATGTTAGATACTGTAACTAGGCACGTGCATAATACTTCTATTCTACATCTATTGTTAATTTTCACAACCGTAAAAGTATGTATGTAGGTACGTTAGTTAGTAAGTTTTAAGTTAAATGCATTAATAATATAAGTACCTTATCTACACATAATTAAACTCTATCAAGAAGTAAAAATTGACATTTTTTAATTAAAAAAAAAAATCATTACTGTTCATTATTCATAGGTTTCGATCATATAAGTAAAATTATCGAATTAAGTAAAATTAATAGATCGAATTAAGTAAAATTAAACCAGTATAATGCATATCAACGACTAAGGGTTTTTTGGTACGAATAGCAACATGGCTATAGTAATGTTGGCCTACGTCAATAAATGTAGGTACCTCTACATTCAATTTTATTCAAATTCACAGAAAATACCTAAGTAAAACAATTTTCACGTTTTTAGAACCATAAACAGTGCTAAGCGTGGGTTTCTTACTTATTTATTGTAAATAGGTAGGTACATTTGCACGCTACATACACATTTATTTAGATATTCTAAAGCTAAAGAAAAAAAAACAGAATACGCGTTCACCACGTGCTTACGATAAAGCCGCCGTCAAACAGAGTCGGGATGCGAGGAATAGCGCTCGCGATTCGAGTCGGATTTTTTTCTTGTAATGTTCGAATTTGTACGCACCCTGACACACATTAATACGGGCGCGATCAGGAGCAACACATAAAATCGCGATTGCTTTTCCGCACGGCCCAGCTCTGTGTGACGTTGATTTTAGTGTCGATCTTTGTTATGATCCACTTTTCATATTTTGTTTATCAACACCTTTAGAATAGAATGTGGTTTGAGGCGTGTAGGAAATCTCATCTTATAGTCATAATATTATTATATATAGGTATTATTGTAATATTATTAATATACGCAAAAAAATAATAAGTCAAATTAATTATAAGCCATGACGTGTGAGTGTTAGTATAGAGTCTCTACATGCCGCGGACGAGGGCTTCGGCATACCCGCCGCCCTGGCATTATGGCGTCACGCAGTTTTTTACACGGCGCGGCGTGGGATGATAATGCGTGACGCATTTTTCCTGGGTCAAAAAATAAGGTAGTCTCTCTACACCAAAATGCTATGCGAACTAATTAAGGTACGAACTACGAGCTTAATTGGTGACTTTTCCACATGAAACTAGAATGCGAACTGGTATAATTAAGAGTATGGCAAGCATTCACCTCTTAACTTTATAATCATTATTACTATTATTATCCCTATGTTTAATTTTGGTTCTTGATTTTCGCTTTATTTTTGTAAAATGTAAATCAGTAACGAATTAATAATATTATTATTGCATATTATGTTCAGTATATTGATCACTTTAATCTGTGCATGATATTGTTGTAATATTACTTATTATAGTTTAAATTTGTCATTTTTACCTGTTACTCGCTCGCATTATTTGAATGTTGTCATTAACTTTAAGTGCAATAGCATTAAGCTCGTTAATTTATGTACCTATTAATGATTTTGCATGTAATAATGTATATTGCGTTGTCGTTCAATTAAATAAATAAATAAATAATATTTTCGATTGTGTAACCTTTATTCAATAGAAACTAATGATATAAAATTAAGAAGCGTTAATAGGCGTAATTTTAATTTATTTCAAAAATCATTTCCATACCTACTAATGGCAAATTATAATATTATGCAACCCGATTGGCTCATTATCAAGGTTGACTGAATAAAAAATAAACTAGGTAGGTACGAAAATAGATCCTAAGAGGATAAAAGTCTCCACAAATCGTAATAAATATTCAGTTTTTATAGAATAATTGATACGAATATCTTCAATATTATAAGTATAGAGAATTTTTTGTTATGAATTATTCGTTTTTATATTTAGTTTTGATGAATTTAGTCTATAAGGAGGTCGTGATATTGTTATAAAAATAAAATTCGTACTAATGTTACTTGGTTGTCTGGAAGATAGCGATCGCTTTCAGATCTATATTGAAAATCCATAGCGAGAAGACTGCCAAGTGTAACTCTTTTTCTCTGGTGTGTAATTTTATGCATAGACTATTTCCCTCCACTTGGTACGATCCTGACACCTCTTTCGCTTCCTCAACTTTCAACGCATTCTTCATACAAAGTTGACGTTTTTTTCATACTCTTGACCCAGAAAAAAAAATCTCTTACAATCTTCTAAATATAAAAAAGGAATGAGTGACTGACTGACTGATCTATCAACGCACAGCCCATACCACTAGACGGATTCGGTTAAAATTTGGAACATAGGTAGGTTTATTGACGTAGACCTCCGCTAAGAAAGGATTTTGCCACGCGGGCGGATAATAAGAAGTAAAAAACCTGACGTGCGAATTAATTAATATTGGCGGCGCGGGTTTTATAGTGGACTGTATTTTGCGGGTTGTAAAATGACCTGGGCACGGCGTAGATGTACAGGAATGGTATGGAAGGTAAAACGTACGCCTACCTGGTGCTCTTGGCGGTGCAGCATCCAGCGTTCAACGTCCAAGGGTTTCAGGTCCCGAGTCACTTCACTTGGATAATCCAATAGGTGCGGTTCGCGGTGGTGAAGATTGCGGTTGCGGAAAACCAGGAACAATATATAGGATATGCTCCCGGTAAATAATGTATAAAAAAATGGCTGAGAAGTAACGCTTTTATAAGTTTTGGGTGTGGACGTGTTATGTCACTATACAGTACAAAATGTACCAACTCGAGTTCGAACAACGTGGTCACCAACTCCAACTAAGCAACTCACAGCACTGCAGTTATACGCGCTGCGCCCGGCGGTTTTACCCGCTGTACTATAAACCACTAACTGCTGCTGGCTGTGTATAACCTATGTGTTATTCCAGGGTTTAAGCTATCTCTATACCAAATTTCAGCTCAATCGGTCCACCCGTTTAGGCGTGAAGAAGTAACAAACATACACACTCACTCACAAACTTTCGCATTTATAATATTAGTGTAATTTATCACACGTTTTTATTGAAAATACAAAGAAAATGTGGAAGGATGAAAATCCATAGCCCTAGACCGAGACAGTTGGAGGGAGGGTAGGGAGGCCTTTGCCCTGCAGTAGGATCCAGTAGGCTCATTATAATACAAAAAAAAAAACGTGTCCAATATTTTTTAATGTATTATTTTTTGTAGCAGCCTGATTCCATCTACTCTACATATTTTTATTATCAAAGTTTACTAATTAAAAATAAACAATGATGTTAGAAACAAGCCCTTGACTTTTTGCCCTTGGAGACTAAAACATCTTTGTTTATAGTGTACATAGATAACTGAAACATGAATGATTAAAAGGTCTAATATAACTTGATATCACATTATAATAATATTATCTTTGTCATAAGACCACTAGTAGTGCCTGAACAAATCCTATTATATAATACTAGTAGTTAAGTCCAAGGTAAAGAGGCCCATTGAACTTTTAATTGAAAAACAATCGGGTCACATAAGCACAGCCTTGAAGAGAAAGAGCGCTGCTCTACACTAAGTTCGGTCCGAATCCGATCTGAGTCCGCAATTACGATGGATCGAATTCAGATATTGCTTTGGTATGACATAATGGCCTTGACAAAGTTGGACAACATAATATAGAAAATCTGAAGTAGGTATACGGTAAAACAGCATGAAAATGTAAATATAGAAACACTAATCTTCTTTTATGGTACCTATAGAATCCTGAACGTTAAAATTAAGTATCATATGGCGCGTGGGTACCTTAGAGATGTAGTATTGGCATATACTTAAGATGTTGAGAATACCTTGGAGAGCACGAAGAACAAATATCCCCATACTAAAAGCACATATCTGTAAAACCGTTAAAACTGCTATGTACTCGTATATTATGCATCCAACAAGTACTCCATACAAATAGTTCTACGGCTACGCTAGACCGTCATTTCATGTATTTAGAATGTAAAGCCATGCCTGAAGGAGTGCTTCAGCATACTAACTTTATTTATCATTTATCGTTCCTTGGTACCGAAAGTAAAAATAGTGAAGTCCATTGTTAATGACAACATTATAATTGTAGGTACACATATATTTTTAAATGTCACAGATTTTTTTAACTCGTTTAATTATTAACATACTTTACAGAGATGCGAAGGGTCCTCCACTTCTCACGTTTCTCAAATGGAATTATTTTGCATAAATCTGGTGTAGCCTGTATGGCCGGTATTTAAGCTAGTCCATTAAATAATTTTGCCCATATTTCCGGCAGCCTTGATCAGGAGTGCCGAGTTTATCTAAATCAATCAGTTTATCCACCATCATGTTTAAGCTATTGGTTGTGAGTGCTGTGTTGGTTGGCTTGGCATACGCTGAGGTGGTAAGTATTTTTTTTCTAGTAATTTGTGTTATTTGATTGTATAAAAGTAAAATGAAAATATCAAAGTGTAGAGTAAATGTATCCAAGGAAGGCGGAGACTGAACAATACATGTGTCAGTAAAACAAACTCAGTAAGATATTGCTCTTTTATATCAACGCTCCTTCTGGACTCGACAATATTTGGCTCATTCTCATTTTAGCTCAAATTTGATGGTCACACGGTTATATTTCCTAAACGGTTAAAGACAGAGATATGAATTGTAGATAGGTGTATAAATCATATATTAAGCTACAAAATAAATGAAGATTGTCTTAATAGACGCAAAAAATAATACTAAAATTTAACATGAAAGTTCAAAATCGGGGCCATTTTTCGTATTCTCATGGTGTCACACTTTGCGTTGCAGTTAAACATTTGGGCACTACTTTAACAAATTTTGATGTATCTGTATGTTATATATACCAAAATTATCGCAAACAAATATACTTAAAGGTCTACAGGCTAAAAAAGAGTTTTCAGTATTATTTTGAATTTAAAATAATATAATGCGGCGGTCACACGATTTTAGGTGCTTTAGATTTGCGTAGTTTAACGGCTGCCGTTAAACACAACATCAACAATCCAATACAGAGTTCGATTCATTTCAATGATGGCCATGTTCTGCAATCGTAGAAGTAGGATCTAGGACTTATCTAGCCGTGGGAAAAAATAAAATTGCTAAGTTTCAATTTATTCATGGGTGTACCGATCACTTGCATGGACAACATTCTTATGCATTGTATTTTAGTTATTTAAATCAAAGCTAGCTTTTCGAAACGCCAAAATGTGTGAGATAAAGATGTAGTATTTAATTTTATACATTATACCTAAACTTTCCAGAATTTCACCAAAAAGGGATATTTTCGTCACCAGCATGGCATCACCTTCATAGCGTTTTTTACCATGAAGGTGATTTTTAAGCCACGCAAGTGATTTTTTGTATTCTTTTTCTTTTAAAAGGGCCTTTTTACCAACTAAAAAGTACTTTATCTGTTATGTTAGGGTTTTAATACATACATACCAAATTTCTGACTAATAAAAAAGTAAAGTGAAAGGTAAAGTAATATCTCAAATAACGCATATTTTCTTCTGTTGTGAGGTTTATTGTTACGTACAATGTCGTGTTATTGTACATTTTTGGTAGATTTAGTCTTTTAAAAGGGTTTTACTTGAAAAAGTTGTGAAAAAATAATGTCGGAATCACTTTCGTGGCGTTGAAAATTTCAAAACTGTTTTTCTTCGAAATGAAACGTACGATTTAAATCATTTCTATAAAAGTTTACTCGTGTTATCCAGCTCTATACAATATTATACATAAACATTACAAATAAGCAATAAATAAGAATTGCCATGAAGGTGACGATGAGAATCGATTCCATGAGAATGAGCCATTTAGTATCTGCGATACATTTGTAATTTTATGTCAGTCTCAACAGTTATATTCGATGGTATAATATAATGTGCCTATGTAAGAAGCAGTCGTTTCGTAATGAACCTCGCTGTCTTGTTTATCTGACTCGAACTTCAACATATTATACGAACCGCTTAGTTAGACATTATAATCTAAAGGTGATTGACTCATATTGTATTCGAAAATAAGCCTCAATTTTTATAGTTAATTAAAAACATATTTTTCTTTTTCAGAAAACCGTAGAAGTTCCTAAAGAGTACTATGATTTATCGACAGACGCAATAATCAAATGCAACAAAGCCGAAGATCCCAAAGAGTTGATCTCATTAGTCAGCAAGGGCTGGCTCAGACAAGACCAGACTTTCCGCGACCTTCTTCACTGTGTATACCATGAAAATGGATTCGTTAACAGAGATGGAAGATTCAACATTAAAAAAATAGAATCAGTAATTGGTGATAACAAAGAAGCCCTGGCAGCTTCGAAAGCTTGTCACTTACTGAAATCTTCACCCGTCGAGACCACCTTCTTAAATGTTGCTTGTTTCTTAAAACAAGGATTTAATTTTGAATTTAAGGGACTGGAATAAATAATTTGTTATTGAAGAATGTTTTTATTTAGCGTGGCTTTTTGATCAACTTCGTCCTTAGTTTTGGTCGTAGTATAATGTTAGTTTGGACGTAGTAGTCGTAGTTTGGACTAAAATACGAGTAGAAATCAGAGTAAATCCTTGCTTAGCTTCACGCTCGTAGCATAAGCCATTTTTCAATTTATTATACACACATAATATTATAACTTAATTTTGCCCTTAAAATTGAACTCTAGCAGTATCTGCTTGTTAAACGCGATAACCTTTTAAAAATCTTTCCATAGATCTTGTCACAGTAATTTTATCACACATTATTCGTGAGTATATAGTAGGTATGTCCATGATAACAGATAAAAGGGTATCACGATATTTACAAAAAAAAAACTTTATTATTATTTAACAAAATATGTAATATTTAAACCGGTTTAATGATTATTCTTGTTCATATAGTTTGCTAGCTATTACGAGCCACGATCTTTTTTAGATTTACATTGATTTACGCGTAAATTTAACATAATTATTATAATGTTGAAGTATTTTGTGATTAGTGTAATTTTGGTTGGGTTTATTCATGCTGAAGGACCGGTAAGTAACAGATCGTTTATTTTTAATAAATAAATAATTATTAAACTACCACTCTTACTGAATTTCGTCTGCGTTTGTTGAAATTATTGTACTACAAGTGCACAAAAAATAGTAAGTGCGTAAAAATCGCTTTTGAGGTGTGTGATAACATAAAACTGTCACATTATTTTACGAGTAGGAGATGTTTGTGTAAAATCATGCAAACACACGTACACAAATCTTTGCTTTGTGTTATATTTATGAGACCGGCTATGGTAAATTGAAAGCATCTAAATATATAAAAGGAAAGAGCGACTGATTGACTGATCTATCAACGCACAGCCTAAACCACAGAACGGATTGGGTTGAAATTTGGAACACAGGTTTTATAACGCAGATATCCGCTAAGGAAGAATTTTGTCACGCGGGTAAAGCTGCGTGCATAAGCTAGTAATTTATGTTATAATATTATCTCCTGGATTATAAAAGCATTTATACAAATAACTTAAACCGGTATGTCTATAAAAACATTATAATCGCCCATTTAAATTCACTGATAAAAAAATCGCAAATGATGGGGAAAAGTCGGAATGATAATTATAATTATTTGAACTAAAAATTGTATTATACCTATTGTTTTTCTTTTAAAAAATGACAATTAAATTTGTAATTTTAATTGCCATCCAGAAAATGATCACACAGATATTGGTCATAATTTAAATGTTGCTAACTCAAACATCCATTCAACGTAAGCATTCTTTTTATTAATATAGTATTACATATTTACAGAAAACAGCAACAATTCCAAAAGCTGTTGTAGAAGCTCTCAAAAGTGGTATCACCAAGTGCGGTACTCCAGAAGATGACCCCGTTGAAATCCTAAGCTCAGTAGGAGTAAAGAAAATATTCAGAGAAGACCAGCATTTCCGTGACCTGCTTCACTGCACCTACCGTACCGTTGGATTAGTCCTTGAAAATGGAAGATTTAATATACCAGCGGCTATAAGTGTGCGCCCAGGAGATAAAGACTTTGAAAAGGCAGTGATTGAATGTGACGTTGTAGGACCCACACCTGTTGAGACAACCTTCTTGTCTGTTAAATGTTTCTTGAAGAAATATTCCCTCGAGTTTGAAGGAATAGAATAAATTAAATATACGTCATTGTTGTGTTTAATAAATTATTTATTTACTGATAAAGTCATTGTTATATTATGTTATACTACATATACAATTTTTAATTTACCTCTCATACTCCAAGATCTAATTTAATATTTTGTCTGAAAGCTTGATCTAAGAACCTTAGTTCCTGTTCTTTAATAAAACATTGAAGTATCTAATATACCATCACTGTAATAAATTATAATTTATTATAAAATCAGCTTCTTGATAACTTGTTCTAAAGAGGCTTTTCATATTCTTATCAAAACACGTGATGTATCACGTGTAAACATAGAAAAATAAAATCGCTTTACTAATTATTAAACGTGCCTACATTTACATCTATTTAATAGTATTTAAACTGTTCATTGTTTTTATACACACATACTTTTTCAACACCGAGTTTCTTTAACACTTCCTGAAGATGTACTAGCTACATCTACCGGATTCACAGTTCTTTTACCATCATCACTACCACTGTCACTATCACTCCCATCAACTGAAAGGTTCCTTACACCATAAGTGGAACCTTGAGATGTCGAATCCATAGTATCAGTCGTACTTGAATCAACATCTTCTGAGAGCTTCCTTATACCATAAGAACATTGTGACATTGAATTTATACTTTGCCTTGCACTTATTATATCTCTTACATTTTCATTATCACTTTCATCTACTGATTCACTAACACTAAAGTTCTCATCAAGCAACTTATTTTTAATATCATAGTATCTATTTCTATCTTGAGTTCTATAGTAATCCATACTCTGATGTTTTTTGATCAGATTGAAATTTTCGTCCATAGGTACGTAGTAGGTTTTAATGTATCCTGCACCTTTAACGAATGTTTCACCTCTGTATGTCGTTAAGATATCGCATTCGTCTAAGATTATCGCTGTGTTTTCTGTAACCTGTGGACAAGATAGTAAGTTTAAATTGTGAGGGAGACGTAGAATAATAAAAAATTCCAGACCTTTCGATATAATAAGAGATCGATTTGTTATCATTTAATCCACAATATTTCATGGAATTTAGATAATAAACAAAAAATGTCATTTCCCGTGCGAATATCATCAATATTGATAAAAGCTACCGATTTTTAAATAGGTATTTTTGGTGTGTTTATTCAAGGCAAAGTAGGTACCTGTATTTTGCCAGTCTCCCCAGTAGAGTCCATGCGTGAGGCCATGTTCACCGCATGACCCCAAATATCATACAATGGCTTGAGTGAACCAACTACACCAGCTGCTACTTCTCCATGGGATATTCCTGCAAAAAAATAAAGTGGAATAATAGTTTATAATTAATAAATTTTAATATTATTATAGTTTATAATGAATCATTTGCTAAACTAAAAGTAATAATTCATATAAAATTTTCACACACAGTGCGTAAATATCTTAAATACTGATTGTACATAATAAATAATGTACATTTATACATAAATAATGTACATTATTGTCTGTTTCTATAGAGATGAGTAGATAAGTAATGTGTTTACTATAGGTACTATTTCATTAAAAAAACACTTTGCAACTAACCTATACGTAAGTTAATTCCTTCAAAGCTTTGGAAGGATCCTCTATTAAAGTTCTGCAGTTGCATCATCATGGCCGCAGCAAATTCCACCATCGTCACCACAACTGCCCTATTGTACGGGTTGTTCGCTTTAGCGTTGGATGTAGATTGGAATGAAGAAGACCCATACGAGTCTCTCCTGTTTGGATCAAGTCCACAAGCGGCCATGTACGTCCAGCCAGCCATCTTGATCTTTTCTACTTTGTAAACTGACGCACCTGTTAGTAAAAGCTGGAAAATAAAACGTTATTTAGAAAACAGTTTCCCTCTCTTATATTAGGTATACTATGAAAGTATTAATTTTTGAATAGATTCTAATAAAAAAAATTCACTTCTTTATTTGCAAGTTGTTTTCGTTTCAGACCGATCTGAATTAGCACTTTGACAATAATACATTTTTAATTTCTACTTACCCTATCAAAATCCGATATAACCTCGTCCAGTATACTAAGAACGAATTTATCACTCATATCTGCATCAGCAGCTTCAACACCGAGCTTGTAATCTGTTAGAGATGCAAACATCACCGCCACGTTATCGTACTTCTCATAGTAAAGCTCGTCTATTGATCTGTTAAGATTTAGGTATACTTGAACTGTAATGAAAAATAAACAATGAAACTAAGATTCAAAATGCATTTATTCAAATTGGCTACAACGGAAAATAAAACGGTCAAGTACGAGTAGGACTCGAGCACTGAGGGTTCCGTATAAACAACCTACGGCATTCTACGGAACCCTAAGGAAAAGTGGGTAAAATATTATATACTGTAGGTTTTGATTCCCTTGCGAGTTTGAAAATATGCGGCTAAAATTGCTGTTTCTTTTGATTTCGTTGACATAGTAGATGTTTGATTTTTTTACAGCATAAAGTTATTATAAAGCTGAGTATTTGGTATGAATTTCAATTTAATACCTGTACGCGTTCTTGACGAAAGGGATAATAAATACAAAATTATCAAAAATATTTTTTATATGATGTAACTAAAAATTTACAGTTTTCGCAATTTTTCCTGTGCCTGTGATTTAAGACGTTGCTGCGAACCAAATTTCAAGATTCTGAGTTAACGGCAAGTACCCTGTAGGTTTTGATTCCCTTGAGAGTAGTCGCGAGTTAAAAGATACGGCTAAAATTGCTGTTTTTTTTGCTGTTCTGTATTATAGGCCTTAGTATTTGATATGAATTTCAGTTTAATACCTGCACGCGTTCATGAGAAAAGGGGTAGTAAGTATGAAATTATTCAAAATATTTTTTTCATATGATGATATTAAAAATTTATGGTTTTCTCAATTTTTCCTTTATCTGTGCTCTTAGGAGTTGCTTCGTGCTAAATTTCAAGATTCTGAGTTTACGGGAAGTGCCCCGTAGGTTTTGATTTATTTGGTAATGTCGAAAATTTGCTGAAATTTGCGACATATTCGACTATATCTTTTGATTGCGTTGGCCTAGAAGTTTGAATTTTTCACAGCTCTAAGAAGCAATGGACCTTAGTATTTCCTATAAATTTCACCTTGTTACCTCCACGCGTTCCTGAGAAAAAGGGTCTTGACAGACAGACGGACGGACGGACGGACAACAAAGTGATCCTATAAGGGTTCCGTTTTTTTCCTTTTGAGGTACGGAACCCTAAAAATACACGCAGACTTTTATAAAGTAGTCAGTTTTTGTTTACAACAGACTCTAATGTCCATTTGTAAATTATTTCTATAATATAAGATGACTTTGGAAACGACAGCGCAGGACAGGCAGGAATGGCGTCTTTTTGTGTCGGTGGCCAAGACTCAATTTGGGTCGCTGCGCCATTTTTAACCCCCGACGCAAAAGCGATGGGGTGTTATAAGTTTGACGTGTCTGTCTGTCTGTCTCTGTGTGTGTGTATGTGTCTGTCTGTGGCATCGTAGCTCCCAAACGGATGAACGGATTTTGATTTAGTTTTTTTTGTTTGAAAGTAGAATTAGTCGAGAGTGTTCTTAGCTATGTTTGGTGGAAATCGGTCCAAGATGGCCGCCGCTACAAAATGGCGGATTATTTTTTATTCCACGACCCCCTCAATATGGGTATCAAATAAAAGGGCTTAACGAGTAGAATACAGCCCATTATATAAAATTTAAAATCCAAGATGGCCACCATAAAAAAAATGGTGAATTACGTATTGCGTCGGGGTTTTTTAAATTTTTAATTTAATTCACTTGTAGTTAGTTTTAAGATGACTTTCCTGCCTCGTGGTGATATACTTTGCTTCATTGGGGTTTTATTAAAGTAATCTCACTTGTTGTCACTCGCTGGTTTCTAAGACACCAGTTTGTTTTTGTTCAATGTATTATAAGCTTATGTTACAAGTGAAAAAAACTCTCATCACACCTGCTCTAATAACTAAAAATTGAAAAAAAAAAATGTGTCAGCTACTTACTAACATGAGCTGGAAGAATATTCTCCAATAACATGTTATTAACTTTCAGCATAGTCTCAGCTTCTTGTTGTTCCTCACTCAGTTGCAGTTGCCAAAGATGATCCAAACGGTTTCTAAACTCAGTGGTTCTATCAATCCAGTAAAGTGTGATCGTTATGAAAATAACAGAAAGAGTGTGAGACACTCTAGGATCTAGTCCGACATTCCAAGTCGTGTCAACAGCGAACAGTGATGTTTTGATCTCCCAAACGACCCACAAGTAGAACATTGTCATCCCTCCTGCCACGATCCATTTGAAAATGAAAAACACTCTACTGAACAAAAAATTCAACAGCAATGCAAGGCCCCAACATTGTGTCACGTGCTGTAAGAAACATTTAGCTTTGAAGTGAAATGAGATCAGCAAACATACAAAGGACAATGTAAAAGTATGATTACCCACGACGAAACACAGTTCGACAGAACGGTTTCGGCCACGGAAGGTTCCACCTCAACTTCGGTACATCCATACACGTTAACTACAGAAGTTGCTGCTAATCCAACACTTATGAGCAGATACATCGCTGTCCTTATGTATGCTGATCGAATGATCTTTGTGGATATATCGTAAATCATTCTCAAGTGCCTCTGCCGTGGTTCTTCGAAACTTTTGTATTTTGTCCACAAAAATTGAAACCACGTAAGTGGCTGCAGAACAACTAAGCATATTAAGAGAAATCCAAAAATTATCCATGCATACCACTTGAAATCAGCCAACCTGTTAAAAGTAAGCAGACACAAATTAAAATGGTATCTGATTTTATACGACAGGAAAGGTTAAAAAATCTTACCAACTCGTAGTCAATCCGTTGATCACCATGATTAAGCACAGAATAACTAAACAGCATAAAATATAATATTTAAATAACGGATCGGGAAGGAGGAGGAAATTCTTTTCAAGTTCCATATTCCTGTACATTAATGTAAATCTGTTCAGCTTGGATTCTTGTTTAAAATGCTCCCTGAAATAAAAGAAAATTTTTGTTCGAATCCTGTACCTAGTCTTTTAGGTTTTGTACACACTTTGCGGTTGACCGTAAAGCAATTAACGGTCAGGCTGGCCGAAAAAAATATTACACATGAAAAATGGCTCATCCAGCCGGAAGGTTAGCCAGACTGTTGCTCTTCATAGTAAGAGTATATTATATAAGACAAAAGACAAACGCGTTCTGCAGTTAAACGGATGGCTGACCGTGCGGCGGCTTTCCACATAATGCGTACATAACCTTACCCATTACTGACGTATATTATGTTGATTATAATTATTTATTGTTAACCTAACAAACCTTCCATTTGTCATATCCTCAATTTCTTTTGCCATCTGCGCATCAGCTGCTTTCAACATTTGCTGATATTCTACCAAGTTTTCATCCATGAAAGTGGTAGTTCTTCTAACATTAGATGAGCTTCTATTTTCCGATCGCTACTGGAAATCAAATGGTTTAGATTATCGTGTGGCTTGAATCATGAAAATACATAAAATCTAAAGACCCACTTACTCTGGAGGTCGAAGTTTTTGTTATTATTTTAGTGAGGCCGACGGATGCTCTACGAAAAGGTTTGTATTCTTGCATCTGAAAAATATTTAAAGAGATTTTTTTAGAGAAATGTTGCCTAAATCGAGATGAGTTTTTAAAGCAACATTTTATTACCCGCGCTCTTGGTCTCGAGAGTAAATAAGTTTCAAGTCTATTTTTCATTATGAAAGGATCGTGTTGAGATTCAAAGTTTGGTTCAATTATGTATTCTCTTGCATAATCCAATATTAATTCCAACGTCTGCTTTGTTATGTGTACTTTTCTGAAACAATATTAAATTAAAAAACTAAGTTCAAGGTTGTTAAAAAAGCGATTCATGAGAATCCCAATATTATGTAAGAAAATGTAAATTTTAATCCCACCAAAACATTCTGTAAAAAACTAGCCAAGTCTCGATGGAGCTGCTTGTTTATCTCTAAAAAATAATGAAATCTAGACAAAGTCGTGCCAAGTCTAAGGTACCTTATTGCGATTTATTTATTATTATAGTTAATGTTGTGTGACTTGGCCGTTGAAGGGTACACAAGGGTATTATACCAGGTGCTCGATCTAGACAAAGTCGTGCCAACGTGTATACCCTTCATCGGCCAAGTCACACAACATTAACTATAATAATAAATAAATCGCAATAAGGTACCTTAGACTTGGCACGACTTTGTCTAGATTTCATTATTTTTTAGAGATAAACAAGCAGCTCCATCGAGACTTGGCTAGTTTTTTACAGAATGTTTTGGTGGGATTTCACTTCTTTTTGTAGAAACACTATATTATAAGGTTACTATAAGGCCGACAGACAGACAGGTAAGTAAATAAAAGCTTTACACAATTAAAGGAAAGTAAATAAAAGCTTTACACAATTTTAACCATTGACTGCAAATGTAACTTTGTAATCCTATACATTTATATGAGATTACAAAGTTATTTATGCAGATTAATTATCTCGAAAACGAGACCGAAATTGCATGTTTTTATAGTTTTTCTATGGTTTATACAATAAAGTCTAAGTATATACCAAATTTCAGCTCTCTGAGTTTTAGGGAAGTACTAGTTCTATTTTGATGATCATGAGTGAGTGAGTGAATGAATGAGTGTCGAAAATGCGAAACTTTGCTTTCGCATAACTTCGGAACTTAATGACCTACAGACTTGAAATTTTGGATTTTAAGTATGTAATTATAGCTTACTGGATGACGAAAATTTCTGCGTTCTGGTCTTATCCAGAGGTTCTCAAATAGGGGCCTGAAAATGCGGCGAAATGGTTCCTGTAAAGGATGGTACGGCAGTGCTTGCTTCGCGCTCGACTTGGCGGGGGCACTACCGTGCCCCCAGAACTGATATATTTTTTAACAAGTTTTTTCGTAAAACCGGATCACGACTGTGCGCAATACTTATGTATTTTTAATATAATTAATAAAACATTATCTCACCCAGCTTTGCCAGTTGATTCCATCTTATTTGCGATTGTTGCATCTTTGGACCACACGTCAAATTGCCATTTTCTTATACCGATGAGTCCACTTAGAATTTTACCTGAATGCACCCCAATTCTCATGTCTATATTCAAGGAGCGCTTTTCTCTAAAAAATATGTCGTATCTTATAAAAATATTACATCAACCCAAAACAGTGTTGATAATTAGGGTCTTCAATACGAAGTTTAGACAACTCTTCACTGCGTTTTTTATCTTAAGCCAAATTTGGTTACTGGCCATAAAATGCTTATTAAAGTTTAATAAATCTGATACCAAAACTTTGATACTATTTCCTAAAGTAGAGAATAAATTAATTAAGGACATGAATTTGAAGACACATAGCATAATAACATTACAACTGGCCTTTTAAATAAAAGTAATATTTTCATAATCAATGTCACCTCACGTCTTTGATGATATGAATCATTTCGAGGCCCAAATCAACGCAGTTCTTCGCGTGTTGTTCTGTTGGTTTAGGCACCCCGCTGACGCAGTAGTAGCAATCTCCAAGAAACTTTATTCTTAGCACGTCATGCTCCTGAAAATGACACTAACATTATAAATGCGAAAGTTTGTAAGTGTGTATGTTTGTTACTTCTTCACCCCTAAACGGGTGGACCGATTGAGCTAAAGTTTGGTATAGAGATAGCTTAGAACCTGGAATAACACATAGACTACAGTACAGCCGGTAAACCGCTGGGCACAGCTAGTATTTTATGTGCTTAAATAAAATAAATAATGTAGGTAAAATCTGCATTTTAAGCAAACATTACTAAATTCATCCCTAAATTTTTCCCTATCTCCTCTAAACTCTTGGACGTCCGGACTAATCTCACTAATTATAATCGCATGAATTACTAGCAATAAAAAAAACAATCCCAATAAGTTGCTCGATTTTCTCATAGGTCCTACAAAAATGTAAAATAGACTAGTAAATTCCATTATAGCATATTTAAATAAATGAATTTTGAGTTAATAAGTCCTGGTAAAGGTCTAAGAATAAATAGAGGATTTCGGTTTTTTTTTAAATATTTACTTGAAGTCGCATGTTTTTTGAATATGGTTCTTGGTAAAGGGTACTGTAAAGGTGTTAAAATTCAATAAAATTAACATTCCCAATTCTCATAGGGATAATAATATCGTATGTTTGTAAAAATATGTTTAATTTTATCTTTGCGTAATTAAAATAATTATTAATTTTGTCTTATCAACAACCATAATTTATCCTTATTAATAGCTTTATTATTCTTATGATTTTGTTGCTATCTTTTTTTCACATGTTAAGAACGACGAAAAAATCTGGAAACCAGTTCTTAATATTATAATTAAGTGTTCATTTTAATTGTATGACGTAAAGAGGATCTTCTCAATATTCCATTAATTACAAAAGCGTAGATAGATAGTATTATATTATACTTACTCGAGAACTAGCAATTGGGAAACAATTTTTTTATACAATCAGCTTAACTAGACGATTTGATGTTAAACGAACACCATTTATCTGGGTATTCAATAGGCAGACTTCCTATCTTCGATAAAATACCGAACTTGTAGTATTAGTATATTATTTGCGAATATTTTCTATATTATAAAATTCAGTGTTATATTATATCATTTAATCATTTTAATTCTAAAATAAAGTTTGATGAATCTTATCCTTTAATATTTACCTCAGATGCTTCATCGAATCTTCCAAACAATTCATTCAGTAGCTCTACCATTCGCATCGGAGACAATGTTGTTGATATCATTGTGTAGTTGACTACATCAGCGTAAAGTATGCTCACGTTTTCATGTTCTTCTACATACAACTGACTGAAATAAAAGAGGAATTATAGTAGAAGAAAACTTTGAAATAAGTTACTGTTTTGTTTTTGCCACTACAGTCTGAATGTAGCACATTATTTTATTATAGGAAGTCCTCATTCTAAGTAAGAACGTCCAAGAACAACCAAACAGCTCGTGGTCCAAAACGATTAAGACTCGGAGTAATAGGTAGTTCAAATTTAAGATATTTGCCAATATGGTAATATACTTACTCAAACAGAATAGGTTTCCCTGCTTACATTATCAGAGTCAAGTTATAAAACTTAAATATTTTTTTTTTTTTTTTTTTTATAATCTAAACTAAACTTAAATCTAATCGTTAACATGTAACCCTCCTCCCAATGTTCCCGGGGCAAAGTTGTCCATTACGCTAGCTGCCAATGCAGCCTCCTTGCACTGCGATAGCCAATCTTGCTCCGGGTATAATCATTATTCATATTACTTACTTAAAAGATCTCATAGTATGACTTCTGTTATGATTTTGGATATCGAGAAACATATTCCTGATGTCTTGCCGTACTTTAGATACGATATGTTCTGGAAGAATGCTCATCATCAGACGTTCCTAAAAATATTGAGGTATCTAAAGTTAGGTTTACATCGAAATAAGACTTTGGACTGTATTAAAATAAAACTAAGAATAATATATTGGAAATTATATTATCTAGTTTATTAGCAGTTGTAGGATAAAGTAGGTTTAAAGTAAAAGATTAAAAATAGTTTACATCAGCAGAAACATTCAAAATTAAATTACTTTACTCTTGCACTTCCTTCTCAATATTGGTATTTACCATAAATAAAAAATCTAGCAATCAATATGAGAGGTTTTGTCATTCATGCTAGTAAGGACTAGTCAAGTGGTGTACTGTAGCTTACAACTCACCTCTTGATCTCTAACAAACTTCAAGCGCAATGTACTTTCAACACATGCTCTCCTGTCTAGAAAAGACCGCCTCGTAACTATTTCGTTCATCAGTCTGAAGTAAAGGCCCATTAGATTTACTCCAATCAAATAAATAATATCTGAAGCAACCTGAAAGATACATTTAGCTCTATACTTGTATCACTAAGAACTAGTGACGTAGAAATACTATCTGAGTATACTCGGTAAGTAGTTAAATTGTAAAGGCAAATAAAAGTAATTTAACTTCTTAGGGTAATGTCATTTTATGACTAAATTTCTTTGGCAACCCTTGAATACAAATGAATACAAATTTTTCGCGAAATAAAAATTTTTTGGAGCAAAATTTGTACACAGACATATCATGAAGAAAAACCTTTCAAGCCACAATTAATCAGTATATAAGCACAATAATTAAACAAACATAATGGATAAGTTTATAAATAAATGGAATTATTTCTTAGAGTGATGTGAACTAAGAAGAGATAAAGACGCCCAATTTAACTCAAATACGACTCTATATGATGACGGCTAAGTTTAGTTGAAACTCAAAGACTACTCTAATGATGGCTAAGATTTGTTGAAACTCAAAGACTTTAATTTCGACTAAGACTAGATGAAACTCTTCCTTTATATTACCTCTATACTAATGTGTAACTATTTAGACATTAAAGCGTATGAGCTTGTAAGCGTAATAGTAGGCAAGTAACGGTACGTAGTGTAGGGCGGCCATGGGCGAGATGGGGTGATGATATCCGGAGGGTCGCTGGGGGAGGGTGGAGCAGAAAGACGGAGGACCGAGTTGAGTGGCGTGCCATGGGGGAGGCCTACGTCCAGCAGTGGACGAACATAGGCTGATGATGAAGATGATGATGAAGTAACGGTAAGTATTTTGTGAATTAATGGTAACCAAATTTTAGTCACAACATTTACATACTCTTACCACGATACCAAGATGTGGGCTGTTGTCATATGTGAAAAACGCTAAGATTAAAACATAAATACAACTGACGAATAACCCGAGGAATATGGTGAGGAAGTTGTTCCTCATTGGCAGGAAAATGTAAATGGAAAGGAGAACCATTGTAGAATACGCAGGTCTCAGTGATATTCCTTCGGAGACACTGTAAATGCTTACAGCCACATCTGTAAACAAATGAATTTAACGTACATTTTTAAAGAGATTTAATTCAGTTTAGCCAAGTCAGTAAATGGTCAATGGATCAACGAATAGACCAAGGCCAAGTGGGGCAAAAAATAGAATAATAGGTCAAAATGAGCAATATAATAGATGATGACGATTATTTTCAGAAATCTCCATGTTTTGGTATTTTACATCCTTGCCTGTTTCGTCGACAGTACCTAGTAATAATTCTAATCATCAGTCTTGTAAGTTCTTTACAAATTATACGTACCAGTAAAAACCACATCCATGGTAATGATGAACGTTACCAAAATCGGAGTCCAAAAACATTTTTCTTTGAGAACGTTGTACAAGCTCTTACAAAGAGCAATAATTGGAATAAGTATTCTTAGGATGTACATGCCCATCGTCAGATACGTTGACTGTGACTGGACCTCCTGAAAAAAAAAACATATTACATGCAAGTTACCAGCGAAAATTAATGGAATGGACGAATTTCAACAACTAAAATCTCAGAGTGAAAGGTGCGCGCATAAGAGAGAGAACTGCGCATAATTTTGAATTTCAAAACACTAGGTGGCAGTTTGTCTGAAATGGGCAATCATGGTGCTTACCATCGGGCACTTGATTTACTCGTATTGTTACTTATTGTCGTATAAAAGTATGACATTGTTTGAAGAAAATATAAATGTATGAGTAAATTATGTTGCATGTTAAGTAAATATCTATTGATTTATGTTTTAATTTGGTTTTAAGGCAGATTCAACGCCCATTAAACTTACCTCATCGTAAGTACCGACAACGACAAGAACAATATGTATCGTTGAGAAGAAAACAAGCAGAGTCAAATAAATGTGGATCAAAGTCTCCTTGAGTTTGTCATCGTACCTTCTGTACAGGCCTTCTAAATCTTTTTGGTCGAATTGATCCTGAAACAAAATATACTCAACCTCAACCAACTATTATATTATTATCATAATTGGTAAAATAATAACTAGAGGAAATAAGGTTGTTACTAATATATATATTTTAAATGCCTTTATTGAGAAAATCAAACTAACAATACTACAGCTACTACAGAAGTAAAGAACACTTTTATTAACAATAGATCGGCCACAAACCGATCTACAGAAAATCCAAGTGCTCCAAACCACTATAATGGTTAGTAATAATAATATTATGATTGATCATATTATTATAATAGTTAATAGGTATTATGTACCTATGGTTGTGATAATTAATTATTCTCGTCCTGTTTCTATCGCATATCCTTTCGAATTATCCAAAGACAGGTGTCATATTTGTTACTACTTTAATTAATTAGGGATCCATCATCCGATCTGTTTATTTCTATGTCGTCAGTGATAACAATGTTATTAAAATGTACGATGAAGAAATTCTTAAAACTATATAATCCACTTGGTGATTCGCTGGAAATCGCTAAGTATTTGATACTACCACAGTAGATTAGAATTCCAATATTGTTAGTTAACAAGGCACAAATAGTTATTTGTGCTTTGCGGTTTTACCTGCTGAAAAATAGCCTATGCGTTATTTTAAGCTACTTACCAAATTTTAGATCAATCAATTCAAATCAAATCATTAGAATGTTTGTATGTGTCAGTATTCAGTATGTGTATAAGTTGTGGCTAAAGTCTGAAGTGCGGAGTGCTGAAGCTAGGTTTAGCCGGCTAGTCTTAGGTGTAGCCAGTCACTGTAGGTTAATCTTAGGTCACAACACACATCCATCATTTCGCATTTACTGCTATGTATATTATACATACCTGTATGTATTACAATACAATACAAATACTCTTTATTGTGACCATATTAAATACATTTTACAAAAAATTGTTGAAAAATAGTAATATTATGTATACAACGTTTAAAACTAATTAAAACTAAATTTAGAATACTGGTCCACAATGGGCGGCCTTATCGCTTAAAGCGATCTCTTCCAGGCAACCGACTTTGCATTAGTAAAATTATGGCGTACACCTTATGTATTTTGAATAGTTTTAAGTGTCATATTCGTATTATATGTTAAAAATCTTAAAATCTAAATATATAAAAGGAAAGAGTGACTGATTGACTGACTGATCTATCAACACACAGGCCAAACCACTGGACGGATTCGGTTAAAATTTGGAATACAGACAGGTTTTATGACGTAGCTTTCCGCTAAGAAAGGACTTTGCCATGCGGGCAAAGCCGCGAGCATAAGATAGTATCTAATAAACGCCTTTTAATATTACATTTTAATACAACTACAATATTTGCTTATTGCTTACTCTCAAATACTTCCAGTTCCACTGTTTCCCGCCGGCCTGCTCGACCTCCTGCGTCCTGAACTCGTGCAAGGAAGACAGCACGCTGGTCGCTCTGCCAGAGTTCATGGAATACCTCGCGATCAGCTCGAGAGCGCCCACTTGGATCACCACCGAACCCATGGTCCGCATCATGTATCCGTCGTCCTAGAAAATGGAAATGTCATAATATTAAAATGTCTATACACTTTCTATTTTTACATTTTTTAATACTAAATAGGCCTACGTTTGATCACATCCCGCCTGATGGAAAGTGAAAATGCGGTTGACGATGGATCACGTAAGATGCCAAGAAAGGTACCTATTAACTCGTGCCTTGAAGGTACCCAAGTTGTACGGCTCGTGAAACACGGATGACGGCAAAGTGTTCCAAATGCGACGTTCTCATTAAAAACGATAAAGCAAAACGCTTGGTGCGGGGTTACATGCGAGTAAAGTAGTTTTGACGTAATAAATCTGGTCATTTTGCGCATCTTTTAGGGTTGACCCACGAGAACGCGCGGGCGCGGGCGCGAAATATCAAACATATGACGTGTTATGAAGGTGTTCACGTACAAACGCACGTGCGGTGCAAGCAAAGTCTGCCGCGCCCGCGCCCGCGCGTTCAACGTGAACAAGCACTTAGCTTTGCTGCGGTTCGTCTATCTCTCGCCTATCTTCCTGGAGATGTGCAGAGGCTATTAACAATTGCAATCACGACAAAGAAACCGATCGCATTTCAAGTCGCTTGCTTAATCTGTAAATGTGGTCCTAATGCAGTTATCGTATATGCTCAAAATATAAATCTCTTTTCGTTTTCAGTTTTTATAGAAGTTATTTCCTATATTTTTATTATTATTTACCTATCAAATATTTATTGAATGACTCATAATCTAGAAATACGATAAATCTGTAGAAAAAGCCACTGATTCACATTATCAAGTAATCTTTTTCACTAACGCCACTGTTTGAATGGTAGATAATGGCTGTAGTCGTAAGATATCGTGATAATTAGGCGCCTGCCCGATTTGTATTTCCTACAACATGGAAATGCTGTCGTAATACCTATAAATAATATTAATTTGTTGTTTATTAAACAGATTTTATACCCTAAAAGTAAGCCGAAATTGGGTTTCCAGGGTAAATTGAAAATATTACGTATAATAGAGAGAATTTTGCTGCCTCATTCATTTAAGCACATTTGAATTTTGAAATTTTAGCCTCAAGAATCAAATTAAGACAGTGGATTGTACCCTTATACAGGTGTCAATTAAATCTTGTATGTCCAAGCAATATTGAATAGAAATGTTGAAGTTGTCATATTGTCAAAATACTTTTATAATAAAGTGCCCAAAGTTTTCAATTCAAATTTCTACTAAACACTTCACTTTTAACTCTAAGCCATTAATTAATACGCAAGTTCAGTTACTGATATTTAATCACATATAAACTCAATAAATTTGAGTAGTTGGAATTTTACAGCTGAAATCTTTCTTATACTAAAAAAACCGTATTAACTTAAGTAAATTAATATCTAATACTGGGATTTTCCCACAAAGACGACTGCGTGTTGGTTGCTCCTAGATTATATTTAAATATTATGATATATTTCAAGTAGACCATTTATTAATTTTATCTATATGAACACAGATACACGTGCATCATATCTGTGGATAATGTGTCCAAATTAAAAATAGTATAGAGCTTAATCTATAGGATAAGCTGCAGTCGATTAGTCTTTAATTTTTCCAATTCGATTGTACCCCTATCTGAACATAATATTTACAATTATCTCCTTAACCTAGTTGTTTGTCTTTCCATTATAAGACACTGGTTTTCCGGAGTTTTAAGGTTTGAGGGGTTGTTCTATGTTACAATAATTATTTTTGTAAATTTAGAACCCGGCACTTCACAAAGTACTTATGTTTAGCGAGATGCGGGAGTGGTTATGTTTGTTTTTGTTTTTGAATTCTCATTCAAAAAGTGCTTTGGTATTTTGCTTCATTTGATAATTTGACATCTCGCGTGAACATTTGCGCCTAGTGTGGAACGCCAAAAAACCCTCAGTCCCATGAAAATAAAACTGCAAAGCTAATAGAAACCCATGCATGTACACATGAATCACTAAAATCTGACAAAGGTATTTGTAAAGCTTAAATTAAAAAAGTTTAACAAAAATAGTGGCAATAAAGTTAGATAGACAGATAATACTTTACAGCACTTCACTTCTAAGAAATACATTACAAAACAAAAACGATGCACTGAATGCGAAAGCTAATAAAGCTCTTAGTAACTTACCATATTTGTCATCTGCACATGCTTATCACCAAAACACAATGAAAAAAAAAACAAACAAATTTACAAACAAATATAACGACTTGCTGAAAACGTGGATTCCCTTACACTAAAGAATATTAAATTAATCAAGTACACTGATTACAACTGATAAGCGCCACTTCACGAACATAGATATTGGACTGATTATGATATCATTTATCGAATAACAATTATCATGCTTCGATTTTGAAATGATGAATTACATGGAAATATTTCGTTTAGACTTTAACATGGACCTACAAGTACAAGTCAAAGTGAATCCTAAGCCTATATTCTGCACAAAAAAGAGACGGCGGCGCAGCAAAACGTAAACAAAAAATAGCCTATAAAACATTTTTATTTTCAAAAACGCCACTTTGAGGCGACCAAAAGATGCTAAATGAAAAAAAAAAAAGTTGCATTTGAGTTTGTACTGGCATCGTAAAAAATTTCAAAATTTTGTTAAAATTTGACAGTGTAACCCCGCTTAATTTGATAATTTTGCCGCGAGAAGGTATCAGCTCAGCATGTATGTAAATAGGTGATAATAGTCTATTAATATCTTATCCCTATAAGAGTTAAGGGAAATGTTTAAATTGAAAAATAAGTATTTAACAAAAAATATAATCGAAAATTCACTGACTAAGAACTAGAAAATAGTCCTTCGTAATTAGTAATTTCAATTGGCACGGGAAGATTGATTTCGTGTCTTCGTAATATTAAAAGCTTAGGAACTGTGTATACGCTTTAATATATCTTCGATTTTACACTTTTTTAATATAACATTATGTCACTTTTGAATATTTAAAAACTAGGTTTAAAGGATGAACAAATAGCCCAAAAAGTGACTAGGTTAGTTTACGACGCACTCCTAACTGATGTTTCTTGAAAACGTTATTATTTCGTCGTCAATTAGTAGTCTAACACTGAAATAGTTCGTTTAGGAAGTTACCATTAAGATACTAACTAGTAATCATACAATTAGTGCCTCTATGTTAGGGCCTTCAGTACTCTAAATACAGACATGAGAACTTCGTCAATTGAAACAGAGATCGATTACTATTAAATTGCAGGTCGTTATTATAAACGTCAGGAAAATGTTATTGGTTTACAGGTTCAATTATAAAATGGGTTGTTCTTAAACGTCAGGAATCTTTTTCATAATAGTATATTGCAGTAAAGTGTGTCTATTTAGGACGTACAACATTACCTATGATTTAAGCGCAATAATACATTGTTATGTATAAATTTATAAAAATCTAAAAAGTGCTCTAGTAAAACATATTTAAAAGGAAGGAAGGAAATATGTAAATAGCACACCTGTAGCACACCTGTATAATAATCATAATAATATACATTTATGATAAAAATTACATGTCCAATAAATTAATTATAAATAGGTACCTATAACTAAATAAATTATTAATAAAATAATGATAACACAATTACTTACAATTTAAATTCCATAAACTTTTTAAAGCTATAGAATGTTTGCTCAAGCAACCAATTTTTTAGTTTTATTATTATTTTAAAACATTGTACACCAGAGGCGTTGACAATGTGCTCCGGTAACTTGTTATAAACATGTACTTATTATAACTAACCGATAAAAATATTGAAGTTATCTAAATCCTTTGTATTTATTTCGGTATGACGTAGTAAGTGTCCTTTTTTAGCAATTGTTTTTGAAGAAATATAAATTCCAAAGGGGAATTACCTTATCTATATGTAATCTTTCTTAATCCTTGGGGTTTATTAGTTCTTTCAGGAATTGTAGACGTATGGACTTGATGTTAAAGATCTAGTATAATAATAGTTGTGGGTTTGATTTTAGCTTACTTGATCTTCTTGCTCTTAGCTACTAATTGACGCCAAAAGTTATTAAATAAATAAATAAAAATTTAATTAGTAAAAATGCACCGCACCAGACTGACTAGCAAGAGATGACGCAGGATAGAGATGCGTGGAGGAATTTTGGAATGGTCTTTGTCCAGCAGTAGGACATTATAGAGAGACTAAAAAAACATTTTGCGGTTATTTCACGGCAAACTGCTATTAAGACAAGGACACTGCTATTATTAAAGACGTGGTTGATGATATTTTTTTTTGTAAATTAGAACCATTTTATAACGCCAAAGTTAACATTTGTAATGAACTTATAGCTACAAATTAATTCAATATAACCACAAAAGTACTCGCATCAGAGTAGTGTAAAAGCAATCAAAGTTTAAAATACAAGACATTCTCTGGTTCGACGTATCATTAGAGTCTGGTTTGCATGTACTGAACCCACACGTTCTAATTAGGGATACAACTTACATGGCCCGTGTTTGGAGCCTCGTTACCACCTCTACCACTATACTCTACCACCTGTGTTTCTAGAGATCGTATTAGACTTGTATCACTGATTAGGTATGCTTTTACACTGGCTTAAGTTATTTCAAACTGAGGTATATTTAGATACAGATAGTTACTAAATACCTCCATATACAAGGTAATTCGGTACATTGGTGTATAAAGCCTTACTGGGAAGGTCATTAGCTATGATAATTTGAGGATTTGAACGTGCTCTACGAAAATTTACGTTTTTTGTGGTACATAATTCCAAATCATCCAAAAAATATTTATAACGAATGTTAAGATTATAATATTCCAGTATCGTAGATCTTATTTCACAATGGTTTAAAAATGTCTTAATCATCTTTTTATGACTAAATATGGAGGGTTTTCTTTTTTCTCTTTACTAGATGATAATAAAAAAAAATCTAAAAAATCGAGAATAATAGATTCAGACACCAGACAGATTCTGATCACCATATTTGGAACGGATAACCAAAACATTCCACCGATGGTTTTGAATGCGGCCTCTACAGTGCCCTCTTACAAAATCACGCGGAACTACGACGAGTGTACATCATACCTTCTAACACACAGCAACCACTCTACGTAGTGTTCGATTTTCTCACAAGAGTACGCCATTATAGTGGTACAAACTGGCTAGCTAATTTATATTATTTAACAATATTTATGAGTATTTTATCACCTCAAGCTTACTGCAGTGGCCTAAGAGAGACAATATAGAGAGGAAAAGGTCTTTGCCTAGCATTGAGCAGTACGTATAGACTTACGTAAATTACATATTATAGAATAAATATTTTTAAAAAAACTGGTGACTTTTTTGAGGAGGTTGGCGAATATTTGAAATTTACATAAACCTTCATTTATTGTTTCAATTAATCGAAAAATAAATGAAAATCGGATGATTACCTGACGACAAAGCAACCAATAAAAAATAAATAATTAACTCATCTGCTACGAATTTATTATACTCATCACAATATTCGAAATTTCAAACGTTGGACAAGCCAAACAATAATACTAGTCATAAAAATCGTATATTTATATTAAACCCCACGTTGGCAGTTTCTACGTTCGTATGTAGGTACATACTCATCATATACATTCATAGGTAGACGGTAGACAAAGCAAATATCCCTCGGCAATTTAATACAAACAAGTTCAAAAAAATAGGGAAAATTAAACGACTATGTAAACGTTTGGAGAGATAAATCTGAAAAATATGGCGTTTTTACAAAATACTTTTGTTTGAAAATTTTAAAATCTATGTGTTTTTATGGATCAAAGAGCGATAATAAATATTATACTTATGCAATAAGAGACTCAGTTTATGAATATCAAAAAAATCAACTGACCACATGAGGCTCAAGTCATCATCATCATCAACCTACGTTCGTCTATGTCTATGCTGGACATAGGCCTCCCATGGCACGCCACTTAACTCGATTCTCCGTCTTCCTCTTCCACCCGCTCCGCGCGACTTTCCGGATATCGTCACCCCATCTAGCCCAAAGACGCCCTACACCATAGAGAAAATATCCACCCCTACACTAAGCTGAAGTGGCAATGGGCACATAGCAGGCAGAGCGGATGGCCGATGGGGTCGAAAGTGCTCGAGTGGAGACCACGGACTAGCAAACGCAGCGTAGGACGTCCAACCACAAGGTGGACAGACGACCTTATAAAGGTCGCCGGAAGACAATGAGGGAGGCTTATGTCCAGCAGTGGCCGAACGTGGGCTGATGATGATGATGAAGATCAATGCCAAAGATCAATCAGTCAGTTGTACTTTCCTTATTATATATTCAGACTAGCTTATGCAGCCAATATCAGTCATCACAATAATCAGCAACACAAGCAGCTTGTTGTTGAATCGCGAAGATAACGTCATTTCTTCGCGGCGTCCACACGATATTGTTGTCCGTCACACTCCCAAAAGTCGTGTACACACAATGTGGGTTCAGCCTTACAAATTATAGAAACTAGTACAGCATAATAAAATACTTCAAAGTGAAACCATCGTGAGCAGCTAGTGAATTATATTATTTTAATTCTAGGTAGGTTACAACAAAAGTTTTTCCAATCTAAGTTATGTTGGTATCGTGCTATCGTGTATACCATTATTTCTTTGTTCAAATCAACAGAGTAATGAGAATAATTGCAAACTTATTGCATTCGAAAAACTTTGGACTTATTCGTAACTCAAGCGTATTTGGTAAAAGTTTTAATAAGATTACTTACAATACTACTAAAAAGATCATCTTAATGCCATTCTTCAATTATTTTTTATTTTATATACGTGCACTAGCTGCATCACGTGTTTTCGTTTGATAGATACCTATTCTTCCAGATTTCCAACTATCTGTGACTGCACATATATAGAGTTTTATCGCAATCAAGCAATAAACATTCACACTCACATAGTCACACAAATTTTAACCATTATAATATAAGCAGGATAAGTTTAGCTGTGTGCGAATAATACCACTTATTCAACAAGGACGATATTCAACAATTAATATCTCAGGGCATATGACAGGCGCAGTGCAGTGCCGAATTTTGAATTTAAAATCACTATGTGTCTGATATTGACTGAAGGAAGACGCAGTGTCAGCAGACCACCTGCCCGATCAGTCGACGAAATTGCAACGATCACAGGAAAGACTTGCATGCGAATTGCTCAGGACAGAGATGCATGGCACAAAGAGAAGGTGGTCCATGTTGTGTGTGTGTGTGTGTGGGTTAATGTGTGTGGGGTAGGTAGGTTGTGCAATAGTGGGAAGATATGGGCTGACAATGATGATTATGTGTCTGATATTCAAGTCTTTCCTTCTATTTGTGAGGTTATTCAACACAACATTTAATTGCCAGTACTGTCAGTCATATATTAACAGCAAACATGTCAGTTGTTGAACACAAAGGCCCTCGGCTCAGGATTGTTTATACTGACAAATCAAACAGCCTTTGAGTTCCATGTGAAACCTTCATATTAAACCCATGATTTTGCGGAATATTGAGGAATTGCGCACCATTTTGCGCTGTTCCTTTTAGCAATTAAAATGAGGATTTTTTATGACAATAATATAACATTTATTAACTACATGTGCCTAGCGATTTCGGTCGCTGAAAAAAGCCTATATTATGTTATTCTAAGGTCTAAGGCTATCTATATACCAAATTTGACTTCAATCGGCTTTTTAAAAAGTTTAACACACATTATACTCGCAATCGTACACACATCTATACACGTGAATTGTATATACCTACGCATTTTTTGAACAAAAAATAATGCATTACAATATTTTAAAATTTAATAAAAAGCACTTAATATTATAAGCTACGTCTTTAAAGAATATAGATAATGTTATAAATTACGATTACATACAAGAAATTAATTCATTACGTGAAATGTTAAAAAATGTTCACAAAATTGGCAAAGTCAATGACCTGCTACGAAATACTGCGTAGCGCTACGAACGTAGCTTTTTGTGTGGACGCTCGCCAAAGAAAATAGTACGTTATTTATGACTAACTTATATTAAAGATTAATATTTTGTTACTACTGCAAAATAGATATTAGTTTTTTGGCTACGTTTTATCTTTATGGTTTATTAACGATTCTTTATAATGTATCTTTTTGACTTTTTTATGTGAATGTGTATTTTATACTCATAAAGCTGGTGCATCGCTCAAATAAATTATGTTCGGATCAAATGTCGAAAAAGAGCTTTTTTATACTTAATGGACTAACTACGACTACGTTTAACCACAACCCACCTGATGGAAAGTGCAGATGCGGTCGACGACTGATCATGTATGATGCCTATTTATTTACTCATGCCAAGGAAATACCCAAGTTGTATCGTTTGGGAAACACGGTGATAGATTGTGTAATATTTTAATAATTTGGCATTACACGTAAAAATTAACACAATAGGCAACTAAATGTATCTATTGTACTTGAGTATGAGTACAATAGGTAAGTTTCTATATTAATTAATTTTATTTATTTTAAGTTTTGTGTATTATTGGTTAAATCATATTACATTCAACATTAATACATACGTTAAGGTAAGGTTTTGTTTATATTTTTTGTACAACGATATGGTACGGTGGTATATTTTTGATACCTTGAAATTTGTTTAAAAGAATAACCTCTTGAAACCGTTTACGAAAAGAAATTCTCAATATAACAGCTTTTTACCGGTGACTAAAACCCACATAGGGCCAAAGATGTAAAAATAAAACCGGTCAAGTACGAGTAGGACTCGAGCACCAAGGGTTCCGTATAAACCGTATAATAGGGTTTCTACGGAATAATAGGGTTTCTACGGAACCCAAAGGAAAAGTGGGTATAATATTATATACTGTAGGTTTTGATTCCCTTGCGAGTACTTGCGAGTTTGAAAATATGCGGCTAAAATTGCTGTTTCTTTTGATTGCGTTGACATAGATGTTTGATTTTTTTACAGCTTAAAGTTATTATAAAGCTGAGTATTTGGTATGAATTTCAATTTAATAGCTGTACGCGTTCTTGAGGAAAGGGATAGTAAATACAAAATTATAAAAAAAAAATTATATGATGTAACTAAAAATTTACAGTTTTCGCAATTTTTCCTGTGCCTGTGATTTAAGACGTTGCTGCGAACCAAATTTCAAGATTCTGAGTTAACGGCAAGTACTCTGTAGGTTTTGATTCCCTTGAGAGTAGTCGCGAGTTAAAAAATACGGCTAAAATTGCTGTTTCTTTTGAATGCGTTGAGATAGAGGTTTGATTTTATTACAGTTTAAAGGTATTATAGACCTTAGTATTTGATATGAATTTCAGTTTAATACCTGCACGCGTTCATGAGAAATAAGGCAGTAAGTTAGAAATTATTAAAAATATTTTTTTATATGATGTAACTAAAAATGTACAATTTTCGCAATTTTTCCTTTATCTGTGCTCTAAGAAATTGCTTTTTACCAAATTTCAAGATTCTACGTTCACGGCAAGTACCCTGTAGGTTTTGGTTTTTTGAGAGTAGTTGCGTGTTTAAAATTTCGGCTAAAATTGCTTTTTCTTTTGAATGCGTTAACATAGAGGTTTAATTTTATTACAGTTTAAAGGTATTATAGACCTTAGTATTTGATATGAATTTCAATTTAATACGTTTACGCGTTCATGAGAAAAGAGGTAATAGGTATAAAATTATTCAAAATATTTTTTTCATATGATGAAAATAAAAATGTTTGGTTTTTGCAATTTTTCCTTTATTTGTGCTCTAAGGAGTTGCTTCGTGTCAAATTTCAAGATTCTGAGTTTACGGGAAGTGCCCCGTAGGTTTTGATTTATTTGGTAATGTCGAAAATTTGCTGAAATTTGCGACATATTCGACTATATCTTTTGATTGCGTTGACCTAGAAATTTGAATTTTTCACAGCTCTAAGAGGCAATAGACCTTAGTATTTCCTATAAATTTCAGCTTGTTACCTCCACGCGTTCCTGAGAAAAAGGGTCTTGACAGACAGACGGACGGACAAACGGACGGACGGACGGAAGGACGGACGGACGGACGGACGGACGGACAACAAAGTGATCCTATAAGGGTTCCGTTTTTCCCTTTTGAGGTACGGAACCCTAAAAACTATCTTAAGCTCGCGGCGCTTCATTCCGATCGCAAAATCCTTCCTTAGCGGATGTCTATATCCTAAATTAACTGTATACAATATTTTCAGAGCCCGTTCAGCGGTTCTAGTTGTGCGTTAATAGATCAGACAATCAATCAATTAGTCACGAGTCACGGTAGCCTTTATTATAAAATCTAAATAATCATAATGAATAACAATTTTGTATCTTAGTAGACAACGTAAACTTCCATTGATTTTATTCAATAATGCGCTAATACTTTAACTTATCAAAGAACCCATAATCAAACTTTTGTAATATCAAATCTCTTACTAAATCTGAGCGCCCCACGGAAATCCGTATTAAACTTGATTCAATTAAACCGTGTGCACTCCTTTTACCGACAAAAACAGCTTTTGACAGCGGCTTCGGAGCTTATGCGAAAATTTATAGAAAATTGCATGGCACGAGCGTCCGTGGGGTTGCGCGGGATATGCGCGGGGTGTATAATGTATATTTAGAAATACTCCAGCCGGTCGGAGGCAGTTGAACCTCGGTCGTCGCGCGGAGCGCACGCTTCTCGTCTCTCGCCTTCAACACTCCCGATTCCGTAATTAACATAAACTCGATTTTAAGGAAATACAGTGCTTTGTGTATTAAACTGGATTTTGAACAGTACGTGACCGGCGAATCCTGTGATTGTTTTCGTTTCGTCGAAGCTTTGGAGAAATAGCGGCTTTTTGTTGGATTTTAAGGTTCGTATTAGTGCTTTGGAAAGAGCTTTTAGTTTAAATGGTGTATGCTAAGTCCTAGTTTATTAAAAATGCGATTTTAGGCACTAATTACCTACTGATTGGTACACAATAATCAAATAGTTTGAAGTGTATAAAATCGCATTTTTTAAGCAGTATCCATTTTAATACCGGTACGAGTAGTTTTATATAAAGCCGTAATCAATAACACTATATAACAAATTAACACTATTATAGCACTAAAAAGAATCAAAACAACTAAAAAGCTCTTTTACAGAACTTTGAAAGTGCAGTAATTTACTCTAAAGAATGCTCATAATTTTCTTTTCAAAATGATCCACATGTATGTAGTTATTAAATACATATTTCAAGTCATATTCATGTCATAAAAAAGTTACGGGGCATCATCCTGAGGTAAACATAAATAAAAACATTGTTCTCGTAAACTCTTTATGCGCTATTACAGTAATTTTGACATTACGCTGTTAACCAAATGGCTACTTTACTTATTATGAACGCAATTTAACTTATTTTAATGTGTGAGCTTAAAATAGGACTTAACAGTTTGTTTTTAATATATTTACTTATAAATAAGTTGCATGTTTATTATTATTGGCTTAGTTACTCCATAGTATAAAATAAAGTTGGTTCCCGCGTCCGTTTGTCATCATGTATGCTTATATCTTTAAAACTACCCAACTGATTTTGATGCGGTTTTCTTTAATAGATAGAGTGATTCAAGAGGAAGGTTTATATTTATATTATATTAAGCGCGACGAAGTGCGCGCCACTAGTCATGACTATAACGTTAAAACATCACCATCTGACTTTTTTGTTATGTAAAATTCATGTAATGCATTAACAGTATTGAATGCAAATATTCGCTCGTTGTCCAATAATAATAATTTGCTTAATGCAGATAATATATGGATAGTGGATGTTTTTTACCCCTTCAAACCACAACGGCTGAGCCAAGTGAGCTAAATTTTGTTATAAAAGTTGTTTAGACTCTGGAATAACACATAGGCTACTTTTCAGCGCGTAAACCGCTGAGTCCAGCTAGTATGAAATAAAGCTCACTAGAAATGACCTCATCTTTAACGAGACAAAAGTAATTTGAATTTAGTCTGATTAATATTATTATGTATGTAGTTAGTGCTTTATAAGAATTTATATTGTACGGATCTTATTATTGTACATGTGCAATCAATAAATATTAGTATGCTATGACTAATATCCATTTTCTTATATTAGTAGTTTAATATAGTAGTTAGTATGTAGGGTATTGTTTTTTTTTTGTGTACGGAACTGTAATATTTATTTTTTTTACAAAAATGCCATTATTGAGAAAAAAGAACAATTCTACGGTTATTTTTACAAGCTCATTAAATAACATATATAATTTTATACTTAAATGATGTTATTGTCAAGTTGTGTATTTAGAATGAAAATACTCAGTATTATTATCGTTAGAGACGATTGTGTTTTTATCGCCAACAATTTTTAACTTTTTATATAAAACGTTGAATGGTTCGTCAGATTGATTTTTTTCTCAATTCATTTTCTCCATTTACAAGTGCACTTTTGTAAAAATTTTGATAACTTTTATTACTACAAAATTCGTAGCCTCAAAAAGAAAATGAACGTCGGACGTCGATATATTCGGCATTAGAACATTTTTACCATACAAACGACATTTTAACTAAATATTCCATTTTTATGACTTTAATAGCGTTATTTGAACTAATATAATGAACTTAACGACCACGAATCTGTGGGATACTTTTAATAAATATTATTAGAATAATAACCTCTTATCATATCATTAGACTGTAAATATAAAATGACCATCAGTTTTATATGAGAATTAAATGTATTTTTCTTTTAAATTAAGGTTTATTTTATAGAAGAAGATAACATACGACACCGGCTCTGTCATTACGCATTCAATCGAGTGAGATAAGAATTTGATACTCTCCTCTAATTTATTATGCCTATAAACTGTTGAGACTTCACTGCGATGATATATGAACTTCTTAGATAAAGTTCTCGAAGTTTGTAACTAGCTGTGCTCAGCGGTTTTACCTGTTGAAGAGTAGCTAATGTGTTATCCCTGAGCGTAATCTAGGTATCTAGGTTTATAATAAATAAAATTAATGAAAATTTCATCGGCTCACCCATTTATCCGTTAAGAAGTAACAAATTATACACACGACGTATACATATGTACACACCCATATTTTGTAATTTATACTATTAGTAGTACCCATAAGTAGAATGAAAAAAAAATTTTTTTTCGTACTTACGAGCAAGCAAATTGACGCATTGACTTATTAAAATTCATACATTTTTGCGTCCATTGTTTGCTTGTAAGTATAATTATTATTTAGTCATTGTAAATATTATTATTTTAATGACTTTTGGTTAGAGCCCATTTTTTGCATGCAGTTCCTGTGTCCTCTAGTTAAAGTATAGGACGTCCATAACAGTTTTTGCACCAATTTTGTTTGTAATTGGATATTTGATTCAGGTAGTCAGGTAATAATAATTATACCTTTTAAAGTCAGGTATTAATAAATATTACGTGGATGCGCTTAATTTTTTAAAGGATTCAGGATTTAAACGTTAATACTATCTTACCCTTAATCAATTTAACCAAAAAAATATAAATAATAATACTAAATTTATATCACAACGTACAGTAAATTAAATGGTACTTAAACAAAATTGAAAAAGGACTTGTAATTTTCTTAGTTCTTAATGTAAGAAGATGTGATTATTTTACAAGCTTTTATATTAATTATTATATTTAACTTGCAATGTATGTGTATGTACATTATGTATTTTAAGTCTTAAATGATAGATACAATATAATATTATTATGTTCATAGTTTATTCCCATGAACTCTCGATTGAAACCATATGCTGCTAGCCTTTAGAGGCTAAACATGAGAGTAACTATAAACTCATTCATAAATTCTTCCTTCCTTTTATTACAAAAGTACAATTACAACAAAAACTAATACAACAAAGGTATTTATGTTATGAAAGAGAAGAATAACGATTATATCAAAATATGAGCATAAATAAAAACGCCCCGAGTTATCTGATATCCGGATGTAAGATGAAACTTCCTATCCATGCCATGTCTGCAGTTTCTTTGTGTCATTTAAAAAAGGAATGTCACTAGAAATCTTAAAATTTATGTCGTTGACTGTACTTTGATTGTTATTAGGTAATTTTAAGGAAAAAATGTTTTTTTTTCATTGATGTAGAGGATATAAATTTTGAATTATGTAGGTACCACGTACTTGCTTAAGCTCGCGGCTTTGCCCGCGTGGGCCAATCCTTTCTTAGCGGAGGTCTACGTCATAAGACCTATCTGTGTTCCAAATTTCAAAACAATCCGTTCAGTAGTTTGGGCTGTGCGTAACGGTTGATAGATCAGTCAGGCAATCAGTCACTCTTTCCTTTTATATATTTAGATTTACGAACTAATAGAGTTCGCCTATAATATTATATACATACTCCTAGGTGTTTAGAATTAAGACACTAAAAAAAAAAAAAAAAAAAATGATAACAATAAATGATTTAACGATAAAATTTGGCACCTATCTTAGCTAGGATTGAAGTTAATTTCTAATTTTTATAGAAGTTTATAATATAACTAGACTATTAACTAAATTGACTAATGCTGATTGAAAATTTGATATACGGGGCATTTCACGTGAAGCGGACAACGAAAAAAAGGTGAGGTTTTGAAAATCGTTCATATTGGGCATATTTATACTTCTAGGGGATATGAACATGTTTGCGTATTTATTTTTTTATTTGATTTTTTTTTTATGAAGATATGGGGTTCTATAGAATTGACCAAAATGACGTAAGGGTTCCTTTGAAATTGTATTTTCGTATTGAAGATATTTATTTTAAAATATTAAATGTATTTTGTTTTGTAGATAATTGACTGTTCTTTTTGACCTTTAAATCAGATTCCAAATTTGAATTTTTTTTCTAGTGTTAAACCGGAAGTGAGTATTTCAAATGGATTTTTGGATAACTTCGACCAATTTAATTTTTAATTTTTTTATGCCAAAATATAGCTCTATAGTTACTAATTTTACCATAAAAATTGTAGAATGGGATGAGAATTAGTTTAGGAGATACAGCAATTTGAATACGTACATGTCACTCTGAGCGTGACTTAACGTTGCCTGTTGAAACCTATCGGTGATATAAAAATACATTTAAACGTTGATTATATTTAAATATTATGATTATGTATAACTATCTTGCCCATTTGTGCCATTATGAAGTCATTTTATACCAAGATCCTAGCAATATTACAAAAGCTTAAGATTGTATGTAACTAGGGATGTTTGTTACTCTATCACGTTTTAACGGGTGGACCGATTGAGTTGAAATTTGGTATGTGGATAGCTTAGACCCTAAGATTATTCGTATATAAAGTTATATTATATCTAAATTTGAAATAAAATAATTATTAACAAAATGTATAGTAAACACTATCAAAGTAAACATTTACGACATTTACATATTTTTTAAAAGACAAACGCAAAGATTTATTTTCTCTTTTTTTCTTTTTCAAGTAAAGGCCCATGAGATGGTCTTGGAGGGAATTTAATGCATTAAGCTACTCTGACAAGCTTGCAGTTATCTTTAAATTTAGCAAATATTACGCCAGTGCGCTTTCATATACGGGCGAAAATTACTTCCATTTATAACTGCTCCAAAGATGATATAGAGAACACCAAAAAATTTGTCTGACGACGATTTCCATTATCATCAACTATTTTGTAACCCAAAAACGTTATTATTTACACATCTCCAAAACTAATTTACATTCCACTGTTTTCTACACACACTGTTGTTCAGATTTTTTTTTAAACTAACTGCGCCAAACCGTTTTACCCGCTGCAACTTCACAGTAACTAACATGTTATTATAATATGGTCTAAGCTATCCATATACCAAATTTCAACTCAATCGGTGCACCCGTTAAAACGTGATTGAGTAAAAAGTAAATTTTAATTTAATTTAAATAAAATGACTTCATAATGGCACAAATGGGCAAGATAGTTATACATAATCATAATATTTAAATATAATCAACGTTTAAATGTATTTTTATATCACCGATAGGTTTCAACAGGCAACGTTAAGTCACGCTCAGAGTGACATGTACGTATTCAAATTGCTGTATCTCCTAAACTAATTCTCATCCCATTCTACAATTTTTATGGTAAAATTAGTAACTATAGAGCTATATTTTGGCATAAAAAAATTAAAAATTAAATTGGTCGAAGTTATCCAAAAATCCATTTGAAATACTCACTTCCGGTTTAACACTAGAAAAAAAATTCAAATTTGGAATCTGATTTAAAGGTCAAAAAGAACAGTCAATTATCTACAAAACAAAATACATTTAATATTTTAAAATAAATATCTTCAATACGAAAATACAATTTCAAAGGAACCCTTACGTCATTTTGGTCAATTCTATAGAACCCCATATCTTTATAAAAAAAAATCAAATAAAAAAAAAAAATACGCAAACATGTTCATATTCCCTAGAAGTATAAATATGCCCAATATGAACGAATTTCAAAACCTCACCTTTTTTTCGTTGTCCGCTTCACGTGAAATGCCCCTATACACCATTGAATTGTTTATAGAGTTGCACATTTTCGAGGGGAAAATATTGTTTCAATTTTAGTCTACATTTTTTAAGCCTAGTAAATCCTCAAATTGTAAACACTAGGAACAATATTTATTGTATAAATTTTTTGCGCGTTTCGATATCGAATATTTATTATGATATCCGTACAGATGGATTATCGAATTTCTGCCTGTTACCGAAATAAACCATTTTGATTTTAACTTTATTGGACATTAAATGAAATAATACGGACAGCGAAAAAGAATTTTCTTTTTTGTCCTATTGATAGTAGGGTATTGTCGAGAATTTTGCTTGTAATAGAAATAAATTTATTCATTCGTGCTGTCCGAAAAGTTGGCAGGACAACGAGTGTACCTTTGTCAAAATAAATTAGTTCAAAGGTCATTTTATTTTTACCTTTACTTTTATGTTGTAGCTCGTTATTTTTGCTACGGAAAATAAATATATTCCAAATACTCGTACTGTAATGAAAGGTCTTCTTGGAAGATATTGAAATTTGATTGTACAAAACGGGAAACATTCCCGTTCCTTAATAAAAAATCCTTTAGGTATGTCTTATAAGCAGCTCCACTTGACACAAATCATCACATATAGTGTACAATTCTTAAACGAAACTAAATGTCAAAAGCTCTTTTTGTTTAAAAAATTGACACTACTCACGCCAAATGAAGATCCGCCTTTTATGCGAGAAGCCTAATATATAATTAGTTGTAATGATCACAACTACGACTAATGCTTGGTAGCAAATAATATTATACTCGCACTACTACCACTTACCTTATAAAGGTCGCCGGAAGACGCTGGATGCAGGTCGCTTCCAACCGGTACATATGGAAGTCCAAAGGGGAGGCCTGTGTTCAGCAGTGGACGTCTTACGGCTGAGATGATGATGATGATATGATGACTACTACTACTACAAACATGACTTCTAATAGTACCATTTTGACTGGTGAAACATTTAGAAAAATCTACACATGTACGAGTATTAGTAATTCTTCGAAGGCCTTTACTATCAGCAGTATTTTAAATCTTACTGTAACATTAGGTGCTAAAAACAATAAGAAACAATTACATAATTTAATAAAGCTTTGGTGCACAAATTACGACCTGTGAAAATCAGTAGTTCACCTGAAAACATTGCGTGACATTTGTTATTTCGCTTTAAAGGCAATAAAAATAACATGTTAATTACCATACAATATAAACACTTATACAAATTCATATTTCTTGTTTTAATATTAAATTAATAAAGCAGTTTAATGTATTGCTCACGTTTATAAATATTATTTTTGTTCCTGTGTCCTTCAACTATAAATCTAGATGAAATAGACCTCTCTACTCTCTAGTTTTATTAATACCAAAGGGCTAAAGCTAAAGACCGTGGGTCATCTTTGCAACACAGCTCCCATTCCATTTCAGCAACATGTTCATTGTTCATATTATAAATATGAGTTTCAAGGGGTTCTCTTTAGACACACTTTACACTACCTTATGCTCACGGTTTTGCCTGCATTGACAAATTCTTTTCGGTGGATATGTACCTCACAATATCTATCTCTGTTCCAAATTTCAACCAAATGCGTTCAGCTTTTTAAGCTGTGTGTTGATAAATTAGTCAATAATAATAAATATTTCAGGAAATTTCACACAGCGCCACCTAACCCCAGGCTAAGCTAACTTAATGCTTGTGTTATGGTGGTTAGGGTAACGGATATAATACTTATATACTTTTTTTTATATCAGTCAGGGAGGGATTTATCCCGCCTTCTAGGTATAGTCTGCTACCATCCACGGCCGCACCGTCGCTAAACATCACGCGAGATCATGGTTAAAGACTAACGCATTACTAACTTTTAAAAAAGTGTGATTTATTCGGCTATCGAATTCGAAATTATTCGGATACCTTATACGTCAAACGTATGGTCCGATGTCGATTGTTGAAGGAATCGGACACCCAACCTTATGGCTCTAATGTCGAGCTTTTGATTACAAGTATTACAAGTAAAACCATCAAAAGAGGTTTTGCACACTAACTTGACACTACATAGATCATCCTATTATAATCATCAGCTGTGTGTGTGTGTGTGTGTGTGTGTTATAAGGCCAATGATGATTATTAAATAGTATTTGCCAATGACGTTATAATATGTATTTAGTTACTAAATACATATTATATAAGCTTAACAAAACAAAGACATTCTACATTATTTAGTCTCAAAATTATGATACTACTAACATTACATTACAAAAAAATAACTCAATATTTGTACGCCTTTAAAGGCAGAATTTTGAATTTTGATGGAGTTGGTTTTTAAAGATCTCATTGTAACAAAATTATTCTGACAAATAAACGATCTTTATCTTATTTTTATGCATACCTGATAGATAGGTTTCTTCATAACCTGTATAATTCTACACAGGTTATGAAGGAACCTATCTATCCATCCAATCCCTAAGTTTCCAATACCTAAGTTTTTATTAGATCGTCTAACGTTACCCCTAACGCTTGTTTCCCGGTCAGTGTGTGTCGGATCAAGCATGCCTGGAATTTCCACTCCAATGCCGTTACTTTTCAAGAAAATCCTTTTGAAGACGGACGGGCCAAGTAAACGAGTTTCTTGAACAAATTATACGTACCTCAAAGCGTTTTCGGGAAAGCTTATTACTGAGCTTAAACCTAGGAGTTGGATTTGGAAAAGTTTTCTTTGTTTGTCCTAAAAAAATCAATCCAAATTAATCTCATCTTAGTTATCTGAATGCATAAAAATGTGACAGATTAAAATGTCTCACTGATCTTTCAATCCCGGATTAAAATTTGGTACACAGATAGTTTTAATAAAGGCGAAATAAAAAACATGAACAACTTCGTATCAAAATAGCGGAAAAAAGAGCTGCCACTGAATATGTCAAAACAGGGTCTCTTTTTCATGACATCTTTTTTAACCACGCCCACATACGTACAGTCCACAATTTTTGACTTTTGACAAGGACTTTTTACTCTTGATTAGCAAGATATTTTTATTTTAATCACATTTTGTAAAATCAATGATCGATTAACAAACGTTTGACGTCACAGTTGCCCTACTTAAACGCAACATGAACTATTTAATTAACTCCCAATGCCCAGTTCATTAACGTTCGGTGTTTGTTAACTTACCTATCGATGAAGTTTTCACCGACATTCGTTCCCGGCGAAAATTTTAATTGGAAAACTAGCTGTGAGTTGACTTTGCCGTGGCGTTGAATATACCTCTAAAGCTGAGTTGTCACTGGTTGAACGATAAACGATGAGACATGTGGTTTGTCGGAATTAATATCGTTGTTCTTCTAAATATACCTCTATAAAGGAAAGAGTGACTGATTGACTGTCTAATTTATCAACGCACATGCTATAACGCTGAACAGATTGGGTCGAAATTTGTATCATCGATTTTATGATGCAGACCTCCGCGCTAAGGTAGAATTTTTCTACGCGGGCAAAGTTGCGAGCATAAGCAAGTCTTCAAAAATTTAAGTTTTATATTTATTTATTAAAAAACAATTATTAGCTATTATTTAATATTTAGTGTTAATTCCGCTCTAAAACAAAAGAAACAGTAGAGTAGTTTAGAGCGGAATTAACACTAAATATTAAATAATAGCTAATAACTGTTGTGATGGATTTCCGCAAAGTAACGCCTAGTTCCATTAATCATTTATTTATTGCAGCGCACATGAAATTTTTTTTTAAACCGTCACATTAAAATGCGCTTGAGCAGTTGCCAATTACGTAGCGATGATTGATATCCATACTGAGCAAGATCGAGTTTTTTGTCACAAAGAAAGTGAGAAAATACAGTTTTAATTTCATTTAAAACCTTTTTTGCCTATTCAATAAGTATCATTCAATCCATTCATTTTTCATATTCTTCATTTATCATTCATTTTTCTTCATTCTAGAGGTACCTTTATGGTATATTTTTGCATTTCATGACAACAGTAACTAAAGTTCTAAAAAATAATTATTTTGCGTACCTAATAAAATTATTTCAATGCGTACGCGGCCTTACTAAAGTGTACCTACTCCAGATGTTTTGAGTTACGAACCCTTATTATTAATGAGAGTTTTAAGTATGGGAAATTATATTGACTTGGCGATGCTTTCATGAGAGCATCATCTTGAAATATGTACTTTATATCTTTGTATAATAAGGTTTCTTTTTCTCTGACTGTGAAAATCTTTGAGTGTTTAATACACAAAGTAAAATAATAGAGATTTCTGTAGAAAAATTCAAACGTATTTTTATTGCGAACTTTTTCAAAAGGTTGAACAGAAAGTTGGCTGCATATTTAAAGGCTTTATAAATATAGTAGCAGATAAAAGGGAAGGAAAAATAGTCGCTGTCAGTAAAATATATGGGCTATAGTCATGCTATGCTCAGTGGGTGTGACATATAAACACCTCATCAAAATTATCTTCAATTACTTTAAGCTTTTGACTATAAATAAATTTAACTTTTTCACAATTGTGTCATAGTTGAAAGGTAAAAGTTCAATTAATTTGATTGTGTAGAAAATTAGTTCATTTTCAGGAACTTAAGTAGAGATAGGTAAGTCATATTATAAGAAAGAAGAAATTGCCTAGTGCGATAAGACCGCCGATTGTTTACCTAGCATTAAGATATCTAGATCATTAAGCTTCTTTGTAATTGTTTGGTATGCAATAAAGTATTATTCTATTCTATTATTAAGGTAACGTGTTAGAATATTTTCTACGTGCTTAATAACTTTTATGAAACCACCGCCCTTTCAGTTTTGTATATTTCCTCTTCATGCACGGTTCTCTAGAAGAAATTGTTTTTAGCATTATTTTTTGTAGTTTCAAATTTACTTTTCTATGTGGTATCAGTAAAAAAATTGAACATCTTTATCATAATTTAAGATAGGTTTATGCCGTCGATGGTTGTCAGTTGCCACTCACTACATAAAATGTGTCACCAAGCGGTCATTGTTGCAGTATTTAGGCGCGATGTTCAATGAAGTCAGCAAGGGATTTAGTCATCTAATTTCCTATTTTACAACGCGTCAGCAATACCGATGTTCAATGAAGTCAGGGAGGGATTTAGTCATCTAATTTCCTATTTTACAATGCGTCAGCAATACTACTGTACTAGTCTCACAAAAGTCTGTACGCGACGGTAACTGCTTACTATTCGGAAAGCCACATTTTAGTGTGTCTGTCTCTAATATAAAAAAATGGCCAAGTGCAAGTCGGACTCGGACCCGCACCCGATGGGTTCCAAACCATTCTCTATACAATATCTCATACAACAAAATGGCGAGATAGAGCTTGGAGATAGACAGACAGACGGATAGGGTCCCGTTTTTACCCTTTGGGCACCCTATAAAGCTATACCAGTAATAGTCAGGAACAATTAATTTATACAGCGGATAGGTGCGTAATAAATGGGCGAACTCTTCCTACTTAGATACGAACCTTATTTTAATTTAATATTCCATCGTAATGGATACGACTTTCCATCAACCGAGTCGTAACTAAGGGAACTGAGATAATAATCTAATTATCCAGCGCCGGGCTAATAAATATTTATCATTCGAATACCAGACATGTGTAGGGTAATAATACTTCCTACACAACTATAATAACGGAGCAAACACCGCACTTGAAAGACAAAACTGATGTCATGGAGCTCGTACTAAAAAATATTATTCCTGAACTTTACAAAGTCAATCATCACAAGTTGCCTTATGTGATCTATGATCAAACTAACTGCTAGGAATTTTTAAATAATTTTATTAAATTTTGTTGCATTAATGTGATTACCACCCAAAAAGTATTATGGTGAAAAGTAAAATGTAGATAAATAGAGTACCTAAAAGACAACTCGCGGAAAATTCTACCTTAATCTTACTAATATTATAAACGTGAAAGTTTGTAAGAATGGATGTCTGGATGTCGGGATGTTTGTAACTCTTTTACGCCTAAACGCGTGGACCGATTGAGCTGAAATTTTGTAAGGAGGTAGCTTAGACCCTGGAATAACACATAGGCTACATAAGTACTGCGGGAAAAACCGCTGGGCGCAGCTAGTTATTTCATAGTTCTAGCATTGCGCTTGAAATGAACTCTCTCTCTCTCTCTCTCACTGAATGAAGAAGGCTCGACATAAATTGAATTTCGCTCCAATTTTACAAAAACACCACTTTTATGGCTGAGATCTATCTGCATTTATTACTATAGCCTGTGTGCACCAATAAACCGTGGTAAGATGGTTTATAAGTGTACCATTACCGCCAATTAGTGGAGGCGCTCGGCCGGCTTTGATGACCACCCGGTTGTAAACACAAAATTGATCCACCGACCGCCCTGATCGTCTGGTCGCCTGGTCGCTTCGTATCCTATCGATATCTTGTCGCATCATATTCGACTTCTAATATGACGGAAAGTAATCAAATGACTGGAATAATATCGTAAAACCTGTTTCATATGGTCCTTTATGTTATAAAGCAAGAAAGAGCCAGGCATCGGTAGACTGCTCATTTTATCTTTTTACCTATACCTCTACAGAAACTTTCAACTGTTTTATAATGACGAAGGTCTATCGATCACTGGTTCTTAGTCTATAAGTTTATGTTTTCATAGAATACCCGTATTATATTTCCACTAAATAATAAATATGTACTTACTCGTTGTTCAGTGCAAATAGAAATTCTGATAAAATAAACCATTCAGGCGCGTTTCGTAGAAATGTATCAAAAACGAAATGTTCTATTGACGTAATGTACTTTTGACCAATAGCGCTTTTGACAAAGTGCGCTATCATGCCTTAACAGACAAAAACTGTCTATGAATGGTGCTATTTATGTAGAAATTTGTATGTGGAATACATATGAGTATACATATTTAGAGGTACTATTTACCAATTCTATAAAACTTTTTGTAATGTTATGTATTTCTAAATTGTCATATGTATCAGATATTGTACTCAATGTTAATGTTCTACCTATATATTCTGTAATACATGTGATGTCCAAAAAATTTATCAAATAAATAAGTTACCAACGCCGCTTTGTCCAAGTCGACTCTACGAGATAGCTTAAACTATAGTCGTTCAAATATCTAAAATTACAAAATTAATCAAACTGAAGGCTTGTAAACCACAAAGCATTAATTACAACAACATGTTAGTATATTAATTAAAGTTCTAATAGAATTCAAATACAACAACATTACCGTCACAAGTTTAATGAAATTTTCTTAATATACACATGGCCCAAGAAATCAAATCAGTCTTCGTCAGACTCGTAATTAAATTCATAATTTAGGTACAATTTGTTCGAGGTTCATCAACAAATTTATAGGAATCAATATCACTCCAATTAGGGAATAATAAAATTTCGTAGTAAATTTGAAATCACTTGCTCGAAAACGTGTTTCTCTTATTTAGAAAATATAGCTCTACAAATTGATTGGAACGATCTTACCGCTGGTTTATGGTCCTTTACGTTTATATCTGAACTTATAGTGTTTTCTAAAAATAGTTTATTATTTTTAGATGTTATTACACTATTAGATGGGCCCAACGGTTTGGTCAGTGAATAATATTGTATAGTTCTAGAGTCTAAGAACATAATATCACACACCTCATTTTAAACGCAAAAAGTAGGTTATGTGTTGTCAACGGCTCAATAAATCATCCATACACGAAATTTTAGCACATAATCAGTTTAGACGTGAAGAGAACATACACACAATACGGCCTCACCACACTTCACATTTATCAGAACTTTTTTTTTTTTTTTTATAGAGCATAGGGCTGCGTTTGACCACAGTCTCACCTGTTGGTAAGTGATGAGTTATAAGTTTTTTCTCACTTGTAATAAGTTGGATATTTTACTTATACGAAGATATGAAAAAAGCACTTGTACTCGCTATTATTCAGTTGAAAGCTAAACTATAAAACAAGTGACGTAACCAATCTAATTACCAAGTCATATTACCCCACGTACTGAACTTCGCCGTTCCCAAAGGTTAGCACCAAACCAACTACAGCTCAAAGCCTCCAGCTATAACCACCAGGTGCGGTTAAAACAAATAGCCCCGTATTTCTGTACACAGCTACCAATTATTACCATTAATTGGGAACGCCGGAATCGTTCCTACATTTTTTTCATTAATTTTTTTCATTACGGTATAATCTATGAGCCATCGCCCGGAGCTACATTTGCGTGGATCTATCAGTTCTTTTTTCGTGAAATAATCACAGGTTGGGTTTATTTAATAACGCTTTGATTTATACAAATCTGTTCTAGATTGCACACGGGTGTGTGATGTTTGATATATTGCTTTTGTGTCTTGGAATTTTCTCACGTAACCCGCCTACGTCTAGATTGCACTTTGATCTATGTAAAAAGTTATAATTACCATGACGTTCATAAAAGTACATCTAATTTTTTTACAACTTTTATTAAATTCGTAATGCTGTGTATTACGTAACGCCTGCTAGTACATATTACAAAAGTGAAATAATGCATGTGTGGTGTGAATGTGTAATGTTATTCTTTATTACACTTTATTCCATTAAATTTTTTATACCTCTACACATAGATACATAAAAAAAAAAAAACAAAACACAACACACACAAGCACGCCTGGTTCCCATTGTGGTTGTCTCCACATTTTTTTCGTTATAAAATTTACAATATAATTTATTTCGCTCACATTATTCCCAAGAAGCTAAAACAAAAATGCGTAGGCACTTCTTAAAACATACTTAAGCCTGCAAAAGTTTTAACCAAAGATGTGCTCAAAAGCTTATCGGCTTAAAATTAAAGCGCTACGAAAAAACGGCCGATTTACTGAATCGCAAACTAGGTTCGAAAACTGGTCCAAACTGAGCTAGAACACTTATACACCATTGGGATTATACTAGGCTATCCGAGTTGAAGCACCTGCTAAAGGATAAGTGACTTTAAAGCTGCATCCAGTCATATTATTGGTTTTAGTAGATGAAAGCTTTTCATTGAATAAATAAAGGTATTATTATTGGTTTTTATCGTTTCCTGTTTGAAGTTAGTGTAATTACTGGGCAATGAGATTAAAAATATACGAGTTGTGGCGTCGCGTCGAGTAGTATGTTTATGTCGTAGAGTATACTTATATCTCTGCATGATTTGGGTGGCGTAGTTATCATTGACATAAAAAATAACTTTGCACTGAATGTGGCAAATTTTTAAGTCCATACATTGTTTTTAAAAAATATCTAAGTTTGTTCAAAAATCCAATTTTGATAAATTTTGGCGCAAAGGAGAGGGACTACTGAGAAAATTGGGTGTGCTGCTGTTATTATGAAAAATTAAGAGTTTTAAGTCAATACAGATGCAGTCTAAGTTAAGCACCCGCGGCGGGACCCGCTTAACCTAGCGAACGCCCTAAATCCTTAAAAATAAACCATTACGTCCTTGAGTGACGGGAGCAAAAAGGATCACCTGTTTTACCCACAAACTTTTAACTAAAATTATCGACCTACTTCGAACCCACTTATTGACTGATGGGATTATTCCAACGATCTGAATTAAATCCCCGTGAAAGGTCCACAATTTTATTCCATTATCGGCCGATGGAAGGCGGTTGACCTAACGCAGTTCCCGTGTTATCCCGGCCTGGGTTCAAACTTCGAGAGTGGAAACTTTCTTCTTACATTCATAAACATTTTACTTTCGAGTTGAGTTGGAAAACCTGATATTTCACATTTGTATAGTGGTTTGGCAAACGTTTTGTTTGGCGGTTTTGTAACGTAATGTATGTAAAACCGCAAAATTTGGTATGTAACTTTATATATATAAATGTACCGACTGATAACCACATAATTCGTACTACAGTGTATCCGCTAAATCACGATAGTGTAATTGCGCAATTAAAACTGAAATAAAAATCTCTATGTTATCATAAAAAAAAATATTGCGAAGCATAGTGAATACTTGCAGTTGCGATAAAGGATCAAATAAATAAAAACAATAATGAAACTGCCACTTTTAATCACTCCAAACACTTTTTACTCGGAACCCTTTAAAGCTAAACACCATCTACATGTTTATTGGTATCCCGCGGGCATCTAATCAACAAGCCAGGTGCATTCTGCATCTTGCGCTTGCCCACATCATTAGAAATAAAATATTTATAGAAAAACGCGGCTCCAACAGGGTGCTACAAACTTGTCCCATATATGTCGTCTGCATACAACTCACGTACGGGTATACGTAGAGGCATGAACACGGGCTTGAATAAGTTATAGCGACACAGGCCTAGGTCGGCCCGCATGCTACTTACAAACTATATTTTAATAGTTCATAGTCGGTATTCACGGCCCACGGTTTGCGATGCCGTACTGGTGTCAGATTTTAAGTTGTTAATATTGTATGAGAGTGTAAAACTTGTTCTTATGTCCTTCAGTAGGCGACTAGATGTTGTGTTCTGTTTTTGATTTTAGTCAGATTTCTGATAGATATTTTCTCGATTTCTGTAAGCAAGTGATTTCTGACTTTAGCATTTTATAGAAACAGGCTAAACGTACTGAATTGTTTGCAGAAATTCGAATTGTCGATAGCAAAATACAGTATTAAAGCTGTTTTACAGTCACGAAACAAAAGAAAGTTGTCTCTATTCTAACAGACATGCTCTACAGATAGAGAAGTTACTAACCCAGCGGAACATAGGCTATCTTTTGCTTATATTATGTCATTATGTCGTGTTAGTCTAATATCTAAATTGAATTCTTCATTCGTTTAGGTTTGAAAAAGTACTAGAGGAACATTCAAACGAAAGACAGAGCTATACATATCTGTGTGTCAATTTCGTTTTTGTGCGGTTTAAGTCAATCAGTAACGTTTGATTTATAATATTATATATTTAGCTGAGTGTGATTCAAGTTTTATTTTACTCCTGTTCCGGATAAACAAGTTGATTTTTCGCCACACAATAGAATGATTGTGAAATATCATAAAAGCGATACATTTGAGTTAAGGGTGTACGATCAATATTCAATATCCGGCCAGAACTCGGCTCTTCCGATCGCCGGATATACCGGCCAGTACCGGATTTATATGCGCCGGTTGCCGGTTACCGGTTAACAAGTGAATACCGGTAAGATAATTAAACGGTATCCTTTCAACGACTGAATTTCAATTCGTGATGGTTTTATTTACAGTTTTGCGTTTAACTTTTTACGATAAATGCGAATTTTTAATACTGAGAGTATTATTACTGATCTACAAATGGAAATTTGTTACTAAAATACTACTGAAAATATCATTAACGGTGGTAGATATGGATATCTATTACTTCTGTTAATTTAGAATAAGTAGTTTGACCATTCAAAAAATTCATGTCTGAGCAATTCAATTTGTTATTATACGAGTACATTTGAATGAAAAATGCAGGTACGATGAAGAACCTAAAATACCTAGAGAGTACAAAATAAATGTTGTTATTTTTCTAACTATTTAAACAAAAGTTTTACTAATAAGCAAAAAGATTTAATATTTAAACAAATACGTAATATTAATTGTGCCCTTTATTTAATTTCAGGTATGCAGAATACAAATGTGAATGTACGAGTAAATGATCGCACGGTAAGCTGTCCCCATCGGATAATAAACAATGTAATAACAGATTTAGCATGTAATTAAATGTAGCAGATTAATAGTATTGACAATCAATGGACACTCAATTAACTAATACAATCATTGTTATGGTAATAAGGACAATGATATGGTCTATACTTGTAGTTACTTGGCTGCTATTTAGCAACGTAAGGGGGGATTAACAAGGAGGTATTAGATTTAGTATTAAAAAAATTTTATGTCTACATAACTGAAAATTTCTGAAATATAGCGCTTATAACTTCTGCTTAGGATTCGCTACGTCACACTGCAGTATATAAATGTTCCAACCTAGTAACTTCTTTAAATGTCGTCTTTACCCTCAACCATGCAAATATAGATTGTTGAATCTCCGATAATTATTTTTATTTAACTTAAAGAAGTAAAAGCTGAAATGTTTTCTCTGTTTCAATATGTACTTTTTCACATGTTAGAGTTTTTGATTGCAATAAATTTCTCCTAAGAGCACAATGCACAAACCATGATTCATATAGGTAATAATGTGGTACCTGCTATACATGAGCTAAAAGTCAAGTAAAACTTCTGTCTGTCAGACGTAGGTTATAAACAGTCACACTTAATTAAAATTTTAGCAATTAGCGCTCAGAAACTTGTCTAAACGCTGATACTTCACAACTCCCTGTAGTAGTGTTTGTCTTCTAAATCAAACCATTCGCTTATAAAACTTTGCAGACATTTTCAAACAGAACAATAAAATTATAGAAGTAATTATTGTGTTATTTGGAAGAAAATATTGATGTGAAAGGTTTAATCGTCGTAAAGACTAGGTACGATGAAATGATTTCTAGTTTCTAGATATTACTATATAATTTGTAACTTAATCTAAGTGCTAGGTAATTAAGTAATCAGTATTTGGTAACTAGTTTGAAGTGTGTTTAAATTTTTACCAGCTCGTACATAGGTTGGTTGGTGGGGAAGATTTGTCGCTACACTTGTATAGGAAGGCATGTAAAACTGAGGGCTGTTTCCTATAAGATATGTAAGAGGCAGTCGAACTCTACCAATTTTCTTTTTGAGTGAATCAACGGTTATATTTCTGAATAACAGTATAGATTAGTACTTTTTCGCAATAAAACGAACAAATACGAATACAAAGTACAAAGTATATAGTTTTCGTACTACAGTTAAACCATTAAGACTTTCACTTTGTTTATGTTGAGTACATTATTATTTCTGTTAATAATGTGTTTGCTATAAAGGTGGTTATAATGTTGCCAGGTTTTACAGCGCGGTCATTGTTTGCGTGAGAGAATGTTTTACTACAGTGCCATTGCTGCCCTCTAACATTGTAATTTATGGTTATTAGCCCAAATAATTGAGTTATTAAATGTTTATTATATACACCTTTCTAATATAGCTTCGGCTTTTTGTTAGTTTAATTGAGTTCTATCATTCTAAAAGTAGACTTATTTTACTTGAATAAAAATTTAAACGGCAAGCTCTCGTTAAGTATTCCACCTCCACAGTGAAATCGTAATGCTGCATTTTACGTTTTATCGATTCCCAGTAATCTTCGTAATGTTATAAATAGGAGCAAGAACCGAACAATCACATTCTCGATCTGTACCTTAAACCAACATTTATTCATCGAGATACCTCCAGACAGATACAATTTAGCATTTCACCGCACAACACGGACACCGCAGACGCGTTTCATTATCTCGGCCGCGTATCGAACGATGTAAAGCGGTCTGCAGAGCCCTTATCCCGCTCTCGTTCCTACACCACATATCATTAGTTAATTTATGTAGCATTCTGTTCAGAATTATGTGCAGTGCGCTATCTATGTGGAGATAGTCGTCCGCTCGCGGGTTCGACGTCCTTGCGATGTGATCTCGCTCGACCGCGCCGCAGGTGCATCTGTACACCTGCCCATGCCGCGCCGTCGCTGCCGCCAACTTACCATAAAATGCGATTCGAACCATCCCCGGTGAAACAATGCTTCATCTCGCTCACACCCGTCCGGTTAAAAAGGACGGACTCACAATCACGACCGACATTAACTCAATATATGGCGGACAGAACGCGGTCGAACGGAATATCAGTTTTTACCGATGCAAAAACTATCGGAATTTCAAGTCTGGGTTAGCTGCCGAGTCGTAATCGCTCGCCCGGGACTTACTTATAAAACAATATCTTAGCTTTATATTTCATTGGAGCAGGTGTAATTCATGGGATTTTCTCATCCTTTTTTTAGTTTTGATTTTTCAGTGAAGTTCACCCCTGGGTGGCATCGATCGTTCGAGTTTTGTTTTTCTTCTGTCTACGGTTCGTCTCGGACGTCTTTCGCGGTGTTTACTTTAGAGTTTAGATTAAATTTCGCCGTCTCTTTTTAACGTCGTTTCGTGTCGAGCTCACAGCTAATCGTGCAATCTATTCGTCGAATAAAAAATCAATTATAAACAACAATGTAGAGCTGCTGAGTGCGAGATGGAAAACATGGAGCGGCTACGGGCTTCGCTATTGTTGTTTCGAATTAATAGGTATCGCAATATCACAACATTGAATCTATAAAGACCGTGTCTAAATCCCCATTCACAGAATAACGGCCTGTTTTCAAAATATTTGCCCGCGTTTATTTTATTCCCAAGCGTTTTTTGTTCAATTTAGAGTTATTTTAACGGGTTCGTAAAATTTATTTTCACTATTAAAACTGTTGTATTTAGAGAATAAAGAACGAACCGAATTTTTTAATTACTGGCTCCATTTAATACAAAATACTGATAGGAAAGATACGATCCACTTCGTAAAAGATAAATTATTCAGAGGTGTAGCTCCCTGTCTGAAGTTTGTGTGAAACTAATGTACGCTACCTATCTAACAATAATGAAGATACATTATCTAAATTACGGAAGGCAATGCGCATGCTTAATGGGGAATGTGAAACGGGTACCAGTTTTTAAAAGCAAAGTCATGGTTCGAGACGTACAATATATCTTAATTAAATACCACGTCAAGTTTCTGGCACGAGTCTTCACACAGCTCTTGTAATTACTTAATCATAAACTGCGGTACAATCGATAGCTTAATAATTCAAACAACGAGGTTTATTTTCCAGGAACTCTGAAATCGTAAGGCTTTGCAGGTGCAAAGTATAAATAAAGAATGAATTCGGGCTTAACGTCCCGCAACAAAGTGAAAGAGGACTAGATTAAAATAAATGTTGCCGGAGGGACGCCACGGTTCCGAATAACGCATCGCGTTGTGGTCAAAGTTAGATACAAATAATAACTCTTACTTGACACGAACGAAACGTAGTCACGAGCGTGATAGTCGCAATTTGGTAGTCGATAAACTGATTACTCAAAACGATAGTTTTACGATTACGGCCGATAAATTCGTCCGAGCTTTTATGGCTGTTTTTTTGTGATGAATAGGCGATGGAGTCTTTCTTAGCGAAAGCTGGAAATATTTATGGTGTAATTATATGAAGTAATTATAGGAAGGAGATAGATGCGATAGGCGGTAGTCTGTGGGTGAATTTACCGCACTGTATCACGCTAACAATAGGCCGGTCCGCGCTGCATTGCATTGCATCTACTTATGTCCGGGCGTTCGTTTTTCTCTCGGAACATTCTCGCCGGTCTAGACGTAATATTTCTGTAGAGCAATAACGCGGACGTATTTCATAGTTCCGAATAAGGAGTCAGTGATAAAATGGCCGTTTCGTGCTGTCTTCACAAATGTATCAATCTATAAAAATATGACGTTTCATAACGGAGAAAACATAAAATTGTACATCACTTATTATTCCTAATATTTGTTTTTGAAGGATAGTCTAAGTATTCTTATGAAGTTCTATAATTAAAATAACCGTCAGTTTTTCTCGTAGTCGACTAGAAGCTAACACAACCCCCACATCGTTAAGATGGAACTCGTTCAGAGGGAATAAATCAAATAAAAGCTCTTACTTTGAAGGCAAATATGTAAGTATATTAAAACAAAACATCAACCGCTCTCATTTCCAATTCTAGGGATTGAGACTTGCTCCTTAACATTCACGTGGCGGCCACAACGCGGTGGGTATATTTAATATAAATTATTCCGAACTGAGAGACAGAATGTCTAAACGATACAATAAGTTGAACACACCAAAGGGGAAAAGTTCGCATAAAAAGAGCACTTCGTATGGCAAAGAATATTAAATGACAGGATGTCTTCAGTCTTCAGTCGAGCCGCGGCGACCCAGTCGCGAATATTAAGCAAACTCCTCATTACCGATTAAAGAGAAGCGATTTCGGAAAGGATGACTGATATTCATGTGATAGTAAGAAACAGCATTGTTTATTCAAGCATTAGCGGATATTTAAAGTCCGTGAGAGGAAGGGACTGAGTCATTTCATGCATACAAATTGAGGTGTGCGTTTAAAATCTAATAAAGCCACTATTTAGCCGATATTTTATAGCCAACGGCTGATTTATGATGTCCTATTACGGGAACGTAAACGCTGCCTACACCGAGTCCCTCTGAGTAATATCTACACGAAAGGAAATATCGCGGAGCACGTTCCGTCTCGCCGAGGACTAGTTTCGATAAATTCTCGGGCCCACGTTTGCGTTTGCTGGGAGCGTAATTATCTCGAATTAAGCGAGTCATTACAGGAGCGGTGGCTAACGAAGTCGCTCGTCCTCGCTCGGCCTCATAACCGGAAGGTTGAGTTTCGCCCCCGAATAAGGCGACGCGACGACGCTTCTGAATCATTAACGTAGCACCGTCGCAGACAAGACAATTTCGTGGCCGTATTTAATCTCGCCGTTGCGTCAATGACCATCTACGTTTCAGATACAATGTACTTATACTAATCAAGTTGCGTGCTTCACTTCGTCAATTTTCTTGGAAGTGGTTTGTGTAACAGCAATTTGTTTTGTGTAAGATGTGTCGCGTGTTGGTCGAGACACCTTGCACCTTGCTGGCTAATCTAGTGTTGAACTAAATATAGAATGGCATGTATCGAGATGATTGTTGCGAACGAGACTGCGGCCGCGAGGCTCGCCTGCGGTTGCACGTTTTTGTTCACACCTGCGGCTGTGGTTGACTCCAGTTATAACGTTGCGTTTCAAAAACATTCCCACCATAGTACCGTGAAAATGTTTCTACACTCTTTTTACATGTATTGCGTTTGCCTACAACTTGCACCCTCGTTTAAAAAACAATACAAAAAACAGTCACTGTTCTTTAACGAAAACTGCTATTTTTCACGACCTTTGCAAAGAAACACATTTATCTTTTCGTGCATTAACGCTAAAATCGCGTCGTGATTTTGTCGCCATAAATCATTATCATCAAACGTTGTTCTGTGCCGGTGACGTCGGCTTTCATCGGACGCTTTCAATCTGGCCTCCTTTATTTCATTACAATAAGTAATTCACTCGCCTACCATTCACTCACTTTTCGGTAAACATTTCCTGAAATTGGCAATAAATTCCCTTCTAAAATGTCGCTTCGGAGCGCAGCGACGGGTCGGAGAAGGCAGGCGGCAACAATGGGGCCGTCGAGCTCTCATGAAGATGTTCACTTCGATGAATTGTTAGGCGCAACAATAGTTTTATTTAGCTCCGAGCCCACTGCCCACACGCCTCGGCTAATGGTCAGGATTGTATGAAGATATATAAAAATGAATGGCCTTCCCTTATAAAGGGCTAATAATAAGTTCTCATGCGGCTGCGATCGGGAATCTTTTGTTGTGATTTTTTAGGTTCGAGGATCATTGGGATATAATGGGGGTAGGTGTCAATCGCGGCCGAGGCGGGCAGGTGTGCGGCCGCGGTCGTTCCTCGCTGGGAAATAAAAATGTTCATAATTTCATTCTGCAGCTGCCCGTCCCCGTCAAGCGAGCATCGATTCGAGCCGCTCGACCGGACGAGCTTGTCCTTTTGTATCAACTGAATTCCACAAATATATTATCAGACAGTCATTATTTTTAATTCGTGCCTTTGTTTACGTACGAGGCAATTTAGACGTGCCTCCGCTACGCCACACCACTCCCGAATAAGCTGTTATCGTAAACCACAACTAGGTTATGTTCACCACAGTGTATCCTATATTTCAATAACGTCGTTTGTGTACTGTTTAGAGCAGATTCAATTATAATCTGTTACAATAGTGGTAAAGGTACTGGTACCTATCTACATATACACATACCCTATGTATACCAAAGTATTTGTTTACACGTTCTATTACTATATTGTACGAGTAAACAAGAGTACACACGATAACTCTTCAGTACGTACCTCCTTTCTAAAGCCAAATAAATTGGACTGTTAGAAAGTAGACGCTCCCGAAATCAATTCAAGTATTAATTAATCAACATCAGACAATTTAATGATATTGTTTCAAGCGAGAATTGAGGTTGGAACCCCGCTGAGTTTAATACAAAATTACTTTTAAACGAGTCGCGATAAACGTCGAGAAAAATCCTAGAAGGCACGCGGGGCTCGGCACTAATCTCGACTGAATAAAACATAAGATGCTCGATAACACACTATTAGGGTTAAGGCTATAGAAACGTATGGAGAGGGTTTGCTTAAGTATCTGGGTTCCGTGTAATCCGCGCACGCGGCCGATGCAACGCCAACTTAATTAAATGTTAATAATAACCGTTAAATGAAAGGGAGCTTCGAGCGGCAAATATTTAGATAAAGGGCAAAATGGGCGAGTGTTCTCATATACGAGCTCGATGTAAGTCGAGGGTGGTATCGCCTGGAGCTACGTTCCAATGGGACTAATGTAGAAGCAAATTAGCTACACTCTACACTCGTAGCTAGTTAAACATGACTATATTGATTTTGGAGCTTTACGTTCATGTAATATGTTTAAGACAATATTTGATATTAGATATTGTTTGCTTGTGTACGAGGTGGAACCGTCAGATGTGGAGGCACCAATGTTATTAATATCCAATGAGATATGGCATTACGGATTATTAGTTACCATTACAAACATACTACATACATCCGTAATAATTACTCCGGATTTAATATTAAATTCAAAATAGGTATCATGAATATATAATAATAAGATGTTTAATATTACAGACGGCAAGGCAAAAGCAGTGCGCGCTTTATAATAAAATACACCGTCATTAAGGGCGTATTTCAGTCCATACCTCAGTCAGTGTTTTCACTTCCATGCAAAAGGCCGTCTTAAAAGTATTCTGTAAATTAATTAATCCTAAATGTTATCATTTTATATAGGAACATCAGATTGATTGACCCTTATTTTAGCTTTTTATAGTATCACAATATCAAAATTGTAAAAAAATACCATCAACTCTTAAGTTCCAAAAACTATTTCTCTACACAATTTACTTTGTTATTACGTATAGGTACAAAGTACAAATTTATTATCCATCTATAATAGTTATCTCTAATATTAGTTTATAAATTCTCATACGTCGTACACTTCGTATCTACTCCGCCCACTTGTCACTTAAACCTTCAAAAACTTTGTCTCTATTCTATCAATTTGTTTTATCTATACTTGTTCTTATCGTCGAATAAAATATTTACTACACAATAAAAGCGTCCTCAAAATAATAGGGATAGACTTGATAATCAGGCATTGATATAATAGGTACGTGGGTATGGATTTAGTCACCTTTATAGCCTGCCATTGACTTGTTAACTTATGAGGCACTATATTTAATTAAAAGTTTTGTGATTGATTACAATGACTTTTAGTCATTTGTTGAAAGATATATTGCTATATCTTATGTCATTAAAAGCCATAAAATACTGTTAAGAAAACTTTTATTTGAATATTGATTACCAAATTTCTTTATAGACGTCTATAAGAAAAAGATATCAGTTTGTTTGTGTTTTGTTTGTCACATCTTAACCCAATCTTTTAATATAATAATAATGAACCAATTTGATATTTTTTGTAAAAGACTTTGTATTTTAGTACATTAATTCAGCTACAAGACATCTGGCAGTAAATGGTAATTATATTAATCGTTAAGTAAGACTTTTAGCTTTGTGCTGAAAAATATAAATTTGAAAATTTTTGAAGAAAACATTCGTCATTTTCACGTAAAAAAGGTTCAATAATTTAAAAATGTTCCATAGCTTTCATAACAAGCTTAAAGTTTTCAGAGGATCTTTAAAGCCATAATATTGATTACAGAAAGTAACCGAGTAATAAAGTCAGGCTGGAAGCTGGAAGTTATTAAACAAAATCAATTTGTAAACTAAACAGAGCTATCCGTAAAGCTGTTTATTATAACAACACCTCTAAACAACGGGGAGATTCGCTTACAGCTGAGTATTTCATTTGCAGTTCGACCAGTGACTGTTGTAATGAGAACAGATACCGCGGGAGACAGAATTGACGTAGTTGTATTTTTATTTATTTATTAATGAGTGGCCCGAGGTGGCGCAGGATAGGGATAAGGGGGAGGGGAAGGATTTGGCTTTGCCCAGCAGTGGGACAGTACAGACAAAAAAAGTATTCTTACACTATGATCTTGTCAGATTTTAAACGACGATGCAGTGGGAGATGGTTATATACACATTAAACTTGAATTTAATGCCAGGATAAATATTTCTGGCTTATATTGAACTATGTAACTGAACACGATTCTGAAAACCACTGAGCGACACGGTTTTGTCTAGTTTACCATAGCTTTAAGAATAAAATATTAACTATTGACATTGTCATCAAGGCAAAACTATTTTCGATTCGATTATATCACGTACTGAACTATATCTTAAAAATTACAGCCGTTTATTTTATTTTTTAACACAAGCTGTTATTCAACAAAGTAGTTCTTGTTCAATTCGTCGTCGTTTTCGTTTCGCGGTATCTGCCTTTCTTACAACAATTTATATATTTCGCTTATTGATATTCGGAGCGCATCGCCGAAGATATCAGCGGTGGATATAAAACTTTACGTGAGCATAAGTCTTGGTCGGAGTGACGGCGAAACGCCCATCGCCTCAAGCGGAGGCGGAATGGCAAATGTAATGTATGCGAGATGCTTCGGTGGTCGGGTATGTTGAATAGGGTAGGACTAGTTCCTAAAAGATTTACAGTTTTAGAACATAATCTTGAGTGATTTACCATGATTTTCAGAAAGGTAAAATGAAGTGAATTTCAATTGTGGTTTTGAAGTTAAGGGATTTTTTTTTTATTTGACATATTTTTTTTCTATTCATTATACGAGTAAGTTAGCATTTTACCACGATCTTGCATGATGTTAAGCGATGATGCGACCGATGGTAGAGGACTAATGCGCGGGTAAATTTATTTCTGAGTTCACTGAACACGGTCATTATGACCGCTTGGCGACACGGTTTTGTCCAGTGGGTGGTAACTGAAGCCACAGCCGAAGCCTACCACCAGTAAAATAACATAAACTTACTGTAAGTATAAGATTATAAAAACAAACAAGCATTGAATTTTTATCATAATAAAATTATTTAATCTATTTCTTCACTCAGGGAACTGCAGATATTATTAGTATCTACAGTTACTACTAGTGAGCCGATATTATTATACTGCACCTTATTAAATCCGTTGAAGTAAATTAAATCTGAAACTTTATTACCAGTGCTTTAGTATCTAATACTTATTAGAACTAAACTACATCGGATTTAAGACCCTATTACCTACATTGTAACGCGTCGAGGAAATATCTAAATACATTATACATACTATACTATTGGTTTTATCATTTAGACTTATGCTAAGATAGGATTCCTTCACTGCAAGTAAAAGGTAGTCTAATGTAATGCATAGAAAAATAGAATATAATAGAAAACTCTTTATTAAAACACTACAAATATACAGAAAACTTAAAATTATAACACAAAATCACGTCATAAGTATAACAATTAGCGGTCTTATCGCTAAAAACGATCTCTTCCAGACAACCTTGCAGGGAGAGAAATATTGATATTTACATGGGTAGGTGGTGAGTTTGTAGTATACAAAAGATTAATGGAAATAATAAAAAAAAACGTATAAAAACGTTAAAAGTTTTAAAATACGTATGAATTAGGTACATACTTTTAATTTTTAAATTATTACGGACAATAAATTATATTCGATTTTTAAATATAGCAACATTTTACGCTTAATTCGCTGTACACGTTCACTTCGACCACACCTCATGGAGTGCAGAAGGCAGTGCGCATCACGACCATCGTGGGCAGCGCAGCCCTAGCCCGGGGTGGGCAGGGCAATGCTTTGTTTGCTCAACATTTCCTGTCCTGGCCACTTCTATGATTACCTTTTACTATTCGATTACATGTTAATACAACTTAAATGCGCTCGTATTCATGCACATAATATAGTATATAACATAGGTAAATTATTATTGTTTAAGTACTGTTATCCAATTTACAAGCATAATAATATCTAGTCCAAATATTGAAGCTCGGTTCATTAACTTACGAATATTCCTTTTGTTTCTCAAAAGATAGATAAACCAAGAGCGTTTATAACTATCAAGAATTAGATTTACCAACATAGCAGTTTATACAGTGAAAGTGTTAGATTTTAGACAGTTACGATGTTCTTAATTTGAAGTTCAAGCTTCTAGGTCGTAACGCGGACGACAAAATGCGACCTCGATGCTTGAATGTTTTACAGTCTTTTCCTACATTTTGTTATAATTATGTACTTGAAAAACGTGGAGTCCATTGTTAAACTCCAACGTGCAGATTAAACAGATAGAAACATGCTCATAATATGCTCATGCAATTTGACTTTGTACCCGACTTGTACGGAATTGGACAGAATTCGGAACATTAGAAGGCATTTTCCATAAAATTACCAATTGTTCCAACAAGCTAGTCAAAGAGACGAAATTTAGATAGTGGCCTTAAATTGAAATACATAGATAGTTTGGCAGCGAGCTAAATGTTTAACTCTGGAGCAATTTGGACGAGCTAGCTCTTGTAATCAGTTGATGTGCGGTTGTTTAGACTGAGCGCTCGCTGCATTCGACTTGAACTTCCCTAGAATCTGTCTGCAACTTACGTATAAGGAGAACTGAAACTAGAAAGCAAAAAGCAATTTTATTGACAACTTTTCCTGTAAGACGACTCTTTTAGCTAAATTCTAATTATATTCGTATAAAGCAATCTTCAATATACATAATATTTTAATAAAATCCTTCTTTTCTCCATTTTTGTCCATACAAGCATTTTCTGTCTGATAAGTTTCCAGTAAAAAAAACTCAATGTACTTATTTTAATAATTAAATATCGTGTCTCAAAATTGAAAGAGTTTAACGTAGGTACGTAAAATAATATATTAGGTACCTTTATTGTTATGCAAAGATAGTTTATGGCCCTCCTCTATAATAAAAGATACAAACTGATAAATTTGTCGCATTTTGTAAATATTTTTTAGGAACATGGTGTCAACTCATAAAAAATTATCTTTACAATAACACTATAATGGCAATCAATGAAGAAGAATGTCTTCATTTCCGATAAATTTATTCTTGACACTTTCACGAGAATTTGTCACACTCATGCTACATTTTAATGTTATTTATGTTTCCAGTTCTGAGAAAAAACCTTGGAACACTTGGCGCGTTTCGTCGCAGACTAATGAAAAGTGCTTATTCCGTGAGTTAGGCTATAAACTATAAACCGCTTACTATGTTAGCATGGTGGACTTAATGGCTCGTTCACTTCGATCCAGTTGGGTTTGCGATAGCGTTGCATTAGAATCGTATAAACATTTTACGAGGCTGTTGAGTATCGGTTTTGATAGCCGCTGCACTGAAACTTTGACTCGGTCTGTGCAAATGATCGGTGCAATACTGACGACTGATGCATTTAATAACTTTATAGCGCTTTTATTACTGTGTAATTAATAACTATAAAGTTCTTTATAGTTCTACATTGTTATCATTTGTCATAATATCCGAACAACATAAATCAACTTATAGATAATGTAATCCTCTAGCCGAGGTAGCATTGAATAAAGTATTAAACACCTGAAGATTTCTTAAGACGTGTATTAGGAAAATGAATAAAAATGTTATTGTACAAAACTTCTTGCCTCAAAGCAGTCTTCTGATCACGCTATATTGTAAAGGTAAATGTAAAACGGCCATTCGCCAAGGCTTTGGTAACACAAAAAGTTTTAGAAAGGCTGACCAAGCGGATCGCGATCAAAATATTAAAAAACAGATCACACAAAATTCGTAGGGAGTTATTCTATTTAGATCCACCTTTGTAAATTGTATGTAAATATCCGGAGACCTGCTGAATACATTTGTGTAAGCGAGTGAGTACAAGGCCTGTTTGAGAATGCTCGATCGAGAGCGTTTCTGCTGAGTAAACCTATTAGATGGGCAGCCCACCGTGGTGCTAGGTGTTATGCTAATTGGGACAACGTTTATAATGCGTGACAATCATAAGAAAAGCTTACGGTATTTATCGTGGTAATACAGGCTGCGCCTCTCCTTCGTTCCATGTTGTGTGTGGTAGAAATAGTTGGTATAGCCGATTTGCTGCATATAATATTTCTGGTCGGATTTTGTAAACTCAACTGTGTAGAAATGATTTGTGTACGTTTCTTGTTTTGTAATTGTATTTAAACTCAACGATTCGTGAGTACTTAGATTCATAATTGTAAATTATATGGAATAAACTCAGAAAGAAAAGACCTAAGAAGATCCTCGTACAGGATCGAAACGGTCGGCACGAAGCCGAAGTAAATACAAGTGAGTTTATTCCGTTAAATTACAATTATGTATTTAAACTCGTATGAAAATATAAAAAAATATGCAAATACTACATAAATGTTTGAAACATTCATGACACATTGTAATTCACACAAATTGCACTAAGTATAATTGCCAATAGAATTTTAAAAGCTTTCCTTACGTTTTTATCTTAAAGTTCATTCCAGTTCTATTTTCATTTTTACGACTTAAACTTGATTTAAAATAGCCAAGAACACTTAAATTTAAACGACGTTCTTTATAAAATTTTATGAATGATATGAAAGTGATATCAGATATCACTGGCATTTACCTTATTTTACTCCAAGTCCAAGTATATTTTTAGCTATTAAATTTTATCGGAAAAGAGCATGCCTGATATTGAGGCTCCATTCCAAACCAGTTAAATAAACAATAGAGAACTACATCTATACAATAGCATATCGAGATGAGATACGAGACTCACTACTAAGTATGTAGCTAATAAAATGGAATCATTATCTACGCACGAAGTCTACAATCTTGTTAAGTAAGTCCATGTTGGTATAATGATATCGACAAGCTTTTTATTTATCATTCGCCTCTATCTCCGAGGCTATGATGAGGTTTCTTAACGCTGCCCGGTGCGATTATCGTGGCGTAAAAAATACGTAAAGTATAGTTGCTGTCAGTGTTACTAATCTTCCATCTCACGAAACGTCCAGCAAAGTTACGCAATCGTCACTAAAATAATATTAAAGATATTAATGCAGCCGCGTTTAATGGTTTACAACCAAACCACTTAGGAAGAAAGCTCAAATTACTCTGTCCCTGTCTTATTACACCGCCGTTATCGACAAATATGAAGTAGCTTCTTTCATTTCATTACGGAACAGATAAGCCGCATAAAATTTGGAGGTTTATAGGAATTTCTATTGATTAAGTCACTCTGCCTACGAATTGGTGTATTACTGTCAAACAATGCGTTCTTTGTGTTTATTTTATGTATCTGGTTTTTCTCGCCGTTATGGTGACGCTGAATTCTTATGAATGGAAATCGGTTTCTTATGAAACGTGTGTTGATATACGAGTATGATTTCGTGTGGTCATTCGGATCGATGTCGGAATCTTCGATATCTCCGCAACGTTTCCTGCTCTGCATGACGTACAGTATTGAAGTAGGTAGTTAGAGAGCAATAATTTGTTACAGATATTATGGAGCCGACAAAACGAGATTACCGTTGGCCAGATTCATTTGATGACCAGATAAAAATCTATTAATAACATTCGGTCAGCGCCGACGACGGACAGATCTATAAATGATGAGTTCCATTTCAGATAAAGATCATAGTCGATATCTCGGATGATTGATGGAGCCCCGGCACAAGATATGTACTTGGAATCTATTACTCCGCATATCTTATTGTTTCGAAGCCCATTATACTCGCATTAGCATATTTCGATGGCTGTAATGTGATACTTAATTTGTAGTGAGTGAGATTTTTTCAAGATATTATGTTTTTGGTTGTAAATTATATTTTAAAGCTGATCATGAATTATAATGGTGTTCTGTTGCAATCAAAATGGAGATAAATTTAAATTTTTGTGGGGATAGGTAAGCGGATAAAGTGTTTCGAAACGAAACGATTAGATAATTTATGGAGCTTGTTTAGAGATGAACATGCAATCAATAATTAAGCTTGCATAGTTAATTGTAATTAATTTGACTTAGACAAATAGTAACTGGGTACTAATTAAATCGTTGAGCCGCTGCAATTACCCGCTGTTTGGGTTTGCATCTGTTCGTAGAATAAGCTTTATAACGAGGCCAGGTGTCCAGAAATGAATAAACAATAGCCCTCTAATCACGGCAGAGCTCCGTTTGATTCCTGCAAGTCATGGCATCGGTCCGCTGCGCATTGTTGTTAACACGCCATATAGAAAACAAATGAATAAATCACTAGAGTACGACCAATGTATGGGGGCGTATGGACAAAAAGCCGGGATATGGATGGAGCTAACGATCATTATAATATTGAAATCACAAATCGTTTGTTTGTAGAAATGCTATCTAAGCTTTTACGTCAACGTCTTCCTCCTTTCATATACTTCCGTGATTTATGATAGCATGTTAATTGTGAATCATTGAAAAGCGATGTATTATAGGCTAGCAGCAGACAGATCTTTTTACCAGACCTAGAAATAATAAGCTTTTATGGCGTAAACAAACTACGGGCTAAATCGGTTTGGCTGACTCAACGATTCGATTTTGATCAGATTCAGATTAGTTTAGGAGATAATGTGTAACAAAAAACAAAAACACAAACTTTGTTATGAATAATACTAGCATGATATAATAGGTATTTTGTCATAAGCTACGCAAAAACCAAAAACTCATAAAATTATTACCTACATCTCTGTAATCACTTTACACGTCTTCACGTGTAAAGTGAGAGAGTGTGTTCAAGTTATTTGTATTTCTTCAAATACAAATAACTTCTCAAAACTCAAGTAAATATCACTGTTTCACAACACAGCCTTCATTAAGGCCGTAAAGCACGATTGTCCCGAGGCAATCCCGAATAATAACTATCATTTACTTAATAGCTGTTAATTAATTAAACGTTCCCAAATTCAAGCCTTCTAAGACCCCAAATGACTTAAATGGCTTACACGAACACCGACTTGTACACCATTAATTGGTTAAAATAAAAAAATAAAAGGAAATAGGATGTACGTGGAATATGTTAGAGACCACACAAACACTCATCTCTTGTTAGTTTAATATGCACATTTATTTGAAACCTAATGAGGATTCGTATACGTCTTATAGTGTGCATTGACTCTTGAACTTGACTTGAGTGTATTATAAAAGCAGGCGATAATAAAAGATTGGGAAGTTATTTATGACAAGTAGTATGGTTGTTTATTAAAATGTTGTATTTGTGTTATAGAGTAGTTGCGCTTTAACCTACGTGTTCTTCCAGGTTTCTAGCTATCTACATTACGAGTTTCATCGCAATCGGTTGAGATTTGCCTGAAAGTATTACATTATGTTAAATTTAAGAAAACAAATAATGATAATATAGAGGTATATAGCACATTCTAATTTAAGATTTCAGTATCCATTCGGAAAGTACCTTTCAAAAGATGAATGTACCGGGAAATCAAAAGATTTTTAAAATATTGGTTTAAAGGTTTAAACTCGTAAAGAAATGCTAGGCTGAGGAGACTTTATGCCTTATGTCTCTTGATAACAAGCAGGTACTTGAATATCCAGATGATATATACCTCACTATGATTACGACAGTACCTCTAAAAAGCAGGTGTTATCGCTTTCCATTAGGCGTTAAGATCGCCTCATTTATCCTTAAAAAAAATGTCTTGATGTGACACCGTCTTTTGTTATATTGTGCATCTAAGCTTCTTTGTCTTCCACAGTATTTCTTTTTCACAACATCTTAATCATGTACCAAATGTATGCAATGGCAAAGCAAGCTTAAAAATTCATTTGAATCTGGCGTCTTGCCAACACTAAGCATCTTGTATAACTTGTTATTCTGTTTGGTTTATTATGACCACTTAAAGTAAATGTACTTACTACTTAACATCATTATACTGGTGTTTGTGTGGTTACCGTCAATATTTGCATTCAACTTAGCAACTTGATTTCTTGGTGGTGTTGGATGCTTAGCGGGTGCTTGTGTTTAATCACTTTTCTATGAAGTATGAGTACGACTATTTTTAAATTGCATGTTGTTTTAATGGACTTAAAGAATAATGAATATTTATAATAAAACAATTATAGGCCACACTAACAGAAAAAAAGAGAAACAAGTGAATTAAATTAAAAATTTATAAAACCCCCAACGCAATATGTAATTCACCATTTTGTGATGGCGGCCAGCTTGGATTTTAAATTTTATATAGTGGATTGTATTCTACTAGTTAAGCCCTTTCATTTGATACCCATATTGAGGGGGTCGTGGAACAAAAAAGTAATCCGCCATTTTGTAGCGGCGGCCATCTTGGACCGATTTCCACCAAACATGGCTAAAAACACTCTCGACTATCTCTAATTTTAAACAAAAAAAACTAAATCAAAATCCGTCCATCCGTTCGGGAGCTACGATGCCACAGACAGACATACACAGACAGACACGTCAAACATATAACACCCCGTCGTTTTTGCGTCGGGGGTTAAAAAAAGAGTCAAAATACTAAATATAATCATAATAATGGAACTATGTAGGATGTGTTGCACAATGTTGACACATTGTGTTGCAGTATCAGTTGATCAATGTTCTTACATAACCAGCTAAATTACCTAGTAACAGTTTTTTTTCTTTTAAACTTGTTTTAAAAGTTAAAGATAGACCTGTAACACGAAAAACAAGCCAAAAAAACACATAAAATGGTAGATAGAGCTGTTATTATTTACACGTTATTATTCGTAAGCAAGTCCCAAGTAAACATTTGCATTCGCTGTAAGCTTTTCTCTGCATAATCTCGGTAACTCTGAATAAGGTGGGTACAAGCTAAACAATGATAATTTGTGCACGAGTTGTGCGTGTGTCCCAATGCTAAAGATGGGCGGACCCCACACTAATCTGCATATTCACTACACAAATTCAATTGTATACATCACGTATATTTGTCATACAATTATAAACACTAACAACAAGCGACAAGAGTCAAATCACTATTATACAACTCCTAAATAAAGCATCAATGTAATCTCTAAACTCAACATTGTTAACTCTCTACATAAACAGAATCTAGCAGCTGTAATACAAAATAGACATCACGCATGTCATAAACAGTAAAAATTCTATTGTAACCGAACAAAAGGCTATATAAAGTTAATTTATAACGTTATCATACAATGTTTGCAAATAAAGACGTGAGCCTCCATTTTACAGTTCCTAGAAAAGCAATAACAACAATAATAATTTCTCGTTAGAACGCGTGATGGATAGCCCAGGTAGACGGGTGATTATTAAACTTTTTCTAACACAAAAACGGCACCCGAACATAAATAGTTCCATTATTTTGAGTACAATAGTCTACCAAAACTGGCGAGCCGAATTCCGATCGGTTACGGTAGTTTAACACTCTTAATCGTTTATTTTTTACTCTGTATCCGCAGTCGTTATTAATAATTTGGTATCATTAATAAGCAGTGGAGCGAAAGAGAATGCGTTTAGTACGAAGCGGTGCATTCATACGTCGGTACATAACGCTCGCATTAATAACATTTAATGTTTCATTCGAACCGAACACTGAGCACCGCCAAATTGTTACTCTCTATCTGCGTCAGATGTTATAATAGGCACGGGTGTTTAAAAGCTCAAAAGATAATGGCGCTTTATTTATGATCGCACTGTTTCATTATCTCTCGAGCGCAAGCATTAAAATATTCCAACCGGTCGAAAGATTGATGTCCAAAATGATGAAACGCACGGTTGACGGAGTGGTAATAATTTGTTTGCCCAACTCATAATTTCATATTTAAATAAGACCCCTTCTTTTATTCAATAACTGCGGTTATTATCAAAAAATAAATTCTGAACCAGCAGTAAATATTTGCCCAAATCGCATCTCCCTCGGTGCTCATGAACCAAAAAACCACTCAAATCCAATTCACGGCATCGCTTCCTTTACAACACAATGGATAACGCTAATTTATTTCGACGTCGAGTATCAGGGAGGGTCCGTGCCCGATATAGAAAAATTAAGTAATTCATTCGGGTTGAAAGGGTAGCCTGTTTGTATCTGACGTAGAAAAAGCCTGGTATAGAGCGATCAGTCCAGGCCTCGCTTGGCTGGCTCCGTCGGCCGCTCACTGGCGGGGCCCGCCAAACGCATTCTTATTCCGATCTCTAGATAAACATTAATAAGTCCCTACAATATTCCCTATTCTATATGTATCTGAAACAGGGCTTGGCAAGTTAAATTGTTTCCGGAAAACAAGTTATGCTCCATCTACTAGAAGAGCACGATGTGAAAGAATGTTGAATTCATTATGCGTATGTTTTGTTAAGATACGTATCAATTTTGTGTGTTCACATATGCATAATTCAGCGTTTAATTTAATCGCTTCGAGTAATTCGTGTCTGGTCTACGTTGGTAATTATGACATTAGAATTCATTTCGCGTTTATACGAGTAAAAGAAGGAAAGCTAATAAGAATTCCGAGGCACCGGTTGGTAGTTGTGAGTCGGGGAGCGGCACAAGTGGAGAGCAAGCGGACGGGGCGGTGTGCCGCTACGTTGGATACAGCAGCTAATGAAGATGTGCAAGTACACTCGACCGTGTAAACAAGCGCACCCGGAGGCACTTTTTCTGTTTACTCTCGCGGGATTAGTAATTTAAAAGTCAATGCAGACACTCAAAAGGGTCAATCGCATCGCTCGACCCGCGTATTGAAAACAGATACCCTTTTCTGTATTCCGGTGGTAGCCCATGAAAGTTATAAAGGCTGAGTTGTTGAACTATGTAATTGACTCGGTTCTGCGGTCACCGGCTTTGTTCTCCGAAGGGCGGATAATCGAAAACGCCTCTGGTTAGCCCGAATGACGGGAGAGAAACAATGCGAAGTTGATATGTGGATCAGCCAGACGGCCCCGTGTTTGATTTGCAAAGAGCTATTTGCTCGTCGAAGACTGCGGTCGGGGCAGGAAATTGGACCTCTAACGCCGTTTCGACTCCGCTAACACTTGTCCAATTACTTCCTTTTTGACGGCTGTTAAATGCGAGCTCGTTTTCATGGATGACTCAAACCGTTTCGAAGCGACGCCAAATATTTTGTGACAGAACAATTTCCGTAGAACATGCACAGTTGTTGGAAAACTAATACGTTACACGAAAACAAAAGAAAAACTGAGCGGAGAGACGTGACGCCGGTTATAAAATAAACAAAGGCGTTTAGCTACAGCACGAATAACTGAGCTATTTAAGTCTGGAGCGCTCCCGTGCCATCAATTTTATTTTCTCGCACAAAACATGTCGGCTGTCGCTGCGCATTATGCCGCCACACGCAACATTCGAACGTGTGTTTTATTTTGGGTAAAACGTGGACGTTTCCAATGATTGACTTATCCGGGGGTAACTTGAGAGGCTCTCCCGATGCGTGGACGCTCTTCTCTGGCCGCGCGGCGTCCTCTCGCTAGTAACACTATACCTCCGACTAAACAAGCACCACTCGACTGTGACAGGTATCTTAAATGGGAAAGCCAGATACATATTTCAAAGATTCATAATTCATTTTTAAAACCAAAATAAATATTTAAGTGAAATTGTGCCAGTTTCGCTGTATCGTTTTTGTTAGTAAGCATACTAGATATGTACCCATGACCTACTCGTATTATATAATGAGGTTAAATCAACAAGTCATTGCACAAATACTAGTAGTACCTAGGATGGAATTTAAGCTTCAAAATATGTATAAACAATACTAAAGTGCCAACTACCAACCAACAACCAAGTCTCCTTACCCATAGAATATTATTATACCCTTACCTGAAGCATACATTAGGTATATATTCAGTAAACTCAGCGTCCTTCGTCGTGTCGTGTCGTGCAAGCGACCAGTACTAATCTATCTTAGTTTGGAACCGGCTGCCTCAGACAATCGCCTTTGTACCGACGAAAGGAAATATTGACGCTCCCATGTGATTTAAATGTCTCCCGTTTAAGAGAAAGCTTATACGGATATACCAACATCTGTACGTTGTCTTACACAAATGGATGTAACTTAATACGAGACACAACGTGTAGCAAAGTAAACGTATTGTGCTGCTCATCTAAGAAAGACATCCTTCTCAGAATGTTTATAATGACTCAATAAGCAGAAGCTCAGTGCGAAATGAAATAAAAAAATATGGAATCCAACTGAGTCTTCGGGCTTAACGCATCACCATAATTCAATCGTGGATGGCCCGCTACTTTGCTACCAAAAGAGCATCGAATTTATTACAAAGCTCGCTACGGGAACCCCTACCTATTATTTATGGCATTCGGTTGGTCTGTCACAAAAAACGGACGGGTGCTTCGAATATCTCAGCGGGCGGCTTCGAACTTAAGCTGCAATAACACGAACTTCCTCTATCGAAAGTACACGAACACGGTTGCACATTTCGTCATTATTTATTGAAATTTAAACCTTGTCACTGAGTAAATAAATGAGAATTTTTATACGATGTTCAGTTCATGTAGTGTAAATGATAATCCGGATTTATTGAAAGTAGGCAGCGGTAGATATTTCATTGCGAGCATGTGGTGCCAAATGTGGGAACCCCGCCAAGACGCTGTCCCACTAACGAGATTGTTACTCCATTGTTGTTTTAGAAATGGTTTTAAAAACAAATATATGCTACTGTGATACATTTCGGAGCGTGCTACGTAATATTTATATTTATTGTTTACATCTGTTCAGATGATAAAAGGTTACGAGGTTCAATGATAACATATTATTGTTATTAAAGTACCATTTTCTGAAGCTTTCTAATTTTAACAGTTTGAACTTCCACGGCTATAAGATAAATAATAATTATGTTATAAAGAAACGTGATAAATAAAAATCCAATTTTACATTCAATACTCAAGTATTGCACAATAAATAAGTCTGGTATAGGTAAATGATTTCAAAAGAATTTTATTTATGTTTTCATTTTTTACCAACCCCACGTGCGTCCTTTATATTTCTTTATCCTCTCCCAGTTTTTGCTGTCGCGGAACACTCCACCTTATTGAACCGGAAGCGCATTTAAAAAACATTACCTTCAAATAATGTTCAAGATTTCGGAATGTCATTGAAGCACATCAGGAATTAAACGAATGCCTTCTATTTAAAGCAATAAGTCCTCTTTTGTTGTCGAAGAACACTCGAAAGGCAAAGCCATTTAGTAGGGGTCTAATTATACAAGATTCTGAACGTCGATCCTTATACCATCCCACGATGTTTATTGTAAAGACAGATTGTACAAACAGAAGACGTCGTTCGGAAGCGATCACTTTTAATCCTCAAAATGAGACAAATATCACGAACCGGGTCAACGGCTATCTTCTCACGTTTGTTGACGGCTACAATGTGATAATATTTATTAAACTGTTCACTTTAAACGACCGAAGGCGATAAATAAAACCCTTAAGACCATTATGCGTCACGTAAGATTTACTATGTATAGCAACGGCTGCTTTTTATACCAAGAGCGCGCGGCTCTTCACAGCTAAGAATTTCGGCGATGTTATCGTGTTATTCTGCTAGTAATTAGTATTTATTACCGACTGGTTCTCGTGGACGGAGTAGTAATCTTTGGTGTGAAAGCGGAGTAACACAAGTTATGTGGTTAGAGACGGACTAGTTAAGCAATTAATGTTGCTTTTATGTGAACAGAGCCGACTGAGATGTGGCACGCGGTAGGCTACAATTTATAGCTTTGTGAGTGTCACGTCAAATTAGTTGGAACATTATGCGTGCATATGAAAAAATCAGGAAGACGATATTTTGTGAGGGATGTTTGGCATATTCGGAATTTAGTGCGGGATTCGGGCCACACAAATCGGTAGCGTGTAAGCTCGATTAGCGACTGAACTGAACAAAAAACGTGAGCTACCGCTCTTTACCATCTGTTCGCGGAACGCGATCTTTATTAATCCGCTGGTTAACGCTTAAATAAATCGATGGCGTGTCTTTGAGGCGGCATGAGCGAGATCCCGCGCCCTTCGCCCTGAGTAAATCATATGTTAATTGAATCATATGCTGCATGTCAGAAGTAATTAACGGCCTCTGCGATACGCATCTCGCGCCACATGTGCTTTTTTAATAAAGTCTCTTCTCAGTTTCCGCTCGCACACGCGACACGCTCGAGATAACATCGACATAGAATTTCTTTAATGCTCATATGAAAATTATTACGCCCCATTCATTGCACCGAGATGACTTTATATTGAGGTCATTGTGAGAGTAAATTGATCCGTAGACCTTTCTGATGGGCGAGGGCGCAATCGCAATTATTATACAATTGGAATGATATTTCTTAGCTGATGTGGCCTGTAGTATTCGTGTCGATTCTATTGAGTTGATTACTTTCATACATTATATTGATTAAAATTATTTTCAAATATAATAAATTATACGAGCTGAGTTTAACACATGTGCAGTGTTGTTATTAACGCGTGTTAGTCGACTATGGTTCTATACTACATAAATACACACAAATACACACAAATATCCTACATAGATACTAGATGACTCGATTCTATCTTATTTTCGGTTAGCATCACGTTTACACATTAACAATTTCAGTTATTATTCAAAGTAATGACATTCAGTTCATCGTGAAGACTGACAACGATTGGCGTTACTCCGGCCCCAAACGACCGCCGCGATGGCCTATAAAAATATTTCGTAGCCAGAGCTCGTAGCACCAATTACCTTAATGTAACTACCACCATAACAACCTTTTTAGCGAATCGCTCTTCAGTTTCCCACGAAACGTCAGTGTTTAATAAAATTAAGAGTAAATAAATACACAGGAAAATACATAAAAAAATATGGAAACTCCGAGAAATTGCGTGTATCGCTTTAGAAAAATGTCGTTTTGCGCGCATCGTCAGGGACTCGCTAAGGATGAAATATTAGAGGCGGCGAAACCCCGTCCCTCTGTAATGAGACCCGCGAGAATACGAAGCAATATCTTAATACCCACCTCGGCCCTGGGTGACAAATACACGCTTCACAACTCCAAATAATTTATAACGGTAGCGTTTTAAGATGTTTCCAGTAAAACGATGACAGGACGCGACCGGGATAATACTGCGCGTCGCAACATTACGTTAAGTGGAATTATTGCTGACGATGTACTGAACCGCGCTTAGTATTCCACCGCGCGGTACATCAAAGCCGGCATTCGGTAAGTAATATAACGTGCAAAACAAACTGACGTGCCCGAACCACTCGACGGATGTAAGGTGGATATGATTTATGAAACATTCCCGCATTATTAAGGATCGCACCTATCGGAGCGAGGCGTCACTATCGAGAACATCAAACGTGTCGAACGTCAAAGCACGACGTTAACTTCAAAGAACAATAACCGAGGATATCGCGATACAGAACAGAGCGTAACATAAACACGTTTACGAGTCGCCCGCATTAATTTATTTTGTCATGGAAACAATCGCACTCCGGACGCGGCGCGCTAAGAGCGTTGTGACTGAAAGTTGAATATGAAAAGGGTCATAAAAAGGTCGTAAAGTCTATGAGGAGTGATCGTGCTTTCAGTGTTTGGGAGAGCACTTTGATTTGTGTGTAGCAGCTGCCCGGAGCGTTAATAACTTAATTCGTCAGAGTCGACGAGACGGGAAGAGGGTTTTAAAATGTGGGTACATGTGCAGGCGCCGAGGAAATGTTAGTTAATGCGCGGGAGCGTCGAGGATAGAGATGTCACATTCGACACGACTTTGTTGAGTGCCGTCGATGAAAGATTTGTGTTTATCTTTAACTACTTAAAACTCTATGGTTATTGACTAAGTGCGATTACAATCGATGGACTACACATTGAATTTTACGAAAGCTTTACATCGAATGTTTAGGATAAGGAGTTTTAAGAAAAATACGGACCACATATGACAGAAAAATTGCAAAGCTGTGGTCGTCCTAAGTTAGGAGACATAATAAAGATATACAAACTTTATAAGTATAAAATACACTTTAACCAATCCCAAGTACAGTTTTATAATTCGACTCCCAACTCCCAACTAAAGCAAAATAAATACCACAGAGCTTCCAACTTCAATTCAAACAACTTATAATAAATAGAGGTCCTCCAATCGTCATTCTTATGAGAACTGTCATAATTATTTATACGAGCACTACTCCCGAAACACTACTTCAGAATGCGTCCCGTGATGTTATGAAGATGTCGTTAGCGCGGTAGGGTTAATCCACTCTTTAATTGCAGGTTGTTTCCATAGACATCCGGAACATTGTGTTAAGTTAACAGATGCAATTATAAAATGGTTGGAGTCTACTTGAACGCGTCGAGTGTCATAGAAAGTCATCGACTATAGACTATGTTTTCGTTAGGATTTCCAGTTTGGTGTACATGAAATGTATTGGAATGTTAATCTTTAAAATCTTTGAACAAACACGAACAAGACGGAGTAGTATTATTAAGTAGTATGTATAAGTGCATCTATTTTTACGGTCATTGGGGAAGAGATAGTTTTATACAAAGATATTTTGTAAAGTAAATAAATGTAGTGGTTCGTTGAAATTTTTCAGTAGGTTTTTTTTTAAAGTATGACTAAAACTTCCTTTTAATATAATATTAATGCGAATGCATGTATGTGTATTTGTTACCTTTTCTTTTTTTAATGTAAAACCGTTGGATTGACATCAAAGTAGGCAAAAATACGCTTTAGGAGTTGGACTCTAGAAATTAATAAAGGTCATCCAAAACATTTTAAATATTTAAGTCTGTACTGTATAACTAAGTTCTTACAGAATTGCAGAATGTTACTCGTATCTTGTATCTCTAATCTGAGTGAAATATCATTTCCATTAGTTCATGATATCTCTATTTATTCAACACGGTAAAATTACATCCTATCAATTAAGCTTTCACAACCAACAGTGAATTGATTTCAATTAATTCAAAACAGGATAAGTTTGCATAAATTTACTAATTATCATACCAAGTAGGACGTTAACAAGCACTCGCTTATCAGACATTGCAGGATTCATTACGCAAGTAAAGCTTGCGGTCTAATTCACTAATTCATTCACAGTAAAGCAACTCGCTTACGAGTTCCTTACTGGCATACTTCAAGATTAAAAATAATGATGGACCTGAAAATTATTTTATATGAAATAGATTTTTAATTCACACTGGCAAATAAAATGTTTAGATCTATGTAAATCCGTGGAAGCATGCAGATAATAGTCTGTGTAAAAGGTGATTAAAATGAAAGGAAACTTGAAAACTAATACTTAGTGAATTCGGTCACACGTAGGTTCAGAAAGTCCAGATGCGAGGCGTAATATGTAGCATATTGGGTCCACTACGACGATTTGTACTCTTTTAATCACACATATTATAATTTTAAGAACAGTGTCAACTTCTAAGGTATGTTGTGTGTATACACATGTTTTATATAACATACAAATAATTTCAAGTCGTGTTGATTCACTTTTACGCGACTTGGTACACAACTCAAAGCCTATTTAAATATACAAGCCCTAGATTAGATATCAACGTATGTGGGTGTTTACAACCTATATTATTACGAAGCGTAATAACACCTAGTTTGCTAACAAATTACAGTTTGTACATGTTTCTAAGAATAGAACTGTAGTATCTATACTAGTGAAAAATAGCATTTCACATTCAGTGCTTGTCACGACTTGAGCCTTTGCAAAGGGATACTCCTATCCATACTGATGGTCGAATTTAACGTCAATAATAAAATAAATTAATTCGGATAGAGCTATGATGAATGATTGTAGTAGTGTATTGTCTTATGTCTTACTTTGATTTTTTTCATATACATTTTTTAAATACATTGTGTGTAATAAAAAGTACGTTGTTTCAATTTGTTTGAATCATCACGCTTGATGTCAAATGCAAAAGTATACGTGGATTAAAAAGATTTTAAGAGAATATATTTAAGTTACGCAACAGTTGCCCAAATAAAACAAAATAAATGTTACAGGATTTTGATGCCCTTTGGCAGCCCAAGAGTGTCAAGTGTATAATATGATTTAGTTTGTTCTCTACTGCATATAGTAGATGCGCCTACTATAGTATGTGTACTTAACTTCATCCCAAATTTAAATTTTTGAGTATATGTTAGTAGGATACTATTGTGTCTAGATTTCATTCAAAATGTCAGCTTTGTAATCGATATGTCGTGTTTGGATTTGGGTTGAGAATATTCATCGTGTTCACTGTTTTGAACCGCAGCACCTACATCGTGTGGAGTCGCATATCCGTTAATTAGTGGAATTTGCATTCTGTACACTGCAGTTTGGTGTGAGTGACTGTGGAGTGTGGAAGCATTTAAACAAAGTTGAGGGATAGATCATTGTTTTAATATAACATTATTTTTAAACGAGAAAAGCTCTTCATAAAAGTAGTTTTAATAAAAACCTAATTTTTCATCAGATGGAAGTAGTCAAACGGGATGTAGACCAAAAAATCACAGAAAAACACACTAGCAAAATTGTTGAAATTAGTAATAGATTACATTAGGTATTCAGGTATAGATAATAATATTATTATAGATGTCAACAAACATACTTATAAATAAACTAATGTTATTTCCCTTATAATACAGATACATTATTTCTAAAGTTATGTGAATAGTAGAACAGAATTTTATTTTATTCTACTATGGTATATTTCAAATTACAATTTAAATGAATTTCGTCTTTATTTCCTCAATTACGGGAAGCTGACAAAGTTGCGGTGTTAAGACAACTTTAAAGAACCTATATTTTTAAGGGTCAACGAATTGTAGCTCCATTAAAAGTTTCCTTGTTTTAGAAGTAAACACGGCACTCTTCAAAGGAAGTCCTTAAAAATTAATGGGGACATCCTGATTACTCTGAGGTACACTGTATTTGAACTGTTACGTCTATTTCTGTTGACACAGGAGTTTCTGTAATCCTCGCACTTCCCACCGGGAAAAAGCCGAATATTGTTTGTTTTTCTTTAATCTAGCGGAAAATATACATCGTCCGTGACAGCTACTAAAAACGGATAAAGAACGTGCGGGTAATATTGTGACTGTCGCCGACACTGCAGTTCATATCCGAAGCCCACAAAGGAAAATAAAGATACGATACGAAAAACGAATAAAAAGAACATGAGCGAGCGCGCGTCAGATTATAGGCATAAATTATTAGGCACTTTTGTTCAAGTCAAAGAGCTGCTTGCGGCCCATTCAATTACGGATCAGCCTTACAAGGAGTGCCGAGTCTTTTTCAGATGTTTGTGTAAGGGATTAGTTCGGGATATCTGTGCCGGTATCTCCGTGAGATAAGTACGAATATACGTCAACGTCGGACGGCTAAGCCGATTATTTTAAATGTATTCACTTCCTTAATGGACGTCGTTTTTCACGTCTGGCCCGAGCGAGCCCGCTCACTCACTTACTGAAGATTTTCGGTTATGATCCGGTCAATGACTGCTGGGATTACTTCTCACTTATCTGACATTTATTAAATTGTTTTAGATCTATCAAAAACCGTCTATCCAAATACTGACGGAAACATCTTCCTTTAGCGTGTAGCTAATTTTATTTTAAGTCATAGTTACTTTTTTTCTGAACAGCGAATTACGAAGGTAAAATTGCTACTGTACGCTGTAATATTTTGTATATTACAATTTAACCGAACATGAAAGCGAATCATAAAAATAATAAAGTCTCGACCACACACGCAGTTGTTCGAGGAAAGCTGTGAGTAAGCACAATATAAAGCTACAGGTTATTGAAATGAACCAAAAAATAAAGTAATAACAGGATCATAGAGAGGCCACCTGCGCGGGCATTGACAAATGTCGGTATAACGGAGGCTCCTGGCTCCCTCGGCGCACGAACCTGCCCAAATAATATACATATCATTATTACGCTCCATGCCTCCATAAATATTACTTACAAATTCGCGTAGCAGCAATTTCTCAGCGAAATAACGCTCACGTCCACGAGTGATCGAGAAAGGCAATATGTAATCATGCACCTCAACCATAAATCAATCATATCTGTGTAGCAAAAAGAACTTAACAAAACCTTTTAATTTTTCATCGTCTTTAAAAAAAAATTACCTACTCAAGTTATGAAACATTTAGCGAATATTGAGTTCACAGAAGTTTTAAGAGCAGTCTATAACTTTTAGTAACCTCTTAAACCTCATTTGAGGGTTTATTTATCACACTTATATTATAAATGCGCAAGTTTTTGAGTGAGTGTGAATGTTTGTTGCTACTTCACGCCTAAACGGGTAGACAGATTGAGCTGAAATTTGTTGTAAAGATAGCTTAGACTCTGGAATAACATATAGGCTAAAGTACAGCGGGTAAAACCGCTGAGCGCAGCTAGTTAATAATATTTTTGTGTGGTTGACGGTTGGTCATATTTTTTATTATGGGAATAATAGTTAGTGTCGGTATTGCGTAGCAGGTGGCATCTAATTAATTAATAGGTGCGTATCCCCTCTCAGGGGTTGAAAATTAATGTGTATTTTGCATTTTTTTTTGCCCCCACGGTAAATATACCGCGTGCCGTCATCCGCGCGTGTGATTAATAATAATTTTAAACAGGCAACATTAATACTGCTGGCCCTAGTAACGGCTGTTTAAATATTATTACAAGTGAATTAAATTAAAAATTTAAAAAACCCCCAACGCAATACGTATTTCACCATTTTTTGTATGGCGGCCATCTTGGATTTTAAATTTTATATAGGGGACTGTAATCTACTCGTTAAGCCCTTTCATTTGATACCCATATTAAGGGGGTCGTGGAAGAAAAAAGTAATCCGCCATTTTGTAGCGGCGGCCATCTTGGACCGATTTCCACCAAACATGGCTAAGAACACTCTCGACTAACTCTACTTTCAAACAAAAAAAACAAAATCAAAATCCGTTCATCCGTTTGGGAGCTACGATGCCACAGACAGACACATACACACACACACAGACAGACAGACAGACAGACAGACAGACAGACAGACAGACAGACACGTCAAACTTATAACACCCCGTCGTTTTTGCGTCGGGGGTTAAAAATGTTTAACATAAATGGTATTTTGGATATAACATGCTGATAGGGTGTTACGCTTTGTGGATCTGCCACAATAAGGATATTAGGTAAATATTATAATTAATTTAGTTGACTCCGACGCCTGACTTCAAAATTCTAAAAGGAATAAGTGTGAAACCCAGACAGCTGCATTTACACGAAAATTTTAATATCATGACTCTAATCCCAGAATTAAACTGATGAAATTCCTGCAAAATAACACAATAACAAGAAAGTATGTATGTTAGTATGTTTGTTACTTCTGCACGCCTATATATTGATGAAATTTGGTACATAAGCACCTACTTCAGACCGAGCTTTTCATTAGCCTTTACAGCGAGTAAAACCTTTGGGCAGAGCCAGTAATACATTTAGGTAAGGAGGTAAATTCACGGTGTTGGCAACAGAAGGTCAAAGTTTTCCCTACCGTGTGTCACCGCGATCGCGTGCAAACCGCAGCGCAGGGGTGTTCACTTCATGTTGCTTCATATGGTAACTGAACTGTGTAAATATTGCTTCTGCAATAAACCGTACTTTAATTTAGGTTAACAAAATTTTTAAATACTATTTTGAAGCTGTTTTAGTCCCACTGTAGGTACGGGAAAAGCCTTCCTTTCAACTTCTACACTACTTCCTTTTCTTACAGCAGGGGGCTATTTTAAAATGATGCAGCCAGATTAATGAAAATAATAATGGAAGGAAGATGAATATATGAGAACACAAGTGAATTAAATCAAAAATTTTAAAAACCTCCAACGCAGTACGTAATTCACCATTTTTTGATGGCGGCCATCTTGGATTTTAAATTTTGGGGTTGTATTCTACTCGTTAAGCCCTTTCATTTGATACCCATATTGAGGGGGTCGTGGAAGAAAAAAGTAATCCGCCATTTTATAGCGGCGGCCATCTTGAACCGATTTCCACCAAACATAGCTAAGAACACTCTCGACTAACTCTACTTTTAAACAAAAAAAAACTAAATCAAAACACACACCGACAGACACGTCAAACTTATAACACCCCGTCGTTTTTGCGTCGGGGGTTAAAAAGTAAGGCATATTAAAATATTTTTAAAGGATGTTTTATGTATTATTCTTGTTTCAATAAAGTGTCGTCCTTGCTTTAATATCTATAGTATAATATTATCTATATAATGGTACAACTGCTGACATACACTTATATTATTCCTTTACATTTACATAAAATTATGTATTTCTGTTGATCATCTGATAACAGTAATTCGGAATGTAGACCAACGTTACTGCCAATAGGCACCGCTTTATTATGAGTAAACAAACATCAAATTCCTATAAAATATAACAGGTTAGTCAAACTATACGAAGTTTATCAGCTTTTATCACTCAGGTGACAGGAAACTATAACTATAAACGCGTCTTCATCAGTTCATCAAACTTATTATGCAGGTGTCGTCAACATTCAAGTGAATTTTTAATTTAACTTATAATCAAATTACAGCATCTGTGTGACGCACCTGACTCAAGCATCTTAATAGTCTTAAGGTGACTTGACACTAGAGATGTGATGTGACTTAAAAAAGATAACCTATGATTCAAATAATATATTTTTTAAATAATAATAATAATAATTCTGGTTTATACTCCAACAGAACAGGTTACCCTACTTACACAGTTAGAGTCAAATCACAATGTGTAGGTTGGATTCAATCAAAGTTGGATTCTTACTAGAGATATTTAAAACAGAGAGTATTTATGGTTTTCTGGAATATGTATGGTATGGTCCCTACATGGTTGTCTGGAAGAAATCGGTATTAGCGATAAGACCGCCAATTGTGACACTTAGTTTTTATATTATTTTAGTTTTTAAGTTGCTTTGTACATTTTCTTTGTGTTTTGTGTTTTCTTTGTGTCCCTTTCTAGCTATTATGCTAGTTTTACACAAACATTATAAAACCAACCTTGACGTTTCGGCTAAGTTACATGAGCCGTGGTTACGAGAAGACCTGTGAGTTTAAATCGCGAAAATTTAGCGTTATTTTGCCTACACATCTCAGTATAAAAGGTACCTTATTAATTATCATCAGATCTAACCAAGTAGATAGTATATATTATCATTTATAGGCATAGCTAATTACGCTCACGTATTCTAAAGTGTTAAGATAGGAACATTCCCAGAACTTCGTATGACTCTATACGGCAACCTTCTTGGAATTAAATGTAATGGTTACAAGCTTGAATCGCAACTTGTTTTTAATGTCTTTTACAGTTTTGTGGAATAATTTAACAGGTATTAAATTAAAACATGTGTTTTAAGTTATGTGAAGTTTATTAAAATAATAATGTTGCTCTTTAACACGGGCTAAACTCGGGCCTTTCATAAGCATACTCGGAGACACAAAAATCCAACGCGCAGAGGCCCTTTGAGTTTTTAATTTAAATACGACACTTATCGGATTCTATCTGTGAGTCCATCTATGAAAAATGGGCACGAATACAGTTTCCTCCAATTGCCAGGACTTTTACCAATTAATGAATGAAAACTACTAAATCTAGGCTATGGATGTGCATTCTAAATGGATGGTAAATGAGCTAACGTTTATTTTTATTTTTTTGCCAGTCTCCGTTTTCGATGTTTCGGCCATTTCACCTGTCTATAGTGACCTTATTTCCTCATTTTTAAAATGACGTATGAAAGGCATAAAAATAACAAAAACTAGAGAGGATATCTTTTGCTTTGCTTTTTCCATTAACGAGGCACATAAAATCAAAAAGGTTTCCCAAACATGCACATTATAAAAGTATAGAATTATAAATCAAACCTTTAGTTATTTTATAACAATGATGCAAATATATAAACATGTACAACTGTCATAATTTAAAGTCACACTAGGAATATGACATCGAATAATATGCTCATCTGTAGGTTTATGGACTCAAACTTATCTCTAAATACAAAATAGGCTCAAGATCTTGTTATAAACTGCCTGTACCGTCGATACAATCAATGAAAAACTGCCTGTTCTACATAGAAAAGACTCCGTACACTGGTTTTATAACAAAAGCGCTCGTTCACAAAGCATATGAATAAAATAAACAGCCCACGCTCACTTTAACGCCCGTCCCACGCTTTACAAAACACTTAATACACCTCAGAACACATCGATAAAAATACAAACTAATAAAAAGATTTTACCTGCAATCAACGCATGCTACAATATAACTCCAACTAAACTTTAGCTCGTTATTACGTCTTAAAACGGAATTTAAATACGGCAAAGAGTACCCGGACACAGTTTCCCAACCCAAAGCGCTGCAGAGCTGCTGCCTTAAAGGCAATGGAAAATTTAAAGAGTTTCAAAAGAAAATTAAGGTGCCCAAGGACGCTGCAGATTCTAAAAGCGTTCTTGCCAAAGTCGTTGCATCACGTAACTTTGTTAGGCACGGCGAGTTAGCTCGTTAACGGCGCAGTGAAATATTACAGAACTCAAATTAATCTGAGATGATTTTTTCTGTTTGTAAAGTAAATTCTCGGTGCTAATGAGATAGATTGTTAGCTCTCGGCTGCGCGGCCTTTGTGGCAGGTGCTCTTGTTTAGCTCGCGGAACTTAATTAATGTGCGAATAACATTCCACGTTCGGATGACTCTATTTTAAAAATTAAGGTGATTTTTCAATTTAGTATCTATCAGTCGAACCCTCCTGCCGTGCGGTTTATGTGGTCGTTATGGGCAATAAAGACATAAATAGGCCAGTCCCCTGACAAGCTGTTATCTGACGGCTATCGACAATACATTTGTTACGAACACCACACATTATCCTAACAAAATTAAAACGATATGTTTTCCATTAGGGCGAGACCCTTAACGACTATCTATGGATACTTACCTATAACTCTTAAATCTATTCAAACAATTCTAGGAGTCAGAGCGTTTAACTGTAAAACTAGTAGGATATGGAAAGATGAATTCACCGCAATTTATGCACCCGCAACTTTCCCTCAACGTTTTGCATAGTAATACCGCCGCAGTTACCGAACAAACTCAAGGGAGACCGCGACCGTAGCGCTCAAGTCGAAATCGAACCCCTACTTTTCGCTACAATAACTTTTCTTTAACCAAATTTTCTTAAACCTCGTATTAAAATAGCTGCCCATTGGCCGGGCCGTTGCGATACACGGCCCAGATAAATTCCCTTCATTTTTCTCGGAGCGCGCGTCGTATAAATGCTTCCAGTGTCTTTTTTTGTTCGCTGAACCGATGGAATTACAGCATTAATCAGCCGAAATGAAGCTTTTAGCGGAATGTCAAAAGGTTTACGAAGATCTCCGTAACGACGCGGTTATCCGCAGTGGAAACAAAAGAATGACCACTCCACTTTGCGGCCATTGGCGCGCTCTGGTGAAACCGTAAAAGAAATAAATTGGATTGAGCTTTTATCTCCAAACAGACTTTGGGTGTTTCAAATTTAAACTTCAACACAGTTAACCACGCCGTAGAAGCGTTAAGTATTCCTACTATAAATGAAAGTCAACACAGCTCTGTAATAATAAGCTACACGTGAAATATTAAACGGACTTTTAATTAAATGTTTGTTAATAAAGTCTTAATTAAACAGGATAAGTAATATTTTTCGCTTTTGAATGAAACAATGAGATTTAACGTCACCTAAATCTCTCGGGATATCGATGTGTTTCCGTCGGATTGGGAGCAGAATGACGATCAGAATGGACGACCTGCCTCGCTTTCTCTTCGATAAGTACCGGCTCTTTGTCTGGCCCAACACATTAATTCGAGCTCGTGATGCAATCTTAGTTATTAAATTGATCGAACGAGTCTTTTTATCGCATCAATTGTTTCTTATCAGAGCATTCGTCGCGTTCTCACTTACGAAAGAGCTGACGGAAAAGCGTTTGTGCAGCGAATCAAGTGAATAAACAGAAAGATAGGTTTGAACGGGATCCAAATTTCCTGTTAGGATTGACCGAATGCGAACTTGATTCAGATTCCGGGCCAGGGTTGTGCCGTTCAGGTGTAGCGTGTAGATATTGGAGGCGGCGGGTCGGCGGGTCAGGCGCCTCCGTCCGCCGGCCCAGTCGTCCGAACACACATTTCCGCTTGATTAGAGGACGTGCGCGTCGCCCGGGACACCTGCGCCATCTGCGAACCGACTTTTCGGTACGTTTTGTTTTGGAATTCAGTACGTTTCCAACAAAGTTTTATCGTTGAGCACAAAACGATGCGGGCGTCGACGTTTGACTTTAGGAAGTCCTTATTTTAGATTCTATATATTTGGTACTGTTCTACAATTTACAATACGGGTTCTCGAGTAGGTATTTATTCTCATTGTAACTTCTATTGAGTTTTAAATCATCAGGACGAACGTCATAAAGACTTCTTTTAAAAACGTCGGTGCCATTAATATCATTTATTTTGTTTGGTAATAATTTATTTGGGTTTTTCTATCATCCTCTTTGAAAACGGGAGAGAGCGAGTTATGGGGATGTATAAAAGATATTGCTTGTTTATGAAGGTCTGCTTTTATAGGGCCTTAAGGGAGAGCCTTCTTTATCGATGTTTTATAATGGTAGTGATGTTTATCCGAAGGTGTAATAAAATGTACGTCTGAAATTAAACACGTTCTCTGACGAGAAATGTTTTAGCACTTTTGTTGGGAATATACCGATATCTCTTGTACTCATTTGATGTTTATTGTTACAGGAACTTCGAGAACAAACCTAATGAATCAAAATCAGGCAGACTTATAACATCGAGCCATCTCCCTGAATTTAGGTAAGCAGTACATAATTTTGACAATAATTTTCTCAAATTAATAGGATTAGACATTAAAATGTTTGCTATCTTCATTTACAAACAACTATAGTAATTTTTTACGTTAGTAGCCGTGGCTAATCAATTTGAGTAATTCCTGCTAGATATGTATTGCGAATGTCCAGCATAAAATAAAACGGTCAATATCAATAAGGCACCGTTTCATTTCATCTTCAAAAAACGATCTCACGGGTTCGGTTCAAAATTTTCAATCAACTGAGAGTCCTGAACAAAAAACCTTTGCAAAAACATCAATCTGACATCAAATCGTGTAGAAAGGAGTAATTCGTATCTTTTTTTCAATAAAGCAACACCTGTGCCTGGCCATTTGTGCTTCCCTCTAAGCTTGAAGCTTTGTAAATGTTGCGCCATTTGTAGCGAGATTGAAAAACTGTTTCTGGTTGTTGCAACAGTTTGCCCGTGTGTTGCTGACGTTTATTTATGTAGTCGCTTCTGTCGCGGTTAGTTTCTACTTATCATGTAATGTAATGCTTTTACAACATATCATATTGTGAGTCTAAAATACTATTTTTGTAGTATTTTAGAGGTGTCCTAAACACACACCTTTGCTAGTTATTCATCCGCTAAGCATAAATGCTTCGGGTTGAAAGATAATGTTGCCAACTAAAAAACTGGGCATATAGGAATCAACAACTAATATCTCAGCATGACTGGCGCAGTTCAGTGCCGAGCAGATTTTTGTACGTCAAAACACTAGGTGATATTATGCATGATAATATGGGCAGTCGTAATGCTTATCATCGGCCACCTGAGTTGCTTATCTTGTTCATCATTCAATTGTCTCATAATCATAGAAATGTGTGTTCAGATGTTGTGTTAGTAGTGGCATTGCTCTCCTTTTACACATAAAAATACAACAAAGCTACTAAATCAGAACGATCTCACGTTCTTGGTCTCTAAATAAAATAGCTAAGAGACTCATAATCCTGATTCCAGCAACAGAGAAAATCTAACGAAGCCACGTTGAACTAACAATAAACGAAAAATAAACAAACAGCTTAAGTTAAATCATCTAAACCATACGCCGAGATATTCGTGCTCAAATCATTTAATTTTCCAATTCTGAGTCCATTCAAACTCTGGGTATAAAAGCTGGCACGCGTCGGGCCCAAACAAAAATATGACCAATCATTTTTCAATGACACCCCTCTCGGACAGATTTAAAGCCGTGTGTTTGAACGACGCGTATTTCGAATGTGTCAATCACATGAATGGTTGACTCCGACGACTTTGTATCTGGACTCCAAAATTAGAATAAAGTTCGCTAAAGGTCTCTGTTTTCGAACGAAAATCGATGAAATTCTCCGTATCAAGAATAAAGATCGGTAAAAGTGTCTGCATTGACATGATTTGTTGAAAGTTGCTACTATTCATCTAGGTCTATTTTTTTTTGTCGGATTATGAAATTAAAGTTAAGTTATTGATTAATATGAAGCAGCTAATAACTTTTAGCTTAAATAAAACAAAACAATACGGACATCCTAACTGCACGGAAGTCCAAAATCCACCTCTTTACTCTAAAAGAGGGTTAAAGTATACCGCTGTACACCCCTTTAACTTTGGACTGTTTTGATCTCTATCATATTCTACTTTTTAATTCAATGACTGACTCTAAATGATCAGGGACAGGACGGAGAATGACAGGTCAGATAGCAATTGTTGGCTTAAATTGTGGGTAGTCGTGAAAAGCGTTAAATATTGATTAATTTATTGGCTATCAGACGTGGTTTGTTGCAGACAGCTGTTGAATTAACTTATTCGGAGTTTCGGAGTCACAGTGCATTTAATTTTGCTAGTGGTTAATATTACAAGAGCGAAATTGAGTTTGTGTCTTTTAGATGTTGCTAATTTAATTAGTCAAGCCTGGACTCTGAAATTCGGTGAAATGGAAAGGAGTATACAATCGAAGAGAGCATACAGTTACTTATCGGAGAAAAAGTTGCAACTTTATGACTTATTGAAATAAGAATTTGATAGAGACAAGAAAAATATCCATAGCAATTATTATAGGTTTTTTAATTTTATAGTTTAAATTACAAACTACGACTAAGTTGTTCTTCTTAAAACAGAACAGTTAAAAATTAAAAATAGTAAGTAAGTACTCGCATGACTCAAAGACAATTGAATTAAAATTTACTCCATTAAATTTAACTTTTTAGAGGCTCACAGCTAATTAAATAAAAACGGATGTCAAAAGGGTTAATTGGTAGGGCTCATAAAAATTTAACAAAGGTGAGTATTAACTGATTAACAAAAGGGCCTATCATTAATATAAATGAAGGTTTATTTTAGACACTAATTATGAAGTTAAGGGCAACGTTTTGATAACTTTTTGTAAGGTTTTATTTGGTTTGACGTCTCCTTGATGTCAACTAGACGGAGACCCTTTTAACGTTTAAAACAATATTTTTTTGAAAATAATGACTCACTTTATAAAATCAATCAAGCTTTACCTATAAACACAAAATATTATTAGTGATTCAGGACATTTATTCAAGAGTTTAAACAGCAGTCAGATACCATAGTTTCTGTGAAATAAACTTGATTTAATTTTCCATGGAATTCTATCATTATAAAATTATAAAAAGCCATTGGGAATCTTAGATGTATTTTTTGCGGAAAAATACACTTAGAGTGACAATAAACTAAACATTTTGAACGTTATTTAAATTTATTTATTTATTTTAATTTATTATTTCTTAAAATTATACTAAATGTTAAAGAAAGGCAACGTTTTAACAAGGCTTGTTATGTGTTTTACGTTGCATAAGTAGACATAACCGTACTTAGTAAATTTTTCATTAGACGGTAAATATCGCCCTTGACCCAGTAATAAAAGCTTTCCTTAATGAAACAACCTGACGTCCCACTAAAAAACAATGTTAACAGATTACCATAATTCGTTCCACTTCCATAGTTATTTTCGCCATTCAACGACTCAAAATCACCGCGAGGTCTCCTCAAACGGTGGGCCGCACTTTCATTATCATATAAACTTCAGTTGAGCTCTATTCCACTATGAGACAGTTGGTAAGCTTCATGCAAAAATGGGAAATCCTTGCTGTCTATATTTGCACTTATCAATGCGAATTTTTTTGGCGCTTAGTAACTCTTAAAGCTTATTTTGCATAAGGTAAAATAATAGAGGATGCATTTAATAGGCATTACATTATAATCACTTAAATAATAGGGAATAATTTTTTTTTTTTTTCAAATCTTACGCGGTAAAATTAAAGGAGTTTTGAATTTATAAATTTAAAATTAATTATTTAAGGCAAAAACTGCTAAATCAATGACTTAAATAGAGCATAAATTTGCTATACGAATATATAGAAGAGTCTGAGAGAGGTTATATTAATCTTCTTAGTAAAAAACTGGAATTATTGTAGCAACAGCAAGCAAGTGACAAAGTCACTGTTGTAAACGCGAGCCTGTAACCAAGCACAGAGACAGTAGTTCTAGCTTAACTTTAGCTACTGTCCAAAACCTCCATGCGTATATTTCGTGCTATTACTTAGCAATTTCCCTGATTAAGGGCGCCAGTATCGTACCTACAGCGGCGACAGACCGTCAAATAGGCGGTCCTACGGCAATGAATATTTATGGCCAAGTTAATTTTAGATGTTGTGTGGAGTTATAGTAGCAATTGATGCCGTGCAATTTATCGACAATTTACTTGTAACCAGTATTCTATTGAATTTTCAAATCAATTTTTATTAGTTATTGCTTTCTACTATAATCTTTTTTAAGAGTTCCACTTATAAATGAGTGAGTATGCATTTGTCTGATTTTCATTACCTTTTTAAACAAATAAGTACACTGATGGTTAAAATTTTGTATAATATTTTCTTGTTAAAAAGTACTTCACTCCATCTCAGTTTTAGAGTCTTGGTGTATAGCTAGTTTTTTGTTTGAAAAACTTAAGGCCTTACGTAGATTACGTAGATACGACGTAAATTTTTCGCAATAAGTAAATCCAATACCCATTCATTATTAAACGCCTCAAAAGTGATGTTTCAACATGCAGATAAGCAGCTGCGTAAATAATTATGGCCCTAACATCAGTAATACGAGTATACCAAAATGAATATTCATAAGCAAGAAAAAAAATATTCGAACAAATGTTTGACTTGCTATCGCATATTCACTATTGTACAAAACTATGGTAACTATTATATCACAGGTAGATAGGTATTGGCCACAGTTTCAACTTTCCGCTTCGATATATTGTCAGCTAACGGCTAACTAAATTGGAGTAGGTGCGCAAAAATTCCGAACAAAAACCAACAGTAAAAATTGCTCTATATTCGTAAAAAGACACTTGTACTTCGTTAAAAAAAATGTTATTACTAGTGGAGATAGTAAGAGTAGAAACCCTTCGATACGCTCAAGACATCGAGTTCAATCTAAAGGAGGAATAAAATCTTCTCCAAACGTGTATAGAAATGGGTGACTTACATATTAAATGGATCGTTTCATCAGTACTTGATCCCTTTTGCTCTGTTTCTGTCTGTGGAATGAGGTACCTGCCTACTTCCCAAAGTTATATTAAATGGCGTCGAGCACTCGGAGATATTTCAAACAACTTCAGAGGGTCTGAAACGGGAGTAGGTAATTAATTAAAAAAGCTATAAGATATGCTCCTGCCAAATAATATTAACAGTAACAATATTAGCATCAAATAAATGGGAGTTGTAACAAGGGTGAACATCAGATAGCAGTCTATTCGGTATTGGGGTTGCAAGATAAAATTTTATGGCTCATTCGGAATATCGTTGATCGTAATAGATTTAACAGTTATGCTACACGAGGCTGCTTGGTCGCTCCGAGCTGATCCAGATAGGCACATGCGGGCTCAAATTGAGCTTCACTGGCCACCGGCCGCCACCCGCCGTCCGACATAATGTTCTTGCATCGACATGCTTTTGTCAGACCGATCCAAAGGTGGTTATCCGTAAGTAGGTCAACGTGGATTTGCGAACGCTGTATTCACTTAAACGTTCCCTCCGGCTATTGTGACCACACTGCTGGCCCTTTCAGCTTTGTGACAACATTTCCGAATGCTCAGTTTACGTGCTTTGATAGCTAGCTCCGTCTAGTCTCTCGCATCGCCGGAGATTGCGAGCGAAGCTGAAAACGCTTCGCAGTCTTATTTTACAGAGTTTAACATCGGAAACACATATAGTTTCAACAAATTGCAAACTGTTGCAGTTCCTGTTTTGTACGAGTTGGGCGTTTACAATACGTAGTTATAGAATTGCCAGTTTGCAGTTTCTTCGCAGTCTGAAACGGAAGCCGCGTTTAACTTTTTATTTTTCTATTTACTGAAATAATGAACAGCTGTCCAAACTTCGTTCGGACGAGGATAACCGTAAAAAGAGCGGCGGAAAAATCAAAAGCTCCAGTGGACAACCGTCATAAAGCATTTCGGTGCTTCAAAACCTTCATGTTTCAGAGATGGGCCGTCAAAACAAATGGCGGGTGAAAAATACAAGGGAATATAAACAAAGGCTTGTTGGGTTGTAGGTTGTAGCGGCGAGCGGCGTGAGATCCTCATTTAGGCAGGAGGATAAGTGCGGACGTAATCTGCGCTAGGGCTCGTGTAAATGCAAATTGTCCCATAAAGCCATCGCCCCGTCTCGCCCTCGGCCCGCCCCGCTCTCTTAATGAAGAGGAGCGTCTCGGACCGACGGGAGCCCACGTTCGTCATCTCAACAGCGGTTTACGTGGACTGTAGCTACACGCTCTAATTAGATTCGCCCCTAAATTGGTTTGCATACATGTAGCAGATGCGGAATGCTTAAGAGTTCTAGGTTGGCTTTCGACTCGATTTGCATTGTGAGAACGTTCGAAGAGGTTCACTGTTTTGGTTTGAAATGCCTTTACGCGTACCTAACCTTGAATCCACTACAAAATATCGTCATATCGTTTTGTATCGTTATGAAACTATTTTTAAATAGTAGGTAACTAAATGGAAAAGCTGTTTGAGTTTAGTTCGGGCAGTTAAAATGCGGGTTCCTTTTAATCAAGCATACACCAGTGAACTGCTATTACTGGTAAAGTCGTTTATTTTAATTGTACAAAACCAGTTTAGTTAACGAACATGCTAGAACAAAAACAATATTTTTACTAGATCTATTTTTAAATGATAATGAAAAATTAAAACAAAACATATAATAATTTAAAAATAACTCTAAATTAAGGTCATCAAATACTAATATAAACTAATACTAGTGCATGTCCTTTAAAAATATTTAGTTTTTAATATAAATTAATATCATTGTGACTAACAGAAATAAGTTATTGTAGTTGAAAACTTAAAACAAAAACTTTGTCTTTATATTTCTTATGTACCTAATGTGTAAAATGTAACCTATAAAATATGTCATTACTGCCCCAATTACTTTCAAACAACTTTACTGAATTCAAAGGTTACGAATAAAATATGAACGTGTATTCCAATGTCGTACGATGCACTTTGCCTTAAGCAGTAGGTAAAACAATAGGTACTGCTGGGACCCCACTTGAATTACAAATACGTCGACTTGACGTGAATTCGAATGGGAATCGACTGACACTGCGTCTTGTAAGAGTACTACAGATACATCTAACTTTGAAGTTTGAACAAGAAAAGGAAAATGTACAGGGAATAATTACAGGGAAATTTTAGAGTAAAATTTAAAAGGGACATTATTTTTATCTTCACTCTATTTTACGCACTATGAGATATGTATATCTCATAGTGCGTAAATAATGAAGACTAATTAGGAGTTAACTCCTCATTTTAACATCGATTCCAAAAGCTAGTAAAAACTAGTGGTAGCTAGTTAAAAACTTTTCAAAAGTTATTTTAGGCTTAGTATATGGAAAAGAGTTGGGAAAAGCAAGCAAGTATGCCCAAAATATTATGTAGATACATTGATTTACGTATCTAGGCGTAAGCTCTAAGTGATGGAGGGCGAAAAGCATGGTCTTATTCAAAATAATAATATTATTATCTTGAACACTACTGAATGAACTTTGATCAAACTTGTCTGTAACCTTACTAAACTTACACAAAAATAATAAAAAATACAAAAATAATGGTCAAAATAAAACCCATTTCTGAATTTTTACAATAGACATGCGTTTTTGAAAATTTGTATAATAGTTTGAAAACCTTAAAAGTCTTTCCCGTGCAACTTGTAGTTCCACCTCGTATTAAACATAGTTATCAAATTAACAACCTCTTCTTAAGTCGGTGAAAACGCCGTTCTTATAGAGCCCAAACAGTAAATATTGTTGCTCAGCTAAGAGACCGTATAATTAAAAGTAGGTAAGTCATTTTACTACTGTAATTGCCGATAGGAAAGTTCTAATACCAGAACTAATGACCACCGCACCAAATTAATGTTCGGTAACTAATCTGAATAATTAGACATTAAATATCTACTAATCACAACTTATGGTCTATAACAGTTTATTACTTTTAGCTTTAGTTATTTCTCACCGGCGCGGTTCAATGGGAAGAATTTTGAGTATTTTCTATTAATATGGTATACGTTAATTTTGTTATAAATATGTACCACGAAATATTCGTACAAAAGAGCCACACAATAAATCTATTTCTTTAAATGTTCATAATTATTATGGCAAAAAAAAATATCTTAAAGTTCTGTTATATCCATAAAATTTATTTTTATTCAACATAAAATTAAAGATTCATGTTTAAAAGTTAGTTTCATTGGTTAACATTTGAACATGTCATGACATAGTTTAGCCTAAGAGCTCTTCCTTTCATTCAGACATTATGTCCAATCCGAATCCGCTCCGAATCTGTCAAATGATGGAGCGCGAATTTGTCATTCCATCAAAAACAATTCGATAACAGACAGAAATCGGATTGTTGGTCCAGTGCGTAAACAAAACTATACTAAAAATTAATTATTTTTACCACTTCTACAACGTTGGACCGTGGACCGTCTTTTCACCGATTCAGATCCATCTCAAATCAAATGCAAAGCGGAAGCATTCTCACCTTTTAAAATACCCGCTTGTTTTGTATTTTGAGTTTCAATTTACCGGCTCTCTAACAAATCTATAACTCAAAAGGTAATTAAACCACGTTTAAAATAGTCAATAATAAAATTTTACAACATAAAATATAAAAGTACTACTATTTTCTTTCTCAGGCAATTTTACATGGTCTTTTATTAGCTCCGAGCAATCTGAAGCAGTTCAATCTAGCGCTCAAGTTATGACTACTCGTACAATCAATTATACACCGTTCGGAATAGTTTTTACCGACAGCTGTGTAACAATAAAGGGTCAAGTCATAGAGATCGTGACTAATGTTGTAATTGTAGTATTGGTTCACAAGGAAAATAATTATTACGATCTTACTGTAGTTGTAAAGTAGAATAACTTCATATGAATAGAGAGTACCTATTTCGTGACATGTAATGTTTGCATGGTTATAACAATTTTCTCTCGGTATTGTCTGCTGGTTATGTGCGAACTGTCGAAAATATATTATCTAAAATAATTGCTGTTGAAAAATGCTAGGTCAAATAGGAGTGTATTTTTTTTTTTTTTTTTTTTTTTTTTTTTTTTTAACATTGAGATTTCAATTTATTACGACAAATTACACAAAATACAAACAAACACAAAATACAAATATACAATACGTAATTTTTTTACGATTTGGAAATGATGCGATTGGTACTGCAAATTTCTTGTTTTTTTTTTTAAAAACCATCACTCCATTGACATGATCTGTAAATGTTTTCGTGGTACGAATAAGTAATGTAATAGTGAAAACTTTTTGTTCTAAATGTTTGTTTTCTAACTTTTGTTCTTTGCGTTCTAAATGTAACATCGGCTACTGAACAGTATCTGTAAGTTATTCCAATCTGTGAGATGTTATATTCATGGGCAGTGGACCAAATCGGTGAGAACTTTTTGAATTTTGTTAATCCACATTTGATATTGAGCGGAACTTGAGGTTTTTGTACCGCAAGCTTGGATTTATTTTACCTAGTTTTGATATAAGGGGGATCTTTCACTTGGGAGTACAAAATTCTATGATTACATGACAAGAACTATAAATATGTCATTGATAAAGTTCTATCGATTATTATAATGTTATTATTACTGTAAAACTGAGACATGTGAAATATTTTTTGTAACTAATAGCAGCATGGAGAGTAGATGGATTTTCTTAAAAAATATTAATAAATAAATAGTATTGGTAGTATGTATTATATGTAGTAGGGAATATTACAAGCATAATAATACTAACTCTTATTAATTGTTTTTACTGTTCAAAAACTTGACACTGCGCGCGTATATGGGCACGAAGTGGAGCTGGCCCCCGAAAGATATCATGCCAGAATGAAGATAAATTATTGAAGTCAAAATATACAGACAAAATGTCTCATAAAATCCCATTATTATGATACTAAACGTGACTTATGAATTATAGTCCCGTTTCAATTATGTATTCATCACTAACCTCAGAATTCTATACCACTACATATTTTATAGCTTTATCAAAATTTAGAGCTTGTCAGTCGAAAACGCGGTTTCACGGTCCATAGGACCACGTCAAGTTGTATTGTTATCATCCGACTACTAAAACGTAATGCGATACATTGCCGCGTTTCGAAATAGACGATATAAAATGTCTCAGTCAAAGATCAATGGACAGCGGCCCCTGAGGTAGATAGACCATTACCGTGAGATACCAGACATGTATTTTAGACGCTACCATGGGGTTGGTACTCAGAGAGAAATATTTTATTTTAAAAGCCATCGAGTTGAAGCAACAGCCGACGTATGCGTGAATGTATACTAATATCTAATTAAGCCCAGAGGTTTAACCCAGAGAAAAGCAGACTATGTGTTATTCGGGGTCTAAATCTACACACTACATACCAAACTTCAGTTCAATAAGTTCAGTAGATTAGGCATCAAGAGTAAACAAACACTCATAATATAATATTAAACTCATCTATACTTTCGTATCTTTTATATTAGTAGGATTATAACCTTTTACTAGCCTTTTAATAAGCTATTGTTCAAATAAAAATAACTAGATCTCTTTGCGATGTTATTTTACTTAGCAAAAACTCGTCACAGCTTATTTAACAATATGTACTCAGCCTATAAAGGCTAACTGAAAACTGCTTCACTCAGTTTGACTAGACTTTTTTCTAAGTTTTATAATTCCGTGGATGTTACCATTTCATGGGAACAAAGTCTCGATTTCACACGTGGCGATCGGGTCGTTTAGAACACGTTTTACTGCGCACAGTCACGTAATATTGTTCGCTGTGGTGACAGTTCTCTGCTTCGGATCCAATTTTACAAATATTGTAGTCTGTTTATTGGCAGCGAATAGCTTTAGAAGTTTAGAGGTTAAGCTTAAGTTAACCCCAAGTCACAAAACTTGGATTAAGTATTTGAGTAAAGTATACTTAGTCGAATAAAATTACTGTATTTCGAAGATAAATAGGCTTAAAGAGTTTAACGAGAATAAATTAAGAGGTAATTGATAGTCTTATTACATTATGCATTTTTTATCTACTGAGTTTATTTACCTTGGACATAGTATCTTTTTTATCAACTTAAATTATAAAGAAAGAAAGTTTTAAATTTGTCCAAATCATTACCTATATTGTAGGTTTTCTCATGTGTTTAGACGCCTAAATCAAGCCAGGGAAGGATTTATCCCGGCTTCTAGCTAAATTCTGCTACCATCTACGGCCGGATCGTTGCTCAATATCACGCAAGATCTTGGTCAAAGAGTCAAAGGCTTATAGTATAAAAAATTTATAGTATAAAAAACGTTTTTTTTTTTTTTTTTTAATAAATGCCAATCCGTACAAAAAGACGTGTGGCACTCGGAGACTGCCGCGGTAAAGCTATTGCATAGCATTTTTATCTATAGATGGAAAAACTAAAAAGTATCACCGCTGTGCCGGTCGGAGTGGGGGGTGTTAGGTTTTTTTCGTTACGGAATTTCTGGATTCGGTCCCCACGCTCAAGGCCCGCGATAGAAGCTATGCAATAGCTTAAAATTATTAATTGTGACCATTTCCTTTTTTAAAGGCAGTTGAAAAGATCTTTTAAATAAATGCAGCATAATATATGAACAATAAACAGGTATCTCATAATATATTCTATAGATGTTTGACGGATGATAGATAACCGTTTGATGGCATAAAGCATTCGTTACATGCTCTTCGATGACTAACTGGATCTAAAGGAAGCACCTGTCAAATACGACAGGCTGGAAACAAGTTGCTCTACGGAGAAAGAATTTCTTACCTTTAGATATATAAAAATATACCGTAATACCGTAGTCATAAGGTTCATAGTTCTGTGAGGTTTTGCAGTTTGTAGTGGTGACTGCGTTGGCGCAATTCTGAGCAGTCGATGTTTTTGCTTGTGAAGGATGGCTAGTTAGAATTTTCAATGGAACTTGTTAGTTAGATATTCTATGGCTCTTATACGAGTATGCTATCTTCTTATAAGAGCATCGCTTGATATAAAAATTACAATGTAAAAGTAATAAAAACATTTTTTAATAGTAAAAATATTTGCCTGAGAATTCGATTAAATTTTTCTAGCATATGAAATGGTTTTCATATTAGTCGCCTAGTAAAAACCTACGATGCAACTTTTCGTTGTGTCAAATGTTTTTATTAAACAACAGATTCCCTTATAAGATTATTGTAGATCGGTACTTCCTAATGTTTGGTAAATTTCTCGAAACCTTGTCAGAATGACGGCAGCAACAACTATACCTATATAATAAAAATCATTTCTAAAAGATTTTTTTATCAAAATCTACAGAACTATTCACGTATCCGATAAGGAACCGAACCGAAAACCGAATCGATGTGTGATATTTCCTGACGGATAAGTGAATGCCCTGCTGTGGACTCAAAAAAATATTTGTTTGATTTTGTTTGTTCTATTACGAGTACCACATATTTGATATCCTCAATTGGAATGTACAGATACATATTTGAAATGGGTATTATTTCTCTATCTCTATATAACATGTTTTAACCAAGAACAGGTCTAAAATTTAGCATACAAATAGGTACAGTCCGAGTACATTTGTATCGACCATCTCTTGAACGAGCAACAAACGTGTAATTAAAGTACGCCGATAGAAAACAGTTTTGCTCCCATTGCATTCGCAATCAAAGCGTCCAGAGGGAAAATCGAATTAATCAACCCATCTGGCCTTTGAGTGTACCCGATCCCAGTCACATTGATTTTAAATATCTGCTGGTCACAACCTTTCTATGCCCTGCAAAATATTATCTACTGGTGTATACTTCTTTTATGTAATAGGTGACAAATAAGCAGACGGCCCACCTGATGGTGAGTGGCTTCCATCGCCTATGGATACCTGCAATGCCAGGGGTACCGCTGGTACGTTGCCTACCTTTCAAGACTCTGTTCATTTGCATTTTGAAGAGTCCCATGTTGAAGCTCAACGGAAATACCGCAGATATTATACTACATATATGATATTATTATACTTAAGCAGAAAATAAACTTGGCTCTGTCAGATTCTGAATAATCGAATTTTTATGTGAATCTGCTGACTGCTGACCTATAAAAACCGTAATGCTGCTTAGGTATTCAATAGTCACGAAGTCCTTAGAAGAAGGAAGCAGTCTTCAGAAGAAAATGACAGATAAACTTTACTCTTTATCTTCAACATTGCTTGTTAAGTCTTTATAGAATACTTAGAATAGAATAGAAGACTCTTTATTGAAACACTACAAACATATTATAGAAAACTTAAACCTACTCGTATAACACACAATCATTCCAAAAGTGTAACAACAACATAATTGTTTATGTTCATCTGAAACATTTAAAAAAAAACATTAATCCGGGATCTAGGTAACTACTTACCTTTTATGTACCTATGTACACTTTTGTCCAATCCCCTATTTTGCCAACGTCTGGTCTAAAATTTAAGGTGCCGTAAAGCTGCATCTGTCCTTTCGAAATTCAGCTTTATCTCACAAATCTATTCCATTTCACATTTATAGAGCGGAACTATTCAAAAATTTATCGCTCGAAGCGAAAAATCCTTCATAACGTAGTATCTTAGTGCGTCGACTGCGCTTTTGCTCAATGGTTAGTTGGAAGTGAAATCCGTCTATTCATTCGCTCATTCATTCATAAAACGCATTACCGTCGGCGGCTTGGGTCCTAACCCCGGGCGTCTCGGTTGCGAACGCGGAATACGTTAGAGGGAATCCGGGGAACATAGCAATATGGAATGGAAACGTGGGATTTCGTCGCGAGTTACACTGCGGACTGCGGAGGGAGCTTAGACTCTGCGCTACTCCTTAGGGTGTGCAATGTGCAGCTTTGAGCCGGCACGCGAAAGCTCCACTGTTTTGTACTTACCTATATATTCGTAATAAATCTGGAAGGAGAAACGAACATGTTACTTCGTTTTGTTGTTAACTTCAATTTGCTATTGTTCCACCCCAATTTTTTCCACCTCCATTGTATAATACGAATAATTATATAATTGGATTGGTTGTGTTTATATATTATATCAATAATAAATATGTCGTTTATAAAAATATTATTACATAATAGTACTAAAAAAAGAGTTTTTTCCTGTTGTTTTAACAAAGTTAATTATTGAAAAATCATAAAATAAGTTACCTACTTTGTAAAATAATATAAATGTTTTAATTTTTTCATTGTCATGTTTCCCAATAGTTTTTATAATTACATGTAATTTCAAAATCTATTGTTCCACTTCCGTTTCAGTTAAACAAAAATAATAGTTTTAGCTACAATATCTGCTCCAGTTTCATTATTTTATTGGCAAGCAGCCCACACGGGCGCGGATTCTTATCTGTCAGTAGAGCTTTTACTACAACCCAATGAAGACAATGTATGAAGCCCATCTAATTTACTTCATGGCCGTTATTTGTTAGCAAAACACAGATTCTTTCATTCCGAGGGGATAGATTTATTTGCCGGCTCATTTCCCTAAAACCCACTCCGCTAAATAACCCTTAAAGTGCGGTGGATATCTCACACGGAATCCGCAGGATTTTCGCTCGTGCTCTGTCTGGAGCGTCGCGTCTCATCGCCGCGGCTTCGATAGCGCCTCTCAATGAGCTATTTCATTATTCAGAGTCGGTGAGTCCGCGGGAGATGGCTGCGATAGGATTGACTAATTTTCACACAGTGCCGTGGAAGACGCCACGCGCCAGCCTCATTTAGGTCGAGACCATTTCGCGGGCTTAGCGTCGGATCCGCTCCGTAAGCACACCATTTGCAACTCACGGCTCCCTTAACACTGGAAATCCTCTAAACCTCATTTACCTTAATTTTAACTTACGATAATGCAAACTGTGACTTTTACTTTTATGGTTTTTAATTTTGAAACGTGAAGTTTAAATTAACAGCCTATTCTTCACCATTTTTTTAGGCTATTAAAGTTCAGCGTCCATCCTAAAAGTTCTTAAACGCTCTTATCGGGCCACACTGGGTAGGCACTAAGTGTTTTTGTTCACGCTAAAAAGTAGGTAATAATAAGGGAGAGTTTAAAGGAAAATAGCAAAGCACTTTCCTTTAAACTGAGCACTTTCGCTTGAAATTGAATGCCGGCACATTTGAAACAAAACTGTGAATTCGATTGTTTCGTTCCATGGCGTTGCTTGGCCTAAATTCATTGACTATTCATCCATAGGCCGGATCCAATTGAACCGAGGCGCGGCTAGTTCACGCCCGATGAGAATCAAAGCTAAAGTGAGCTGATTTTCTTTAAAAGCCCTTTGGCGAGGCTGAGACGGGCACGGAGCCGCGACACGGACCGAGCCAGGCAGAGGCGCGTGCGCTGCGCCGGGTCATTACCGCCGCAAGTGGCAAGTTTTGTTCGCCTCATGGGTGATTCATCGGCAACTCTCGTTAGGGCGCACGCCTGAATGCCGCCTCACCACTCCTCATTATTGCGTTTATAAAGGCGCCCATACAGAAGCCTGATTCACTAAGATCGTTCCTCCGCTGAAAGAGAAAATGGAATTGTGTAGACGTTTTGTTCGCTAAAGTTCCTTTTTTATTCTTACCGTTCCTCGGTTGAGACTCCAGACGGGAACGTCTGAGGATATTTTGTAGCAACATTCTGCATTGTGTACGTAACGACGTGACGTTTCTACCGTTCTTCAGTTAACGTTTTAACATTAAACTAATAGAGTAACATAAAATAGAGTGGTCTACTTTTGAGCTACATTATTGCGTTGGTGACATTTTAGTTTTTATCTGGTGTTTAAAGATGGTAGTGGTGTTGCTCTTTTTACGCGGCAGGAAATCCTGAGCTGTTCGTAGATGGAAACTAGATACGCAATGTCGATTTGTAGCAAGAAGTTGGTCCGTATATGTGGCCATATCAATATCTGCAGGCGTGTGCGGTCGCGCTCGTTGAAACAACGTTAGCGCTCTGAAATTAATATCTGGCTATAATCGCGGGCAAGTGGCGTAGTTCTCTAACAACGCTTTGATTGCAAAATCAATAGCGCTGGGGCGTGCAACTATCGGCGGGAAGGCAGGTGCGCCGATGATATTAAAATTTGTAGCCGACCGCCGATTAGGGTGCGAACACGTCGCTAATCAACGTTTATCCACATTAATTTCAGTCGCCCTCTAATTAAATACGATCGCGGTTCACGCCACGTAAGGTATTTAGGTTACTGCTATTTGAAATAGCGTGAAGAGTTGTTAGGCACGTTTTATTTTGTTTTGTTTCGTTATGTCTTTTTTATTTCGATGTGGTTAATATTAGACCAGTTAAGCCGTCATATGAACAGCTATACGATAGTTATATTGCACGCTTTAATTTGTGCTTTATGTCTTATCTATTTTACATTTATGTTTATGATTACAAGTGAATTAAATTTAAAATTTAAAAAACCCCCAACGCAATACATAATTCCCCATTTTATAAAGGCGGCCATCTTGGATTTAAAATTTTATATAGTGGGTTGTATTCTACTAGTGAAGCCCTTTCATTTGATACCCATATTGAGGGGGTCGCGGAAAAAAAAGTAATCCGCCATTTTGTAGCAGCGGCCATCTTGAACCGATTTCCACCAAAAATGGCTAAGAACACTCTCGACCAACCCTACTTTTAAATAAAAAAAACTAAATAAAAATCCGTTTATCCGTTCGGGAGCTACGGTGCCACAGACAGACACACAGACAGACAGACAGACAGATAGACAGACAGACAGACAGACCGACAGACAGACAGACACGTCAAACTTATAACACCCCGGATATAAGGCAATGCCGCGACCAAATCTGACCGAATACAGTCACAAATTTCACGCTAAAGTGGGTTACTAGTAGAAAATTTTAAGAATCTTGAGATATGTTATAATATTACTGCTACTTATTCGTCTGCGTTTCATTTAATAAATCATTATTCCCTTATTTATTAATAAAAAATGTAAACATAAAAGTATTTGTTATAATTTTTAATTACGGTCGTTTTATTTATAACGCTTCCATTTTGAATTTTCAAGAGAACTTACAATGTCAAAGGATGTTAAAACAGAAACTACTTCCCAAGCGTGAAGTGCACTAAAGCGTACCAACTCGGAACTACATCTTGGAAATGTTTGAACTACACAGATAGTATTACCTACTTGTTTTATAAACACCTTGAAAGCTCGCTTAGACGCTTGGGCCAGAAATAAAATTATAAAACCGGGGTGGGTTACATTTTTAAGCTTGTAAAAACATTTTTAGAGGTTTTTAAGACATGAAGAGACCCTTCGTAATGTTTGGCGTGTTTATTATTCTTTCAATTTTACGAGTTTTAATCCAGTCTGTTTTAGATGCTTTAATATAACATAAGTCGTAATTTTACTATTTCCATTAAGGAAGAAGATAAGGAGGCCTTTGTCCGTGGAGGACTATCACTAATTATTATAATTATAAAAAAACTATTTCCACGATATTGTAGCGTATAATGACAAAGCAGATCAGTTTTTATCCATGTTGTATACTGATAGTAAAAAAGATAATTCATTTTAATAACAAAACACCGTGAAGTTGCAAATTTACAATCGAATCAACGCTGGCCGCTCTGCTCCGTTTTTCCTTCCAACTACAAGTAACTAGTGAGGCTGCGGGCCTTCTCCTGGGCCGGCAAAGTTTTCTCATTATTCCCTTTAGTGCCTGCCGACACTCACACTAATACTTACGACCGTCAAACTGTGAGGCACGTATACGCACTCGCAAACTCCTCCAATGCACCCTCACACACCAAAACATCTTCTATTTCAATACGTTACGGAAACTTTTCGGAACTGTTTTAAAAACGGTAGCTCACGACTTAAGTAACTCATAAAAGGCGAGGGCTCGTTTCTCCTCAAATTCTCGGTCGAGAGAGCGGTTACTCGACTTTTACACTGGTTTTATTGTCTTGGACCCTCTCTTTGTTAGTCTGGCAATAGTAATAACACCGTGATAACTTCGGCTGATAACTCCGATTACCATCGTCCGCAATTAGGCCGGAACGGATAGTTTTGATAATAATAACTTAAATGGAGCCGATGGTGTTCACCGCTATTAATGCCGAAGCTTTCGTCCCTTTGATATTGAATTTGGTAAGCGCACGGAAACTGTGTAATAAATTACAGGCATCCCTTTGCGTGGCCTAAACGGTGTTTAGATGTTATAGTGTAATTAGGAAGGTCGCCAGTGCCCGGGTCGAGTACCGCCGCCCGGATGCTTCACAAAGCTCATTTACGCTGAATATTCACTAAATTCGACTAATATATTTCGGTAAATGAATATCCTAAGGTGACAGGAAGCACCACTAATTAATTCAACCCACATTACTCGGCCTCATTAAAACTCAAGTTTAATAAAAAATAGGCGCCACTACGTGACCACAATTATTAAGGTTGTGAGACCTTTGGACGATGAAATTAATGGTATGAATATCTACATAAGCCATGACGACTCGAACCTCATTAAAATTTTAATGAAAAATCCTCGCGACTCGACGCCGTGATGGCGCGTTTCATCGCTATGAAACTCCTTACAATTATTATTAAAATCCAGCATCTAAATGCTAACATTCTAACTTTTCAATAAGGAAATATTTAATTTCCATTTTGAGAACTTCCATCTCGAGCGAAAACAAAACAAAAAGTTGGTAGAGCACACTCGATTTATAAAAGAAAATGAAAAGAAGCCGACTTTCACTGTTCATATCACAAGGGGTGCGCTCTGGCGCCAATTTCAACAAGAATTTTCCAACGAATTTAGCGGTTTCAATCGATGACTTCGGTAATGGAAAAGTTCAATAGGTAACAACAAAGGCCGATACAAGTTAACGAAGCTCACGAAAGCGAAATTCACGATAGGAGCGCACTCTGGCGGACAGGAAATTAAAAGACAAAAGAGTGCTGGCCAGAGCAGTTTAGGCTCGGAAATGGAGGGCGTGCCGTGCACCCTCCACAGCCTTTTTTCACGTTCAACAAACCGCGACCACCTCTGTCCAAACACTAACGAAATAATATTATTAAAAAGTTACCAACCTCAATATATACAATAACACGCTTTTCTAAATGAAAATGTCGCGTCAAAATATTCAGCGGGTTCATTTCTTAAATTTGCGTGGTAATACAATTTGCCAAGTCGTATAAGCCTTGTTCAAAACTCATTGAAATTGCAATCTTCACGGGTCGCGTGACGTAGAATACATTAGGAATGTAGGCGAATTAATCCGTTCTAATACGGGGACCTCTAATATGTATCGTACGTATGGTTTCTGTAATTCAGGCGGGCTTGGGTAATCCATTCACAGCGGATCATAATATCGGGTTACGGAGGGTGACTGGGGCCGTCTTCTCACGACTTTATGTTACATACCTGAGCTACATCGTTTCGAGGGTTAAATGCCGCAAGTACATACTGGAGAGTACTCAATTATAAAAAGAATAAAAACATTTAGATTTTTCGATAAAAGATCGTTTGAAGTTGTAATGAAAAAAATAAACTCGGTATTTATAATTTATGTACAGACTATAGACTTGGTAATGTGTCCAGATAACCGAAATAGAGGAAATCAATTTCACGGTACGCGCTCATCAAAATTCACAAAGGTCGGCCTATGTTGATTAGTTGAATGGATGTTAATCATTTAGCATAATACAAATGACGACGTAGCTGCGGTACAGCAGCTCAACACTCTCAACTTTGTTTCCTAATTCAATTTGCATTTCGAATCAAAAACTTTCCGTGACACTGTTTTGCATTATTAATACTTTAGCATGGCGTCATCTCTCCAGAGGCGCACTAGAAGCCATAAATTGAATTCCAACCTTCGCAATTAGTTATTCCCGCGCGTGAAAACTTTCTAGATCGTTCGCCTTCGTTAACAGATGTTACGGTGCTATTCATTATACATTCCGTCGAATTGTAAAGCCGAACGTTTAATTTGAAGTACGTTTGGCTAAGTCTTTTGTTGGATCGCTGAGAATTTTGGAGGTATTGTAGATCGGTGGATTAACTGCCCCAGTTCCGTTTACAGCGAGCATTTGTCTTGCGGGACGTAAGACTATAAATAAAGATGGGCAATATGCGCCGAGACGAGGCTGTAGGGACCGCGCGGAGTGTCGCGGGAAACACATTAACCCTCACCACGTGCCTCCACGACAACCGCCTTCGACGCCGCCGCCGGCCGAAATGACGTCCTACCCCGCCATAATGGCATATTGAATAACAAATCAAGAACGCAAATAGCCTCCGTGCACCTTACTTAACAAAACTTCAGCTCTATTACGCGTACAGTATACAAAGCTAACAAAAGATAATAAAAAAAGTTTCTACGATTGAGCTTCCATTCCGACGGCGTGGCACGTCTCTTATCGGCCTAATTTGGATCAAACAATTCCATTCCCCCCTCATACAAATTGCAGAGAGGCATTTGTTATCTGCAGTTTTCTCCAGAAATTATATTAAGATGTTGTCGAGCGATAATGTTGTATATTTTTACTTTCCTTTCTCGCCGCGGCGACGACATATCCCGAGGGTGGGTCGGATTTTATGATAACAATAAATTACGGGAAAAATAAACTAGATCTCATCTATCGCAATGAGATTTCCTTTTGTTTGAATGGATCGTGGCTGGGAGCCAGGGTCTTGTTATTATTGCGTGTTCCGTGATTAGCATAACAATATAAAGTGGCTAACGACGTTGTTTTGTTGTTTCAGGTCATCGTGGCATATGCATGAGATGTTATGGGCTCCTCGGTAGCTCGCTGGCGCTGGTGGGTGGTAGTGGTAGCGTGGGCGTGGGGCGCGACTGCCCGCACGCTGTGCCCCGCGCGTTGCGCATGCGACGACGCCCTGCGCGCCGCCTCCTGCGCCAACGCAGGACTAGAAATCGTACCAATACAGCTAAACCCCGAAGCTACACACATCAACCTCACCCACAATGCTATCGACAATCTTCTCTACACCTTCGGATTCTACACGCAACTCACCGTTCTCGACATCTCATACAACAGGATCGAAGACCTCGGTAGTAAGAACTTCGAGAACAACATGGAGATGACTCATCTCAACCTCACTAACAATTATCTGAAACGACTGGACAAAGATACTTTTGTCGGACTGAAAAGACTTGTTGATTTAGATTTATCGAACAATCAAATAGGTGATATACATTCGCAAACCTTTCAAGATTTGACGATTTTAGAGCGACTCGATTTGTCGGGAAACAAATTAGTCACCTTTCAAAAAAGTACTTTCCAACCTCTGACGTCATTGAAGATGCTATCGCTACGTAATAACTCTATAATGGACTTACCAACGGCAAACTTCGCCTTCATGGTCAAGTTGGAGTATTTGGACGTAGCGCTAAATCTAGTTGAAGAAATACCGAGACATGGTATACCTTATTTAAAAGAATTGACACATCTAGACATGAACAGTAATGTTATTGGAAACATCGATCAACTTGGCTTTCATAATTTGCCATCATTACGTTATCTAGATCTGAGCAACAATAACATGACCTCAGTCCCGACATCCGCTCTGTCGAAACTATCAAACTTATCCCATTTGTACCTGAGTGGAAACTTTTTTCAAAACGTTACTGCTCTTTCGTTCCAAAGTCTGTTCCATTTAAAACATTTACACTTGAGCAGATTGTTTGAACTTGAGAAAATTGACTCCAGAGCCTTCGTGGATAACATAAATCTTCAAAAGATATGGATGAATGAGAACATTAAAGTGAGAGAAGTTCCTCCGAGATTGTTCCACGGAAATCCAAAACTAACTCACATTTATATGAGGAACAATGCTCTAGAAACATTAGAAGCTGCTCACTTCCCGATAGATCGACTGAAAGAACTGGAAATATCGGGAAATCCATTCACGTGCAACTGCTCACTCCTGTGGTTGTGGAAGCTTGGAATGGAGAGTGAAATGAATACTAGAAAGTTTAGAAATTCCAGTACTGCATTGAAGATAGACTATGAAGATGTGAAGTGCGCTGCCCCGTTGCATTTGAAAGGCGTTTTATTCGTGAAGATTCCTGAATCGGAGTTCGGTTGCTCAAGTGGTTGGGTCGTAGTAGCAATAGTGGTGCTCACAGTTAGTATCGTGATAAGCCTCGTGGGTGGTGTTTTATACTTCATGGGACCTTTGAAAAAGTGTAAAGGTGACAAATCGAAACAGGTGATGACGAGTGTAATGTTGAATGGTGACGTATCAAAATTAGGAAATGGACTAGGGTACACTACGCGTACCAGAGAGCCAGAGAACAAGCGAGAGGTAGATCGGTATCTAATGATCGGTTCTTCCGTGACTAATAACTTCCATTCTCTGAACCCCCCTTGGAACAGTGTCGATAAGAATCCGTACTATCAGGAGGACAGTGATGAGCACATTTACCAGCAGTTTGCTTACGAAACGATCCCTGCTCACAGAACGCCCGAGAAACCTCACATAGTGTACGTTTAACATAAGTTTTGTGCAAAGGACAATATCCCAGATATATACACTTTGCTACGTTACAATAAAACAGACTCTGTATATTCTCGTCAGTTCGACGAACATTGAATGCAATAATGTATATAGTGATACGAATAATGTAATTTGTGATAGCTTTGTATATAGACGTGTACATATTGCGGATAAAGACATTACTATAAATAGGTAGAATATTCTCCATTTTGTACTTAACTTTTTCGTCGTTTTACTCGAATTCTATTTAGTTATTAATCTAGATTTATAATTTGGATTTTGTTTACTAGTTCCTGAAAAGTATGGGTATACTATAACTCAAATAGTTAAGTGCTTTGTAAGATTTTATAAATTGTTCTGCTCTAACAAATACGATGTATATTCATGTAATGTATAGTATACAATAATATTATATTTTCAGAATTAAAACACCAATATACTTAATGAAAACTTTGTACAAAAATGAGCAATATAGAATTAATTTTCAAATATTATTATGTCGTTAATTTTGTCGACACAATGTTATAGCAAACTAATAAGTTATTTAGAGGGAAACGATTTCAATATACTACTGTATCATGCTTAGAAAATATATTCATATTATATACAATCATAAAGTAATAATAAAATAGACAGTGTTATAAAAACCAGCCACTCTGATGGGAAGGGGTACAAATACATTAAATTCATTTAGATGTGGAATTCACAGGCCTCTGTATGTTTTTAAAATAATATATGCATTATAATATTTTTTGTACTAAGAAACGACGCTTTATTTCGCGCAAATGTGCCCGGGAAATGTCCAATTTTCATTTAAATACTGAAAATTTGATACTGTACGCGATTATTTGTTTGAAATGAGGCTGAGAAATTCAAAATTCCAAATATTTTTTACACATTTCGAATTTTTTTTTTGAGCTCAGGTCGTTTTTATGACTTAAATTACACTTCTCAGTTTTAAGAGTATTTCTGGAAATGATTTGAAAATTCAATTATTTATAAAGAGCTCTGTGGATAACGTGTCTAAATGGTCACATAAATAAATACTGATTGAAAATATTAAAGAAATTGTGTTGATAGAGAATTGAAATTAATATTTTTGTACTTAGCAAATACGCTACGAGTAAAACTGAAATTTGTGATCTTGAATAAACTGATGACTTACGACACAATATTAATACGAAATATTTAAGCATATTTATCATTTTGAAGAAAATTAATTTTCGAAATGTTTAAATTAGATAATAACAATTGACTCTGATAGTGTATTTAGTAATAATAAATCTGTTATTTTAAAATTTAAGCTACAATAATACTATTAAATTTGCGTAACGTGTCAGAATCCGATAATACGAGTATGTATCGGTTTCAAAATATAGTATGGTTTAGATCACTTTATAATTTACAAAATAATATTATTATTTTGTACTAAAATTTCCATTTCCAATTTTCTGTAAGTAGGTCATTTTTAAAAGGTCAAGATCATAAATTTTCAATTTACAACGTAATTTAATATCTGTGAATATAATTTTTTATATATATAAAATTATATAATCCTATGAATTTCTTAAATTGTATACCCACTATGTAACCGTGAATCAATACCTACCTATGCAGTGGACGAAACCTCCAGTTGTAATGATAGCGTAAGCCTATTTATACATTACTCTACTTTAAAACTTTTGTTATTGAACTTATTTAAAAATAAAATGCATTAAAAGAAACGACAAATAAATCATAAAAAATATAATATTGCATTTTTACTACCCAGTATGTTAATAATTATATAGGCCTGTTCGAACCTGAACTTGCTGCGATATTAGTTACAGCCGATGGTAGCGAAATAAACTGCCTACACACATAATATAATATTATATTATTATGTACATAAAATATTATTCTGTGCACTTTTGTTTATCTTCATTTTCGTTTCGCTACCACCGGGCGTAGAATATTAATATCGCTCAGGTTTGATCGGATGAAAAAAAAAAGGTTTGAGCGGCTGTTACACAGGATTATTGATAACTAGCTTATGCTCGCGGCTTTGCCCTCGTTGCGAAATCCTTTCTTAACGGAGGTCTACGTCATAAAACCTGTTTTCCAAATTTCAAACAGATTCGGTTCAGTGCTTTGGGGCTATGCGTTGATAAATAAGAATAAGTTAGCTGTACCTCGATTCAGATTGTCCAAAACGAGCCATAAATCATTTTTAGGGAATTGTGTACGTTTTTATAATAAAATCCCTGATGAAATAACGGGGCTCACAGAAGGTAAGGTAAATTCAAAAGCCGTGTTAAAGACATATTACAAAAGAAAGCCTATTATAAAATTAGCCAATACATAGAAGACAAAGATGCCTGGAAACCTCTTCAACCACCTGTAAATAAATTATGTAACCAAGATAATAATTGTAAACACATATTTAAAAAAAGCAATCCCTATGAGTTTCTTGCTCATTCTTCTCATAGAGGTGCCTTGCGAATGAGCGGTAGAATATTAAAATAAAATGTAAAATTGACTTGCAAAAGTGCTCCATTGTAGCCTATTTGAATAAATGAATTTTGAGTTTGAGTTTGATCAGTCAGTCAGTGAGTCAATCAGTCACTATCTCCTTTTATATATTTAGATTAAGCATATAATATGCACATTTTAGACGAATTAATAAAAAAAGGAGATCACTTTATTATTCCTAAAAAGGATAATATTAATAAGGGATAACGAATAAACCTGTGTTCTTTACTAGTACTACATTTTAGTTCATTGCATACATAGATAAAAACGTATTTATTTATAGTAGCAGCAACTAGCAGTTTTATTCAATGAAAAGTAGCCAATTTCAGGAATTAAGCTACACCTGTTAAATTTCAGTCTAAAAATCACTACTACATCATATTATATAAACATATAACAACAACAACAACAACAACAAACCACAACAACAACATACATAACAACACACAACAACACAACCAAAATTACATTAACAACATAACCAACCACCAACCAACCAACCTAACATTATTTATTATTTTATACATTTAACCTATATTCATTCAACGACCAAAACGACAGTCGGTACACGCCAATTTTCTTTCCGCAAATACGTTAGTATAACTACAAATGCACTGTAGCTATTGAAATTACTGGGCTTAAGAGTCTTACCATCTTCTGACTCTTGAGTAAGAAGCGTTGGTGCAGTGCTCCTAGAATTTTACATCATTGTGAAATTCTGGTAGCACTGTACTGATTATGGGCAGCGTTATCTCTTAACCATCACCAGGAGTCAGGAGACCGTATTGCTTGTCTTCTTCTTTATCACACAAAAAAAATGCGTGTTGTTAAGTCAACGAAGCACGTGTTGTTATAAACGCGCGCTTTACGAGTGTCATGGGAACCACCCGAGTTATTAGGTGCAAAGTTTGCGACTACAATGAAAGTAGGCATAAAAGTCATCTGATATCTCTTCCGCGTTGGAATTAGTGCAGTAGATATTATCAAACTAAAAAAACACAAAAATGTTGATCGCTAGTAACATTGAAATGTTTTATATATATGGCATAATATTTAGAAATAATTACACGGTTAGTCAGGGCGGATATGCGTGGAAGAGCAATAAAGAAGTAGATAAGTAGAGATGAAAATAAATCCCGAAAATAATATTATGTACCCCATTTTTTATGAAACGTATTGTGCTAACGAATGAAAGTAATATTGATTGAAAGAATAATAATAATAAGAGGGTGTTAATAATGATTAAGAATTAAAATACTGCCTGTGCATTCAAAAAAATATACGTACAGGTCATTTTTACACTAAACGATTCGTGAGTATTTAGATTCATCATTGTAAATTAACGGCATAAACTCACTTGTATTTACTTCGGCTACGTACCGTACGGGTCATGGTGCTTAATTTAAAGTTCATTCAGTAATCTCACATACAATATGCTCATTTTACTCTGCATTGAAATGTATATTTACAAGTACAATTGACATCAATTGAAAGTGCGAAAAGCGTCACTTAACTCCATTCAGTAAGTACCTTTTTATCATGCACAATTATACACGACGGACGTTGATCGGTTAATGTGACAACAGTGAATTGAGCGCTTATTGGCATTAATCTGTATATCATTAGTCTTCATTTAAATCTGTTAAATGTTTGGAGTGAAATGAGAGCAATGGAGAATAGAGGTAAGTTTTTAAATAAATAAAAATTGGCCCAACGTATAAGTATTGCGATGCAACGTGGCAATGCTGCCAGAATTCTAGGCAAGCTGCCATCCAACGTGGCAATGCTGCCAGAATTCTAGGCAAGCTACCATCCGACAGCGGTTTGGGTGCAAACAGCTGCAACATTTGGATTTTCTTTAGATTTCGTATGGCCGATCAATGGTTAATACAAGTGTTCTTTACTGCTGTAGTAGCAGTATTATTGTTTGCTTGATTTTTTTAAATAAGCAATACCTCTTAATATGCGTTTACCGATTGAGTTTAAATTTGGTACCGGGGGTACACTTCCTGTGCAGGAAGCTGACTAGGTGAGTAACCCAACAGTGCCAGTAATTCTACCGGCTGAACAGTGATCTGCAAACATTACTTTGGCAGGAGAGGGCACTGTAGCTAGTAAAATTACTAGGCTGAAAGTCTTAACATCTAGTGATTCTTGAGTAAGAAACGTTGGTGCAGTGCACCTAGAATTTTACTTCATTAAGAATTTCTGAGTGGCATCGTACCTACTAATTATGGGTAGCATTATCTTTTACCATCAGTGCTGTCCAGTAACAGCGTCTTGCTTGTCTTCTTACTTATTGCATAAAAAAGATAAACTTCTAAAATATTACTCGTCAACTACCTCTAAATATAATGAATTATGACTATTCTAAGAGATCAATATACATATAATATGATACTGAAATATCAATTTTATTTTCACAGTAAGTAAATAAATTGGCTACGTTATATCGTAAAATAAAATTGGGCTGCATTTTGCACAGAGTAAATAGTTAATAATGAAAATTATTTACCTTTCAATGAAAAATGAATTGCCGTTACGGTTGGCAGCATAATTTTATACATCCAGAAGTAATTTATAATTTACTTTGTGACTTTATTAAAATTATGTCATCAAACCAGACTTTCATGTAAAATAATACATAGTAGTTCATTTCGTGGAGGTACTTTTTTGGATGAGCTTTGCTTAAATTATTAAAAAAACAGAAAAAAGAAATGTGCAAAATTGCTCTATCTATTTAACCCTTAACCACTGACGTGTAATTTTGTAACACTAACACTGACGTACGTATGTAACTTAGAATACCTTCCCATGTGTCAAATAAGTGTTGTTTTGATGATTTATTTATTAGAACAATTTAAATAAAATTGGAATATTACAAAAAAACAGTAATAATATTCACAGTTTTTTTTAATTAATCAATAACCATATAAGGAATCAAAATTACATTGTAATTTTTAGAAAATTAATAAAATAAAAATCTGTACCAATAGGAACTTCTTTTATTGGTTTTATTAATTACTAGAGACTGTTTTAAATAGAAAAAAATCACACTTGCCATATATCATAACATAAAGCACTTTTTCAAAACCTCTGTATTTACTTATTTTCATCCACCGGTAAATTGTCAGATTTCTTAAGCCAAGATTCTGTAATTTCTTTGTCAGTGGCAGTATTCACTTGAACATACTATATTTTAAATATAAATAGCATAAAACGCGAATTTAGCCGCTTACGGTTTATTTTATTAGTCGACAAATATTATGAAATATATTAAAAAAGTTACACTAACACTGACGTACGTACCACATACGTCGGGTAGTCAAATTCATCTAAATAGGAAAATGGCAGATGTCCACTATCCATCCCTGGATACTCGTCACAGGTAACTAGGAAACTACTAAAAAGGACGCTCAGAAATTCCTGCGTAAACAGAAGTTTTGAACGAAAAACGATTTGGGTGACGTACCACGTACGTACGTCAGTGATTAAGGGTTAAGGTTCCACCCTTAATAGGTTTGTGGTATCTAAATAGATAAATTCATTTTAGTATAAAAGAGAGAATTCCATCAAAATGTCACTCACCACGAGAATTAATAGCCGAGGATGCAAATAATTCTTCTAAACTAATTGAATCAACGTAACTCTCGGAAGCGCCAAACAAAAATATCACCCTTTTTATTACCTGCATACACGTTCGTCCGAACGGAAGCGCTCGTTAATAAAGGAAACAAAACGTTTAAAGCTTACCTAATTGTAATATAAATGTCCTACACGTTTAGTCCATTACACCGGTAGCAACCCGAATTTTACTCGTACTTTTGAGTCGGGACCGGTTCGGCGCGTGGCAATTTGAGTGCTTTGACATTCATTTATCTCCATTATAGATCTGCGGAGTACAACCGAACGGAACGAGTCCCCGGTGTGTACTCCCCTTAGTAGTAGATGCGGTAATGAGCGTGATAGCTGTGCCGGTGGCGTTTGTCCGACAGTGTAAACGCGGTTTTATTCATGAAGACTTTCTTAATGCTTGTCCTACGTTTTTAATTGGACATAGCAAGAATTAGCTTTTATGAATTTTCTTTAGTATCACCTACGAAAACATAAGTCAGAAAGTCTATTTAGTAACTGGTTCTCGAGAAAATTAGGTCCACGAATCAATAAGCAGGTCACTAGTGGACATGATTAGTGATTGGTTTAAATATAGAACAGAGAGCAGCGATTGGTTGTCAAACGTGCACGATTTTAATCCTCGCCTATTTGGACATAATTTTTTGGGTCACATTTTAAATGCAATTTCACACTCTCGTATCAACTTTGTTAATAGACTACTGTTGGGGAGAAAAGCGGCCTACGACTAACCTGGGCAGCAGTCCACAGGCCTCCTCGGGATCCCCTGTTCACGTTCAGGGATTTGTTGATGCTTGTTTAGGCACGCGGGGGATATGTGCCGGCGATGATGAATGAACAACGATATGGGCGCGTCGGGACCTCACGTCCCCGAAATCCATAGGTTCGCAGTTCAAGGGTTTTCACGCACACACCACACACACACGAAATGGTGTCCAGGTCAAATCTGGACCTCGATGCCAGCCGATTACGAACGACGATCGGCCAGGCTTCGACCGCACCCTCAGGAGCTCGTTGCTTTGATGCGCAAGCATACGTCTCTTACTCGCGGCGGTCGCAAATGCACTGTCGAATGGTGTCAAAGTTGACACACGTGCAAGCGCAAGGTCGCGGCACACTTTTGCCAACATAACAAAAAGGGTTGCAGTTTATCTATGATGAGATGCGTTCAAAAACTACAAATTGGCACAGGCTATCAAAATTAAAATTTGTTTTGGCACGAAACATACCGCTCACCTTAAAAGAATATAGTTCTTTTAACAAAAGACTCGAAATTGATACTCTATTGAAAAACTACTAAGTCATATACATACAAACTAGATACTACTAAGCTTAGAACTAATGTACGCTCCGGAAACAACAACTACTCTAGGGGGAGCTTACATGTTTTTACAACAGCACGTTTGAAATTACTCTTGCCCGATTGCAAGGTTACTACTCGGACCTTGCCATCAGAACCTGGATGGAGTGCATGCACGCGAGCGAGCCTCCACTGCAGCGGAGGTAAATTGTCATCCACCACAACAACAATGTCACCTACACAGATAGGAGCACCGCGATCGGCGTACCACTTGCTACGCTGTTGAATCTCGTGTAAATATTCACGACTCCATCTCTTCCAAAAATGTTGGACACATTGTTGTATCCAACGCCACCGAACTAATCTACCTGGATTTGAATCTACCAGGGGCACGTCAGGTATGGCCGTCAGAGGCCCGCCTACAAGAAAATGCGCGGGAGTTAAGGGTAATGGATCTGACGCGTCTGCGCTCAACACACATAAAGGCCGCGAATTAAGTATCGCCTCGATTTGGCACAACAAAGTGTGCATTTCGTCATACGTAAGTACTTGGGTACCTACAACACGATGAAAACAATGCTTGAAACTACGCACTGCAGCTTCAAACAAACCACCAAAATGAGAGGCATAAGGTGGCTGAAAATGCCAAGTGATACCTTGTTGCAAGGTTTGCGAATTTAAAGAGCTTTGTACCGCGTCATTTTTAAGAAATTCGTACAATTCCTTCAAGTAATTGTTACAACCAACAAAGTTACGTCCTCCGTCCGAATAGATGTCCGTTATAAGACCCCTGCGGGAAACAAATCGCCGTAAGGCCGCTAAGAAAGCCGGAGTTGAAAGCTCGCTAACTATCTCCAAGTGTGTGCACTTCACACTCACGCACACAAACACGGCAACATAGCATTTGATTATTTTAGCGTTGCGGACCTTATTAGCACGCACGTAAAACGGACCCCCGGCAAAGTCGACCGCGGTTTTCAGAAAAGGTCTTTCTGGGCGAACGCGCATGGGCGGTAGAGGTGCCATGGCGGGTTGCGGACGAACAGGACGCGCTCGAAAGCAGCGCACGCAGCGAAATATCTGTTTTCGAATTACATCTCGACTCGACAAGATCCAATATTTTTGTAATAGTAAATACTGGACTGATTGCGTACCTGCATGGAGATGTGCGCGGTGCGCATCATCGATTATCAACAAGGTTAAATTGGCTACGTCGCAAAATGTCCCTTTCTCAAAATGTCCCTCGTTCGCAAATGGTCCCTTTCGCAAAATGTCCCTTTCGCAAATGGTCCCTTTCGCAAAATGTCCCTTTCGCAAACGGTCCCTTTCGCAAAATGTCCCTTTCGCAAATGGTCCCTTTCTCAAAATGTCCCTTTCGCAAATGGTCCCTTTCGCAAAATGTCCCTTTCGCAAATGGTCCCTTTCTCAAAATGTCTCCTTCGCAAGTGGTCCCTTTCGCAAAATGTCCCTTTTGTCTGTAAGCTCGCTGGATGCAAAAATGACCCTTATGCAAATTTTCCATTTCAGATAAAAAAATGTTTTATAAAAATACCTATATAAATTAAAAGCCAATAATAATATGAGCGAAATTGTTCTCTTAAATTATAATATAGTAAAACAATATACAAATTACCATTTTATTTACAATATAATACCTTTAACTCGATATTTAATCAGTTTGGATTAACCAAGTTACTCTACGGCAATCAAGGTAGGTTTTGTTTATAACTTATGAGATACTATGTACTAGGCGTTCAGAAATTTTAAGAGGTCTTTTCAAATTTAAAATTGGGTAAAGTTTCAAAAATCATATAAATTAAATTATAATTTAAATGCAGGCTAAATTCGAAATTTTGGAAACAATTTAATAAACAAATTTTATTTATATAATATGAAAAGACCTCTTATAGTTTCTGGATGCCTAGTACCTAGTTATAAAAAAACCTACCACAATTGCCATAGGGTTACTCGGTTAATCGAAACTGATTAAATATCGATAAGTTAAAGGTATTTTATTGTAATTAAAATGGTAATTTGTATATTGTTTTACTATATTATAATTTTTGAGCACAATTTCGCTTATATTATTATTATTGGTTTTTAATTTATATAGGTATTTTTGTAAAACATTTTTTTATCTGAAATGGAAAACTTGCATAAGGGTCATTTTTGCATCCAGCGAGCACAACAGACAAAAGGGACATTTTGCGAAAGGGACCATTTGCGAAAGAGACATTTTGAGAAAGGGACCATTTGCGAAAGGGACAATTTGAGAAAGGGACCATTTGCGAAAGGGACATTTTGCGAAAGGGACCGTTTGCGAAAGGGACATTTTGCGAAAGGGACCATTTGCGAAAGGGACCATTTGCGAACGAGGGACATTTTGAGAAAGGGACATTTTGCGACGTAGCCGTTAAATTATGTCTCTTAGGTAAAATCAATTGATGTTTGGACTCATATGATAACAAGGATTTATGCAGACGTCCGCCGACACGCAAAAACTTATCCTTATCAACAAAAGGATTTAGACGTCTGAATTGGTTTGAGGGTTGTTTACCCTGCGCAATATTTTTGATGTCTTCATGGAAGACTTGATGTTGCACTAAATAAATTAGGCGTTGTAAAGCAAAGTTATATTCGTGGACTGTAACACAACTCGGATAAGTAGTGTTGGGAATTTTACTCACTCGCGATTTCAAAATGTTATAGAATCGAAATATGTAGGATGTAACGCGGATTAATTTACCTAAGGTTGAATATCGACCAACCACTTCAACCTCCTCGACCAGCGTAGCTGGTGCGGACGCAACTGGTAAATCGCGTTTCTCTTCTCCCGTGGTAGGAATGTTTTTCTGCACAGGCCACGCAGCAGCCTCCTTGCGAAGCCACGGTGGGCCAGAAAACCAACTCTCGCTCTGCAATAACGCAGATGGCATAATACCCCTAGAGGGAGCATCTGCCGGATTACTCGATGACGGGACATGTCTCCACTGACAACTCGGGACACGAGAGAGGATCTCGCTCGTGCGATTGGAAACGAAAGTTTTCCACTCGTAGGGTGGGGATCGAAGCCACGCCAACACAACAGACGAATCTGACCACGCGTACAAAGTGTCAATCGTAAGCCGGTCACTATAGGTATGTAAAACCTTCTCAATCAACTTGGACAGCATCACTGCTCCCAAAAGCTCGATGCGTGGTATCGACAAACACTGAGAGATCGGTGCGACTCGCGATTTTGCAAGAAGCAGATTCGTTTGGACTTGATTATTTGAGTCCACAAGCCTTACATATACACAAGCGGCATAAGCACGGGAACTTCCATCGCAGAAACCGTGAATGGATATACCACTCACGCACGGAAAGACAAATCGCGGTATAGAGATTTGCGAGAGAAGCGGCAACTCCTGTATAAATGCGCGCCAAGACGTCACTATATTGTCACATGGAGTATCGTCCCACTGGACACCCGATATCCACAACAACTGCATAAGATGCTTCGCGAACAATGTGACTGGGGATAACCAACCCATTGGATCATAGATCTTAGCGACCTGTGAAAGAATGGCTCTCTTGGTTATGGTATCCGCAGAGCACTGGACACTAAACGAGAACTGGTCTCGCTGAGGCTTCCACTGAAGTCCCAGGACCTTCGTTTGATTGTCCTTCTCCATGGGAGCGAAGGATACTTCTTCGCGCCGCTCACCATGAACAAGTGGCGTCTCAACCGCTGCGACTACCGCAGGCGAGTTACTGTGCCATTTACGAAGCTCGAAACAGCCTGATTTACAAATCCCTAAGAGTTCTTGCTGTAACGCAAGGGCTTGTGACTCATCTTCAGCACCGGAAACAACGTCATCAACAAACACTTGGTCTAACAACACCTTAGACGCAAGCGGGAAACGAGATTTTTCATCATAAGCCAATTGCTTGATGACCCGAAGAGCTAAATAGGGTGAAGCATTCACCCCGAAGGTAACCGTTCTCAGACGGAACTCACGAATAGGCTCGGAACTCGACAAGCGCCACAAAATACGCTGTAAGTCCCGATCGGACTCATGTACCAAAATGTTTCGATACATTTGTTTAATGTCGGCCGTAAGCGCGACACGATGAACACGAAACTTCAAAAGGATGTCAACAATATCCTGATGAAGCTTGGGACCAGTCAACAGAATGTCGTTCAAACTGGTTCCACTAGAACTCGGACAATTTGCATCAAATACAACTCTTGTTCTTGTGGTTTGAGATGACTCTTTAACCACGCAATGATGAGGCATTACATAGTAATCACCTATCGGCGGAGGGTCGGAGACCGGCTCCATATGATTCAAATCTAAGTACTCTTGGAGACACTCACTATACTCCTTGTTTAAATTAGGGTTCCGCTCCAGACGCCGTTCCAGGTTGCGAAATCTAGCGAGAGCAATCTCCTTAGACTCACCGAGAGGCTTGGCATCGGGCCTGCGGGGCAGGGCTACCGAGTACCGGCCGGTGGAGTCCCGAAAATGTGTATCCTCAAAGATGGATTCACACAGCTGCTCCGCCGGGGATAGAACCTTTTGCTCTGGAACAGATTCCAACTCCCAGAATCGTTTCAAGCTGTCGTCATCGGAAAATGAGCTAAAACAAGCCTGAATGCGACCAGACGTACCGGAGGTACCGGAAGTACCAAGGATGCCGGAAGCACCGGAAGTGGAAGAATCAAGATCTAGCTTTCCCATCAATAAATAGCCAAAAATGCTATTCACCGCAAGTGGTGTACCGGGAGGACCGGTAACTACGTCACTCAGCAGTATTTGAGACATCACTTCAACACCTAAAATACAATCAACTCGTTGTGGAATGTTAAACGACTCATCGGCTAAATTTAAATTTTGAATGTGCGACCACCCTGTATATGGCACTGGTACCGATGGCAATTGAGGTATCAATTTAGGTAAAATTAATGCCTCCATAAAAATAAAATTTGAATTTTTATTTTTTGGCGCGATGTTGCATGACACCATCCCTCGTGGACGTACTGGTTTATCAGCACCAATTCCATAAACAGGTACATTCACATGTCGTCTATTCAAACCTAATCTCTGTACGCAATCCTCAGAAACAAAATTCGCCATCGATCCGGAATCAATCAAACACCTAATCGTACCACGCTTCTCATTGCCATCAAACACATCAATGAGCGCAGTAGATAACAACACGGTCTGCGCGCGATCATACGGCGCAGTGGATGACGAACATTGAATAGGCGTCGCTGACTCAGACGTTCCTGCGTTTTGCGTGCCCGCGGAGGGGCCACCCTCTGACGCCAGCGCGGGAGTCGCGACGTTAGTCTCAGTCACTCGATTTAAATTAGAATTATTTTCGTTAGGAAAATGAATTAATGTGTGATGCCTCTTTTGACACGATCGACAACCAAAACTCGACTTACAATGGGAAACACTATGACCTTTCCCCAAGCAATTAAAACACACATCTTTACCTTTAATCAATGAGTACCTATCGTTAGGTGTGAGACTCAAAAACTTAGGACACTTCGATAAACTAAAATGATTATCGCCACAAATGACACAATTGTTATTACCGTTGTTTTTGTTTACATTCGGAACTGAGTGACTCAGCTGACTCTTATCAGTATTGGCCGTAGCAACAAAAGATCGCTTCACATTGTTAGCCGGCTGATAAGTACGCGTAGTACTAGAACCGCCCTCACTCAGTTTTTTACCGTCGGATGAGATAACTTCGTTCGCCGATAATTCTCGCTCTAAAAATTCAATTAATGAAAAAGGGGGGCGCCGTCTTGCTCGGCCTTCTCACTGCTGCTAATTACTAATTTAGAGGGTTTTCCTTCACCAAACAAAAATGCACATGTTCGCATGAGAGAATTTATTCAACATAACCTATTTTTACACTTTGACATTGACAACTTATGTGATACAGACTATATATATGGTTTTTTATTTTTAATTATTTTTGCAAATTGGACATACCGCCCACCAAGGACGTACTAGCATTATGTCCTTAATAACTAACCGCCCACCGTGAAGTGAGGCGCCTAACCTTTACAATTGAATAAATGGAATAGCATAAACAACTGACGCTATTTCATCACTGGTAACACAATAAGTTTAGAAGTAGGTCTCTTAATTAAGGAACCATTGCATTTGAGAGTCACTACACGCGTGATTTGATCGTTGCCTGGAAATTTAGTGACTACTCGACCTAGCAACCATCTAGCAGGAGGTAACCCGTCCTCCTTGACCAAAACTATATCGCCAATATCAGGTTCTGGAGTGCGTTTGGTCCACTTGTACCTCTGAGACAAGTGTGTCAAATATTCCTCGGACCAACGCCGCCAAAACTGCTGCACCATTCGCTGCGTCACCTGCCAGCGTCTCAAACTACTGACATTTGCGTCCTCATAGCTACGTTCAGGCACCGCTATAAGAGGCTCACCAATTAATAAATGACCCGGAGTTAAAGGGGTCGGGTCATTAGGATCATCAGACATCATAGATAACGGCCTGGAATTCAAGCACGCCTCGATTTGTGCCAAAACTGTCGCCATTTCCTCGTAAGTAAGAGTGGAGTCTCCGATGACTCGTCTCAAATGGCCCTTTGTCGCCTTCACTCCTGCCTCCCACAGGCCTCCGAAGTTCGGTGCATGAGGCGGAATGAAGTGCCAGGAAGTTCCGTTACTCCCTATCCATTCCCTGATTTCTACCGCCACAGATGACTTCTCGACAGCGACTAGATGTCGGAGTTCCTTGGCAGCTCCAACAAAGTTGGTGCCGTTGTCACTCCACATGTCACTCACTAATCCTCTCCTAGCCACCAATCTCTTAAAACCAGCAATGAAACCTTGAGCCGATAAATCGCTGATAGCCTCCAAGTGAATCGCCTTGGACACCATACACACAAATACGCAAATATATCCCTTGTAAGAGTGGTGTCCTCGACCCTTGGACGATCTCATGTGTATTGGGCCAGCAAAATCGACTCCACAATGCTTGAAAGCTCTTGCTGGTGTGACTCTGCAGGCTGGCAACTGACCCATTAACTGTGTTTGATTTGATTTTGAGTACCTCCTGCATTTTATACAATTACGTACCCATGCCTTCACTGAAGATTTTGCAGATATAATCCAGTATTGCGTACGTAACTTGCACATCATCAATGTTGGACCACCATGCAAAGTGGTTTGGTGAGCTTCGTCAATCACCAAATTGGTGAAGTGGTGCGCATGGGGCAAAATGATCGGATGTTTGGCACTCATTTCAATGTTGGCTTTTTCTATGCGACCACTGACACGCAACATCCCGTGTTGGTCTAGGAATGGGCATAGTGATGTTAATTTGCTTCTTGATTTTACACTTCCTGTCTTCTTTATGTCATTAATTTCTTCGTCGAACTCTTTACTCTGTACCATTCTTATACAAATCCTCCTCGCTTCTTCTATTTCTTCAGCTTGTAGACATACTTCATATCTTCTTTTATTGTCCTGTGCATAATGCCGCTTCCACTTTAAAACTCTTCTACAATATGCCACTACTCTAACTAGCTTCTGCAGCTTCGAAAATTTGGTCCAAATAGGATCCTCCTCAGTACTGTCCGTGGCGACATGAACCTTAACAGACCTCTGTTCCATGTTTGTCGCGATCGAGTTGGGTCTGGTGTACTCAATGATGTCATTACCTAGCCAACTTGGACCTTGTGCCCACAATGTATTGCCTGCTAGCTCTTGAGGGGTGATTCCTCTCGACGCTATGTCCGCGGGATTGTGAGATGACCGGACATGTGACCATTGGGCATTTTCAAAGCTGGATAGAATCTTCGAAACTCGGTTTCCGACAAATGCTGTCCAGCGACTAGGATGTCCAGCTAGCCACGCCAAAACAACTGTCGAGTCCGTCCATAAGTGAACGCCAACTCTAGGTACACTCATAGCTTCGGCTACCTCTAGGATCAAATCTGACAATAATACTGCGCCCATGAGTTCTAATCTGGGAACTGATTGTTGCTTTATAGGTGCGACCTTCGTTCGCGACGTGATGAGGCTAATTTTGACCTTCCCTAGCACATCTACTACCCGAAGATAAACCACAGCTGAGTAAGCAGCTAAAGAAGCATCACAAAACCCGTGAAGCTCCATAGACACATCCTCAGCAGTGATTTGGACCCATCGTGGAATACAGAACTTGCTTACCTCAAGCAAGTCATTCCGGTAAGTCTCCCACTCTGTCAAAAGGTCTGGGGTAAGCTCATCGTCCCAACCTATTCCGGAAAGCCAAAGCTTTTGAATAAGAATCTTCGATGTGACAACACACGGTGCTGCCCACCCTAGCGGATCGAATAGGCGAGAGATGTCTGATATAACTCTTCGTTTTGTTATTGGACCTTTCACATTTGGAAGATTGACTGCGTATGTAAATTCATCTTTTTCACGATTCCAGGTAATACCCAGAATTTTCATTACCTCATCTACCTTTATTTCCTTTGTTCCTCCATTCCCTTCCTCTCCTTGATCCCCACCAAGTTCCTTTCCTTCTTCTGAAATTGCCTTTTCTAATTCCTTGCAGCTACTCACCCATTTCTGCAGCTGAAACCCTCCTCTGGTAAGTATTTCTGTCATTTCCTTGTAGATCTTTACTCCTTCCTCTACCGTCTGACATCCACTCATAAAATCATCTACGTAAGAATCTTTTTTTATTTTTTCAGCTACATCAGGACTTCGTGAGCCTTCATCATCTGCAATTTGCTGCAATGTTTTAACAGCCAGGTAAGGAGCTGATGCTGTTCCAAAGGTAACTGTTACTAATCTGTATGTTTCAATTTCAGCTTCCGGATCATCGCGCCATACCACTCGCTGAAAGTCAGCATCTTCAGGAGCTATCTTCACCTGCCTGTACATTTTGACGACATCACAGCCCAGACTGATTGGATGCATCCTCCACCGCATAAGGATGTGACGTAGAGGCAATTGCAGCGTGGGACCAACCATCAAATCATCATTCAACGACGATCCATTACCATCTTTCATAGAGGCATCAAAAACGATTCGAACCTTGGTCGTAGACTTGTCCTCTCTTATGACCGCATGATGTGGCAAGTATACGGCGGAAGTCGCGTTGGGATCATCATCGGGGACGCGTTCTACATGTCCAAGTTCCTTGTACTCGTTGAAAACCTCCGTATAACGTTTTCCTAACTCTGGATTTTTCTTAAACTTCTGTTCCAGATGTAGAAACCTTTTGAGTGCCAGCTGTTTAGAATTCCCATGTTGGCACTTTGGGTCATCGTCACGGAATGGAAGCTTGACTACATAACGACCGTTCTCATCTCGACGGGTCGTTTGAGCATAAAATTCTTCACAACGCTGTTCTTCTTCAGAAAGTATCTTCTTCTGAGGACCAGGAATCACTGATTCAATTTCCCAAAATTGTCTCAGGATTGCATTCTCATCAACCTGGTCTGAATCTGTAGTAACAGTGTGGAAGCAACTGGTGCTGCCACCTGTTGACGCTATTTTGCCTGATAAAATCCAGCCTAATGCTGTATTTTGAGCTATTGGTCCACCAGGTGGACCCTGTATCAGGCCCTCTCTTAACACCTGACAGTAGGTGTCAGCACCGAGCAGAATGTCTATCCTGTTCGGTGTGTAGAATTCAGGATCAGCCAGAGAAATAGCTTCTAACTCTGGCCAAGTGCGTGGTACAACCTCCCCTGATGGCAATAATGACGTTATGTTTCTCAGAACATAAGCGTTGACTTGGAGGCTGAATTTCGGGTCCAGGTGTGAACGGATTGTCACATCTACAGTATACTCTGAGGCTAAAGTACCTCTCTCCCCACCTATACCAGAAATGAGTGTGCGAGCGGGCGTCTTCTTGAGTCCAAGGAGTTGGACTGCTGATTGCGTTATGAATGATACCTGGGATCCTTGATCCAATAACACTCTCAACAGTTGTGTTGAGCCCTGCTTTGTCTGTGCTTTGACAAGAGCAGTGGCTAACAGAACTTGGGCCGGAGCCGACTCCTTGGCCTTGGAAAAATGTGACGCTACATTTGATGTTGATTGACCTTCTGATAGCGATGCCTGAATTGTTGACACCGCTGATTTCACATCAGAGACCGTAGAATTAGTTGTACTAACGGTTGAATCTGGAACTACCTTAGGGTGCAGCAGCGAGTGATGCTTTCGCTTACATATGCGACATGAAGTATTTTGGCGGCAAAATCTGACTGAGTGATTAGAACCGAGACAATTAAAACACAACCCAGACTTCTGCACGAAGGTCTGACGCGTGTCGTGGCTCTCGCTTGCAAATTGCTTACAATTAGCAATCTTATGGTTCTCCTTACAAAATGCACAATTATTGACTACCTTGTTCGATGAATCGGCATTAACAATGTGATGCACCTTAGACTTGTTAACATTTGAATTCGCTGAACTTCTATTAGACTTGGCAGAATTAACATTAAGAAATTCTAATGCTCGGTATCTGGCCTCTAAAAATTCTTTGAATTGAGACAGCTTGGGGATATTTTAGTAATTTATATAATTAGTGCAAAATTAGACAATGAATCCCGTAAACTGTGGGAAACACAAATAAGTACTTTAGAGGAACTCCCCAGCTCCGCTTGGGGAGTTCCTCTAAAGTACTTATTTGTGTTTCCCACAGTTTACGGGATTCATTGTCTAATTTTGCACTAATTATATAAATTACTAAAATATCCCACGTGCTGATATCAATACCCAGAGTTTTTAGGCCATTCAAGCTTTCCATGGTTGTGTCTAAAAGATTCTTGATAGCATTGGAATTTTCAGCAACATTACTCTGGCTCATCAGGCGTTGCAACAATGAGTTAGACAGAAACCGTTTGTTATTGTACCTACTAGTTAACAAAGACCAACATTCGGCATAGTTGGCAGACGTAACAGGAATATGTCTGACTAATTGCTCCGCCTCCCCACTTAATAAGCCCTTCAAATAATGCATGCGTTGCACATCGTCTAACACCTTGTTGTTGTGAATAAGTGACGTAAACAAATCCTTAAATGTTGGCCATTCAGCGTAACTACCTGAAAATGTAGGCACTGAAATTCGCGGTAACTTTATGCTTTCATTGCTATTTGCCATCTGTTTTTTAAAAGACTTTGATTCATTAGCCGCACTGCCACATTCAAAATTCTGCAACGACTCTTTTAATTCACATTTGTAAGATACATAAGACTCTTCGACCCTATCATAAATATCATCCGTGAAATAAGTATCTTTTTTATGCAAAGGAGACACCTGTTGTATAATTTTATCATGAGTAGCCAAAAATTCATTCCAAGTTTTTTCAAGTGACTCTAACCTTGTGCTGATATATGCCTGTGTAATTCTTTCTTTGGGTGATTTCTTTAAGTTAATTAAACCCTTTTCTATTATAGATAGCTTATTAAGCTGTAAATTATAAAGCGCTTCCATGTTTCAATCAAATACAAATTTTGTTTAATAAAATCTATCTGAATATTATGTAAGAATACATAAACTTGCTGAATAATTTTTAAGAAAAGAAATTGTTTATGTCTCCAAGAATGATTTGAAGTTTAATTACTGGTTATTTACTTTAAAATTCACAACTTTTATTATTTAATTAAATTAATGTCAAACTGAACAAGATTTTAAGGTTATATTTCAAAATGGCTACTGAATAATGCATGTGGAAATTTATGCAAATAATCTAAATTTCCCCAAATCAACACAAATTAGGTCCCTAAATTAGCATGTACAATAATAATTGTTATACTTAATTATGTTTAAACTTCCAAAACTCAGATTATAATTAGGTATTGTTATAAAGTCTATAAATTTTCACTTGAAGAATAATTTGCTAGGTATGACTTCTAATGGACTGTATGTATGTTTTAAAATGACTTCAAAAGTACTCACGGTTTTACTGCACTGATTTACCTATATTTTTGGCTTTTAATCACTATAACACTTCACTATTTTTATGAAAACTGCTCAAACACAAAATGATTGCCCGCCAAATGGACAAACGCGCTCCCGGCGCCCGGCACCTTCCTGCGTTATTTGCTCCAATTGCCGAAAATCCACGCTGCCGAAACTGGTGGTAATTGGGTTTTCGGTGACCAATGTGATGATGAAAACTGATGAAACTAGATATCAGTTTTTCTCGTATAATCGAAACGACGCGACGCTTCGGTCATAGATTGGTTGTTGCTCTTTGGACAAACTCCACTGGATTTTCCAATATTCGATATTATCCGCTCGTAAGGACCATGAAAAAGGGGGGCGCCGTCTTGCTCGGCCTTCTCACTGCTGCTAATTACTAATTTAGAGGGTTTTCCTTCACCAAACAAAAATGCACATGTTCGCATGAGAGAATTTATTCAACATAACCTATTTTTACACTTTGACATTGACAACTTATGTGATACAGACTATATATATGGTTTTTTATTTTTAATTATTTTTGCAAATTGGACAATTAAATCGTCGACTTTAGGTATGTCCGAAGGTTTAGACAACGATAATTCAAATCTCTTACGAATTGAAATAGGTATTTTACGTAGTATAATATGCAATAACAAAAAACTCCACTCTTTGATAGGAAATCGCATTACACTCAGTGCTCGAATGTTTTCGTGATAGTTATTCAACAAATTACGCAAATGAATATTAGACTTCTCACTACATTGTTCAATGTTAAAAATATTGTCGAGATGTTTCGATGCTATAACTCTTTTGTTTTCGTAGCGGGCAATTAAAATCTCGAGCGCAGTTGAATAGTTATCGTCGGTGATAGGTATCGATTTTATTAAGTTAAATGGCTCGTTTTTTAATGTCAACAATAAGTACCTAAATTTCTCAGACTCTGTGTAGGCATCATTATTGTGTACTACAGACTTAAATAAATCATAATACGATGTCCATTCGGTGGACTCGCCCGAAAACTGTGGTAACGGAAGAGTAGGTAACTTTTTTATACAACTGACACCATGACTCGGAACAATAGAAGCTCGACTCTTGCGCCTACACTCCGTCTCAACTTCTTTTATGTTTTCTAAGTGACCAACGATCGTATAATAACTATCATCAAATTGGTTTCGGAAGCGTAATTGTTCCTCGCGATTAAAAGTTTGACTTTTTAACAATGACTTTTCAATTTTTGTTTGTAATTTAAGAAATTTTCTCTGTATTAATAGGATATCATTAGCTCTCACTCGAAATTGTTGTTCATTAACATCGTAAAATTCTAAAATGCGTTGCATTTCATTAAGAATAATTTCTCGTTCAAATAAATCTTGTTCCGCCATTTTGTTATTTGCACACCTAACAAGAATGGCCAAAAACTAAGATAGAAATGTAAATATATTGTCGGGACGCGTAACGTCGCTACAACAATTATCTCGAAATTAACACAAGAACACAATTTAAACTATGAAATATGCCTAAACAATGCCAACTCGTAAATATGAACGCAAACACACCTTAAAGAAAAACCACGTATCCGGCTCGAACGGATCAAAAATTATGTTGGGGAGAAAAGCGGCCTACGACTAACCTGGGCAGCAGTCCACAGGCCTCCTCGGGATCCCCTGTTCACGTTCAGGGATTTGTTGATGCTTGTTTAGGCACGCGGGGGATATGTGCCGGCGATGATGAATGAACAACGATATGGGCGCGTCGGGACCTCACGTCCCCGAAATCCATAGGTTCGCAGTTCAAGGGTTTTCACGCACACACCACACACACACGAAATGGTGTCCAGGTCAAATCTGGACCTCGATGCCAGCCGATTACGAACGACGATCGGCCAGGCTTCGACCGCACCCTCAGGAGCTCGTTGCTTTGATGCGCAAGCATACGTCTCTTACTCGCGGCGGTCGCAAATGCACTGTCGAATGGTGTCAAAGTTGACACACGTGCAAGCGCAAGGTCGCGGCACACTTTTGCCAACATAACAAAAAGGGTTGCAGTTTATCTATGATGAGATGCGTTCAAAAACTACAAATTGGCACAGGCTATCAAAATTAAAATTTGTTTTGGCACGAAACAACTACATTTATAATATGTATAACTGAGTTTGGTTTTCCCTAAAGCAATGGAATGAAACTACTTATTATATACCTATATATAAAAATATGTTCTATAGGACAAAGGTAGCACTGAAAAGTGTCATGAAAGAAGCCTATGCTCAGCAATAGCATGTAGGTAGGCTGTGAATGACAATTTAAATTTATTCGCTATTATATTTATAATCATAACGGAGGTAGTTCGAAAAATTACTTCACCTACACCTTAGATACTGCGTTTTGTAAAAGCGCAGTCAGTGCGTGTGAATAACTGAGCTGAGAAGACACGTTGTCTTCGCTCCTAAATTTTCCGAACACCCTCAACTCAGAGGTGTGCCTAGTGGTTCTGTACCGTGCATATTTGGTCTGCCGAAATCTACTAAGCCGTGTGTGTGATATTATTTGGAACCTATTTTGTCCATGACAAGAGCGTCTGAGAATCTTGGAGGTTTATTTTTGGAGTGCAGTGATTGGTTAGTTTGGACTATCGTGCTGGACTGCATCTGCAGATACTCGAAGCGGCGCGACGTGGACTTAAATGTAGGTGGTGCCATTAAATCCTATTCTTCCAGTGTTTTGCAAAGAAGGTCAATCGCGGTGTTTATTTAGGCATAGATATTGCTGAGCCGGTGTCGGACTAATTGTAATTTAAAATATTAGATAGGTACATTTATTTATTTTTTAGAACACACAAGTTTTTACACAAGATAGTCATAGTCACCTCTGTTTTAGATTGATAATAGATATTTTAAACCTGTTTTCAGTTCTAAAAAATGAGTTATTCTTATTTAATGTTATGTTACCATCACATACTCGTAGTTAGGTTAGCAACAAAAACTCAGATTATGCCGCAAAGGTTTAACTGTGAACAAAGAAAATAATTGGCATACATGAAATTACTGACAAAGCAAACGATTTCAGCCCAAGTGATTAGAGCTACAAAGCCATAAATTCGCTCCATTTACTTCAGCTAACAACAGCCAATGAAAAATACACTAATAACACGCTCCTTGTCTGCGAGCCCACGAGGGGAGTAGGGATGTTTTGAAGCCGCGTACATTTCGTAGGAACGCTGAATTGTGGCTTTTTATTTAGGAATAATAGAATAAATCATTTTGGCGACGCGACGCTACGTAAATCGTTTGAAAATACAATTAACAACACTTAACTACTGTAAGAACGAGTATACACTTGATACACTTATTAGGAGAACATTTGATTGAAACAGTGGCTCTAAAATGTTAGCTTTCCTTGAAGTCACGCTATCTAGTCAACTGTTGTCTAATAGATATTTTACGCTGTAAAAATACCTAATTCAATTTTATCACTTTCATTTCTTGATATTTGAAAGTACATAAATAACGTTTCAAATTTTAGCTTTTCACTCAAGTAAGAGTACTTCATTTGACTGAAAAAGCTGAACTCAATGCTCAATGCTCAGATATCCCGTTTGAATTTTTGGGGCAGTTGATTTAAAAACACTCACGTTACTATTCAGTGACCGTGCGTAGCTACATTCCGGCACCTGGTTGCACTTAACTGGAATTCCGGCACTCCCGTCGGAGGGCCCAGTTGGCATTTGACCAGCATTTTTCCGTGACGACCTCGAAGAAGGAACCAATGGAGGCTGCAACCTGAACACCAAACTGAAGCAAGAAAAATGACGTGTTGGTTGTTTGTCATCTCATTTACTCTTACTGAAAACGTAGGTTAACGATAGTATTTTGTTTTTTATTTATATGAGGTAAGTCAGTCAGTTCTGTTTGGTCGTAGATAAAAGAATGTCTGGTGTTTACGTTGCAAACTCCATCTTATTTATATTATAAACGTGAAAGTTTGTAAGAATATATGGACGTCTGGATGTATGTTTGTTACTCTTTTACGCCTAAACGGGTGGACCGATTAAAGGGCTTAAGAAACAACATAAAGGATTATAGTACCGCTGGGCGCAGCTAGTTGAATATAAAAACTTTTCGTTAACGATAGATTTTGTTTTTTTGTATGAAGTGACATGGCAAACAACCGTGTCGTATTTTTTTTTGCTTCAGTTTGGTGTTCACGTTGCAAACTCCATTGAATATAAACTTCTTGGTGACGACCGACCGTTTGGTTTAAATCTGCAAACGGATGGACGGACGGTTTTAATGGCCGATGTAAGGGAGTGAAAAGTGCAGCATAAATTTTCGGCCACCTTTCGCATTCCGAACAATTCCGATTTTTTCCGGAATCCGGTTGGAGCCTATTGCCTTTTAATTTATTTGTCTGGTGCAGACTCTGGACAGTTGTGCTCCGTCCGTCAAGTCTGATTGATTTAAACGGAGACATTTGTCGGGCTTTCGGCTTTGTCCTGTACGAACGTTTGTAAAAATAAAGAAATCATTTTGAAATGTAAAAAGAAACCATCTAGTTTTTCGTAAAAAAAAAAAACAAATAACTAATTAGCAAAAATAACACCGCTACAAAGTATCTACAAAACCAACAACACTGCCTGTTCCGGGTACAAAACGTACCTCTGTAATCTGTTCACAAACATTGTCCCAAAAACATCTGAAACCAATTCCGCCAAACAAACAAGCAAAACCAAAAGGCGCAGCCGTTTTAACAAAACAGCTGAAAACAACAATCAACTTCCAATAAAATCCGACCAATCAAAACAGTGAACATAAAAGGGCTTCAACGAGAAAAAATAAAGAGGCTTTATCTGAAGGCTGAAACGGCGTCGGCAGCTGGGGTGGCGAGATTTATTTCACGACACCACTCGTTATGGCACCGAAGGGACGATGCTGTGGAATGCAGACTGCAACGCCCTCAACACAGGGCTGGACTTTTATAACATCATTTCATGCTAACTGCGCCCAGTGGCACTCGATGTTATAATGCTATTCTAGGGTCTAAGCTGGTATATACTAATTTCACATTTATAATATGAGTAGGACTAGCGCAGCACTAGGCGCTGCTTATTGGGGTAGACTTCCTATGCAGGAGGTCTTAACTACCCCAACAGTGCCAGTTATTCTATCGCTTGAGTAGTAATGTGCTTATATGTTAGCGCATTTGTTAAAAATGACTATTTTGAATGACGTATTTCCGTTACTATTTTAATTGAATTGAATTATTGCTCATAAGAAGCAATAATTCAAGGAATTACAATTATCAGTTAATTCATTGTTGAAAATGATAATAAAAATAGTCTTGAGAATTTAGAAATATTGTAACCATTTTATGGTGTTAATAAGATTGTAATTGATTACGAGTCCACCTCGCGACTCTGCGAGTCTTTCTCAAGTCTGCAACCTAAAAGTTGTTAACACTCAAGTTAAGTTCGAGCCGAGGTTTATCGGCGAGAAACATTATTGAATGTGATTGTAAAATAGTATTAAGAATTTAGAAATAATGAAGTGATTTTATTATTGAAATAAGATTGTGTAAAATACTAAATTGATAATGGGTTGACTGTAGTCTTCCTCAAGGTCGCAATGTGAAAGTTGTTTACAATAACCGAGTCAATGTAAAGAGGGTAAGCCCTCACAATTGTTACTTTTCTGGTGGCATCGGTAGCGTGAAGAGCTCTAATAAAAGTGTTACTGCATCTCAACTGGTATTGGTTAGCAGAAGTCTCAGACACCACTTCAAATTAACCAACAACAGAGAACCATTCTCCAACACCAGAACCGACATCTAACATATACGTATTACTGTGCTTTGATAGGAGGGCACTGTATCTGGTGAAATTATTTATGGGGAGTGTTATCTCTTACTATTAGCAATATTATGTCTTGCTTGTGGTCTTACTTCTTCACATAAAAAAGATAGTCAATAGCTTAAGACATCTATTTCCCAAATGTTACGTCAATTGGTTCAGCAGTGTGGGCGCGAATAGGTAACATACACTTTACACATGCACATTGTACATTACATCACAAATATAAAACTAGCATAAAAAAATCAATTAGTCTTGATGCTTCGAAAAACATAACTGAAAACGCACAGCAGTATGAATTTACAAAATACCTCTATACATATTATGCTTACTATCATGCAAACAGGGCACCAACAATTTATTATAATCAAACAGTCACGCAGTTCCCCTTTTGTTCCAACACTGACTCCTGACTCCGCCCCAGTAAAGGGGAACATCGTATTATACGACCACAGATCGCTAGATCGCAGCGGATTGTACGTGGGAATCGAGCTGGAGTTTTGTACTTCTCTTGTTAATTAAATTAAAAATATATCTAAAAAAATACATAAAATAAATCAAACTTAATAAAGAAATCAAAAATGAAAAGTACCCGTGTAGTATTATTTCTCAAAACATATAAATAACTAGCTCATACTCGTGACTTTGCTCGCGTGGATTAATCCTTTCTTAGCAGAAAATCTATCATTGTTCCAAATGTCACTTCAATCCATTCAGTTTAGGCTGTTCGTTGACAGATCAGTGAAACAGTTACATTTCCTTTTTATTTATTTAGATAATATATTATGTGCCTGCAAACATACCAACCAACTATATTTATTATCAAACAATTCCCCTTTTGTTCCAAAACTGACTCCTGACTCCGCCCCAGTAAAGGGGAACATCGTATTATACGACCACAGATCGCTAGATCGCAGCGGATTGTACGTGGGAATCGAGCTGGAGTTTTGTACTTCTCTTGTTAATTAAATTCGATTCTGTAAAGCAACAGTGTACGTTGTCACAATATCGAAACTAAAGATAGTGTTTTGAGGTAGATGACGAGTCAAAATGTCAAACGTCCTATTTTTCAAAAGATTTTGAAATAAAGTTTTCTAGATGTTTACATAATATTTTTTTAATGTTTTTCAACGTATACAGAAGCAATATATGTAAATCAAACATGTTACTTTTCAAATGCGATTGAAATAAATTTTTGTATTATTTTTAATTAAATGTTTCAAGTTATATGGTACCTACCTACTACCTATATATTTTTACAAGGTTTCATTATACGATAGAGACAGATAAACACACGGTCCTACTGATGATGAGCAGTTACTCTCAGTTTACGGTGGTATTGCCCATTGTTGGTTATTGTCGACGCATTGTCGTCAAGTAGGCGGGGCTTTACGGAACATCGAGTCGGTACACGGTCGTGACGACCGCTTGGAAAAACGGTTTTGGTTTTTTTTTATTTGACAGTGGGGTTTAATATTATGTAATTTTCTGCTGTCTTGCAAAAATGTAAGTATTGCCTTATATTTGTTAGCGATTCTCGCGATCGAGTTGTTTAATTGATTATATAACTCGCCTGATGCTTCACTACAACTACTACTGATGTACTGCTAGTGGCACCGCTATCGGTGATAAATTACAAGCGTTTGACGTATCAAAAATGCGATAAGTTATTTGGAGAATATTAAACTGTGCACACGTATTGAGAGTTGTGGTACGAAATTTGTAATTAATAACGTTACTAATATCTGTTTGTCTTATTATCCTTACAATAATTATTCTGACCAGCGCAAGCCACCGAAAGGACACGCGGCTGGTTTCGCTGGTTCGCTTTAAAAAACATTTTTCTATGTTTTACTGTTGAATTATCATGTCATATCAGCCAATATCAAACAGATATTCATAGTTATGAGGCAGCCTCATAAGCAGCAAGCAAGCAATATTCTAATTTTGGACACCCAAAATTGGCGTATTCTCGGAATCTATCCAGTTATTTAATCTGTAACATTGTCACAATATTGAAACTTGTAATGAGCACCGAACAGAATGTTGCTTGTCAACTGTGGTTGTTAAATTTTAATCATTTTGACCTCGTTATGACTTCAGTAACAGTTGTTTTGAAAACAAAGAGTTTTCAGCTTTTGCTAACGTAAAAGTTATTGTTACAATTTAAATTAATATAAAATGTTTTACTATATTAATATTGTATCATCATATCACTATTTTTTCTAAAAATAAAATATTTTTCACATAAACTATTTTATAATCTTTGAGAATCTTTGAGATCTAGTTGACCTTTCTTGCTTGATCGAGCCGTAACGATGTGTAGCTTAAACGATAAAGAAGCGTGCTGTTTATTTTTTATTAAGTCTTATTATTCATAATATATTTTAATTACGTTAATACTTGTGCCAAAATTGGTGTTTTTATAATAGAGGTATAATGCATAGTCAACATAATTCGTTACACAATTTTTGTGTTTTGAGCGTTTTGTGTATCAATAAATTAGTATGTGTATGTTGGTTGAATTATGTCTAAACGGTTTAACTGATTGATCTTATATTACTTATAAATATAGTTTTGACTCTGGAATAAAATATTATAGGCTTCTTTTCAGCCGGTTATACTACTGAACATGGCTAGTACTTTTATATACACAAAATAATCAATAACACTTTATTTTTTAACTGTAAATGAAAAATATTTTCATTTCTCGAAATAAAATTATGAAATGAAATTTATTAGTATATTCGTTACTGTGACCTACTTCTTTTCATACGTTCGCCGTGAATTTCCCAAAAACAGTTAACTATTTAATATCTTCTTCAATTTTTCTTCGCCGTCCGACTGCAAAGTAATTAAATTCCGAAAGATTTATTTCGCGTCAACGTTTAGAACGTCACTTTACTTTCATTTAAAGTTTCATCTATTTCATTTTAAAAGCTATTAATCATTATCTTATTAACTTGTGAAACTTTATGTTTTATACATAAGTTTTTCCAATAACTAGAAAGTTTGAACACGAAAAGCCTTTTAAATCAGTTAGGTTTAACTACTAACTACATAGTAGAAGCAGGTCAGGCATCTAATTATAATAATTGTATATTAAGTCATATATAGAAGGACGATATTATAATGATAAAATCATTTATTGACTAATTCATGCATATTTTTTGTTGTGACTCTGATAAAATAAGAGTAGCCTAGCCTGTTTTATTTCAGTATAAACTTATAATTGTAATTTGTTTAATTTAATAATTTTACGAGATGTACCCGGTTATACCCGTTGAAAAGTAGGTTATGTTTTACTTCAGGAGCTAATGTATCTAATTTCCACTTGATCGGTTCAGCCAATAAAAACATTGAAGAAAGTAGAAAGAGCTCAAAAAAATGTACTTACCTACTTTTACTTCTATCAAATAACTGCAAAATGTTTTATTTACAATATTTTTTTACAATAGCATATTATTATAAGTACTTAATTTTTGTTGTATGCAGTTTTTTTCTCTATGTTATTGTAAATAAACCTTTTTTCTTTGTTTATTATAAAATGCCTACATTCAAGAGCTCTTTCAATATATACATTTTATGCAGCGGTTTCTAGGTTCAAGCCAGTTTTATCATGTTTTGCTCATAATTTGGGCTCTGTCTACTTATTAAGCCTAGTTAATAGTAGCAATTACCTAATTACATTAACCAAAACTGTTTATCCTATTTTCTGATCAAAGACGTAACAGTTAACTCAAATTTATTCCTCCACATAACTATTTTCAGTGCACATTACGAAATGAGGTCCCGATAATATGCTACCAACTAGATTCTGACGTGAATACATTTTATAGTCTAAGATAAAATACATTACTGCTGCTTTACGAGTACCACTCCCCTAATGACGAGGGGGTCTTATATGACACAGAATAATCAGAGATATTCAGAAACCAATTATGTAGATACAGCTGCATGAGTGTTTAGTTTAAAATGACAGGCGTTTAGTGTGCGCTTTGACAAATTATATTAAAAAAAAAATATTTATAATATACTGAGTTATTTTTTAAACAAGTAGGAAATATTAAAAACGACAGAGGTATTAAAGCGAGAGGTGGCACAGGACAGGACCAGCTGCAGGCTTTTATTGTCGGAGGCCAAAACTCACTTTGGGTTCTCGCGCCAATCTAGTAAGTAAGGAAATATTAAAAACGACTTCGCACAGAGCCGGGACGTAGGAGAAAACTACCGCTATGTTCTGTGTTGTAACACCACAGATATCCATACGTACTTGTCTATGGTTGTTTCCGAGCCCGTCCGCGTGCGTACAAATTCAAACATTTTAAAAAATTTCGTCTCTTTGGGTTTGCACTTCCACACGCGTCCTGAATCTGTGTGTATCGGGCCTAATCATGACATTAAATGGCAAGATGATTTTTTTTTCTAAATGGCTCAGCATGCCATTTTTTACTTAATAACACTGAAAACACTTTTAAAATATGTATAGCGGTTACTCTTGAGGAATTTTAAAAACTAAATTTTATAATTTTATATTTCAAAATGTATCAAATTGTGTAAGCGAGAGAGCGTCCCGCGGCATAAGCGCTCTTAAAGAAGAAGTATCCCTTCAAGGTCTTCATAAATGCTGAACTGATTTAGCTTTGTTGTCTAGTTAAAAAATCCTTGAAAACAAGAATAACTTGAATTATAAATAGAACATTTCAATTCAACATTATAGTGTCAAAAGTTCAGCTTATCATCGTATTTTCCCAGCAAAATAGCTAAAAATAAATGGCGAAAAACAACCAAAATCTTGTTTTTCATCCTCAACTCATTTCTGAAAGGACATTACGTCCTTCACTGTATTTTTCGACCAAACTTATTTTTAAAGAACATCTAGCAACACCACTTCTGCTCCCAAAATCGCATAAATTAAATGCTCCACCAACAAATTTATCTTTTCCCGCCATCTGAATACTAATACGGGACATTGGATAGGGATGAAATGCAACCATAGTACCGATATCGATAAAATCTTGAAACGTGGAGCAAAAGTATGTTGATAAAAATCAACAGTCATAATATAAAGTTTTTTTTTTAATTTACTTGTTAGTCGATAACCTACACATTGATAAACATTAGCTGCCACCAAAGAATTACCTATATTCCAAAAAAAAATTATCACTTTTTTGTAGCCTTACGTAAAGATGACAAAAAGTAAATCGGACAATATCTTTCACGTACACTTTTGAAACTTAATATTTTAAACATTCCATTCAATATGTGCCTTAAGATTGTTAAAATACTCAGTAGCAGGTTTGTCATGTTATAGACGAACAGGTACGATTTAGCTACGGTAGCACTAGATAAACCTAACTAAAATATCACAGAGAGAGCATTTTCTACAGGTATAAGTATCTAAAAAGTTAGCTACTTTCCTCTGCATGCCTAGACTTAAACGTGGCCGAAGTAATACATACTTTTTGGTTCACCCCTTTCCATGTCGTTTTACCAATGCATATCGATAAAAAAATTACTCACATTAGATAGGCCAACATCGTTCCCATCTCTAACCTGAACCGTCTATCCATCGTAGGCCTTCGCGTCAATAAAATTAACATTGTAATCCACTTACTGTTGGAAAAAATTACAAGTAAAAAGTGCGGTTTTCCGGGTGGCATAATATTTGGAGTCTTTAAGGAAGGCGCGTGAAATATTGTGTATTTTTTGCTGAAGTAAGTTTGCTTATTATTAGGAGGTTTTTATTTACATTTTGCGTTTGATTTTACGTCGGCGACATAATCTGATAACATGTAGTATTAGAATGGATGTACAAAGTGACAAAGACAAGTAAATTGGGAATTGGGTGATTTATGTACACAACTGTTATTAAATTGGCTAAAGAAAAAGTACAAGAGAATTTTAGTACACGTGTATTTCTCACAACTACATAGTAATACTAAAATAGAAGTCATATAAACTGAGTATTCTCATAAATCTAGACCAGTAATCCCGATTATATCTGTTAAGAAAATTTGTTTGGATATTAGTCAACAAATTAGCTTGTCACGCCAAAACTACTAATAATTTAATTACAGCTGAATTGCGGCAGGAAAATGACGTAGATTCAAATCTAAGCGCATAAATATACATACATACTATACTACTAATGTATTATACAGACACGTATATTGTATATACTAATTTAGATAAGGTGAAACCGCGGGGTGCACCATCTATTAGCTTAACATAACTTATCAAATTAAGATCTGACAATAATTTGACGTCGCAAATCTTATTAGAGCCCCCTATGAAGATAGCAGTTCTGAGTTTGACGTCAGATTATTATAAAATGCAGTTGAAACTGTCGGCTGTGTGATTCTAATGCTGTATGCAATAATGCAGGATGGCTGTTAATGAGTTTTACCTCGGTTCAAGCCGCAAATTGGATTATAATGTTAATAACATCATTTCAATGGGCTTGCTCTCGGTGGGGAATAATTTCGACGCAGTGGAACGCAGACTGTAAGGTAGATATTTTGCCAATGAGTGAATGGCAATATGATAGAACATTGTTACATTTGCCTCGAAAAAATAATAGATTGTTTTTACGTGTAACGTATAACCCTTTCTAGGCGTTTTTTTTTCTAGACATTTCTTTCGTAATTCATTGTCAACCGCATCTGCATTTTTCAACAGGTCCACGTACACGTACAAGTAGGCTTTTCTAGTATAAAAAAAGACATAGACTAAAACCGGCCCCACACTCGCTCCTAATCTCAATAATATTAATATGCTTGTGTAATACAGTAGTTAACATGACAATAAAGTTAATTGTGTACGTAAACAAAAACGCTACAAAGATAATATTATTTATTATATTTTTTCAACACTGATTGACCAGCTTAGGATTTTTATCTTCAAAATTGGTGTCATTGCTCTAGGACGATTTACCAGGACTACGTGATAATAATTTCTCTTGGTTTAGATTTTTATGAACTCCCGCGACGTAAGCTAATTTCATTTGATAAAACTTATGTACTGACTCAATAACTATGTTGTCTGTGATTTCGGGACGTCTCAGGGTGGCTGGGCGTCTATTATCCTCATTTCAATAAGAAATAAATTACGATTTCTTATTACGTTTCCATTATGCGGGAAATTTATCAAGTTCTTTGGCGCGTGTTATAACAGATTTTAATGAAAATCTTTATCTATTACTCTCTGTGCTAGTTGTTTTTAATTTGAATATCATTATGTTGGAAAGCTTTTGTAAGGGCTATTTATAATTAACATAAAGCTAGATCTGTCTGCCGTCACTGAAAACTACAACGTGGGCGGGTCAAAGTAAGGCGAAAGGACTTTACTTTTACAGACTGCTTAAATATTGACCATTCAGGTAAAATTATTCACGTCTACACTGATTTATATAATACTAGTGGACTCGCGCGCACTTCGTCGCACTTAATAGAATATTATCATTGTTTCTCTACCTACGAGTATATTACGTGTGTATTATTGTACATACGAGTACATATAAACCTTCTTTTTGAACTACTCTAACTATGAATGAAAACCGCATCTAAATCCGTTGCGTAGTTTTAAAGATACAAGTATACATAGGGACAGACAGAGGCGGGAATCAACTTTATTTTACACTATGTAGTGATACCTAAAGTGTTTTGATCCCGAATCTGAGAGAGAGTCCATTCACAGAATTTACTGAGATCTGATATTGCGTCCATATTTATCCTGGAACTGCTAGCGCGCAGTCGAAACAGACTGAATTCGGGACACCGAGAGATTTACAATCTGTAGTTAATGTCCACCAACAATGAGATACAATTTTACTTCCGGCACGGAGCGATATTTTCAAAGGCAAGCTACCGGACCGGCGATATATTTCGCTAATGTTTTTGGCCAGCCTGTACAAACTTCAGCGCAACGCTATAAAACTTTTTGTTCCGACTGCAGTCGACTTAATAACTTTATTGCTTGTAGAGCATGCAGTCCGTGTTTTTAATTTATAAATAAAAGCAGGTTTGGCTCGCTTCGAGAGTAATTACCCGATTCTGGGTTACTGCAAGAGAGCGTTCAACGCTTTACCGGAAATTAAGACAATGTAAATTGAATCGGATTAAATGTGTACTCCGCCCTCTGCTTGCTTCTAATTCTTTTGGGAAAGGCTTACCTTGATGAATTTTATTTGAATATTTTTCAGTTTAAAATGGAGGGTGAAATATTCGGTTAAAATCGCTGTCAGAATGTCATGCCGATAACGTCGCGTCGTGTCTGGGGGGCGGTGGAAAAAAGTCACCGTAGGTCAGACATTACAATAAATTTGCCTATACACACAATTTTATATTTATGATGATAGTTTTAAAATGCACTATACCTACTGACGATCTACCTATCTTTTTGTTTCAGTGCTCTTATTTAGTTTTATGAGTTTCCGAAATGTCCTTCTACAAGTTAGGATGTCGGACACGGTATTTTATTACATACGAGTACTTTTACGATCAGAAATTGACTCAAGACATTATTTAGTGAACATTTTTTTTATGGAAATTGCATTTACACACACTTACAAAGTAATTAAACTAGGTAAATAAAATAAATATTTAGCAAACTTTACTGAAAGTGTCCTTTAATCTCAAGCTAAGCAACTCGAGGTTTATATTAAAATCATTACTTTTAATATAAAAATTGTGCATCACATTATACTAAAATTACCAAGAAATATTAAATAATTTTATGCAACTAATTATCCATAATTATCAAAGTTCACAGGTTAACACGTGAATTGTTTGGAAGCCGATATTATATCTGACAACGAAATTCCATTAGAATTATGCTATAATAAGCCAAAGCTGAATTTTGCCGTCGCCTCGAGCGGCTATTTCATTATGTCCCACTAGCCTCTAGCCTTTGTCGTGCGCCTAATAGTGGCAAGTCAACGATTTTGTATCGATGGACTTCGAGTAGGTCGCATTCATTTCATGTGTTTTATTTGGATTTGGCAAAAAAATTATGGCCGATTGCCTGCCTGACGCCAACCCTCCTTGGGCATGCTGTTGTTGGCATTAGATGTTCACTATTTAGCCCTTGGTCGCCTCTTTCGACACCCACGGGAAGATATGGGGCGGTTCTATTCTATACCGGAACTGTACGGAACTATACCGGAACTTGAGTTGACAGTGTCAGAGTGCATAGTTCAAATAAACCTCCTGCTTTCATGCTGACCTGGTACTTATTTGCAGCAGCAGCAGGGCCCTTATAATAATATGATGTAATCGTTAATAAACCAAATTGCTTTTTTTCTTAAAAGGACCGTTACAATCAGCAGGTAAGTTTGTGTCTATCTTCCATCTACGACAAGTTAAAAGTACCGGTGGTGTTCTGAATTTCGTTAAAATAGGTCTGTAATTAGTAAAAGAAACAAAAAGGTACCGCTGCTCGTGTGCCTAAAGTTATTTGTGACAAATTGGTCAGTTTTAAATAATTGGGTTTAAATAAAAGAAGGTGGTGGTACACCTAATTTGCATTAGACATTTTTAATCGATGTGGGATTCTCATTTCGTTAATCAACAAATCCAGTATAAAACGCGACGAGTTTCAGACGCATGGCTGTGACAAGGGCTTTTGAGCTCGAAATTAGCGTGTGGTCAAAGAGAAAACAACGATGCCGAAATACTTGTTGACGCTTTATCGAGACCATCGAACGAAATCTAGTGAGACTATAACATTAAAGTGTTGTTTGGGTGCTGAGCTTGAAATTTATGCTAAAATTACCTTTTTTTTTTACATCATCACAAAAAAGTTTGAGTTCTAAATTAATTGAGACACCCCCAAATTGTAATCTGATGTATCGGAAGCTAGTAGGAATATTTATTTATTTCTATAATTAAAACTTTACAATAATAACAGGCTAGTTTATAATGCGATAGTAGAGTTATTATAATGTATATAGGTAATAATATTATATATATGATAATAGTCTGTTGTCTACAGACTCTCAAACGGGAGTCTCAAAGCTTTCATGTTACACAGCTATCTAGAATAAGAATAAAAGGTTCTAACGCGTAGGTCGCGATCATAAAACTTTTACATAAACGACTAGAATTGGTAATAAACTTGCCTAATGTCTCTGTCAAAAGAAATTCGAGGAATTTCACTTATATATTATTTCGTTTGAATTCACGAAATATAAAAGTATCAAAAATCCCACCGGGCTAAATAGAGCAAGCACCGTAAAATTAAATCTGCTACTAATTTATAATCTTGATACATTTGAGACATAAAAATAATATTTTGTCAGTATGAAAATGTCTCATTTCGTTGTAAAATGTATGTAATAAACTATGATGGTATAAATTTTTATTTTTCAGTAAAAAATAAAATTTAAATGAAAAAATTAAAATAGATAAAAAATGTCTTAGTTCCAACAATAATAAATACATAATATTATTGTTACAATGATACACATTACAGATGATCAGTGAAAAAGGTAAGTATACCTAGGTACATACCTACAAAGGGTATGAAAAATATTTTACAAGTTTTCTTTATTTCTACACTAGCGGCCCGTCCTCGCTTCGCTTCGGGTGCCATTATGAATAAAAAAATAAAATAAAATAATACCCTTACGCAACTACTTACGCAATAAATATTTTAATGACAAATCTACAGATTTAGTATAATACTATTGCTAGAAATAGAAAATGATCACGAACATTAAATTCGGATCTTAACTTGAATTTAGTCTTTTACAACTTGTGATCCTATTTATGATATTTCTATCTTATAATATTCTAGTAGCTTTTGGTGCTTCGCCGGCCACTGCCGCGGCCTTTACAATGTTTGGAGATACTACAAAGATTTCAGGGAAATAAAAACTATCCTATGCTCTGTCCCAGGACTCAAATTGTTTTAAAACTTATTTCCCTAATTCGTTGGTTAAAACCAAATGAAAGCTACGTCAGTTCGACGGATACTGATTCCTTATACAAACTCTTAAATGCCTGGTTGCCTCTCTGAAAGGGCGGTTTCGGGGATAAAAGCTATTTTGCGTCCTTCCTGGTACTTAAATTAACCTTTGTAGAAGTAAAAAAAAAAGCTTAATTGGCCTAACGAATATAGATAACTCATACAAACTTCACCCCTGTTCCCCTTATAAAAGGGGATTTCTAAAATATAAAAACTATCCTATGTCCTATTTTGGTATACAAACTACCTTTATTATACTTACTAAATTTCAGGCCCAGCGGTATTAGAAATTTCAATACAACATTTGCCCCCACTTTTATAGGAGAAAAAATGACCCTCTTTCCCCCCTCTAAGAGGGAATATCTGAGATAAACACTTTTTTACATCCTCTCCTGGTACTTAAATACCTTTATGCCAAATTTCAACTCTATCAGTTCAGCAAAAAGATAGTAAAAATATATATGTTTAGGTATTAAAAAGAACCTATAGGATAGGTATTCCAAATTTTATCATTCTAGGTTCAGGAGTTTCGTCTCTACTGTGATAATGATGAGTCAGTCACATTACCCTACAGAGTTTAGTGTAGTCCCACATATTATGTTAGTTAGGTTGGAAAGTATCCACAATGCGCAAATCGAGCGTACGAAGCGAGAATGAGGCGATGCGCTTGAGCTTGGGAATCAAACAACTTTTTTATACCAAATTTCAGCTTAATATTCCCGTTCCCATAGGAAAATTGGGATGAATAAACAATCCATTATCGTTTCTTGGTAGTCAAACTACTATTACATCAAATTTCAAACTATTCAGCTCAGCGGTTACATTTTCCATATTAGTCCCGTTCCCGTGGGAATTTTGGATTGTGAACTATCTTGTATTCTTTTTTGGTAGCCAAACTACCTTTGCATTAAATTGCAGCTTAATTGGCCACGTGGTTACAAATTTCTATATTATACACGTTCCCGTGGGAATATTGGAATGAAAACTATTTGAACCCTTTCCTGATAGTCAAACTACCTTTATACTAAATTTCAGCGTTATAGGCTTAACGGTTACAGATTTCCATTTTGTTCCCGTTCCCATAGGTATTTTGGAATGAAAATGATCTTGAATCCATTCATGGTACTCAAACTACCTTTATACCAAATTTTAGCTTAATAGGCCTAGTGTTTACAGATTTCCATTTTGTTCCCGATCCCGTAAGAATTTTGGAATGAAAACTATCTTAAATCCATTCATGGTAGTCAAACTACCTTTACAACAAATTTCAGATTGATAGACTCAACGGTTACAGATTTTCATTTTATTCCCGTTCCCGTAGGAATTTCACAAAATCCCTTCTTATCAGTCGCTTACGTTACCTAAAAAACACGCTGTACAAATTTCAGGTCAATCGGTCCAGCGGTTTTATCCCTGCGATGATAAGTCAGTTAGATTTCCACTTTAAATTTTGGCAGACATGTTCCCGTTTCCGTAAGAATTTTGGGTTGAAAACTATCTTGTACTTTCTTGGTAGCCAAACTACCTTTGCATTTAGTTTCAGCTTAATCGGCCAAGCGGTTACAGATTTTCATATTATTCCCGTTCCCGTGAAGAACCGTTGTGAATCCTTTCCTGACAGTCAAACTGCCTTCCAAATTTCAGCGCTATAGGCGTTACCGCGATTTCCATTTTGTTCCCGTTCCCGTAAGAATTTTAAAATGAAAACGATCTTGAAACCATTCATGGTACCCTAACTACCTTTATACCAAATTTCAGCGTAATAGGCTAGAGGTTACAGATTTCCATTTTGTTCCCGTTCCCGTAAAAATTTTGGAATGAAAACTATCCTGAATCTTTTCATGGTAGTCAAACTACCATTATACCAAATTTCTGCTTGATATACTCAACGGTGACAGATTTCCATTTTTCCTGTTCCTGTTGGAATTTCGCAAAATCCGTTCTAATCGGTCGCCTACGTTACCTAAAAACACGCTGTTTAAATTTCAGCTCAATCAGTCCAGCGGTTTTATCCCTGCGATGATGAATCAGTAGATTTCCACTTTAAATACATATTGGTATAGAGTGGAGACATACTCGTAGATTGTTCCCGTTCCCGTGACATTTTGGGTTGAAAACTACCTTGAATTCAGTCATGGTAGTCAAACTACCTTTCAACTAAATTTCAACGTAATAGGCCTAGCAGTTACAGATTTTCAGTTTTGTTCCCGTTCCCGCAGGTATTTTGGAATAAAAACGATCTTGAATCCATTCATGGTAGTCAAACTACCTTTATGCCAAACTTCAGATTTATAGGTTTAGCGGTTACAAATATCCATTTTGTTCCCGTTCCCGCAAGAACTTTGGGATGAAAACTATCTTGAATCCATTCATGGTAGTCAAACTACATTTATACAAAATTTCAGATTAATAGGCCTAGCAGTTACAAATTTCCATTTTGTTCCCGTTCCCGTAGGAATTTTAAAATAAAAACTATTTTGAATTTTTCCATGGTAGTAAAACTACCTTTACACCAAATTTCAGCTTGATAGACTCAACGGTTACAGATTTCCGTTTTGTTCCCGTTCCTGTGGGAATTTCGCAAAATCCCTTCTTATTACCTGCCTACGTTACCTAAAGAACACGCTGTCCAAATTTCAGCTCAATCGGTCCAGCGGTTTTGTCCCTGCGATGATGAGTCAGTCAGTTTTCTATTTTATATAATAGTATAGATTTCAGCGTAATAGGCTAGAGGTTACAGATTTCCATTTTGTTCCCGTTCCCGTAAAAATTTTGGAATGAAAACTATCCTGAATCTTTTCATGGTAGTCAAACTACCATTATACCAAATTTCTGCTTGATATACTCAACGGTGACAGATTTCCATTTTTCCTGTTCCTGTTGGAATTTCGCAAAATCCGTTCTAATCGGTCGCCTACGTTACCTAAAAACACGCTGTTTAAATTTCAGCTCAATCAGTCCAGCGGTTTTATCCCTGCGATGATGAATCAGTAGATTTCCACTTTAAATACATATTGGTATAGAGTGGAGACATACTCGTAGATTGTTCCCGTTCCCGTGACATTTTGGGTTGAAAACTACCTTGAATTCAGTCATGGTAGTCAAACTACCTTTCAACTAAATTTCAACGTAATAGGCCTAGCAGTTACAGATTTTCAGTTTTGTTCCCGTTCCCGCAGGTATTTTGGAATAAAAACGATCTTGAATCCATTCATGGTAGTCAAACCTTTCACGGCAATGTAATTTAGTTTATTTATATTTATTATAGTTTCATAGTTTTAGTCAAATTGTTTCCTTATGTGTATTATTTTTTAAGTATGTACCTATTTTTTTGCCGTGAATAAAGTGTTTTCTATTCTATTCTATTCTATTCTAAACTACCTTTATGCCAAACTTCAGATTTATAGGTTTAGCGGTTACAAATATCCATTTTGTTCCCGTTCCCGCAAGAACTTTGGGATGAAAACTATCTTGAATCCATTCATGGTAGTCAAACTACATTTATACAAAATTTCAGATTAATAGGCCTAGCAGTTACAAATTTCCATTTTGTTCCCGTTCCCGTAGGAATTTTGAAATAAAAACTATTTTGAATTTTTCCATGGTAGTAAAACTACCTTTACACCAAATTTCAGCTTGATAGACTCAACGGTTACAGATTTCCGTTTTGTTCCCGTTCCTGTGGGAATTTCGCAAAATCCCTTCTTATTACCTGCCTACGTTACCTAAAGAACACGCTGTCCAAATTTCAGCTCAATCGGTCCAGCGGTTTTGTCCCTGCGATGATGAGTCAGTCAGTTTTCTATTTTATATAATAGTATAGATTGACGGCAGAGCTTAAACGTAACTGCGACACAAATAGAAAATTTATATCACATGCTATTTTTTTTTTCTTCAAGGTAACGCAAAAAATAAACAAACAAGTTAGTACAAATATACTTATTATTATCACTGATAAATTACTTGCGGTAGCATTCAGAGTGGCACAGTCGCACTCCGAACCGACGCAGTGATATAAATTTGCATGCTCTCAAATCGAGTGCTTTTCAAGTATTGTCCCTTTGAAACAATCCTTTTTACCACTCGAATTCATTTTCATTACATACTTACGTTCGTGAATCGAATAAAATGAATTTTCATTTTATTGGAAAAGGTTTGTCATGTAGACTGAATTTTTCATCTTTGTAAGTGCTTATTATGAATTACGAGTATAAGACTCGTAAAACCAAATGTTCTTTTTAACTCAATTGAATTTAATATTAATACTTTGTACCTACCTATATTTTCTTCGTTGATCATCTGGGAGATGGTAGTCGTCTTAACAAAGGCGTTCTGGGGAGTTAGAGAAGCGCCGTTTGTCGCTATGGGTAAAAAAATGTATTAAGATGATAGTAGATTTAGTTAGCTTTTCCACAGCGACTGTCATTCTTGTAAATTTTTTTCATCACATCGATAGCGACAAACGATTGGTGCTTGTCTAGGGCCCCCTGCTTAGAAAGTCACATCGTGTATTAATAGGTAGGTAGGTACATGAAGTTTTCATCGAGCGGGATCTTGGTTAGGTTACCGATTTCGTGGAGATCGGCCTATGTATGTTTTTTCTAATTCATTGTCCTGTTTTGATTTATTTTTTAGGATTATGAAGACTTTTCTTAATTTTTAGACATTTTGTTGGGACTAACATGTCCAGGCTTTAGCTGCTGGAAAGCTGCTTATATTATGTTATTCCAGGGTCTAAGCTCACATATTATCAAAATTGAGCTGAATCAGTACAAAACCGTTAAAGCAGAGGTAACACACATACATACAATATACATAATAATTATAGCTAATTCATTTATTTCAGGCATTAGTACACTGACAACAAAATCAATGGCCCAGCAGAGGCCTATAATATCACAAATACCTGAAAGTGCTATTTATTGGGATTTATTAAATTTGTACCTAAATCTGTTTAGGATTCAGCGAAATGACATACATGACGGTTCACAGAGTAACGAGTATTTGTCACAGTGAACTAAATTCATAAAATATTTTGTGGAAATTGCACTAAGCCGTTACAGAACGAAGAATTTTGTCATCACATTCGGTTGAATCTGGCACATTCCCTCGGATAGCATCGCTGTGTCAAAATATTTGGGGTCTCGCCACTTTCCAAGCGGGGGTGAGCGAGTAATTATTATTTTAATTCACTAAGCTATGTTAAGCTGAGTATACATTGCATTATAATACCGTTCAAGAGAACGTTCTTAATAAAGTAATACAATGCAGGGTCTTGAACAGACGGGTTGGAATTGAACAGTGGTTTGAAACAGTGTAGTTTTGTTATTACACATTTCATACAATAATTTTATTTCATTTGTTTTTTTTTTATTATATAACAGTTATTAGAAATCTTAAATGCCTATTATAGATTACACATTATACCTTTGTTTATTTTCGTGGACAATGTAAAGAAATTGTATCTTTTGAGCATTCTTACAAAGGCTCGGTATCCAGAAGTGGACATTTTTCATATGCCACTTGGAACTTTTGTGAGATACTGTGTCATTTATTTGAGTAATTATTCTGTGTAATAAATATTAAATAATAGTTATCTAAAATCTAGCGCTTAGTGCGCTCTGGATAAATCTGTTAGCACTTTAAGCATTTATATAATAAAATAAATAAATAAATAAGGCCGGATATAAGTTGGTAAAGTAAAGATGAGGCCAAAAATAAGACCAGCATCATCAAGTAGAAGAGTCAAAATCAATCTGAATCCAAAAGCCATAATATTATCGTATTTTTATTAATATATTATAGTAAAACAACAAAAACGGCACAACTCACGTCTAATATTGCCGAGAATATCTCGACTGCAGGCGTGAACTCCTGATGAAGGACATCGTATTTGTCCGAAACCGTGGTCGAGATATTCTCGACAATATTAGACGTGAGCTGTGCCGTTTTAGTTATGGAAAACACTCGCGATAGTTTTAAAAATCGAATATATTACATATAGTATTATCGTTTCTGCTACGTTAGTGTAATACTAGTTTGAAACCTGCAAAATTATAGTGTTTAAATTTAAATACATGCTTATCTAGTGTGTACTCATCTTTACGGTCAGGTATAATAATGTTCGTGGAGTGGATGGATTTTAATGGTTCAAAATGGAAAGCTGACATTTCTGAACATAATTACAAATTACTATTTTAGTTTAATTGCGTCAGAATTATATTTGAAATGAATATATTTTATGACTATTTACCTGAGGTTAATGATTAGTAAAGTTACTATAAACTATAACTCTGATATCATATCACAAAAATATTATTTATATCGACACCCCGTTTCATTTTCTTTCTCTTCTTAATTATTATTAAAAAATGCTATTTATCTAAGTATATAAAAGGAAAGAGTGACTGACTGATCTATCAACGCACAGCCTAAACCGCTGGACGGATTGGGTTGAAATTTGTAACAGAGATAGGTTTTATGACGTAGACCTCCGCTAAGAAAGGATTTTGCCATGCGAGCAAAGCCGCGAGCATAAGCTAGTTATTTACATAATTATTATTTTGAAAGCTTATTTTCTACAACCCATAACATTTACAATAACTCATCTTAAAAACTAAAATGAGATAACTCTTTATTGTACTCGTATCACCAATTTTTTTTACAAAAGCTTAAACAGTTAACACTATCTTATGATAGTAAAAGTATGTTTTATAAAAAAACATTCCGGTACTTTTTACACTTCAGGTCAATTCCAGTAAATAGGGTAACATACGTTGAAGCCTTTACGTAACGAAATCAACCCCTTTTATTATAAATATTCAAGATATTATGATAAATAACTGTCCCCTACATCAAAATAAAGTATACCGGTCATGGTATTACAGGTTTCCATGGGTTGCTGTGACCGCTCCCAAATATGTAAGTATCCATACTCATCTCTGTTTTTTTTTATTTTGGTACAAAATGCGCCCAGCGGTTTTACACACTGAGAAAGCCCAAGCCTTTGGATAATAATTTTAAGATCTAACCTACTTTATACCAAATTTCAGCGCAGTCGGTTCAGCCGTTTAGGCATGAGTGAAAAAAAGTACACAAACTTTCGTTTCTAAAATAAGGATAGGCAAAATATTAATTATGGCAGGTAAGCTAATTTCAAAGAAATATTAATAAAACTCTATTTATAAAAATAACAGGATGCTAATCCTTAATACTCCGCCGACATAAAAGTCGTTTATAATAATAATCATAAACATTTACAAACGAGTGCAAAGCTTGAAAGCTCTAAAGTAAATTACTGCATCACTAATTCAGAGTGCACCGCGCATTTGCTATTTCTATGAATATAAGCGTAAAGTCTGAAGTATATGTGAATTTTATATAACATGGCTTTTAAAAAATGCCTGCTAATGCAAAACGTTAAGAGCACAAGTTTATGTTAAATTCATAAACGAACTAGCGCGCCTTGTGGTCAAAGGCGAGCCTTCAATGATTTTAAAGCTATCGCGAATGTTCTCCATAACTAAAAATAACAAAAAACGGCACAACTCACGTCTAACACAAAGCCTTCAATGAATTAAAAAAATGTATCTGAAAAATGTATGACGACCTCTGTGACGCGGTGGGTTAACAACCCGCCCGCAACGCAGAAGGTTGCGGGTTCGATTCCCGCATCCAAATGTTTGTGTGATCCACAGATATTTGTTTCTGGTCTGGGTGCCTTTCTGTATCTAATATAAGTATGTATTTACAAAAGAAAAGTATATAATAAGTATTATATCTGTTATCCAAACCACCATAACACAAGCATTAAGTTGCTTAGCTTGGGGTTAGGTGGCGCTGTGTGAAATGTCCTGAAATATTTATTTAAAAAAAAACCTAAATTATTTATTCTGTACCATTATAAATATGTACAACATTCCTCTTGAATAAGTTTATCCATTGATGGAAACTGCATTAACATCCGTTGAGTAATTTCAATGATCTATACGAACCGACAGCAGAAGCGATTTGATTTTATACTACTCGTATGTAGAGAAGTATATGTTTACCAAGTTTTAGTTAAAGTAGCTACTGAAAAAACTACTCACTGTAAAGTGATTAATCTATACACAACGGAACTACCAAAATGCACAATATCACGTTTTTGTTAAATTTTGTGGTAAAACTTGAAAGTTATTACTCTTTACTCGTACATGGGTCTAGTGAATTTCAGCGCAGCGCAGCATTGAATATTTGTATCGTTGGAGATAATAGGTGATTCATTATAATCGACCGCATCTACACTTTCCTTCAAGTGTGACGTGATGAAATGTCTTCTTTTATCTTAATATATAAAAGAAAAGAGTGACTGATTGACTGACTGACTGATCTATCAACACACACCCTAAACGTAGTACGTAGGATTCTTATAATGTTACGTTGAAGTATATATATATATTTTTTATACACCATGTTCTCAATATTCCTTCCAACTAGGTTGTCTGTAAGAGATTGCTCAATGTGGTAAGGCCGCCAATTGTATACCTTTAGCTTTATGATATTGTCTATTTATGAAACAGTTTCTGGTAACCTGGATTGCAATAAAGAGTTATTGTATTGTATCATAATTGTATCATTTAATTTTGTGACCTAGAAACATCCCTAATATTATTCCCAAAAAAATACCTCTTAACGAAGGCATTAGTAAAATTGCTCCCCACTATTAAGGTTGCCCTCCATTACCCGTCCATAATGAAAATATTTCACACACAACTCCGACAGACGTCAAGAGTGGTTTCAGGGCACGTTGGAATGCAATCTGCCGAGCTATGCGCATAGCTGAATTAAATTTTATCCATCTCTGGGCGGTGGAGCGATGCCTTTATTTAAAAACTTATAATTTATTTGCTTATTTTCTTTTCATTTAAAAAATGTTGAAGCATTTGTGTATGCGTGGATATGTCGTGTTCGTCTCTTCACTTCTAAATGAATGAAGCGATGGGACTGTTCGAGACACGAGTGCACCAGAAAACTACATGAACCATACTTTTCAGTGACTAAAACCGCTAGGTAGAAATCAGTCACGAATTATTAATAATATCGACTTAATAATATTATAATAGTATTTTTATCACAATAAAGAATTCAAGCACTCGCATAGGGCTATAAAAATATTATTAAATGTAATTTTCAAAAAATAAAAAGGTACGCAGAGTTACGAGGACATGCTTGTTTTTTAATAAGGAAATACGAGTTATATATCATTACATTTTTTAACAAAAAATCTGTTTCTAAGGGAAACCACAGTAATAGTTATATAAAATATTTATTAGAATGAGAGCAGTGATTCTATAGGGTAGTGATTCTTAATTACTTATTCTAAGCTAGACTAAAACGTCTTTCATATTGTCACCCCTAACTTGAACACTAAAACAACGAACTTATACAGTTTGCAATTAATTATAATATATTAATAAATTACACTAAACTGGCCACAAAATGAATATTCATCACTGAAGCCTATACTTTTAACTTAGTTCTCAGCTAATTCAAGTCGCACTTTGGTTAACAAATGAGAAACAATACCACGAAAGCGGTGTTACATACATATCTAAGCCTTAACGTATTTATACCCTCAAAGTTTCTCATAGGTTTCTAAATGTTAGAGTGAAAGAAAAATATCACAAGTAATCCACACAAGTAATAAATTACAATAATAAGTGCCGTTAAAGTGAAGTGTTAGTGCAAGCTCGGGATGATAATATTATTCTGAAGACAGATCATTTAATTTTGATTTTTAACTTGTACCTTGTACGACCGTGGACACTAATTTTAGAATACAGTAAGCATAATACAATCTATAATTATATATTATTGTCAAAATCTTTTTTAATTAATTTAATATTATTCATTTAATTTCCGATACATTTATACTAATTAGATGTACATATATACCTACCTATTTAGGCTAGATTTGACCAAATATTAAAGAAATAAAAAAAAAAACAAAAACATCGCCCCGAGCCGATCCCAGTAGAAAGTGGAAAAGTATTTGGTACTAGCTGACCCGCGCGCACTTCGTAGCGCGTGACAGTAAATTATTCATATATTAATGAATTTGATACAGACCATTTAATTCGATTTCCAATTCCACGGAAAAGAGGGATTCAATTCACGGGTTTTCTGCGACTTAATGGGCGTAGAATTAGTAAAGGCTGGCAAACCTTGCCAATATGTAACTACGATCGAATCACCTACTATTCAAAATGTCTATTGGACGTTTCGCCTACGTTCATAATAACTATTGGTTGAAATCAATATTGGACGATTCGCCTACGGTTAACTCAGCTACGGTCGATTGAGCTATGGTTGATTAAACTATTGGACGATTTGCCTATTTTTGACCGAACTAACGGACCGTTCACGTATTTTTAGACCACGTTTCCGGCTGCTAGTCAGGTATGACAGCTAAAAAATACTTGTTTATAGTACAGAATTCAGAAACGTGTTGTTTTTATTATGCCACTTTGCCATGATGAGGTAGATGAAAGAAGATGCCAAAATGCCTGAAGATGCCATGACACAGGATAAATAATTCAGTAATAAGAAAAATATCTGGCGCTTCGCCGGCCGCTGCCGCGGCACGCTCGCTTCGCTCGCTCGGCTCGCGCATTGTGGTCACTGTTCAAACCTAACCTAACCAACAGATTTCGGTTTGCCCTGAATACTGTACTAAAAACACGCGTAGCAAAGAATTTATAAACCGTAGGTGAGTCGTCCATAGTTGAATTAACCAATATATCAAATGAACATTGGCCGAATCGCCCATTAGTTCACATGCCCATAGTTTAATCAACCGCAGGCGAGTTGCACTGTAAGCGAGTCGTCCAATATGTGAAATGAACTTATGCGAATCGACCGTAGTTATATCGACCGTAGTTGAAACGACCGTAGGTATTATGAAACGTAACCCGTCCATGCGGGCAAAGCCATGAGAATAAGCTAGTGACTGATGTATCTGTATAACGTACAGCCTCAACCGCTAGATGGATTGGGTTGAAATTTGGAACATAGAAAGGTTTCATGACGTAGACCACTGCTAAGAAAGGATTTTGCCGTGCGGGCAAAGCCGCGAGCATAAGCTAGTAAATAATATTATGAAACATTTTTTGTGAATAATACTTAGATTTCAGAGACGTCCTGGGATAAGTCCCAGAACTATCGTTATACCTATACCACAGTACAAATTAGAACGGCAATAAATTACCACTTACACATATAGTACATCAAGATTAAATACAGTAAACAAAAATATATCAAATTATCATTTACATCAGAAAAACTAATAAAAATACGGAATAATAACAGCTTGATTCCGTACAGTTACTCTTGACTTTTTTCCGCGTCATTTAATGGTGATCTCTTTACCGTGGGTAGACTTCCTCTGCAGGAGATCGGCTAGTACCCCAACAGTGTCAGTTATTCTACCGCCTGAACAGTGATGTGCAGACATTACTGTGCTTCGGTAGGAGGGCACTGTGGCTAGTGAAATTACTGGGCTGAAGAATCTTAACATTTTATGACTCAGCAGTGCACCCAGAATTTAACCTTCGTTAAATCCCAGCGTTATCTCTTACCATCAGGAGAGCATCTTGCTCATCTTCTTACATCGTTGTATAAAAAAAACTAAAATGAAATTTTCTAAAATGAAACTATCATATACCTACGTACTCAAACTATTTATTATAATATATCTATCAAATTTCACCTTTCAGCTCCATCATCAGACTTCAGATCACTTCCATGTCATAAAATTATTGCATTGTCATCCGATTCCCGGTATGCAAAATTTCTGCTCAATCGGGAACTGTGACTGATAGGTAGAGTGCTTTTCACAAAAGGAGTTCTTTTTGCGGGGCGCCACTATCGCAAATTTTAAAAGTTAGCATATTAAATAACTTTAGAATCTTCGATGTATCCTTCTGCAATCTTGTTACACTTCTAGCCACCATGGCGTTTAAGAACTGTAATATCAGCGCCTGAGTCAGCTAAGAGTGTTGCTGACGTCCGCCTCAGGCAATGCCCAGTGTAAAGATGGGAGTCCGGAAGCTGAAGAAATTTAGCAATCGTTTTTGGCATATCACCGATTTTATTGATGCCTATGGGCTGTTTTTTACTTTTTCCATTATCATAATGTAAGAAAAATCTTGAAGTTTTTGTATTAGCGGGTCGTAATGCCATATACTTGTCCACCACATTCACATATTCTTCACTAATGACGAATGATCTGTCTATTTTAGTCTTTGTATTCAATAATTTTACTAATATTAATTTGTCCGAATGCTTTTCAACGTCGTTTACCTTAAGATTCAACAATTCATTTGAGCGGCACGCACCATTTATGCCAATAATTAATACAACCTGTAAAAAATAACAATAATTTAGTTTACTTATTTTTAGATAGGTACAGTTAGATAGGTTTTCTTTGAAATAAATTAGCTTTTGTATCAATTTACTTACTTTTAAAGCGAGGTATTTACTGTCTGGTGCTTCATTCAGAAATTTTTCTATTTCAAGGTCACGTTTCGTTTTCAAGACAGCTTTTATCATAGAAAAAATGCTCCATAATGTACTGGATTTTCTTGTTTTAGATAGTTCCATGAAATATGATAGTATCACGGTCTCGGAATATGTTTTTGCATTTTTTGAGAGGCGCCAATTATTGAAGGATTCGTACGCCTTTACATATTTCACTTTAGATTTTTCAGGCAAATAGCTGAACTCGGCATTCGAAACTTGTTCTTTCAACTTTTTTGGCGTAAGACAACTACCTTCATCACTGGGGTCACTCATTTCTTTGTAATTAAACAGACTATTAGATCACAAATAGAAATTTGCAAAAGTTTACAACTTAAGTTGAAAATATTTAGTTGAATCTTTACCAAGAGGTTTAGAACCAAATGGAAAATGTGTTGTGAACACCACTGTCGCAAGAAAAATGACAACTATAAGTGCCATCTCACTTACCTCATACAAAAGAGAGAGACAAAGATGGCATTTATCGATGACGTCACAACGCATTCTCCATTTGACTGTAAACTCTAAACTTCTACATCCCGCCATTTTGTATTTTTTTATTTTTATTAAAAGAGTTGCGTTCGAAATTTGTGTGTGTGACATATTTATGAAAAACAAATTGTAATAATATTTAAAAAAAAAAAACTCACTTACGACTTATTATTCTATAATAGTATTTTATTTAAAATATTATTGAAAAAATACAATTTATAAAGTTAAAATTCAATAAATAACATTAAAAATTATGTGCATCTCAGTTAAATAAAAATTGTACACAAATAAGTTTCAGAACACACCAACTTCTTCTTAATCCAATAAAATTGTGTTCGAAATTCAAATCACTTTGCCTCTCTAGAGAGCAAAAACGGCTTTTGCTCACTGAAATCGATGACCAAAGACACTATTTTCGTGCGAGAGTGGTGAAAAATTATTTATGGCATGAAGTCCAGAATTTATCGAAAAAATGTAATTTAGTTCCGCAAAATTCCGCGGGACCTCATTCGTGAGAAGGACTCTACCACTGAGGTGTATACCTAAAATCATAGGCGGATCCAGGATTTGGTTTGGGGGGGGGGGGCAAGGTGCAGACGGGCAAAAATATTATAATTTTTATTACGAAAAGTGTATGTTTAGCTCGCTCTGAGCGGTTAGGAAGTTTAAACATTCATTACAATAAGTGCGCGAGCAGCTAGCTGCGAGCGCCGAAAAAAAATTTTTATTTCAGAAATATGTGCGAAATTCGTAACTCTACAATGCTTCTGGGGGTTCCTTGGCCCCCTGCCCCCCCCCCCCCCCCTAAAGCTTAAACATCCTTTATAATATGTGCGCGAGCAGCTTGCTTAATGACTCGGGGGGGGGGGGGGCGGCTTGGCCCCTTGCCCCCCCTCCCTAAATCCGCCTATGATTATCTATAACACAGATAAAAGGTTCTATAATAATCATTGCAAAATTTTATTAACATTATAAACGTGACAGTTTGTGTCTGGATGTATGCCTAAATGGGTGTGAACAGATTTTATGTCTGTGTGTCTCCGGATAACCAGTGATTTTTACAAAAGATCCCCCTAGATGGAGCGCCACAATCGCGTGATTTTAAGTTAAAATACCTATCTACAGATTTTTAACAATTCATAATTTCTCATATTTAATTTCTCAATTAAATAGGTACATAATATTTAATTAATCTAACAAATAAAAAATATATAATAAATGAAGTATTCACAGTAATTATAAATCTATTATTTAGTTCCGCTAGGTTACGCGGGACTTCTTTTCTAAAACTGTTTGCAGAATAAATGATATTTCTTTTTCTTAGGACATTAGTTCCATTATTTTCCGTGGCGCTAGCTTGTATGAAAAATAATTTACTTTTACAATGAACTGTAAATGAATTTTTCTATTTATCTTCAGATGATTTTACATGTTTTAGAAATTAAAAATAAGCAGCAAAAAGATATTTATTACTGATATTTACACGCATCATGCGCACATTAGATTATTTTCCGCTGGCGCTGATTCATTTGAGAAATAAGTTACATTTACTAATTTAAATGAATTCTAATTTGTTTGGCTACTATATAGCATCAAAGTACTCGTCAAGACGAATCAAATGAGCCCAAACTCGATGGGGTTTTTTCTTTTAATCACGGAGTTCCTATGGCCACCTTCCAGCTCCGTTTCGGACCCTGGTTACTATATAGTATCAAAGTACTCGTCAAGACGAATCAAATGAGCCCAAACTCGATGAGGTTTTGTCTTTTGATTACGCGGTTCCTATGACTACCTTTCTTGTTTATTAGCATTTTATATGCGAATCTTTAGATTGATATAACTCTTTTATTTATGAACCGATTTGACTAAAACCAAGACTAAGGTTCAAGTAGAGAAAACTGCAACGTATTAGTGAAAATTTTATTCAAATCGGTGGTGTTGTTTAACCACACCAGTGACACAAACTATTTACAAATTTAGCCCAAATTAAACTAAAGGTCAACCACAAGTTTACAGCCACACCGATAGATGGCGTCTGTAGCGTTTTTGGCACTATTTTTTTTTTAATTGAATTTACTTTATATTCTATTACTTTTATTTCGAATTTTTGATGTAAATTAGGGGCGATGTGTCTGATATAAATGATTATTATTTATTTTATTATTTTATTTTACGTTTTCCTAGGAAAAATTGACAAAATGTTTTACGAATTAGATCGCGCAAGCGACTTTTTCGCGTCGTTTTGTTCATATGCGTATTTTCACAGTTCACCTTAGTAAAGGATCACAATGAATGGGGAGAAATTTCCATTCTTATTATATGTATGGATAACACACGCGTTGTGTTTCCGTGTTGTATAAATTAGGATAGATATTATTTTCACTAGGAACGACCCGTGTAGTGTAATAGTGAATAGTGCAAAGTAGTGAAAGTGCTACATATGCATTGTGCATAAAGAACACATGAACAAAGTGTCTTCCCCTTAATAGAGACAATAAGAAAAGTGTTAATGGACACATTCTTAGTTTTAGTCTACCTAGCAATTTAAGTTAAATGTAAATTACCTATTAGCCTAAGTCATAGGCTAGATTGTAATATAAACAGAGAACAACAAAAATAATAATACATATTATTATTTGTTGGGCTCTAATATAAAAAAAAAAAAAAAAAAAAAACTAGGAACGACCCAAAGCGAGAGTCACCATTTTTAATTGGTTTTAAAAATAAAAATCAAATAAGGCCGTCATCTCCTTTACGTCCGCTGCGTTACTTGATGAGCAACAAATCTCTAAAAAACAATAAATTATGTACATGCTTAACATAAAAAAATATATATGTATGTGTACCTATAGTAAAGTGCTTATAAAGTCAGCTCCTCCCTTTGATGGTAACATAAATTCATTAAACTACTCTGGTGTTATTAACGATGATTATAGCACCGGAAGAGGTCTAGGGTGGTGGAAAGCCTGACAGAGGCGGCGGTTTCATTTCCCCTATTTGCAATTCAAAAATTCACTCTCCCTTCTAGCCTATTCGACTAACATCCCCATCCCTTTCACGCTTCAACAACCCAATCTGCACATCTCACTCTAACATCACTTTTTGATGCAAACATTTTAACTATCAGCACCAAATACCACATGCGTAGGAACTACGAACAGTCCGTGCATTTTATTCCGAAAGGATTAGCCATAAATAGTTTTGCTCATTACAATTTCATGAAGGTGCCCTCTAGTTGCGGAATTTATGCCGAGAAAAGTTTGAGCGTTGCTGAATAAAAGATATCTATTTGGCAGTAACAGTGGCTGGGTGCCAGGCGACACTTCACACCAGAGTTAAACTTATTAAATGATGGGGTCGAGTTGAATTCACCATGTGGATAGATGGTGTGAAAAATGTTTCAAAGTTCCGCTGTTCGCAAGTGAATGTTATTCTTTTTACAAACTTAGAATATCTACTTAAAGTAATATAAAAGAAAACTAGCTTAATATGGGTTTATCCGTGTAGCAAAATGCAAAATATTGTACTTTTTAGCGGACGTCTACGTCAAAATCCTATGTATGTCGCGGGCAAAAGCTAGTATGATGCCTGAAAACGTAATTAATTTTTACAAAAGAATACCTCGATGACTTAAAAACTTATTTCTCATTCTAATTTTATATTAAAAAGGGGCTTTATTTACCTTTAAATGCTACAAAACCTTTAATTTAAACAAACATTCGTCGGTCACATAAATTACAAGGTTCGAATCGAAGCTACGAATAGCTGGAGTAAAACGGACACAGAACTTTCCAGAACCGCGATAATTAAGGAATTATCACAACAGCCTTAATATATAGAGTAGATAAACGAGGGTGCGATACATCCAGATACAAATACAGGGTTATTGGTGTCAAATTCAAAACCTTTGAAGGGCAGTGTAGCCACACCCTTTTTTTATCTCAGGAAAAATGCGTTACGCATCATCACCCCACGCCGGGAGGCGCGGGGTGGTATGTGGGACTACCCCGCCGAAGATGGGCGCGGTGGGGTTACCTACTAAAAAACCTGGGGGTGTTCCTGCGGGACCCCATAATGCCGGGGCAACGGGTACACCGAAGCACTCATCCGCGGCCCCGACGACACCCACTCTAACACTACTTACTCTTTTTCCAGAGGTAGACTTCTTTTGGAAGTTGACCAGATGGATATACCAACAGTGCCAGTTATTCTCCTGCCTGAACGTGTGCAGAAATTATATTATTATTCTTCGGTAAGTAGGCATTGCAACTAGTGAAATTACAACACCTTAAGTCTCTTGAATAAGAATCTTAAAATTTGTTTTCAATCATTGTTGTGACATTCTGGATGGCATTAATGGGCAGCGTTATCTCTTACCTACAGGAGAGTGTCTTACTCGTCGTTTTACTTATGTGCATAAAAAAAACTTTTGTGCTACGACTTTGGAAATTCACGAAATTTGTATAGACGTTGAGGATGACTTTATATTTTTTATTGCAAATTGTCTTCCTAAATTATAAAAAAAACTAGTGTTCTTGTACGTATGATGCTCATAAGTGGAGTGGCTATGATTTAGTTATCAACAACCTTGTATAGAGCAGATAAACGAGGGTGCGATATATCGCGCTACAAATATAAGATGCACGTATAAATAATGTGACCGCGCCTCCGGCAATTTTCTCCAATGTTTGTACCAGAATATAACTAGATCTACGATGCTTCTTTGTGTAGGTATATTATTTGTATAGTACGAATAAACTCTGAGGAAACGTGTATGTATGATTTATTAGCATCATCATACGTGACAGTCATCATTATGCATCCACTGCTCAGTGATCCGTATGAAAGTCATAAATTTGGAGGCCCTGAGTTAAATCAGCATATGTAACAAAAGTTTCGCCCAGGTGTCCTAATGCTATCTTATAACTTGCAAAATAACATAATAATATAAATTATCCTAAACAGGCAAGACTTTTCATCTCTACTACTCACTTAATTTTTACTACTGTTTTTAGTTAACTTAATTGTTTTTAGCTAATAACTAAACTAATAATAAATTTTACTGTTTTTAACTAATCGTTACTAGTTTTCAGTAGGGCTTGCTCTCTAGGTTAATGGAAAAGATTATTTTTAGTTTTTATGCTTTAAATTAAGATCTCTTTGTGAATAAAAGGATTCTTCTTCATGAAGAACACATTATTGATATAGAACAAAAACTAAACATTGATTAATAAAATAGTATAACATAAATGTCTAAACCTATCCTAGTATTCTAGTACTAACCGTTCTCACATTCATCTTACGAGACAGAACAGTCGTAACTCATGAGAAATGTGATATTTTGTAATAAAAACAACAGTTTTCCTCAAACAAAAGACACGGACGAATGAATTTCGTATGTGTGCGTAAAGGGCACTACGTGACGCGACCAAAGAAAAGGATCGTACACTAACTGTAACAATAAATGCAGATAGCGCCTGAAATAATGAACCATATTTCAATGATAAAAAAAATATAATGAGATCTCATTATTACACAGTATAAAATAAAGTCGCTTCCGCTGTCTGTTCCTAAGAGTGCTTAGATCTTTAAAACTACGCAACGGATTTTGATGCAGGTTTTTTTTTAATTAGAGTGATTTATGAAGAAGATTTATTATAATATTATTATGAATATAATTAATGCATAATATAGTAGATAAACACTGGTCATTTTCTGTTCGGCGCTATGAAGTGTGCGCGTGTCCACTTGTACACCATAATAATTATTAACGTAGGAACCATTCCGCAAAAAGGTACTCAGCAGGTTTGGTTTGCGCAATTGTACCGTAAATTAAAGGTTCCGTAAATTAAAGAGTAAAACTTTTATAAAACACTTCGTCCATAATAATACATGCCTTGCATTGATTATATTGTCACCATCCCTAGTTAGCCAATACGACTTTTCTTCAACAAGTAAGTCAATGTAAGGCCTCAGCTTTGACTTTAGAGCGTGGTGTTTCAATCGATTATAATAGTCTGGCGATTGCGACATTGCCATGAATTTGAAGAATTTATGTGAAACGTTGAATGGGAGTTCGAATATCAAAAAGCCCCAAGAAAAAAGATGTTTATAATTAGGTTTTTTATATTTCTAAGAAGTTTAGCTCTTTGTTCAGTTATTTGAAGTCAGTGGTAAAACAAGAGGTAACTAATAATGCCAAATAAAAATGAGGTAGCCATTGTAAGCCCACTCGCTTTTATTTGCACGAGCAAATACATACAGCATACTACGCAAAGAACCCTATTGCACTACGTCTAATACGAATCCTTCAAATTGTAGTGACTGTACCTGAAATATTTCAAATGGTCGCTTACGCACCACAGATATTAGATTTTTATTCGTTAGGACTTTTATAGACAGACTGTAAGTAGTAGTTAGAGTAGAAGTAATTGTACGAAATACGTTACAGATTCGTACCGGAGAAAACCAATATCCGATTTGGATCAAATGTTTTGTAAAATCGCGCGTGTAGGGTCAACAACAACAAGCTAACAAGCTTACTACATGTACTTCATTTCCGTTTCCATGAAGCTTCTTCTGGTAGTTTTATAAAAAAAAAACTCAAGGTTCTTAGAGCTTTCTGTGATTATGATTCTTTCGTGACTTAAGCCTTGTCAAAACAGGAATTAAAATGTTATTGATGTTCACATAACTCAGGATTACTCGAAGCATTTTCATAATTTCTCTGACCTTTGTTGATTAATGATTAACTTTTACATTAGTTACTGTTTATGTAAATAATAATCTAGTGATGTGAGAAATAAATAAGAATTGAGTAGCGTTCATAAACATTTCACATTATGATTATTAAATCCACACTTTATTTATTATTATTTTAATTGTTCAAACAATATTTAACAGCCTAAGCAGGGGCCACAATAATGACAGTATTATGTAATACTAGGTGGATAACTGACTATCAAAATTAGTAATTAGGAACATAATTTGAATTAAATATACCGAATGAAGTTCATGTGCCATTGTAATTATTCAGGCAGATAAACTACTCTTGCCGATGCGACACACATCTGAACATCTTATGACTCTTACTTAGGTAAGAAGCGTTGGGGCCGTGCACCTAGAATTATACATCATTGTAAAACCCTATGTGGCACTGTGCTATTTATAATTATGGGCAACGTTATCTCTTACCATCAGTGGAACGCCGCGCTCGTCTTCTTTCTTCTTTGTATAAAAAAACGAAACTCAATTTTTAGCAATAGCGCCTTTATATCGTGTAATACAATCACTGCTACCTAGTTTTTAAAAAAGTACAAAATCCTGATTTTAATAATTTACGTCCCCAATAAGTACCTAAACATGATATTATTATTTACGTTAAAAAAAATATTTAGTGTTAATTCCGCTTCAAATAACTTAGCTTTTTAGCACTTAGCTTTTTATATTTGAAGCAGAATTAACACTAAATATAACTAATAAATTTGTTATAATGGATTTCAGCAAAGTAAAGCCTGATTACATTAATTATTATTAACGTTTTTATTTCATGTCTCGTCTTCTGAGGTTCACAGAGCTTTGTAAGTTTTAAAAAATATAATTATGAAAGAGTTTATCTCTCGCGACTCAAATAGAGTTAGCGGGATAAAAAGAGAGATAACAAACTTTATTCAGACTTAATTTAATTAATTATTGTCTCCTTTTCGGCTACTGTTTCTTTGTTTCTACCATCGATAGGAATCTTTTATTTATGTAGGTTCTTGTCACAGACCTATATTAATAAGGACAGATACCACGTAACAAAAATCAGTGTGAAACATTAAGAGTAAATAATTAATTGGTTAATACTCTTTTTCCCAACTATATGTATAGTTATCCCTCTTTAATAGGGATGTTGACAATGTCAACGTCTTGGAAATATATAATAAGTAATTTAAGTAATAAAAAAATAGATACATATTTTTTAGTTTGTGAATAAAACTGGCTGAAGAAAAATGGCCGAGATATAACCATTATAAAAAAGAGACGCGTGACGCAACGTCACTAACCGGTACTAGATGTACCAAAGTTCGGCCAGCGACGTGAACCAAGCAACTTTCGTGCACTATGCACAATCGGCACGAGGATAGAATAAAGCAAAATTTCTAGAAAACATAAATATTATTATTAAATTCCATCATTTTGATTGAAACGATGTCTGCATCTGTTACTAAAGTCGGTGGCTCTTATATCGTAGATTTTCTTGCGGTTCTCGGTTATTTTGTTTGCAAATGTTCAGATATTGAATCACTCTGTGGAAGAGGATTATTTTCTTTCTCTCTGTATTTTAACATTAAGAAACACGCTTGAATAATTGAAAACCAATTTCTCTTCAAGTTGATCAAGTATATGAACGTGATGAAATAAATTTATCAATATAAAAATATTTATTTTTTTGTTATACGAAGAATAGCAAGTAAGAAGGGTAATGTAAGTAGATTAATTATTCTTTAATTGTTTTTAGCTAATTATTTATAAAAATACGATTTTTTATAGAACTGATTTTGTGCATTTTATTTTAGTAGATCCAAATCATTTACTAACAAAAACCAACAACCGTATCTAATTTTGTATTTTGTCTTTTACGATAAAAATTACCTATTGTAAAAATCAGAATATTTAATTCGAATACATCACGAACATACCTTTCGTAAAGGTCACATACCCAATCTTTACCTTAATATTGTCTCTGTTGACACAGACTACATTTCGATTGAACCCAGAATAAACCCTTTTTGTTTACGTTTCCAAGAACCATAAAAGAAGTAGAGGAACGAAAAATTGTTTTTCCAAGTGACGGCTTTATAATAAACCCCCTTCATAATTTCTATAAGGAATGAGGGTTGATATTGAAAAGGTTAGTGAATGAAAAGAAAAATGGATGCTTTGCCAAATTATAAAATCGTTTCATTCAAATCCGTAAAAATATTTTCAGGCAGGGGAATTCAATTTTTAGAAGTGATTTATAAAATGGTTTTCATAGAATTATAATATATAAAGTTTTTATAATCCTTAATAGGCTTACATTTATATGGCTCATGCTAATCTAGAAAATACCCACCCATCTCGAAGTTCATATTTATTCAATAGTCCGTATCTATAGATATTAGAATCTATTCACATAATGTAGGCTTATTCGACTTTCTATTAGATTTAAGGCTAAAGGATAATATCAATCAATCACGAAAGAAAACTTCGCGTCGCCACAAACATCCTGACTGCAGTGAAATAATGCTATCATTAAACGAACACGGGGAACTTCATCACGACGCAAATTAAGACTCCGGTACTTACCGACGTACACCGATGTTTTATATAGAGCTCTTAATTAAATTACATTGCGTGCTTAGAAAGCCGCAAGTCGACGAACATGTAAAAGGGAGCGTTTACGTTTTTTATGACTTGTAAAGTTTATTGAAATACTAAAAGCGGCTTTACTGGCTGCGGAAAAGGCTTTCTATAAAATGAATATTCATGAATTTTTTTAACACCGCTCCCCAGAGATCGCAATGTCACAGGAACCTTTCTAAAAATCAATTTTGGCCGAAAACAAAAATGTCTTCATAACGAAAAAATCTTGAAAAGAAAATGAAATCTATATTTAATAGGCCCGCCTTCTCATCATTTTCGTCTGCCGTCTGACCGAGAAAAGTAATAAATTATTCTTCCTCAAAAGAATTATTACCTTCTAAATGAAGTTGTCCTCGCGCCGTAGGAAACACGCCTCTCCTTTCAACTGCCGAAAAAAAGACGAGAGAACTGTAAAGCTGGAATGTAACAAGACTGTTTAGTGCAGTGACCGAGCAGAATCAACCCCTACCATAAAGGCTCCCCTCGACCTAAATCGTGAAATAATGGACACCGCAGAAACCGATCACGTCGCAAATAGCTCACGCACAATCGAATTAATTAATCATGGGAACGGAGTTCCTGTAAAGTTAAAAAACTTGTCCGAGCCACCGACCAACTTTTAAGGAGAAGCTAACGAGGAATAGGTCCGTAGATGAGAGATGAAAGTTGAGATCGAGTTGAGAACGCGCACCAGACAAGAATGGCTGCAATTTAAAACTCGATTAGAATTCGAACATTGAGCAGACGCGGTTATTAAAAATCGTGTTGCCGCACGAAATCGAGGACTTTGATTCCCTGAAATGTGGAGGAAACTTTCGCTGCAGTTTTGTTTTTGCTGTGAAAAAGTTTTGGGAACTGTGGTGTACCTAATTATAATTTGATCGGGGAGTTTCATGTGGAGATTTTGTAAGTTTTGTATTATACAGGGTTATTACTTAATTTTTAATTATTTTCAAAGGGTAAGTCATTTCGAATAACATTAGCCATACCACGGAGTAACCGTGTATAATAAGTTTAGAAATACATTTTTAGCGATTGCAACCTATATTAATCTTGTAAGTCACTAAGTCGCTATGAATATGCATTAAAGTCTAAGCCATTTCTAAAAAGGTATTATACTCGAAGTTGAGAAAGCTAAACGAATTGTCTCAATGCAGTTGCTGCGGTAACACAATACATTTTATGGTTTCGTATCATTTGCATGTAAAGAGAAAATGGCTTAGAAAAGGTATTCGCGTCGCCGTAAAATTGTATTTACCATAAACTGTCAAACGAGAGTGGCAGAAGTTGGCACCATTGTTTACGGGCTATAAAATAAATCGAATGTAACTGTGACCGGTTTTGAGCGAAAACCACTGAAATGTATCAGGATTGATATCGAGAGTGCGTTAGTTTTTATGAAAACTAAGCTTGTTTTTCTGTGCTGTTCTTTCACTAGTAAGTGAGATTGAAATGAAGTTATTGTTAAGCTTTACTTCCTCAATAAAGTTGCATAATTTAAATTTTTTACAAGCTTTTATTTAACTTGCAATCTTGCAACTGAATTAAAGGTAGAGTTAACAGATTTTCGCAGATTTTTTTTGTTGACCAACATTATAATTTGTTGTTTGATATAGCAATGTCAGACATAGTAATTACTCAAACATTTGACGTTGCGTGAACTGAAAGTGCTAACTATGGGTATATTACAGCATCTATTTTGCTATATTATGTTGGTTGTGGCGAAACCCCAGACTAGTAGTAAAGTCGCTAACTGGGAGTTAGTTTGCAAGCTTTGTTTTACGTCGTAAGAAATATAAGAAGGTCAGGTTACAAGCGCATTGAATGGTTTATTATTTTTTAATATTTTATGGGACTATATTTAACTTAACCTATTTGATATTGTTATAAAGATGAACGGCAGCTGAAAATTTTACACGCAGACCTAGAAGAAACCTATTAATATTTATTATTGATTTAAAAAGTAAAATATGGCTTTTATATCGAGCTAAGCAGGCGTTGACCAAACTATGCAATAAGAAGCGGTCTTATCACTGCTAGTAGTTAACGCTTATAATTTACTACAATGTGTGTTAGTTGCTTCATTCTTATTTTTGTATGCAAAAAATATTGGAAACATTTTACAATTAGTAGCCATTTTATTTGGACAAATTTGCCATTGTTTTCAATCATTTACCCCGATTCAATTATAATTAAGCGATCGAATCTAACGTGCAAAATGCAGATAACATTGTGTTGCCAGCGCCAATCAAAATTGCAAATTTTACTCGCCTTCGTTAGCATTGCAACTCGTATTAACAAGATTCCGCTAATAATAGGGAAAAGTTTTGTTGTCGCTGCTTCCTTAAGTTTAATTGCGGTGACAAAAACGAATAGTGACGTTTTAAATGTTAAATGAATAGTGAATTTTCTATTACTTTGCAATAGTTTCAAATTTGTTGAAGAAATAATGGAATGGATGTCTATTCGTTGAAAGGTAACTCAATACACGAGTCACTTATTCCTTATAATATTAATCTTATTATTACCTTGAAAATGTGAGTTATTATAAATACTAACTAACGCACTTACGGTGTTCTTTATTTAATAATAATGCTTACTGAAATGAAAATGATTATGTTCACTTTATGAAGATTATTTAAAAAAAATATTTAAACAACCATCTGTAAACCAATTATAATATTTTTTCTTTAGTTTGAATTTTGTTGTATCTATTGGTTTGTTACGTTATTATACACAGCTATGCGTGTTGATATTACCTGATGTAGCAGTATATTTAGCGTCATGTTATTTTTATGGGCTCGAGACCCTTAACAACTTCATACAGCATGCACCGGCCGGTAGGTACGTCAGCGCTTAAAATGAATAATGACCAATAAAACCAACCAAAACGACCGCTTCAGTCCCAAACAGCTTTTAAATACACATGATACCTTTACTTTCTTTGATAAACATTGATCGTGAATTATTCGTCGTGTGTTCGTTTGATCTCAGTTATGGTCCCCTCGAAATAATATTTAGCGAAATGGACTCCGAAGGAGGGTTCGTAATTAATTAAATTAAGTTCGGAATACGTTAGGAACAAAGTTCGATGTGGCTACCGGCGGAGTTGTTAATAGTCGAGGGAGATGATCCGTGGGTTGGTACTTGGTACTTGCAGTCCCAGGGGCCTTCGTGCGTCGCCGACACCCCGCATGCTAATAGCCAATCATATTCTGTTTACATTCCATCACGTACTATGAATAATTTGTTATTGTCTCAGCAAACAGCGCCCAGCCACGCCATTGTCCGTCAAATTAATTTCCTAGAATCCTATAAAAGCAAAGAACAATCATGAACAAAGCATGAACGCTTGTAACAGATTAATAGAACGGGAAAATTGGATTTTATTATTCCATTTCGTGTTCATAAAGGTGTGATTTTTATGAACGCTTTATCGACGACTATCCGACTGGCAATTTGATTTTACGAATTTGGAGCGCTGGTTACTTTGATTGCAAATATGTATTTAATTTGGAAATTATTGTTGAAATTGGTTACTGTTGATTATCAATTTTCACGACCAATTAAAGTCTAATAAAATGGTGATTAATGACTTCTATGAAGTTCAAGCTTGTATTCAAAACACAGTAAACGAATTTGTTGTTCAACATTTCTACTTAATTGACTACTATTTTCAGTTAATTATGTTTGATTGCACAACGAGTAGGTAAATGTTTATAGGCAACTATGACTGTTTGCCATTAGACGTGGCCTCTGTATGACTTTGGGAAGACGTTGAGTTATTTTTAATGTTCCAAGGTTTTGTTAAGGTTGAAGCTGTATAATAGTAAGAGCGTAATGCTTCCGGGTCCATATTGGCTCGCATAAAATTTTTAGTCCTAATTTAATGTGGCATAACGTTTTTCAGCCTAAACATCAAAAAGCCTAAAGTTTTTAGGCATAACTTTTTTGGCCTAAATTTTTCTCCCATAATATTTTTAAGCATAATAATATTTACGCATAAAATTGTTACGCATATTGTTTTAACGCCTAAAATATCTTACCATAATATTTTTCGGCATAATTAAATTCAGCCCTAATATTTTTCGACATAATAATATCCAGCCCTAATAATTTTCAGTATAATGATATATCCAGCTCTAATTTTTTAGCAAAGTGATATCTTGTCATAATACTATTACCAGGATTGTTATCGCCAAAATATTATTAAAACTAAAAGAAACGAATTATTAATTTCAATGTTCTAACCTAAAACCTAACCTAGCCTTCTCGCGGCTTTTTTTATAGAACGAAGTAAGAAGTCGGACAAGACGCTCTCCTGGTGGTAAGAGATTTGTATTTTACAAAGTAAAATTCTGGGTGCACTGCGTTATCGCTTCTTACTTGAGAGTAATAAGATGTTAAGACTCTTCAGCCCAGTAACTTCACTAGCTACTGTGCGGTTGTTTCATTTTAGTCTCCTCTTATACCCTACCCTCTCTCTGAATTAGAAAGTGGGGGGTCATTTTTGGCACTTTGTTGACCGCTGCCGTGGCACTGTGGACATTGTTCAAACCTAACCTAACCTAAATTATCCGAGTCGGTTTTGTGACAGTCAGTCTTACTGGGTGCCATAAACTATTTCCCAATAATTCCTATATTTCCTAAATAATTTTATTAATTTACAATATTAGTTGTATGCCTTAATATAGTTATGTAAAATTATGATTATGCCCGAGAAAGTTATGCGAAACATTTTCGGACAAATTAAATTAGGACTAACAAAATTATGCGTACTTATATTATGACACACAAATTTATGCTTTACAAATATATGCTAAAAAACGTTAGGACAACTGACAGTTATGGCAAGACATAAGTATGTCTAAATATAATTATGCCCAATTATGATTAGGCTAAAAAAAGTTATGCGAAACATTTTCGGCGAAACAAAATTAGGACAAAAAAAATTATGCGTGCGAATACGCTCCCAATGCTTCCACCAATAAATGTTGCTAAAATTCCCAAGTAAGGTATATTGCAACAATACATCAGGGTCTCAAGTGCTTCGTAGGTAGATTAAGCCGGCGCTACCGTGGTTTCAAGCAATCAATTTTGGTTAGACAATATTGGATTTTAATTAACTGTATCTCAGGTCGGTTCAAGGCAACTAATCGATGAACCGACGACAACGGCGGTAACAGCTATTAGATTTATTATCTTTGAGCTAAGAAATTATAATTAGGTTTCAAGCGAAGTGTGGTTTAGAGGATCACTATAGAATATTCGTAACAGAATAGACAGCCTTGTTAGGGCTGTCAAGTATTAAGAAACGACTAAAACTCACAGATATATAATAGTCGAAGCTAGGCACGACCCTGGTTAATATGGATACTTACGTTAGTAAAACGCAAAGTATTAAAGAATTAAGAAAATATTTAATAGATTAGATAACATAGAACCAAATAGCTAAGCGATTGAAATCGCAAAATTAGACATCATTGATTATTTATTGAGATTAAATCAGAATTGGATATCTCCAATTCTGATTCGTTCAATCGTTCGTTCAATTGTTCTAATATTGCATTTGTTGTTATCACAAACACCACGAAGTGTACAGTGTGTCGTAGGACATGTTAAGTAGGTGCACTTACGACCTACTTTATACTTCTTTGCTAAAAATTGAATCAACGCTGCTGAATTACTTATCAATGACCATAACTTTAGGAAGGTACATAAAACATGCATCCCTGTATAATTTAGCTACAAAAACTCTTTAGTATTATGGTGATTTGACGCTGTCAGTGTAAATATAGGCCCTATTGAACTATAAACCCCGATTTTGTATACTTACGTGTTTCCCACTTTCCTTTAACACTTTTCTTCAAGAGGAGGATCAAGAAGTTGTTAATGGACCGATAACGCGTCTCTAATGCCACTGGTGTTGCAGACGTCCATAGGCGACGGTAACCGCTCACCATCAGGCGGACCATTTGTTTGTTTGTCTATCTCTAAATTAAAAAAAAACTTTAATAATCCAACTGCGGCAAGGTAAGAGTTTTGCATAATCAAGTGAGTTTTTTATTTTATTTTTTATAGCAGACTAAACAAGCGTTTGACCGCAATATCACCTGTTGGTAAGTGACGATGTTGTCTAAGTTGTAGCACGCTTGTTCAGTAGGAACCTATTCACTCTTGATTTGAACAACCCCACGTCACGACATGTGAGTACATATTTTACTTGTTCACATAGTAGTTTTCAAACGGGCTTTTCAATGCATAGTGCCTATCTAGAGCCTAGATGAAATATAGATCTAGTTTCACTTTTGAAATAAAACTAGCAACTGGCGCGTATACCGTTCAGCCGAAATTCTGTTAAACTTGCAAAGCGACTGAGTGGTCGTTGCGAAGCGAAACTAACAATTTAGTGTCTACATAAAGCTAGATTTTTGTTCAAGTACCAGTTTGTTTGCGCTTTTAACATATGGAAAATGTTTTTTTCATATTATGTTAAAAGTGCATGCGATTTTGGGTGTTGCGAGCTAAACTCTTAACGCCAAACGATTGATCCAATTGATCTGTAACTGATGACGCTTAGGCTATTTCATTGGCTACTGGACATAGCTAGTTATAAATAAAGTGCAGCAGGTTTAATCTACTAAGAGGTAGCCACCTTTTTATCCGACCTGAGTTACCAACATTACATTTTAAAGTAGAAATGTAATAGAAGTCTGAATTAATTTTTTTCTTTATTTTCAAACCGTCAACATTATAATATTGTGGTTTGTTTAGACTGTCTTATATGGCATTATAAAGTAACGTTATATTTAAAACGAACCAACTTGGTAAATGTGTACCACAAGCACTGGTAACACCAGACCACAACAGACCGGCGTATCGCAACATACGACCATCACGCTTGTCTCGACCGCAAACTCGCATAAAAAACGCATTGACTTGCCATACCAGCTTTATCTTATCTCCAACTTGATACCACACTCGAGGAAATGTGAGAACCCATGAATCTTATCTCTATAAATCGTTCCAATATTGCATTGAACCGGAATCATAAACGCAACTTTGTAACCGAAATCCTATGGGAAAGCGTCCTAGTGACAGTAAAAAATATTTTACGATTCTATCAGAACACGCAAATCGAAGACCCTGTTTATGAATAAAATGTACATAAAATTGTTTGTATATGATAGAGTTTCCCTTCCGGTTACGTTTTTCTATGCATACCTACATGGTGTACATCCGAGACATTTTTCAGGTTGAATTTAAATAGAAATTACATAATATATGCTTTATAAAAAATGTGTTTTTACTGAGTATTGACTGCAATTTCTGTGTTTTTTATTGTCAACCAGTACTTTAAAAAACTTTAGGACAGAATTAAGTTTAAAACCTAGTGCTGTTAATAAAATGAAAGATAACGTGACTAATTTTGTAGACAAAGCGTGGCTAGACAATCTAAATCTGTATTAAAAAAATAAGACAGGGCACTGAACGATTATATTTTAATCTGGGGCATATAGATTAATCTAGGGCTTTGCTCAGCAGTAAGACTTACTTGACCAAAAATATAATTTAAAAAATCGAATGAAAACAATAAATTTTATAAAATGTTTAATGTTTTTGTTACATAATTATTGCGTATGGTGCTCAATAAAGTGATATCTATATTATATTTATCTACTACCACTATAACTTTAGGTTCGTCAACATTATCAAACATTATTCCAACCACGACATGTCATGACTCAGCTACCATTTTATATTTCTTTCACTTACAACCGCAATGATTCATGCTAAGGAACAATATTTATAAAATTACTTATTCAACAAAGACTAAGCGGTGCAGAGTGCGGACTTCCTTAGTTTGCATTTTTAAATCACTCATACTGGCCACTTTTTTAATTTACTATGTTCTTTGCACGAAAGCTTTGTCTAGACTGCTGATGACTGTTTCTTTTTATGATGAATTATATATACAGTTTCGTGCTGTTATTAGATGTTCTTTATTTATTTTCCCTTGTTTGGCGTGTGTCGCACAAAAAAAATTACAAAACAAATTGGTATGAAGTAATTTTTTTTTTATCATTAAAAGTTTTACGTAAAATTACTATTCGTAAAATAAGTATTTATTATTAAAAATTTCTGCTAGTAACAACTATACATTTTATGACCACATTTGATTTGAAATTTTTGCTAACGTCCAGTAAATTATTGAATGGTACTGTACTAGTTCAATCTGTAATAAAATTTTCATGCACAGTTTTTTGCTTTATGAAGGGTGCATGTGCAATGCACTGTACACACAGGGTACATACTCGTAGGTACTCCTCGTACCAATCGAAATTGCAAATTTGTGCAGGGGCTCGCTTCGGTTCGTTAGCGACTTGTGTTTACGCGACCAACAACTAGGGATGTCAACCGCTAATTGTTCGAGGTTTACTTTTAGTTTGATTTGATTTGATACCAATTTGCCTGCGTTTTACATGCAGCGTGATGTGCTGGAATTTCATTTGGCAGCATTTGCTGACCGTCAAAATATTTGATTAGTCGGCCAATGCAGTTATTTCGTGACCATATTTGCTGATGTCGCAAAAAGCTCATACTTGCACTGTTTAGTATTCAGTGGTAGAGTTCAGTTTGTTTTATATTTTGGAAAATTCTTGCAGTTATCAATTAATATTTTTGTAGTAGGTACTTATGTTTACCGCGAAGATAGCTAGTATCGAACCTTAATCCTCAGCGTTTATTAAAGTTTATTTATACATTACGGAAAAGTTGACAAACACTTGTATGAGACTTAACAAGTAATTTTATCGTAAACCAAACTTATTGCTAATTTAGCCCACATTGCGTTCCTCAGATTAGCATCGGTAGTCAAAATTGGAGTTTCAAAATTGTTTGATGATAAAATTCTTCTTAAAAATTTCGTTAAAATATTGTTTGACTTAAATATTTATCGATAAAAATAATAAGCTTAGAGGCAACCCTAAATTGCAACATTATGAAATAATGCATTTTCTTTCACGGAACATTTTAATAATGGCTCAAATTGTTTGATTTACATAATATTTGTACAACAATTCATAACGCTACTATAATTTGTGGTATATTTATTAGTCTGCGTCTGGTTATTACTTAATAGCATTATTCTTAACAACATTTTATGTAGTACGAGTACCTTACTTTAACAGCAGTCAAAACATTTTTACAAAGGGAACACAGATTGAAGAAAAAGCTGGAATTAATTCAGCTTTTTCTTCTAGTGTCCACAAGTGCTTCACTTACTCCATTAACTAATTTGATTACTAATTGAAGTCATGTGATCAATTCGACGCTTAATAACTTCAAAACCTGACACTTTACGAGGATGGGTGTCTACATATTTTTGTAGGTATTGATGCTGTCTGTTGAAAGCTGCCATAATAATAAAAAAAAAAACAATCGGCTGATCTGTAGGTATGCTACAACTCTTCAAACCTATTTAGGTTTTTATCGAAATTTTTACAGTAAATTTATATTTCTTTAGCCTTTACTGAGACTGTGATAAATGAGTTTACGTTTCACATTTAAAGAGCTATGAATCTCTGCCTTTAATGCATTTCCTGAACAAGAAATGAAGTTTGCTTGTAACGGAAGAGCTCAGGCTCCAGGGATAAAAGTAAATATGTACCTATAAAAATGTGTTGGAAATAGAAAAGCACTCGTAGGCTAGATACTGCATAATATATTATTATAAGTCTCTTAAGTCATGCAGGCGTACGCTAATAAAAAGATGCAATCTTTTTCCTACAATTAATAAATGTATTAGGGATGTGCCCAAGAGCCCAGAAGTAGAGGAGAAGCAGAGTGACAAATCATGAAGGAACACTTCCTTATGACCGCTTGGCGACACAAATTTTTCCAATGAGCCACGGTATAGCGAGTGGAGGAATCTGCGCGATTCGCTCCTATTATAATATTAATAATAGGTTAATTTCTATAGGAAAAATTCAGTGGTTTATATAAGCTTAGAACTAAGGTAAAAAAAAAAAAACTATGTGAGATAGGTATTTTACACTGAAAATAATATTTATGTATTACAAATTGAGTAGGTACGGATATTAAGAAACCGTTTGTTTTTACAATTTTATGTAGTAGGAACGTAATTTATTTTAGAAGGGTAAGATGGCGATGGAAATTACTGGGGTTATGAAACTTAATACCTAAGTGTAGAGAATATCATCGAGATGCGTTGAGAAATCTAATTAACTCTAAGACGCTGTATATGGCATACTAGAGATTCAACGGAATTCGGAATTATCCTATGTTGTTAATGGTGCCAGTATAATCGGTTTATTCTGATATAATTAGGTATAAATAAATATCCATACCGTAACGCATGCACTCCTTGTCATTTATCAATATTGAAGGCTTGCTTTATCTTTCAGATATATTATTCTGCATCAGAAAAAGAGAGCACAAGGGTTAGCATTTTCTGAATTTACGTCTCACTTAACTCTGCCATCTGCCTCGTCTCTAAATCAATAATTCTTTTGTTTGTCAAGCATGCTTTGGGAAAATTACGATATCCTTCCTCAAAAGTTAACAGTTTCAGGTGTGAATTCCTTAAACTCGGTGCGGGCCAATCAACTCCTAGTAGGAACTGCAAGCGTGAACTTCTGATGAAGAACATCGTATTTTTCTAAAATTCTGATTGAGATAATCTCTCGGAAAATTAATACGTAAAAACAAACGTGTTGTATTTGTGATAGATAACACTCACGGTAGTTTGCAAAATTTTCGCTTCTTTTCTAGTACCTACATTATAACTATAATAATAATAGAGTATTATATCGCTCTTTTCAATAAAAAAAAATCTAACCATTCTTGTACAAGTAAAACTTTTCAATAGGTACATTAAAATTATTTAATGCGTTCATTCTACCAAGGTAACTGGATATTTTCAAGTTTTCAACACCTGCTTCCCTTTCAATCAAACTTTCAAAGTAAACACTACTTGAATTAAGTTAGGTATTCTAACACCAACTTTCATTATTTCAAAGAACTAGTAACTAGGTCTTACAACGACTGAATTATCTATTCAACTTGGCTAAGAATACTTAAAAGGTAGTATTTAAGTTTATAGAGCTTTTAGAAGGAGAGATGTCAAGGGTCAACCACTTCAATCAAAATAAATCTGACTTAACAGTGGGTATATTATTCCAATGATGGAGTAGTATGGATCGGTCTCTTTTCGTTTTTAGGGTTCCGTACCTCAAAAGGAAAAAACGGAACCCTTATAGGATCACTTTGTTGTCCGTCCGTCCGTCCGTCCGTCCGTCCGTCTGTCTGTCAAGACCCTTTTTCTCAGGAACGCGAGGAGGTAACAAGCTGAAATTTATAGGAAATACTGAGGTCCATTGCTTCTTAGAGTTGTGAAAAATTCAAACTTCTAGGCCAACGCAATCAAAAGATATAGTCGAATATGTCGCAAATTTTCGACATTACCAAATAAATCAAAACCTACGGGGCACTTCCCGTGAACTCAGAATCTTGAAATTTGGCACGAAGCAACTCCTTAGAGCACAAATAAAGGAAAAATTGCGAAATCCATAAATTTTTAATTTCATCATATGAAATAAATATTTTGAATAATTTTATACTTACTACCCCTTTTCTCATGAACGCGTGCAGGTATTAAACTGAAATTCATATCAAATACTCAAATCTATAATACCTTTAAACTGTAATAAAATCTAACCTCTATCTCAACGCATTCAAAAGAAACAGCAATTTTAGCCGAAATTTTAAACACGCAACTACTCTCAAAAAACCAAAACCAACAGGGTACTTGCCGTGAACGTAGAATCTTGAAATTTGGTAAAAAGCAATTCCTTAGAGCACAGATAAAGGGAAAATTCCGAAAATTGTACATTTTTAGTTACATCACATAATTTTTTTTTAATAATTTCATACTTACTACCTTGTTTCTCATGAACGCGTTCAGGTATTAAACTGAAATTCATATCAAATACTAAGGCCTATAATACCTTTAAACTGTAATAAAATCTAACCTCTATCTCAACGAATTCAAAAGAAACAGCAATTTTAGCCGAAATTTTAAACACGCAACTACTCTCAAAAAACCAAAACCTACAGGGTACTTGCCGTGAACGTAGAATCTTGAAATTTGGTAAAAAGCAATTCCTTAGAGCACAGATAAAGGGAAAATTCCGAAAATTGTACATTTTTAGTTACATCACATAATTTTTTTTTTAATAATTTCATACTTACTACCTTATTTCTCATGAACGCGTACAGGTATTAAACTGAAATTCATATCAAATACTAAGGTCAATAATACCTTTAAACTGTAATAAAATCAAACCTCTATCTCGACGCATTCAAAAGAAACAGCAATTTTAGCCGTATTTTTTAACTCGCGACTACTCTCAAGGGAATCAAAACCTACAGGGTACTTGCCGTTAACTCAGAATCTTGAAATTTGGTTCGCAGCAACGTCTTAAATCACAGGCACAGGAAAAATTGCGAACACTGTAAATTTTTAGTTACATCATATAAAAAATATTTTTAATAATTTTGTAGTTACTATCCCTTTCCTCAAGAACGCGTACAGGTATTAAATTGAAATTTATACCAAATACTCAACTTAATAATAACTTTAAGCTGTAAAAAAATCAAACATCTATGTCAACGAAATCAAAAGAAACAGCAATTTTAGCCGCATATTTTCAAACTCGCAAGTACTCGCAAGGGAATCAAAACCTACAGTATATAATATTATACCCACTTTTCCTTAGGGTTCCGTAGAATGCCGTAGGTTTATACGGAACCCTCGGTGCTCGAGTCCTACTCGTACTTGACCGTTTTATCTAATATATAAAATTCTCGTGTCACAGTTTTCGTTGCCATACTCCTCCGAAACGGCTTGACCGATTTTGATGAAATTTTTTGTGCTTATCCGGTATCTATGAGAATCGACCAACATCTATTTTTCATGCCCCTAAATGTTAGGGGTAGTCCACCCCTAAATTTTTTATTTTATTTTTTAGACAAAATTTTTAATTTCTATTTTTTTATGATACAACATACAAAAATACATACAATCCTCAATTTTCACTCTTCTACGATCAACCTTTATTTTTTAATAGCCATTTTAGTAATTTAATCATTTTTCCTCTCCGGTCGAAAACTGATCAATCGTCATTTAATTAGTTATCCCCGCCAGATGTCTACAGGTGTCACTTCTGACCCAGTAAACAGCACGGAGTAGGGATGAGAACGAAGCCGGTCTCCTTTCTTTCTCACTCCCTACACAGTTGTCGGCCATCATTATTGTTTATGCATCAAGTGTAGTAGTAACGTTGACAATTATTATTTTGCTATCTCAGTGTAACTCTCATATTAACTTTTAATCATTCCTATTTTATCAATAATAATTAAATTATCAATTTTGAGTGTATTTTGCACGATTAGTTAATCAAGTGATTTTATAACCTCAAAGTACTCAACGCGTGACACGAGCTTCCAATAACAACGGATTTAGTGTTGTAAGTATACTTTTTTTTATTTATATCGAAAATGTCGTTGATCTTATAAAAATGTAATTTTAATTTAATTTTATTAAAAAAATGTAATTGAACAATTAAGATTTTCATAGTTTCCAAAAAATCAATCATTATGAATCTTTATTTTGAAATGTCAATGGAAATATTGGTTGTATGAAAAAATTATAAGAGACAATGTTTTCATAAAATTTAATTTTTTACTTTTGTTTGAAAAAATTTTCCATAAAATAATGCTTATTTCACGCATATACCACATTCTTACATACATACAATATACACATTCTAACATACATACATACTTCCAATAAGTAAGCTATTTTTTGTCTACACTAGAAATTAGTAGAAAATTATTTATATGGCAAAACAACGTTTGCCGGGTAAGCTAGTTATTATATAAAATGATATCTCTCAAGCGAGGCAATTTTTCAGTTGTTTTCTTGTTGTTCATCATTGGTCTCAATCTTGACTTTTTCATACATTTGATTGACCGCGGTTGACCGCAAAACTTACACGCAAAAGTAGCACTTAGGGCCGTACTGTGTATTATTCAGTGTCATATTTTTGAGTGTTCATGAATTTGTGTGAAGCTTTAACTTACGCATGTAAAGAAAGAAAGAAATAAAGAAAAATATTTAATTAAGCAAAGAGACACAGGCACAAGGCACAGGTCAAGTGTTTGTATTGTTATTTTAGGTTGGCATGTATACTGATTTGGCTCCTTAATTATATTATTAGGTATACCAGGTGCGTCCAGCGGTTTTACCCGTTGTACTGTAGCCAATGTGTTATTCCAGAGTCTAAGCTATCTTTATACCAAATTTCAGCTCAATCGGTCCACCCGTTTAGGCATGAAGAAGTAACAAACATACACACTCACACCGTAATTAACACACACAAACTTTTGCATTTTTATTATTAGTGTGATGTGTTGTGATTATGGTCAAAGACACAAAGATGAGTGATTATAATATAATTATGATTTAAATAAGATTTTACTTGTTAAATTGCTGCCACTCAGGTATGTCGTTATATATTTATTGTTTAATATAAAATCCTTTTCATATAAAATACTTACAATATTGCGCTTAAACGTCACCTAATGCGTGAAACCTCTCCTTTTCAGAGCGCTACGCTAAAACCCGATATAGGTTTCCTTAGCACAGCTTTATGTCCCATAAATCTATTACTAATTCAATGAAACCAGCTACTTTGACTTCCATTGTGGACGTAATCTATTTATTACGATTATCTCTATTTGCGGATTATGTTGTAAACGTCGGCCATTTGTATCTCATAACTAAAGTAATATACATGAATAGACAGAATATTATACGGGCGAACCCAATAATTTTATGAACAATATTAAGATGCATCTATAGTACGACCACTTTTGTCATAGTAGGTATGTCCAGTTTTGTCACCTATTACCTAAGTTAAGTAATAAAGGTATATAATATATGAACGAAGAGAATATTACATAAACGGATCCTCATGAATAACAATAAGATGAATCCATAGTACGACCATCACCGTGGACGTACTACCTACGTATACAGGTTTTATTGAACATTTACATAGCATGCTCAATTTTGTCATTGTTGCCACTCGGATTCTAATATCATTAGCAAAAATGGCGGCTTTGCAACAAAATGTTTGAAATTATGCTAACACTATTGATTTGTCGAAATATGGGCTATTTTTCCTGTCATGAATTTTTTGGTCACTTGCACGTTATGTACATAGCCTCTGCCATTTTGGTGCATCACTGCTGTGTTAGTGACTTCATCTTAGCTCATAGCTAAAGTAATATACTAAATTGCGAAATATATGGGCAAGGCTGAGTCGTTTGTATTTTATAGCTCTTTTATTTTGAGACATTGAGATGGGATCAAAGTAAATATAAAAGTTACTGTTTCTGGGTGAGGCAGAGTGAGTCTACAGTTTTGTTTTGTATTATTTTCGTTTCAATAATCTAATAGGTCAGCTATTTAGGAGTGAAAAGGTACAGCACCCATATATCAGTTTGTTTTTCTGTGGGTATAGGTATTTTTTTTATTGCCATGTTTGGTGTAAATCGGTCCAAGATGGCCGCCGCTACAAAATGTCGGATCACTTTTTTTCTCCACGACCCCCTCAATATAGGTATCAAATGAAAGGGCTCAGCTAGTAAAATACAACGCACTATAATAAATTAAAAATTCAAGATGGTCGCCACCACAAAATGGTGAATTACATATTGCGTTGTTTAAATTTTGTTAACCTGTGTGATACAACAAACCTCCATGGGATTCAAATCTCAGTGTGTGGCAAAATTTTGCCTATGCCTAAACAGTAGGTCTGGCCGTTCCTCGTGAGAAAATAATAATATGTAGGAAGTAGCGGTTAGGTCATGTAGCAGGCCTTGTAGTAATCTTGGCAACCTGCTACTACTACATATTATAGGCTGACCACACAACAGTAATTATTGTAATTGTGATTTAACTTTGATAATGTCATAAGTAGGGTAAATAATATTATTTTGGAGTTTATACACAAAATTTCTTACGCTCCTCTCTACTAAAATGGATTTTTGTTACATTTAAATCAGTGAATTGTGTTCCTTTTTAGTAAAAGTACATCATATTTCGTGCTAAAGTGTACATAATACACCACAGAGCCTGCAGCTGTAATATAACTAAATATATAGAAAATAATCTCATTCTCTTTAATGGGGTTTTCTACCCTTGAATTGGTAAACGTTTCTTGTTAGTACTACTATGTGCTATAAAGTGTAGAGAATACCCCAAAGTCCTCACACCATAGCTGTAAATATCCCCAGCAGTATAAATTCACACGTATGCATCGGTCCTTGGGGAGCATACAACTGGTTGAAAGCTAAACTTAGCTCACCTAGGAATGCTAACGTGAGTGTGACTGGAATGTGATAGCCATCGGCGCTTCTGTTTCCACTTACCTGTACTTACAGCTATTGCTGGGATGTTGATATATTAAACTGTCTGTCGATTCAATGTATACATAATAAGAAACATTTTTCTGTGGACTTTTTTGAGTAAAAAGAGACAACACAGCTTCATAGCTACATTTCTTATGCGAAGAAGTAAGAAGACGAGCAAGACGCTCTCCTAATGTTAAGAGCTAACACTGCTCATATAATCAGTAGGTACAGTGCCAACCAGGATTTCACTACTCTCTCGGTGCACTTCACCAACGCTTCTTACTGAAGAGTCATAAGATGTTAAAACTCTTTAGCCCAGTATTTTCACTAGCTATAGTGCCCTCCTGCCGAAGCACAGTAATGTTTACACATCACTGTGCAGGCGGTAGAATGACTGGCACTATTGGAGTACCCACCTAGACGACCTTCTGCAAAGGAAGTTTTCCCCACCGTAAAATTATTTATTTGCTTACAAGCTAATGATATAGAGATAAACTTGTGCTATCCACACAACCATATTATGTCAATTTATCTGTTAGTGAGTTGGTCTTTGTGGTTTAAAGAGCTACCTCTTTAGCTTACCACGAATTTTACTATCATAATAAAATAATATATGCTTTATATTAAACAAGAATTTATTTTTATAACGCGTATTTATACACCATCAAAAGCATTTATACTCTCATAGAACAACCACACAATAGCTTAACCAAATGAGTATAACAGCATAACCGAACCAACCAACCTGCCGCTTACGTAATTTTAGATTTATGCAGACCACATTACAATTCAGCAGCTTGTTACCTTTATCATTACTCTAGAGACTGCACCATAAATTACTGTATTGTTCCATGAGCAAACTGGGGGTTATTCTGTATACCAACTTAAGATAAATAAAATAGTAGGTTGGTTGATGGAGTGAAGTAATACCTATCCCAGCTTATTATTCCTCAATGAAAAAGAGATTATTTTCACCTGATCTTCGAACAAATGTACTTTTTTTAATAGGTGTATATTGAAAAGTCAAATTAACGACCAAAAATACTTCCAAAACAAACCTATTGAGCTAAAGTTTTCGTAAATAAGTAACTTTGTTTTGGCGTTCTAAGTTGTCTGTAAAATTCACTTAAATATACTCGTATTATAGTGTCTGCATCAAAAGTTATTCTAAGGTATGTTTGCAATGATCTTAGTTTCTATTGAGCCATCAGATGGTTAATCTTAATAAAAAAATGTAAAGCAAATAATTTTTGAAATAATTTTAAATTTTTATTTTTCATGCGCTTAACCGTTTTAGCAATAGTCCCATCGCATAGTTTTACTTTAAAAAGAAAATGTTAGAACAAGAACATCTATTATTGGACTAGAAATTCCATCTACGACATTCTTTCGTTCATATTTTAATTACGCAATAAGTCCTATAAAATAACCATTAAAATGTCGATACAGAATCAACCCTCAAGTACCAGCTTCAACCGAATACGTAGTACAATTTGCACAATAGAAAATGTACCAAGAAGCAAGACAACTGCATTGCACCGGGGGGCTCGATCTCATAACAAACACAAATAAGCTGACGTGATCCGCTTACTATCTTAGATTAGGTGGGAGAAAATATTTCTGAGGATCTACTCGTATGTGTGCTAAAATCAAGTGCATGCAAGTGGAAAACTTTGGAGTTTGAGTATGTGTTTTAATACAGAATGCATGCGTTGTTTTTTTTTTATTCGGAATTCAATACAATTCATCGGCATCTTTTTTGTTGTTGATTGATTAATGAAAGGCGACTGAACGGACTTGGATTTTTTGAACTTAAGCGATTCCATTTGGGTACTGTTTGGTGTTAGTTATTGTGTACTTATTTTATGAAATGACACGACATAACATAGTCAAATGATTATAATTAAGAAAAGCTTCTAATTAAATAAAGTTCGTGAGTTGGGTTCAAATTTTCAAAATTGCTTTTGCTATTTTTATTTATTTCCCAGGAGCCACGAAGGGATTTTTCCCGCCTTCTAGGTATAGTCTGCTGCCATCTACGGCGCATCGTCGTTTAGCCATCGTCGCTTAGCATCACGCGAGTTCGTGGTCAAAGGCCCACCTATAATTGAATATAAAAAATTGTTTAAAAACTCGTCATTGCTCGAACATTTTCGCGAAGTGAGGCTGGCCATGCTAAGAGGAGTGAAAATGGAATCACACGAGACCCAGTCGGGATAAATCCCTTTCTTAATGTTCCAGGTTGTTTCCGTCATCCGTGATGGAATATCAGGTTACATTATTAGTCAGATTTCAAGCCTTATTGGCTCACGTTTTCTGCACACAATAATCTTATCTGCATGAGAAATAGTTTACATGCAGACGCGGACAGTGGGACGAAATAATGTATTGCATGTCTTGGGAAAGGTTAGCTGAGAAGTAAACTGGAACATTTCTGGAAGTGTCACAGAATATCAAATAGTACCAGAGGGCCTATTGGCTATCACCAAACGACATGTAAAACACTAGAATCCATAGACAAAATTGCGTACATTACTTGCTTAAACCTTCTCATTAATATGAGTATAATAACAAACGCAGCAATGTACATTGAAGTTGTCATCAATCGTAGTGGGTGAGAATTAGCCAGTAGGCCCTCAGGTGCATTAACGGACGAAATGGGAGTGAATAGAGAGGTGAATTATTATTATTTATTAACCATACTAATACGCAATGTAGCAAAGTAGAATCTATGAATGTGTGTGTATTTGTATTATGTGTAAATATTGTTTTAAACTGGATTAATAACTGTAAAACCAGCAGACATTTTTGTGGGACTACTTTATGCAAATAACTGAGTTGGATAAAATCTGTTATATAAAAATTTTGTATTCTGTATCTATAAAAAATAGTAAAATATATTATTCCCAGTATAATAATTTTAATGTATAATTATTTATCTATTAAGGATAATAATATTATGTTTGTTATCTGGCCACCATATTACATTCAGAATTAGATTGCTATGTGTAAGATTTATATTATGATAAATATTGTCTATTATTATGAATATAAATAAAAAAATGTTTTTATCTGTGCGTCGCACTGAACCAGTCTATTACACATTCGCAGTTACCTAGGAATTAAATAAGAAAATCAATGGTCATAAATTCTGACTCATAATAATAAATATCAAGTACCACCATCATAATAATAATTTATTATGACAAAATGGGCCGTTTATCCAATGGCCGATGATATTCAGTTCGGCGGATGGAAATAACAGATTAACGAAAATGTAATAAATATTGCGAAATGAATCCGGCGACCGCAACAGTCTGCGGTCCGACTGTTGTTTTCCACCTATGTTCACTTCGGTTCCAAACCTATTTTGAAGTTTTTCGCAGCTATTATAAGGTATGTTTTATATTGTTTTGTATCCCTGGTGGAGTTTAATCAATTTTAAATTGTACCTCTAAGCGGAACAAAAGATTTTTGACGTCTAAGTAACGGTGTATGTATAGTTTAAGAGTGGTCGTACTTTATTAAAATACATAATTTATATTTACTGGAATTTGATAGTACATACAATTTTTAAAAGCTAAATTAATAAGTAAATGTACGATTGAGCGAGATTGTAATATTGACTTATTTTTGACTGATATGTCGTGTAAATATTGCAAATTGAAACAAAAGACGGTGAAAAATGTAGATAGTGCGTTTCTTCTAATAAAAAAAATATACTGTCTTTTGTTTTTCATAAGAAAAGCGCTTCTGATTCCTAAAACACCATGTCAACCTAATTGAGATAAATTAAAGCAAGTACAAACCCTTACAAAAGGTATCTAAACAAGCAATCGCAACAAACGGAACATCTAACAAGGGTTAAATCACACCTTGTTAGAACGAGTCAAATATTTCACAAACAGTCTCTCTTGTAATCCCTGCAAAGCTGACTGTCGAACGATATGATGAGGGGCAAACAAAACCAATCATTATCTCCCACTTTTATGGCAAAGAGAATAGAGTTTAAACTCGTTTAAAGCAACTATGTCAGCCGATAGGCCTAAATCAAGTCTGTATAAACTAAAATTTACGCGGACGGCATGCAGAAGGGATTAGGCTTTCATATATCGGTATTTTTTTCTGAATTCCCTTTTTCCTAGCTACCTTAACTACTCTAGATTTTCTATAGAAATAAATCTCTTTAATTTCCTTGACAGGTAAAACAGCTTTTGTTGAATATTAAAAATGCCTTATTTTAGAGCTGCTTCTTGCCATTTCCATTGCTCACTATAATAAATTAATTATTTACGGATAAAAAGCTAACAACCAACTTATGATATAATGTAGCTAACCTCTCGGTAGTCAAAATACAGCGATATTAATCAAACATTTCTGAATACAGCTTAAAATAATTTGTGAAAAATAGAAAGTAGATGCGCGCCACGCTCTTTGCCGTGGTAGACGTCACTTAAAGTGCCTTAACGCATTAGGTGGCTAGCGCGCCGCGGCCAACGAATTCTTTCAGGACATACGCAAGTGCACTGTCTACTGTCTAGGTGGCGAGCATCCATCTCTCCACCGTATAGTATATCTGAGTATATACCAAATTCGGAAACCGCAAGGATACTTTTTTTTTTTTTTTCAAGGCTTCAGTACCTGTACGGTTGCTTCGCCGCACGATTAGAAGGAAGGATTATTATTATTCTACTTACTACGTACCATGCGGATTGCGGGTATGCCTATTGAGCTGGGGCACTAAGTATTTACTTTTATTATGAAAAAAAATGACATTATTAACAATGAAACAGAATTTTATTCGGCAAATAAATAGTTTTATATATATAAAGTTAAAAATGATCCCAGTCTTGAAAATAAATAAAAAAGTGAGAAATCATCCCAAATCTCGTCAGTGCCACATAAATTAGGTTACTCCAAAGGCGCAAGTAAAACAAACGACGTGACAAACTAATACCAGCCAAAGAAAATAGGACACAAAGCAAAAGGCTCCCCGCATCCAATTTGTGCCGAAAAGATCAATCGTGTCTGCGTTTGTTTATTACTTTGGCGTAACAAAAAAATCTTATTACGCTCGTTTGTCGAGACAGGATAGACGGTGGGTGAGGTAAAATACAGTTACTATACTATCTACAGTGCCGGACATGTAAAGAACACATCGGGGCAAAATCCTCTTCCTTAGTCGTTTACTCTTGACAGAGTGGTCGTGGTTGATGATGCTGCATTTTTATTATTGGCTAAAACAGCGCTCGCGATGCGCATACACTTGTCACGGTCTCCAGCGTCTGGAGCTCTGCACTACGGAGGTTTGTGTCGCAGCTTTGATGAGGTCTGTCCAAAGCGTAGGTGATCCACCGCGTGACCGCGCGCACAACTCGGGGCAAAATACTGACATTAAATGTCAGTATTTTGTTTAAATTTTAAAAGTATTTTTAGCGAAGCGCAGTTAGTGTTCAGTATGTTTCTAAGTTCTATCTTGTTTATCGTAGCGGTGTTTTAATAAGGAGTTATTTATCGATCAATTTTAATATAAATATAAATACGTCTAATGTAATGCGTATAATGTAAATGTGTGTATGTCAGTCTGCTAATTCCTCATGCTTAAAGTTCACTAGTCTAAAGGAGAAGTGATATATGCAGAAATGTTTATGTTGGCTTTTTAATCATTACGTTTTTATTAAATTAAATAGGCTGTGTTTTGAAATGTTTAAACTAAATCTGAAAGCATATACATAGGGATAGACAGACAGCAGAAAGAAACTTTGTGTTGCGATGAATAAATTTAATATTTTTGCAATTGTCTACTTTAAAAAAAACATTATTAATCTTTGGTACATTTTGTTCCTCGCACTAGATCCCGCAATATACTCCATCTAATGGAAGGCCACAACGCCTCGAGCCAAGCGAAATCAATTTCAACACAGTTCTTCCGCTAACATTTTGTTTTTGCTACCAGTCTGGAGCTATCTAGTATCTAGATTAAACCTTCTTTAACACCAATCCTATTTGATTTGCAAGTACATTGAGAATTATTTTGAATTTAACAACTTTTCAAAGTATCGAAGCTGGCGCTAATCTGCTCGTAAATAGCTCAAGTATGTGAATAATTGTAAGTTTTATTAAGAATGGAGAGGGGGAAGGGAGGACTTTTGCCTGACAGGGGGACAAATCAAGCTGAAAATAAATACCTAATAATAATATTGTAGACGGCGGGGTCACTGGTAATTGAATAAGGACATGTAGTATATGTTCAATAATTATATTACGTAAGTCTTTATTGGCGAGGCTGCCAATGATATGAATGCCATAATATACATACAAATACAAATATCATCCTACGGTGTTTAAGTTACAATTGAAATTAATAAGATTCTTCATTTCTCACACTCGTTTATTTAAAGTGACTTAGATCAGCTAAAATTTTCCCATGTACTCTGTATTTTCGTCTTTTTCATGTTAACCCTAACCCGAGCGGCTCGATCGGGCCGCAACCACCCCACTCGAATTTAGGATTTAATTTAAGAATACTAGAAATTAATTCAATCCACTCCAGCTAAAAAACAATTGAAGCGCTAGTAGCTGAGGATTAACACAATATTGGCTTTATTTTTTATTATGTTACGCCACTACATAAAATCTGTAAAAATGGATAATAAATTCCAGATAAGAGCACCTAATATTTATAGATTTATTTAAACGATACATTTCACAATAACGGTTGGGGTGGAATATTAAATGAATATTATTTTGCCATATTTTCGTGCTTTATCATCGTGTACCACCATTATGGTGAACGACAAAAATTATGGCTTTTCCCCCTTTTCTATGATTAGGTAACGATGACTCGCCGTAAGTATTTAATATTCGCTAATGTATTTTTGAATACCAAAAAGTTACAACGTCTTCTTCAACAAATAAACATTTTTTTTATCATCTGTATATTTTAAAAGTGAAATTATGACAGACTGATCAGTCAGTATTTAAGTTTGGGTTTATAATTGGGGTTTATACTCCAACAGAACTGACTCTGTCAAAGTCAAATCACAATATATAGGTTGTGTGGCCAATCTACATGTTGCAGTTTGAGGTCGCCGAGATTACTACAGGGCTGCAACATGACCTAACAACTGCCTCCTACATATCTTATAGGAAACAGTCGAGACCCACAGTTTTGCGTACCTTCCGAAACACGGTAGCATCCAGGCGAAAATCTTTGCCACGCTGAGATTGTAACCCAGTACCTCTGGCTTTCAAGTCGGACTTACGACCACTGGGCCACGGATGCTACAAAAAAAAAAATAAGGTCAGGCCGGCGTTAGCCACGTCATTTTTCTCTTGGTACCTACTAAGCTACTTTTCAATACATATTTGCCCAGCGGTCAGGGTGCGTATGACCAACGTGACTAGCCCACTCCCATTTTAGTTTTTTTCCGATTTGGAGCCAATACCTATCTGTGATTCTCGTCTTCGCTTTTATGAGTCTACGATCAAGCTGAAGCACTCATCCCTTGCTATTTTTTCTCAACTATCCTATCTTTAATATTTTTTAGAATTTCAAATAAAATAAGTACCAACAAAAAGCAATCGTATCAATACAATCGCATAGAACAGTGTAACAAGCAAAGCGACTTAACACAAAGGGAAGAGCCTGATAACGCGACGACGCGAAATGTGACCCGTGATAAAAATGTAATTTCCTCGAGTAGCGAAAACACCAGTCTTTATCGCGGCCTATGAAGTAAAAGCAGACAACGCGCACCGAAAATAAAAGTTAAGCCAAAATAATTATTTTCGCAACACAAAATTATTAATTATAATTTGGCAATAGATAGAAGACAGTTTGTAGAAGAGTAGTCTTATATAGTATTGTTAGGTAAAGATTCTAACTTGAGTGAAAAAATGGCTGGCACCAACCTCGGAACACAGGATCCTTTTTCTTTTCCTCCTGGGCCCAGGGTGCTGGTGTGTCTCCACGTCTTGGTTGGCTGGGTGTAGTTTTCTTCACTATTTTATATAACTTCGCGGAAATATTATACTGCTACTTAGGAACCGTTAACGTACAAGTTAACAACAAAAATAAGTTAAATAGGTGCATCTTTTTAGGCTTCTTATGTGATTCATTGTAGACTGTATCTGCACTATCCAGTAGGTGGAATATTATCAAAGTTTACCGGGGGTAGACTTCCTTTGCAGGAGGTCGTCTAGGTGGGTACCCCAACAGTGCCAGTTATTCTACCGCCTGAGCAGTGATGTGCAAACATTACTGTGCTCCGGTAGGAGGGCACTGTAGCTAGTGAAATTACTGGGCTAAAGAGTCTTAACATCTTATGACTCTTGAGTAAGAAGCGTTGTTGCAGTGCTCCTAGAATTTCACATAATTGTGAAATCCTAGGTAACACTGTACTGATTATGGGCAGCCGTTATCTCTTAACATCAGGAGAGCGTCTTGCTCGTCTTCTACTACTTCACATAAAAAAAAAAAAAAAAAAAAAAAAAAAAAAGTTATGCCTATTTAGTTTATAAAAAAATATCACCCCATAAAATTGACTTGCAAAAGTCTATTATTATTATTGTAGCCTATTTGATATTATTATGCATTTTTAAATTTGTTTAAAATAATAATTTCCATAAAATATAATATTATGCTCACAGCTTCAGGAAATGCTTTTCACGACGTAAAAATATCTGAGTGCTACATTTCAAACGAATCCAATCAGCGTTTTAGCTTTGCTAATTCAATTATACTTATATAGCATGAACAAACCAAAACAAGATTTCGAAAATCATGATGAGAGATGTGATGAGAGTAGGTATAGTTTAAACAAATGGATTTGCACCGATAAAAAAGTTTAATTTTGTATTAACAGCAAAACTTCACTATTATTTTATAGAATGCGGTGCCTGCCTTTTTTACTGTAGCCTGTGGTCTTTATACGAAAATATTTCGCCCCAGGCCAGCCCCATTGTGCCACTGTAGAATCCAACAATCGTCTGAGGGCACATTCAAATGATAATCTCAGCATACGCTTTGAGAATTATTCCTGTAACACGGCCGATGTCACATTAGCTTGATTTAAACCTGTTACCTGACTGTTACTGAGTCGGGAATGTGTGCGCACCCTTATGTTTCACGGATATATATTATTGTTCCTTCCGCACTCTATATTGTAATTTACTTTAACGACCATTGAACTTGTTGAAAATCTGTTTATGTTATGCAATTATTTGAAGGGGACTTTATTATTACGTGCATTACATTTTCTATGCCATTCTAAAATCTTTTCATGCACATTTTCAACAGTCTTTTGTTTCTCGTTTTGTTTTCATGGTTTTTCACGGTATCCCAAAAAGATACTACATTTTTTGGTGTAAACCCTTTCAAAGCCGGCTTAACTAGTATCTGCAGCGTTAGACTATGGTGGGGAACGAACACATTTTTGCGCGGAAAAAATAATTTTCTTCGCAACGTCAAGCGGCTTCGGAGGCTCAGAGATACGCGCGCGCGAGTGCGAATCCCCATTAGGGGTCTATGGGCATGCCATTAAATAAACATCTCTGACGGGCTCCCGCTAGTTATTAGCGCTGCCTCTCCCCATCCACTCGAAGCTCGCTCGGTGATACGGCACGCAGGCGGCACGGGGGCAAAATCAATTTCATTTTTCGACACGTGCATTAATGTTATAGCGATTGAAACCACAATTTTCTTACGAGCTTACAGCGCACAGTAAATAGAATTTGCATAATTTATAGCCGACATTCTTTCCCTTTAAATTATTTTTTACGAACGTAAACAGTGATTCTATTAATACTCATCTTATTAAATTTTCATTGTATCGTAAAATTGTACAGCTATAACTTGAAGAGAGTCTTGTCTATTTGCAAGGAGATTTTCGTAATACATTCTGATATCCTCGTTTCGTTGAAAGTCCACTCGTTTCATGTCATTACAGAAAATCAGACTGATATACACATGTACTAGAGTGGTTTGTGCAAAACGCTAGGATACGTTGGCACCTAAAAATAAGGTTGAGATTTGAATAAGGATACTTCAAGAGACTTATTGGTTTTCTCGGTAGAAGTACTCGTAGCATGTTTTACTACGATTGATTCCATCCGCAAGACGGACGCTGGACCGGAGCGGGACTTTCCTGTACTTATCTAATTTTATTGTCACTCTTCGACGTCAACCCTCTGCTACCGAGACCGTTCCGGAGCTAGAAAATTCTTTCTTCCCCACCGGACAGTTTTATCTTAGGGACATCTTTATTCTCGAGCAGTTAAACTCAATTCAACGCCGGTCGTAAGATAAACGCTGTGGGGTTCGAGGCTTAACCGAGATATAAAAATTCGACATCTTACGAAATTTGGTCACGCTATCCTTTCAAAAAATCTTAAAGAGTACGCTAAGTTTTATTTTTTCAGATCCAGCAGATGCTGCCAGCGTTATGTTAACTTTTATTTCACCCAAGTCGCGTGTCGGGCCGACCTTTGTTTCTTTTGTTAAATTCAACGATATTTGAAAGCATTTTCTTCGAAGTAATTTCGTTGATCATGACAGGCATAAAAATATTTGACGCAAACAGACTGTCACTCCACACAAGAACACAATCAAATCAGGGCGCACCAAACAAAAAGCGTTGGGAATACTTGCGAATATGTTTATAGGCCGAGAGACTGCATATTAGAAACATTATTTATTTAGGAAAATATTATATTATTATTTTAATCTTATTATTTTCGCTTAGTTAAGATTTGAATTAAATTTATATTATTATTTTGAAGTTATTTTAATTGAAAAAAAAAAATGTTTTGGGAAAATTCAATTAAGTAATATTTGGAGAGCTGAGTAAATAATATTATTAAACCTTATCAGTAGTATCATAGAAAGATTTTCAATAGTAGAGCTCAGTCATTGACAAAACAGCACTTTTTGAAATAAGAGTGACATAACGCTTGACAGCGTATACGAAACTATGGCATCGAAATAAAACTTGTAGAATAACCAGGGTTTTTGGGAAATTCAACTATTGGCTCCATGTATAGAGACAGTCATCGTTCAATTCTTTAGATCCAACTATTAGGCGCATTAGCTATGATAATTGGGGCATTTGCTTTGCGAATGAGACGACATTGGGTAATAATAATGTGGCAGTAGAGGGTTTAACAGCGTATTTTATACATCACATTTAGTTTACTTATATCTATTTCATTAAAAACTTATACGAGTAGAACAATAAACTTGGGTAATTCAGCTATTTGCTCCTTGTCTAAAGACAGTCATCGTTCAGTTCTTTAGATCCAACTGTTCGGGGCATTAGCTATGATAATTGGGGCATTTGCTTTGCGAATGAGACGACATTGGGTAATAATAATGTGGCAGTGGGGCGGTTAACAGCGTACGTGATACGTTTCATTTAGAATTTGCTTGTGAAATGAACATGAATACTTATTTATATGGATATTTGGGTTATAAAATTGAGTAGGTGCTTGAATCTACGTGTATATAGGACTCGTATCTTGCGTAATAAAAATAATGAAATTTTACAATATTAATGCGATTTTTAATTCTTATTTTATATTTACAAGTATATTGTAAACATAATTTGTATATTAATTAGTAAACTATCTAATTATTGTAACAATAGACAACATTTTTTCCAGAAGTATTGCACTCCGCCTCTATACATGTTCTCAATATTCCTTCCAACCAGGTTGTCTGTAAGAGATTGCTCTATGCGATAAGACCGCCGATTGTATACCTTTAGCTTTATGTGTATTGTCTACTTATGAAACAATTTCTTGTAACCAGGTTTGCAATAAAGTATTATTGTATTGTATTGTATTGTATTGTAATGCGGTATATAAAAGTGTTAAGTGGCTGAATAATAAGAGGCTGTCATGTGTCAGCAAATTTTTTTGTTGTTAGTGACTTATAAAGTAGAGGTATGTACTCATATAGGAGACGCCTGAAACCTTCTCCGTTTTTTTTTCGCCGGTTGAAAAAATACGTTATCTTAGTAAATAATAAATACTTTTGTTAGATATTTTATTAGAAATATCAATCTCGCAACTCTAAGTCAAAGGAAACTCACACAATAATTAAGAGGCTTTAACGTATGAAAAATGTCACATTTCCAACGCAGCGCAATGAATTCTAACAGTTCTACGTCGCGGCGAAGAAAGGCACTCTGCTAGACTGATGACCCGCCTGAGAGCACTACGCTCAGTGGTCAGGACTTAGACAAGCTTTGTTTGTTAACAACTATACCACATTTGTGAAAATTATCTCATATAGTATCCCAATATAACGTAATGGCCTAGCAATAGAGATGTGTCCAACAGTTTTGAGTTTATATATCAATAAATTTAATTTTAAAAAAATCTTATAACAAGCTATTATAATTTAAGTGATAAAAATGGAGAAATTATAACACTAGATAAAATTATGAAAAATGTCACATTTCCAATGCAGCGCAATGAATTCCACCAGCTCTACGTCGCGGCGAAGTGAAGCCACTCTGTAAGACTGATGACTCATCGGAGAGCACTGCACTCAGTGGTCAGGACTTCGACAAGCTTTGTTTGTTTACTTTTATAAAGCGTTTGTGAAAATACCTAGCAATGAGTATGAATCGTAAGTCCGCGTTTTGCAATAACAATACAATACAATAAAAAAACTCTTTATTGTGACCAAGAAAAAAAAATTCAATAAATGACTTAATATTAAATAACTAAGATAACAACATAACTACACAGAACTAATATAAATATAACAATAAATCTGGTCACAATAAAGAGTATTTGTGTTGTATTGTATTGTATTGTATTGTATTGTATTGTATTATATTGTATTGTATTGTATTGTATTTGTATTGTATAACAATTTGGTCTACAATGGACGGCCTTATCCCTTAAAGCGATCTCTTCCAGACAACCCGGCTTTGAATGGAGAGGTTGATATAAAGAGTAGGGTGGGATACGGTACAGGATATCTATTTAAGTTTATGCGTCAAGTGGATTAATTAAAAATATTTTACACTTTTTTCTATACGGTTTTATTGAAAAAAATGCAGATTTATAACGCACTAAAGTCATTTTAAAGGTTCTAGACCTATAAAAGTGGCTTTTATACTATATTATTTTGAACGAGTAGGATTAACAGAAAGTAAAACGTAGTAGGTAAATTCAATATTTTTTTATTATATAGACAAACTCGCCTCCCACTATCATTTAAATTTTGGATGTCCAACCTAATATTTTAGTATTTTTCAGCAAGCGTAAACTGTCGCTTTTAATAGGTACATAGACATAATTTAAAACTTTACTTTTACACCACACGTGAAAGTCATGAAGCAGTCAATATACGAGAATACTCTGATAGATACAGTTGCAATTTACGCCATACTAACTTATTTAACTATCGATAACGCAATCGTTAAATCTGTGAGTTCACCTACATTTTAAATGGCAATACTAAATTATGAACTGGCCACTAATAAACCAGAGTAATAAAAGTAAAACTGGAACCAATGGAATCGTTTCCCGCCATACGAGGTTCTAAATTCAAATCTTTGACAGGCATGACAAACGAGTAGGAAAGGATGGCCATCACTGGCGAACTCTCAACCATGGACGAACACAAATACAAGAATGAGCTGTACGAGAAAAAATAACACCTTATAGTAAGCCCACTTGTTTGTATTATACACATTTGTAAATAAACTGCGTGCATACGTAACGTTCATAAAAAAAGCTTATAATTTACAATGGTAGCCTATATTTTATTTTTTACTAGTGAACTCGTGAGCAGATCGTAGCGCCTAACAGAAAGTTATCAGTGTGCCTATCTCCACTATATTATCATGCATGTATATTATAGATGCATATACGTAAACCTTCCTTTTGAAACACTCTATCTGATGATTTGTTATGCCTTAACTGAATAAACAATTTATTTATCTATTAAAAACCGGCATCAGAATCCGTTGCGTAGTTTTAAAGCTTCAATCAAACATAGGGACAGTCGCGACGGACACGGGAAGCGTTTTTCTTTAAACTACGTAGTGACAAACTACTTCTAGTAGTTTCTGTATTCTTCAGTCCCGACTATGAATTTATAAAGTAAAAGTGCAGTGAGAGCAGAAATCCTCTTGTCTGTAGTGGCAGCCACTCGGTTTGACTGATGACTGGCCACCGTCGAGGAAACGGGGCGATCGCTCATTCGAGAGGTGAAAACTTTATTTTTCGTTTTAACTGCGCTCTAATTTGAGTTGACTGGTTAGTGTCTTTTTTAACTTTGGAACTTATTTAGGTGAAAAACCACTAAAATGAAGCAATAATATCTGTTCTTCTCATCTTCTCACATTGGATTGCATCCTTTACAAATATTAACAAGAGTAGTTTATTGGACCTATTTTATTTTCTTTCGCGATTAAAATATGGAGTGTTTTCTGAAGAAAATAGTTCCAACATTCAAGCACATACTTAAGCACGAGTTAGACACAAGAGTATATGGTTGTAGGTGGGTAACCTCATCTTTTCAAACTCTGACTGCATTCGATATATGTATATGTTAGAATGAAAACTTAGCTACATAAGTTAAATAAAATTTTGGTAAAATATGCCTATACTGCACTGCATGGAAAACGAAGTTTTAGTCATAAAATCTAGCTGAACCTCAAATGATTTCACTTCCCTTCTCTCTAGTTACGGAATCCTAAAAACAGAAACACATTCAACCTTGATATTTCGATATGAAAATCCATGTAGCATGTAAGACGTCGTTTATAGCGTCATTATACATTACAGCACATGCTGTGAATATTACGTACTCTCGAGCCTTAACGATTATTAGCCTCGGGATATTGTTCTAGAATATTGCGAATGTTAAGTTGCTGACACTGGGAATAAATGGAGGATACATTATGGAATATTTTTACTTTTATTTTACGCTCACTTCTTTTCATATGAGTATTGTGGCTATTAAAATATAATATTATTCCCCCTGGGTTCAGTCTGCTACCATCTACGCAACACACATATTATCCGCATCATCTCTTAACATCATCGGAGATAGTGGGCAAAGGCAAAAAAAAAAACCAAAGTGATTTTTCACAAAAACGAGATTAAATATCGTTATCGATCGGTGTCGATTATTTTGTTTAGTTTTAGTAAGAGTATCATAGTGCTTCAACATATTTTCTATTTCGCACACAAGCAACCAGCAATCAATTTAATAAGCAAACAAGATAATGAAACGTCAACACTCCATTTTCATCAAACTTAAACTACACCACACGCTGAACAAACTCAAAAGTACAGTGTACATTTCAGCGGAGGCTTCCTCCACGTCGATGCAAATGTTGTGAAGACTTATTAAGAAGTTCCAACAGTATGTAATAATTCCTGTCAACTTCGGAGACTGCAAACTTGGTAGGCCTGAAGGTGAACGTATCATGTTTACACTGGAGGCTTTAACGTCTTGAATTCGTAATAAGGTTGCAAGTTCTGTGAGTGTGGATGGCGGTTAGGATTTTTCTTGTCTAGGCGAAGTAGTGATGTGACTTTGGTGAAATGGTCTTGAAGCTGGATTGTGAAGTCTTGTCTCAATCATAATATTTTCCTTTTTTAATAATGATTAATTCATGATAATTTCAACATTACCATAATCACCAATTGGGATCAACTATAAAGTTAACAGAAGATGGAGAAGATCGAGCAAGTTAGAGAAAAAAGACTTGTTGCCACGAATTGTTGAGCAATCGAAACCGGACGATGTACAACGAAGACTGAGTTGTACAAGAGAGCTCGATAAGTGACTCGTTTTATTTTTTCGCTTATTATTCTTATCGTTTATATACATCTAGTCTTATTTTAAGCAGCCACGTCGCTGTTTTTTCATTGAAAAATAGTGTGCTTAAAAGCCTTTAGTATATTTAATCTAAACTCAAACTACCCACGTCTAAACATTACATTTGTCTAATAACATTATTGGTAGTTTCTAAAACCGAAAAGTCTTCTTATAGTTTACAAAATATTACCCACCACTAGCACTCGGTGCCGCAACATAGTAATAATTTGATCAGGCGCCCGCCACGCCAACTTTATGCCAATTAAAAAGTTCCACTGCAAGCATGTTGTTATACGTGTATACGAGTACGACTGACATGCGCTACTCTTAAATATCTTTTAATTGAAATGAGTTCGCGTATGCTCAGTGCATTAGTCAATTGGACGCATGCTATAGTAAAAAGGTGGACTCCACTCTTAAAACAAAACAAATGAACAGAAATAAAACATTGAGACATACTGGAATAAAGTTTAGTCAGTATTAAAGTAATAACTCCCCCAAGTAAAAAGTAAAGATATACTCCGAAAAAAAAAGTCCGTATAGTGATATTGTTTTCACGATCAGTGTGGTCACAATTTTCAGGTTTAGAGTCTTAAGAAATCATATAAGAGGTGTAGAAAAATTTAGGAAAAAGGAAAGGATAGGTAAGAGATACATGGAAATCGTAATTTTAGGGCGTAGAAACGCATGGTGTTCACACAGGGCCTCAAACTGTCACTGTGGCATAAAATGATCGGAGGGCCGTATTAGCTATTGCCAAACGACATGTAAAACACGAGAATCCATAGACAAAATTGCGTACATTACTTGCTTTAACCTCCTCATTAATATGAGTAAAATAACAAACGCAGCAATGGACATTGAAGTTGTTATCAATCGGAGTGGGTGAGAATTAGCCAATAGGCCCTCTGACGAAATGAAATATATTCATTTTTGAGATAGGCACAAAATAATTATTGTCGTTGGCTTCACTTTTGCATTTGGTGCACGATATCCGTCTTTGATCACTTTAGTCTGTCCATGACCTGATAAATTAAATTATGAAACTTTGCGAGACCTACAATTTATTGCGGATTCGTTGAGCCGAAAATATACATGATAATATGATTTACATTTTTTCATTGCGATATTTTATGAACGACAACGTAAACAATCGTTCCATAGATTTTTTTATTAAATACAAACGTAGGCCTATACGTTTGACTGCATCCCACCTGATGGTAAGTTCAGATGCAGACGAAAATAAATCATGCCTAGAAAAATATGCTTCAAAAACGACTAGTTTTCGTTAAAATAGTAAAAGCAAATAAAAGAAATAAGTAAAAAAAAATCTATGATTTAAATTGCTTTAACATCTTCAATAAATTTATGTCAAAAACTTTAAAATTAGTTACGTGTTAAAGGAGTTTTGAGGAAATAATTTACAATAGACAGAGCTGGTCAATTTTGATGTAACAAGGAAACTTTATGTAACTTTTATATCATGAATATAAGGTGCAGCCTTCACAAAGAGCTTAAATGAACAAAGCTACCAAAAAACCATTAGAGTTGTAGCATAAAAGCAAGGAAAGAGCTTGCTGGAATGAGTTTGCAAAAAAAAATATACATACGCCTAATTAAATCTATAATATTTGTAATAACAAAATTTGAGTCTCGAGAATGCCTTTAGTTCTAATACTGAAAAGAGCCCAATTTTAATTTAACCATGCGTATGGACACATTTGCCGTAGAACCGATAACCGCTGGGGTAGACGAGTTCTCGAGTGGAGACCACGTCTCGGTAAACGTAGTGTAGGGCGTCCATGGGCGAGATGGGGCGATGATATCTGGAGGGTCACTGGGGGTGGGTGGAGAAGAAAGACGGAGGACCGAGTTGAGTGACGTGCCATGGGGGAGGCCTATGTCCAGCAGTGGACGAACATAGGCTGATGATGATGAGACACCCACATAATAAGTTGACTTACTATAAGTGCTGCATTTCTATAATAAAACTATTTCTAGCAATTCTATTCTTCAAGTTGAAGTTTAATATCTAAAACCCGCCAGTTAAATGAGAACGTCAGGGCGTATTCAAATGAAGTGGTAGACAAGCAGACGTAGCCTGAGGCCTGAGTCGACGCACTCTTAGTTAGAGCACGCGCGTTTCATTGTGATCAACCCTGTCTACTGTCTGGTTGATATTAAACATTGTATTACATTTTGGATAATAGTATAAATATATACCTACCTGGTACCTGTACATTTTCGGTGTAACAAAAAATAGAATACTATCCTGATGAATACATAATCGGGGAACTAGGTGTACCTATTAGAAATATAAACGGAATTAGAAAATGTTATAGGTAAATTAGGCTTTTATATTGTATCTAGACCCTAATTAACACATAAGCCTTGCATTATCCTATTCAATCTCCTTTTCTATTTGTAGTTTTGTGGCCCAGTGGTTGTACGTTCAACTTGTAATCAGGAAGACTCGAGTTCAAATCCCAGTATGTAGCAAAATAGGACACGCCTGTACTCACGTATTTATTTTTGTTGAGAATTGTCTCAACGACAGTATCGGACAATAACGATGTCCTTTATAAGGAGTTCACACCTGCAGTACCCGACGTTGCCGTGTTGTATTTGCTATGGATAACACTCACAGTAGTTTCCAAAATCGTGCAGCAAAATGTTTGCCAGCACGCTAATATGTATCTGAAGGGACGTAACACAGAGACATGATCTAAAGCCCATTACACACGACGCTATACTTTACCTTGCTATATGACTCCTGGTACCATATAGCATCGCATAGCAAGGCCTTGCTATACCTCGCTATACCTTGCTATATTATTTTTAGTGATGGCCAGGTTACTGATCGGAACTATATTTTTTAATAGTTCATTCTTTGTGATTGAATCTTGAGTCGATCATTGAAATCCAATCAAGTGACTTTATTAACATTACTTTTCATATTTACAAACGTACTCAAATATTTGGAATAACTTGTCAACAATTTCTTTGAGAGCGTTTAGAATAGTATATTAATACAAAAATATTAAAAAAATTATATTATTTAAAAATAAAAACGGACAAGAGCAATTTGGAGTTGCCATATATGTACTTGTGTGAAAATTTTTTATTAACATAATATATTACGAATAAATGCGTATTTTAATAGTTTAGGTATCTGTTCTTTTATCCCACACAATAATGATAATTATTAAAGAGTCATTAATGTAAAGTGAAAATTACTCATAAAATAATTATTATATACTTATTTTCATGTTATGTAGATTGTTTTTTAATATATGTTAGCTATACTTCAACTGTTCTATAACCTTCACGGAGTTCCAGTTGCTACTTTACGGCTTCATTATCGAATCAATTCAATGTTACCAAAATAAAGCATTATCACCAGTCTTACTTACCTAATAAGTGTATGCACAATTTCCACTTTGTGCCTCCTGCGATGAATGATATAAGTTGAAAACCGTTGTTTAAAAGAAATACAAGTGTTAATATATACAATAATTAACTGCTTTTAAAAATCGTCATAAATTAGTGATAAAACTAACCAACTTATTTTTATCTAATCGAAATTAATAAGAGAAATAATCTGAAATCTTATTACCTTACTTTTCTGTACATAATTAATAGTAATAGGCACTAATAAGTCGAATATTTTTATATCAAAACCTATAAAATGATAATGCATGTTATTTATATTACCACCGATTTATTTTACGGTGACTGTGTAAAACTTTATCAGGATTTCGGATGAGCGTTATTGCATGTACATAGGCGCATGTGTGTTTACGTACATAGGCATGCAAGTGACTCACATATCCTATCTAAGCAGAAAACGAACGCAGTCTAACTGGAAGAAATTCAAAGTGGTTCTTAATGCGAGCAGGTGATCGAGTTTGCGTATCCAAATCATTTCTCTTGTTCGAAATCAAATCACATTCGTACGTTTGCTTCACTAGACGTATTTATTTCATGTGGTTATCTGCTATTTATATCTATTGCATCTGTGCAGGACTTGTACTGTACATCTTTATATCCGAGAAATTGGACTGTATTGTTTATGCTTGCGCTAGCAAGCAGCATCCGAGAATTCTTAAAAAAAAACGCTTTATATATTTTTCGCTTTATTTCTCTCTTCTCTCTTGATTTTAAGGTGGTTTGGTCTTAAAAAAGAGTTTTTTTTTTATAAACAAGCCAATCAAAATTAACCAACCGTCAGGTTTTGGAGATTTTGTTGCTAAACAGAAAATCACGACAACGGGGTCTATTTTATTTCTCCTTCCTATGCACTTTCATATATGCACACTCGTTAAAGGTACATACCACTTTTCATCATTTAAAAGCTAGTTCCTTGTTAATATTTTTAGGAAGTAGGTACCAGGAGTACCAGGAGTAGGAACGGAGATTCAATCACTTTGATTGCATATAGTTCCAATGATTCCCCAACACTACTTAAACAAATGAATTTGACAATGTTTTCTACATAAAGGATGTTTCTTTTTTTCCTAGATTTTGGTTTCCTTCAAATCTGCTCCTGGTAAACTTAAAAAAAATTACGTTTCAAAATTCGTCAAAAAATCCAGAAAATTTTATTCTAAATTAACATCGTTTACTAAAAGTATGACTTACGTTAATCAAATAAGATCAATTCATGTTGGATTTGACCGACTTTATCAGAGGATTCTCGACTACATCGCATCGGCCAAATAGCATAGGTAGAGAAGCTCATTGTCATCCGGAAAATCAAAGGAAAGCGGACTTAGGTCGTAGTCCGATGCGTTGGTCAGATCAGATCCGCACCACCCTTGAAGTTGCTGTTGTCCTGTTGTCTTTTGGCTCCTGGCTATGAAAAACGCATCCAACCAACCCAGATAGCGATCTATCATCAGATATCAAATCTAGACAAACTATAAAATAATGATTTGTTTTTTTTTTCTCTTTAGAGGCACCTACAAAACCCTTGAAACAATGTGTTTGCATTATTACAGATTTAACTGACAATCACTTTTATAAAAAAAAAAAACCATGGCAACCTCCTGGTATGTATTTTTTAAAAATTTGAGAAAAAAATCATGAATTTTTTACACATCCTGTATAAGACTCAAAATTGACATTGTCAACAGACATGTTGCTGTAAAACCATACAATTTGGCAAATCCCATATGAACTAGATTAAAAAAAAATGCGTAGCCATTTTGTAACATGACTTAGCCGGTTAAGCGAAAGTCTACTGCAAGGTACTCAGAGGTCTAAGTTATTCGGACAAATAATTATTATGCATAAAAAGAGCTCCTATTACAAGTAAATAGGAGGTGAAATTTAATATACAAATTATATTACTTTGTTTCGTAATGCTAACAAAAATACCTGCAAACACAAGAAAATATTTAATATATATAAAAATCATTTTTTTCTAATTTGTTACACAGCGGTTAAACATTTGCTACTATTTAGTTTAATATATCGCGTAGATAATAGGAGTTTGTTTTTTTTTGTCTCGGTAATACAAATCGGCTTAGTCATTTTATCACCTAGTCAAAATGAAAAATGGCGGATTCTACGCATCAACTGTAAAATATAGCGCGATATAGCGCTATATGTCATTTATAGCTACGTGTGTGACGGATGCCGATTTGTACTGAAGCTATGCCGCGCTATAAGATGCTTTATAGCGCTATATAGCGACGTGTGTAATGGGCTTAAGACTGACATGACATAAAATAAGGTTAAAATTAAAAAAGTTTTCAGAGACTTCTGAAATATTTTCAAAATATCACCAACAGAACATATTATTCGCAGTCAGTTGAACAGTAACTGTCCCCGACATTTAGTGATACGATTGCGGCCGGAGACCCTCGATGGCAAATCGAGTTTTCTGCTCGCACGCATCGCACTCGTTCAATTGACATGTGAAATCTCCCCGATGCAACTGCCACTGTCAACTGTGCACCCAATCACTTACTGTTGGGAATCTGCAAGATAACTTACAAAACTAGGATAGGATTAGTTACACCCGTGAGCTTACTTGCTAAAATAACATTAATTTAGGGCATTTCATTATACAATCTCCCCAATGCTACCACGTCATCATATTTTAAAGATGAACTGATGATAGACCGGTAACATAGAATAAAGTACCTTAAACTGCTCGCCCCTAACAGCTTTCAACTAGGTAAGTGATCCAATAACCTAATGATCTACGTGTACCACACGTACTCATTTTAAATGCAGAAAATGATTGGGTTGAACTTCTGTCAAAGTAAGATGGTTTTATTAGGAGCGAGAATATCATTCCTCAATTTTTATTAAATTGTGTGTCCTATATCTATAATAATGTGGCAGAGGAGAGAAGATTAGGAGAAAAAATGTTATAAAAGATCACGAAAAACTCGTAATGATTAAAGTAATAAAGGAAATGAAAGTCCTTTGTCTCAAGTGCCCTAAATTCTACTTCATAATGATATGACATGTTTATTACAATAGAGATAAGATTGTTTCCGTTTAAATCTTATTCCAGTGTCAGCTTTCACAAGTTGCTAGAGTAACATACCCTAAGGCTGTAGGCTTTAATCTCAGGCTATAGTAATACAAACATATACCTTACTCTTATACAAAACTGACTTCGTGCAATGAATACTTTTTCCTGATAAGTTCAAATGTTATTGTTGTAGAGTCAGTCGTATTTTATAAATGAACAAAAAAAGATTACATTTTTTACATTATAATACTATCTAGCTCACGCTTTGACCTCGCTCTTGTTAGTAAATCGTAACATGTCCACTTTAGTCACTTCTAGAATCGACTAGACAAAGAACGAAATTGAGGTTAATTTGCTTTCGACGCTTAAATTAAAATGTTAGAAACTTCTAGGTTAGACCCAAATTTTAATTAAAGTTATTTTAATTAAAGGCTGAAATGTTTTTTTTCGGGGTTTACCGATCCTTGGTTAATCAACATTGACCTTTAGCTATGACACATTCATAACTCTTTATTTAACGCCATACGAAATTTGCGTGTATTAAATTTTTTTTTTATGTGATGAAGTAGAAGACGAGCAAGACGCTCTCCTGATGTTAAGAGATAACGGTTGCCCATAATCAGAACAGTGTTACCTAGGATTTCACAATTATGCGAAATTCTAGGAGCACTGCACCAACGCTTCTTACTCAAGAGTCATGAGATGTTAAGACTCTTTAGCCCAGTAATTTCACTAGCTACAGTGCCCTCCTACCGGAGCACAGTGATGTTTGCACATCACTGCTCAGGCGGTAGAATAAATAAATTAAGGTGATTTTATTGTCTGTCTTAAGGCTCGTCTGTTTTAGTGATCTCTTCTATATGATATAACCAGACTAATAAAGGAAAGAACAAATTCTAGAGCAACGATGGTTATTTTTACCTTGTGGCTGTGTGAAGCGGTTTCTGCTAATTTCACTATCGTCTGCGGCTGTAACATGTATCTGTCACATTTCATAATCCGAACAAGTGGCGCTCGTAAATCTTGTAACAACAAAATACCAGATATTCGGTTTATTTAGGTTTGTTTACTAGGCCGGTTATGGTTTACTCTATTTCCTTTGTTGACACAAATCTAGGATGTTAGGGATATGGCGCAGCGGCCAGGATTGTTGATATAGAACATGCAACGGATTTAGCGAGTCGGATATACATGTAACAAGATGTAATTCTTGAAGTCTATTACGTCACCTTATTTGTAGCTCATTACTTGTGCCTGAATATTTTTTAATAATATGCATTATGTTTTTTTAATATGTATATTTTTTTATAATAATAATTTTGCAAGTAAGAATAACTTTTAATTCAAATTAATCACTAGCCTAGACTATTTTCATACGTAAGGTGTAAACTTTCGAGATTCTTTATTTTGTATGTAATAATGTCGTACGAGTCACCAAAAAGCATTACTTGAGGAGGTGATCATGTTATCCTTTTGGTGACTGCGCTCAGGCATGCTCAAAACTGATGTTAAAATAATAACAGTACTTTTTGCCAGTTCCTTAGCTTGTTGTTTGGTGTATAATTTTCAATTCGTTTGGTCCGGCTGTGGTTGGTCAGTTATGTGTTGGTAGACCAGTCATGGCTTCGTTTTGTCTAGAAGAAGTAGTCCATTCTTAAATTACAGATCTAGCCCATTTGCATCAGGTAAATTTTCTCTGGAAACATATCCAATTTTAAAATGGTATCTTAACAGATTTAAAGACAGCATTATAGAGTGCCAACAACGAGTTACACAGTGAATGCTTGAAACTTGCAAGTAAAGGGAATTGGCGCAACTTTCCGGGGGCCCTTCCTCTGCAGGTTGTTAGCTAACAAGAGTAACAGGATTACGTCTCGCCGTACAAGTCGGGTTTAAACTATTACCAACTATGAAATTGTACAAGAGATTGCGTATGATCCAATTTGATGGGTTTGATTGTCGTAACTTTTGTTTGGGGAAGTTGGCGAACTGTTAATATCTTGAATTTCATTGAATTAATTTAGATAGAAATGTTGGTCATTTTGTGTTTTGGTTTTATAATGTTATCATATTGACATATTATGATCTCTAATAATATAGTAGTTGAAGCAATCGCCTATCGTCATAGTCAGAAAGAAAGAAAGGCTAGATGATCATCTTTTTGATGAAAACTTCTAAAAATCTACCTAAAAGTGACATCTTTAGACACTTAACCATGACATCTTTTGGCCGGTTTGTATTATCACATTTCCACAATCCTATTATTTAAGAAGGACTATTGAATTTGCTAAAGCAATATAGGCTACTCGTATAGGTATGTGCGCGTTTAATTTGGTTAACCATCATTCTAATATATTGTTAAGAGAGGCAGACGTTAAAGATTCACTTCGGTATAAAAACGTTAATTATCATAAACTTAATTCTCTTATAATAGTATCAATAATCTCTCTCTCTCTTATAAAATATAAATCATTTTTAATTCACAACACATTCTACGTTCCGCTAAACGTAAGGCAAAATTCAACGGCGATCGAACTAGCTAACTTAAACCTCATAAATATGCAAGTACAAATAATAAGTTTCAGACGCTAGTTCAATACAGTTACTCAGATTGGTTCTACTAGACAAAGCGTAACTAGTAACTGGCAAGTTTATAAATTTGTCAAACAAACGGCAAGGCTTAAACAACGAGCAATATAGAGTACACTAATGATCAGAATTCTGTGAGAAACTGAGCTGTGGAATATTAATTTGATCAAGTGTTACTGACAAAGTTCATCCTGGTTTTGAGTGGGATGGGTACAAGTTGCATGTAGGAAATGCATTTTAGTCTTCGGTCTTTGGTGTCAAGTCTAAAGATTTGATATTTTAAGATCATAGCTTATTTATACAACACCGCTCCAAATTGTAAAAACATTAAATGTAACCGTAGTTGAGATATTCAATGATATTCGACGTCAGTTTTGCTGTTTTAGTTACGGTAAAATAACGTTTACATAAATGTGATCTTATCATGACTCTTTAGAAATATTTTACACAAGCCTCGCGGCTTCGTCCGTGTGTAGAAATCCTTTCTTTGCGGAAGTCTATGTAAAAAAATCCTCTCCATCCAACTATCATCCGTCTTATCTGCCCTAACATCGTTTTCATGCAGTTTAATCATAACTTTAAGAGGAACTCCAAGTAGAAACTCGTATTCATAATCATCATCATCAGCTTACGTTCGTCCACTGCTGGACTTAGGCCTCTACTCAACTGTGTCCGTCTTCCTCCTCATCTATTCACCATTTTTGATTTTATCAATCGTTCCTTAGGCTATATATCATATTTACATAAATTCATATTTAACTTATTTTTTACACTCAAAACGACTTAGCATTTCGCATTGTATGATATTGTCACCACCAGTACGATCGAACAATCAGAAATCATGCAGTTGACAGGAATGCCATGAGCTGATGCATCAACAGTCAAATGATGCGAACTGAGCTGATAAGGTGACTGTGGATAAATATTATTGGGATGCTACGATATAGAAATGCGATGGTATTTAACTTTATATAAGTAATATAAGCTAAATAACTATAAAGTATATAAGTAATGTATCCGTTATCCTAACTACCATAACACAAGCATTAAGTTGTTAAGCTTGGGGTGGCGCTGTGTGAAATGTCCTAAAAATATATTTATTATTTAAAGAAAAAAAATTACTCTATAGTAAAAAACATCAAATTATCATCGTTATTATCTATCTAAATTGTAAATAGAACCAAACATAAATGTTTTTTTTTATTGATTATAATATAGGTTACTTTGACCACAATCTCACGTGATGTTAAGCTATGATGCGGCCGTAGATGGAAGCAGACTAAACTAAGGAGGCGTGAAAACACAAACAACATTCGTACTTATAATATTAGAAGGATGGTTCTTGAGTCTATACAATAAAATAGTGTACGTTTCTATAATAAAATCCCTGAGGAAATAACGGGGCTCACAGAAGGTAAATTCAAAAGCCATGTTAAAGCCATATTACAAAAGAAAGCCTATTATAAAATAAGCCAATACATTGACGACAAAGATGCCTGGAAACCTCTGCATAATAAACCAGCTGATGCCCCTCAAACGCACAATAAATTATGTAACCAAGATAAACATTGTAAACACATATTTAAAAAATGCAATCCTCATGAGTTTCTTGCTCGTTCTTCTCATAGAGGTGCCTTGCGAACGAGCAGTAGAGTGTTAAAATAGAAAAATGTAAAATTGACTTGCAAAAGTGCTCCAATGTAGCCTATTTGAATAAATGAATTTTGAGTTTGAGTTTGAAAAAAAATACTACACAACTGAGAATTTTTCATCCAGACACATGAAAATTACTTTACTTCCGATAATATATTTCATTGGATGGTAACTTCAATTTAAATAACCTATCGTTAATTTAAACAGTAATGAGTTGACAAAGTGATTGCGTGTCCCGATTTTAAATTTAATTGCAGCTATAATCGCATTAAATTATGGCAAGTATTAAGTAATTAACAGTCTCTCAACTTAAAATAACTTAATTTGGTAATAAAGCTTTTGTAGGTAGATCTGTTTGTGATAGCGTTTTTGTTTGAAACGTTTTCTGAAAAACTAAAGGTAGATTTCTCGAGACTTGTGATACTCTTTGATATAGGTAATATGATTTCGAAAAAAAAGTTGTATCTAATTTTTTTTTAAATATCCCGAACAATTACTTACCTAATTTATAAAAAAACATTTTTTTAAATGATTATTTCAACAATAAAACTACTTCATTTAAGTCTATTAGAGTTGTAGTAGAGTTATGTTGTACGAATTTTCTTTACAATACAACGACCCAATAAAGCAAAATATGTTTGATTTGGTCACAGAGGTAGATATACCTATAGTTTAGTGGACTTGGCAGATTTTTTTTAACAAGGAGCAATAAGTAATCATAAAAAAATACAATTAACGCGAGAGTTATCTGTAATTGAAGCCCGCAATGAATTTAAAACCCCAGATAGAGATGATCTCATTACGTCGGTAAATAAAAGTGGCAAGAACTCGCCATACGCGTTGTTGCCATGAATAATTGCATTCCACCCTCATCCATTAGGCGCTGAAGGAAATTGGCTGTCCCCGACAAATATCAGATTTCACGTTGATCTGGCTAACACTGATCACTCCTGACCGGCGACAATTGAATTAATGTCTGGTCTTCGTACGATTTTTGTCATATTTCCGCATGGTACCCACCCTAAGAGAATAGGGATGTTACTCATCCGGAAAATTATCGATATTAATTAAATTGATTAAGTGTACTTCATGTTTTGGATTTTTTTCGTAGATTAGTGTCGTGTTCTTTTAACATAATATTTTTTTGGTTGATGGTGCTCTTTAATTATATTCTTTCAGAGTATTTTGCAAAGACCTTGATGGTCATACCGATGGTCATAATAATATTACAACACCCGAGATAGTGTCTAGATCGCACACATTAACTTTTTTATTATTTAAAGACTTAATTTAAGTCCACTTTGCAGTGCCTCTTTCAGTGATCGAACTGCATGCCACACATTTGACCCAAACCCATGAAAATTTCGTTTAAAACTTTTTATAAAATCCACGTAAATTAATATTGAAAATTAATTTCCACGTAATATTGGACAAGGCAAGAATATAAATTGATACCGTTTATCGAGAATTCATCGAAGTATCGCTTCCCTATCAGAAATTATAGCCAGATATACGCTTAATTGGTTTTGCGTTGCGGTCGCATGACATTTTCAGTGCATTGCCTTTGTCATCGGTATAAAATATTTGCGGGTCTTTTTTCTGAATTAAACAACGCCGCGAAACAATGCGGTTTGGGAAATGAAAATCTGTTAAGCACCAATTTTAAGCAATATTTTCAAACTTTATTTCCAACTCGCATAATATCTAAAATTCAGTTTCCTTTTGCAGAGTACTTTTTATTTGATGAAACGGGATAACTCGTTTTTTCTAAATATTTTTTTTTTCATCTTGTGTTAATAATTATTAGAGTAATATGAGCGTCTTCCAAGTCTCTGCAACGTCAGGCCATATTCGTAAACAGCTATCAAGAACGTTTAATCGTTTATTATAAATACAAATATTATTAATGCATCAAAGGTGTTAACAGTGTAATTTAAGTATATTTTAACATCACTCAAAAGATTAACCTCGTCTTGTTTAACAGTTTGCATAAAAATTGCTTTAATGTGTAAATGTGTAAATCTATCAAATAAATAAACAGATACAAAATCAAGTTCCAAAATGTAACCATTTTAATAATTTTAATCATAACGTTAACAGCCACTAAATCCTTTTATTAAAACTTAATTAACTTCACATAATCATCGTATTAATGCCGCCGAGATTAAAATTGGCAAATCAAGAATAATAAAATAACTAGAAGTAGTTTGTTTCAAACAGAAATGAATCACTTATAAACTACTCATTCGGATACAGAAAACTTAATGAATTTGACGGGGCGGTTTTAAGACGCAATGATCGGTAGTTTGCGGTTTTCTGTTAAACTATAAATCAAATGAGATTTCAAAAGGGAAATTATAAGGTAATAACAGCGACAACTCAAAAGTTATAATTACGACTTGTTTATTATTAAAGCAAAGTAGACATGTTTGTTGTACAACTTTGTGAGTGTGCTTACTTATAGCTGCTTCATTACATTTTTCAGCAAGCTCAGTCCAGTAGATTTTTTTATATTCACAGGACAAATGAAAACATTTCCATCGAGTGCCGGACGGTGCATATTATTTCATACTGCGACTAAAACCACAGAGCGGCGATATCAGCTACGGAACATTCGTTTTGTTACCTTTTGTCGCCAAACCTGTAATAACAGAAGCGACTTAGCTGTTACTAGAGATGTACGAAGGTTGTTTCCGGCCTGTGTTTTTAAGGGTTATTTACTTAATATCCTACTAATATTGTAAAATGCAAAGGTACGGATGTGTGTTTGTTACATCTTTGTACCTGTTATATTAGACGGCTGAACCGATTGAGCTGTAATTTGATATAGAGCTTAGGCTCTGGAATAACACATTATAGACTTCTATCAGAGGGTAAAACCACTGGGTGCAAGCTAATTGATAGTAAAGACGATTTTAAGATATATTATACATAAACTTTAAAAAAAAAAAACAACTTTTTAAAGTCCTTATTCGTAACTTTATTTTGATGTACTATTATTTTTATTAAGATGTTCCTGGTCACTGATTGGTGGTGTTGATATTTCGTAATTCTACTCTACGCTCCAACATAGTTGCTAACCACCTGATGTGAGGTTCCTTAGAAGCAAATAATATGACAAATTTATTTATCTGTTTGACATTAAACCAATCTCGATCGTGTAAACTACGCAGAGATGATGGATTGAGTGTGATTGATATAAGTAAGCGCACGTAGTCTCGCACATCGACGATCAGTTGCAATCCTGTGCGTCTTTTATAAACTCCATCATGGAGAGTGCTCCTCGAACTCCATGGGCTAATTCCACCATCATCTCTTTTACCATCGAACATATAGGCAAACGACACTGCGTTACCAATATTTGGTGGATATACCAACAGCTTGGACGAAACGTTTTGCTTCATCTTTCATTATGAGAACGGCGAAGCTATGGAACTCGCTACTATCCTCAGTGTTTCGCGAATGCTATAACGCGGGATTGTTCGAATTAAGAGTGAATAGGTTCTTACCGAACAAGCATGCTACAACTTCGACTGCATTGTCACTTACCAACAGGTGAGATTGCGGTCAGACGCTTGTTTAGTCTGCTATAAAAAAAAAGTAATTTGTAGAGTATTTTAAAAATTCAACATTCTCAACTCATTATCATCATCATAAGCCCACGTTCGTCCACTGCTGGAAATATGCCTCCCCTATGGCACGCCACTCAACTCGGTCTCTCTGCCGGACTAGTCGGATAGAAAAATGGCCGGACAAGGATGGCTCTCTACTACTTACTCCACTTTATATATCGCGCTAAGCACTTCCAGCCATGTGTGCAATAGCGAGATAATATTTCATGGTGGCTGTAATTGCGCTGTTTTCTTAGAGAAGGTAAAATGATGGGATGTATCAAATTAATCTTCTATGTGACCGTTAGGTAACTTATATCTTGTATACCTCTATATATAGAGATGGTGGTCATCCTATAAATGATTAAGTATACACGTGTGTATATGTTTGTTAAATTTTCACGCATAAATGGCTAAACCAATTAAGCTATAATTTCGTATGTATTTTAGTTTAGACCCTAGAATGAAATTAGGGTACTTTTAGCGGGTAATCGCTAGACACAGCTAGTAGTTTCATAATGTAGTAATTAATGAAGATATTATTGTACTAAAAATTAATGTTACTTCAGTGCATTTAATTAGATAACAATTGGAACTACATTTTACGCTTTAATAATATTGTATCGTTGTATACGTGTGACTTAATTTAAAAGTTTAAAAATGTTATTACAATAATACTTTTAACAGACAGTAGAAAACATGAACTTAGAGGAAGAAAATTACATTGCATTAATTTGATAATAGTGCAATTATATTAAACTAGCTTACGCTCGCGGCTTTGCCCGCGCGCGCGTGGCAAAATCCTTTCTTAGCGGAGGTCTACGTCGTAAAACCTATCTGTGTACCAAATTTCAACCCTATCCGTTCAGCGGTTTGGGCTGTGTGTTGATAGATCAGTCAGTCAATCAGTCACTCTTTCCTTTTATATATTTAGACGAGCTTATGCTCGCGGCTTTGCCCGCGTGGACCAATGCTTTCTTAGCGAAGGTCTACGTCATAAGACCTCTCTGTGTTCCAAATTTCAAACCGATCCCTTCAGTGGTTTGGGCTGTGCGTTGATAGATCAGTCAGTCAGTCAATCAAAGAAAGAGATAAAGAAAGAGTGACTTTTCCTTTTATATATTTTAGTTAATAATTATTATTGTTGAAACTATGTACGAAGTCAGTTGTATGTAAGTACCTGGTACCTACCTTCTTAATAAACTCTTCATTGGGTAAAATGATAATTATCAAATAAACAAATGCCAAGATAGTGCCTGTTGATTCTAACACCTCAGTAATGAAACAAACACCTATACAAAGAAAGCAGCAGCTAATTCGGAAGCGCACGTGTTTCACACGACTATATTCCTATCACGTAGTAGGTAAGTAACGGCATCTTTGCAGCTCCCATGTCACACCTTGCGCTGGCACAGTAAAAAGAAAAGAAAGTCTATCGTAAAACTATTTTTTACAAGCCTTTACTTACGGTAAGTAACTTACCTGTCCTGTTGTTTCTCAGTCCGTAATCAAATCTTGCAAGTTAAATTTTATCAACTTCCCGGTTCCCGATTGAGATGAAATTTTGCATGCATGTGTAACTCGGATGATTATGCAATAATATTATAATGACTAGATAAAGGCTTGTCATTAAATAGTTTTTTTTTTACTCGCTATACTGTTGTCGTGGCATTTTACCACCCACTAGACAAAACCGAGTCGCCAAGCGGTCATAATCACCGGGTTCTGCATAATGTTCAGTGAAGCTAGAGAGATCCCGCCTTCCAGGTTTACCGTGCATCGTCTTAAGTGTCTAAAGGTCTAAGGCTGACTGAAATTGTTTTTATAGCAACACTAGAGTTATCGCATCTGCTTTGACTGCACATAATTCCCTCGAGGATTTTGAAACTCCCTTAGTAAGTACGAGTAACTTAGTTACAACTTTCTGAGTACCAATATAGAGTTGCCTGCTGTAATGCTATACTAATCAAAGACCGCACTGAGCATGATTATTATGATAAAATGTGTACGACGTTTAAAGAAAAAAGCTAACAAGTCAAATTATTTTAAAGAGTTCTGACTTTATGAGGGCGTGAAAAAAAGTCCCTACAATTTTTACAAACGTATTATAATACCTACCGAATTAACAACCTTCTTTTATTAAAGTAAAAACAAAAATATTTCTCATGTAAAGTGATACAATAGTTTGGTAAATAACATTAAAATCTCATAGGCAAGTCACATAAAGCTTTCAAGGCAGTCCTTCTTTATTCACTGTGTCATCTTCGTAGTCCGTGACACCTAGCGTTAGGTGCCGTGAAAAATGGTCCATTTCCCGACACGCGGATAAATTTATCTTCGCGACTATTGCAATTCGTGGTATATTTGAGTGTTAATATTCATTGTGGCACAACAACGTGACTCGGTATGGAACCATTTGCATGACTTATTGGTACTTTTGGGGACAGGGTTAAAAACGGTTTTTATAGACATTGTTTAGGTCTTATTTATCTGTCTGTTTAAAATATTGTATTTGGAGTTATAAGTGATTATAATAGGTGTTCTAGTACAAATTACGAGATGTAATAGTTTGATACCAAAGCTCATTTTTTATTAAATAGGACTACGTTTGATTATCTTACGGAAAGTGCACACGTGACATGATGTGAAATGCCTAGAAAAGTACCTATTATCTACTTACTCGTACCTCGAAGATTCCCAAATCGTATGGCTCAGAATCGCGGATGATGGTATTATGAACTAGATCTTTCGCAGTTAATTTTTATTTAAAGTACCCAAAAATGGTAGATCCTGATGGTATTATGAACTAGATCTTTCGCAGTTAATTTTTATTTAAAGTACCCAAAAATGGTAGATCCTCCATTTAAAATTATCCAGAAGCTTATACGTTTGCTAAATTTAAATAATATACAGATTGATTTTTAATGTCGCAATATAATCTATTTTTGATGAGCAAATGCTTATAGTAAAAAATATATAATATTATCCACATTATCGTTGCAAATTTAAAACTACTCTAACAGCCTTTACATCGCCGTAATCCAAAGAGATACATGATACCCAATAAAAGCAGGTCCTCCAGGAAACTTTGTTCAGCTCAAACCGCTCACGTCTGATGTATTTGACTGCTTCTTCAAGAGGAAGAAATTTAATTTGTCAGAGAGCGACCGCAGGGTACGTCGCTAAACTTTTTATCGCAGAACTGATAAGACACCGGAACGGTGGAGTACGTAATTTGTTATTCCAAAGGGTGAAAATAAATCATTTGGCTAATGATGCTGTCGTAAAATTATTATGATGATGATTTTTCAAAAGTTCTTGATGCGTTTGTGATAACATTTTTTTTTATGAATCTTAGCGAAATAAGTGAGAAAGTAAAAGGTAGAAGTGAAGTAGATATTATCTCCTTCTCAACAACTTTCGATGACAGTGTGCCATCTCAAAAAGCGTAATTAAAAACAAAATAAAATAAAAATAAAAAGATTTTTTAATCAAGGGTTTTTTGTAAAATTATAAATTTTATAATGATACACATCGAACCGTGCGATAAGTTACTTTAATACGACATGTCGTTAAATAGAGTTTCGTTGATTATTTTACTTGAAAGTCACCAATGCAAAATGTAGTGACTACTAAATAATAATTTTAGGTCACTGGAAATCATGAATGAAAACAAAAGACAATCGAAATGTTGTCGAAGAGACCACATCCCACAGTGGATGAACATAAACTATAGATAAAGAAAAGACGCGCTTACCTGGAACACTCGTTTTCCAACCAAATAGGTACTTTAAAATTGAGGGAGCAAAGCTAGCCAGCTTGCTAACTTGTTTGCTTTTGGCATATAGAAACATCACTCTTTCCTGCAGAATAAATTATAAGGATTTTTGATGATAATATAAGAAGAGTGTAGCTTAGCAAATTACCTGGTGAGCAGGACCTGTGTAAGCATACTATTTAGAGCCACATTACACATTTCAGCGTATCATACTTAATATTACTTGATCGACAATATTATAGACAATGACTGACATCGCAACACCACTGATCATGCAGACGTAACGCATAGGTGGTGGTAACTACACAACATAAGACGGGCTGTCAGCTCGTGTATCGTTGTCGAACACAAAAAAGAATTCCGATTTAAAAGAAAAAAATAGGCCCATAAAAAGTGTGCCAATTTAAAACCGGTGTGTTTTTAATGTAGATTAAATATTTTAGATTAAAGCTTTAATGCAACACCACGATTATACCTATATTTATACAATAACATTGAACTACCTACCTATGTATATACCAAAAAATCCCAAAAATATGGCGCTATGTGGTAATCCGGGAAAAGGGCGCCCGAAAATGGTTTGGATGAACTGTGTGAAAGAGGATATGCGTGCTAGGGGAGTGGATGAAGATATGACGGATGATAGAGTAGAATAAAGAAAAAAAACGTATTGTGCCGAACCTACCTAGTGTTGTATAAGGGCAGGAAAATGATGATGAACTTTGAATTAAATACAAACACACTACACATTGTTTAACTCTCTATGTAGGTTAAAATCTACAACGTAGAACAAAACAGCAAAGTTAACCCCACAATAAAACAACTCGTAGACGAAGTATTAGACACGTCGGTCGACGCTGAGCGAAGCCAGATAATGTTCCGTCACCGGAGTGACAAACGACATGCGGGCACCCGTGACTTTCAACCAGTCACTTCGGTGCTCTATCTGAGAATAAGACGTATTGGCGCTAATATTCTCTTTTATTTTTAACAATCACCAAGTAAACCGATGGTGGGGTAGTTGTGTGGTTATGAAATAAAAAGTTCGTTACAAAAGCACTTCAGATTTAAATCATAAATTTTACATAGACGGCCTAGGGCCGTGACGATACCGAGACGACGGTCGACGGAGGGGGGCGTCCGGACAGTTGCTCTACATAAATTTTGCTGACTCGAAATAATACAATATATATCCCTACAGCGAAAAGATCACCAATTGTAACACTTAGTTTTGTGCTGATTTAGTTTTAAGGATCTTTTTTTAAAAAATTTATATGTCAATAAAATGTTATATATCTAAACCAGCGTTTAGTAGAAAGGTAAAGTTTGACACAAGAGAAGTTAATGAATCGCTTTTGTTGTGAGCTAACGAAAAAAAAATGTTTTGAAAGACGATAAACTTATATGCGAAAATATGGATGTGTTGTGTATGTGTGCGTGATGGTGCGTGAGTTTGTTGATGGAACCGATTGATCTGATTATTTGATAAGTATAATAATATGGGTAGTGGGTAGCTTAGACCCTGAAATTATAACACATACTCTACTTTTCAGCGGGAAAACATCTAGTGCCAAATAAAGCACAAGAAAAAAGCTTCGGGGTGTTCATTACTGTAACTTTGTGCTCTCAGTTTTGGGTGAAAATACCTACTTGATTATACCTTCTAAGACTACATTATCTCTAAGAATTAATAAAATTCCATTATCTCAAGAAATAACACTAACGGTTAAATTGGGCAGAAGCAAAATAAAATCTCAGATACCACCTAAAAACCTAAAGACCTGAAGAAAAACTCATTTACCCAGCCAGTTTGTAATTTACATGTTAATTTACAAGCGATGTAAAAGCTTTCCTTTTCATTTGAAATTATTTATTTGCAATAAGTAAATCTCATTTGGAATTTTAATTACCTACCCACGCTTTGCAAATGGCTGTTAGAATTACTTTTCGAAATTCAAATGAAACCTTTTTAAAAGCTCAGCTACAATTTAGGTACCTATTAAGTATTTTGCTAGATTTATATTTTATATCTGATTATGATTTTAAATAAAATGTTAAATTAGAGACTATCAAAAGCTGAAAACTATTACCTATTATAATTAAAGGCAAGTTCACATGTAAATCGTAGAACGCTTGTTTAGTAAATGTTAATAGTAACATACTGATAATATGTAAAAGTAAAGTAAAAATGTTTTATTTCTTTTTCATACTACCCTCCTTTACTAGAAAATATATTTATTCAATCTCAATAATAATGAACAAAACGACAAAATTGGTGACACGAAGTGAAAATAAATACATTCATAATTCAAACTCAAACTCAAAATTCATTTATTCAAATAGGCTACAATGGAGCACTTTTGCAAGTCAATTTTACATTTTATTTTAATATTCTACCGCTCATTCGCAAGGCACCTCTATGAGAAGAATGAGCAAGAAACTCATAGGGATTGCTTTTTTAAATATGTGTTTACAATTATTATCTTGGTTACATAATTTATTTACAGGTGGTTGCAGAGGTTTCCAGGCATCTTTGTCTTCCATGTATTGGCTAATTTTATAATAGGCTTTCTTTTGTAATATGTCTTTAACAAGGCTTTTGAATTTACCATCTGAGAGCCCCGTTATTTCATCAGGGATTTTATTATAAAAACGTACACAATTCCCTAAAAAATGATTTATGGCTCGTTTTGGACAATCTGAATCGAGGTACAGCTAACTTATTCTTATTTCTAGTATTAAAGCTATGAGTGTCACTATTTAACTTGAATTTATCTAAATTTTTTCTGACATTCATAATATTTTCGTAAATGTACAAAGATGGTAGGGATGGGGGGGATGGTAGGGTCAGTATATTTATCTCTTTAAAGAGCTCCTTTAAAGAGTCTCTTGGGCGCATCTCATAGATGGCACGAATTGCACGCTTTTGCAGTATGAAAATAGTCTCAATATCTGCTGCTGACCCCCACAGTAAAATACCGTATGACATTAAACTATGGTAATATGCAAAGTAAACTAATCTCGCTGTAGCTACATCTGATAGTTGCCTGATTTTATACACCGCATATGCTGCAGAGCTCAATTTCCCTGACAATACATTAATATGATTACCCCATTGTAGCTTAGAATCTATATTCATGCCAAGGAACAAAGTTGCATTGTCAAGCTTTAGTATTTCACCGTCAAGAACTATATTAGATTCTATGTACCTAACGTTTGGTAATAAAAATCTCAGACATTTAGTCTTTTTCGCATTCAATAACAGATTGTTAGCTGCAAACCATTTAGATATTACTATTAACGCGTTATTTACATGTATAAGCTCACTATCTTTCCTATCCACTTTAAATATTAGCGAGGTATCATCGGCAAATAAAACGATGTCTGCTAGGTCTTTAACCATGTAAGGGAGATCATTTATATATGCCAGAAACAAGAATGGACCAAGGATTGACCCCTGTGGCACTCCTATTCTAACAGGATGGCTTGATGAAATGACACCGCCAATATCCACTTTCTGCTGTCTGTCTGACAAGTAAGATTCCACCAAGTTCAAGGCATTTCCCTGAATTCCGTATACCTCCAACTTCCTCAGCAGTGTGCTATGATCCACACAATCAAAAGCTTTGGAAAGGTCACAGAATACGCCAATAGCATCCTGTGAGCTCTCCCAAGCCTGAAGGATCAGAGTCATAAGGTGACTACCTGCATCTGTCGTAGATCTACTCTTGGTGAAACCATACTGACTTTTATGTAATATTTTGTATTGATTGAAGTGAGACAGCAGTTGGTGCAGCATCATTTTTTCAAAGACTTTGCTCAAGACAGGAAGTACCGAGATCGGCCTATAGTTAGAGGGATCAGTTTTGCATCCCGATTTAAAGATTGGGGTGACTTTGCTAACTTTCATCAGGTCCGGAAATGTGCCTTTATCTATACACAAATTAAACAATTCCGATAAGTAAGGAGCAAGGGTGTCTATAAGCGACTCTACCAATTTAACCGATAGGCCCCAGAGGTCTTCAGTGGCTTTTACATTTAGGCTTTTATACGTTTTTCTAACATAATTTGCCGATACATGTGTAAAGGAAAAGTCAGGTATATCATGTTTAAAATTTTCCTTTAGATAAGTTACTGCTAAGTCGGGAGAAGAGTCAAGTGACTTAGTTGAATTTAACGCGATGTTAGAAAAGAAGTCCGCAAAGATATTTGCAATTTCTTCAGAACTTGATATTAATTGATTATTTTGTAATAATTTATATTCCGTATCCTTAGTTTTACTTTTACCCGTCTCTCTATTAATAGTATTCCAAACGGCCTTAACTTTATTGGTTGATTTGCTTATTCTATCTCTAATCATCAAGGTTTTAGCTTGGATGCAGACGGCTTTGAAAGTCTTTGAGTAACATCTAACATATTCTACAAAGGACTCTGAATTATTATGGGCTTTATCGCTGTACAATTGGTACATATTATCTCGGCTTATTCTTATTCCCTTTGTGGCCCAGTCGGCAAACTCTAGTTTACCATTACCCTGTAATTTCCTCTTAGGACATATCTCCTTGAATTCTTTACTTATTACTGAGAACATGGTTTCGTAATTAATATTAGGGTCCTCCGCGGTGAGGTTAGTATTTGCTAGGTTTACCTCTACGCTGGTATTTAGTTTTTCTAATCTATACTTAGTGAGCGGCCTATGCTCAATAACAGACTTACTTTTAGTATGATTGGTTTCAAATCCTAATGAGAGTGCTCTATGATCGGACCTAATACCTGATGTTAACGTTAAGTTATTACATTCACAGTTAGTAAAAATATTATCGATACAGGTCGAGGAATTGCCGGCTACTCTTGTAGGCTCACAGAATAAGTATTTCATGCCAAAGGAATTGAAGAGGCTAATTAAATTCATTTTATCTGAGGATTCTACCAATATATCAGTGTTAAAGTCACCGCAGACAATTATCGATTTATTGCTCCTTGATATTTTATTAACACAATTTAACACATTAATCTCCCTCATCTTAACCCCTCACAACTTGAAATCAAAGCAATTTACCGGCAAATGGGGGAAAGAGTATAAAGGTTGCGAACAAACAGGTTCAATATCTAAAGAACAACAAGAGGTGGCGTGACAAATGACGCGGAGGTGTCACGGCGTTATCGGCGTGACACAGCTGCGGTATTACCGCGTGATTGTGAATATGTAATGAAACTACAATATGTACTTATACTATGTTCAAGTAAACTGAAAATACGAGCAGCTACTGACGTGAAATGTGTATGGGAATGTAGTCTCACGTTCTTATATTGACTTAAGATCTGTCCATCTGAACCATATGACTCACGTTCTTATATTGACTTAAGATCTGTTCATCTGAACTATATGACTCACGTTCTTATATTGACTTAAGATCTGTCTATCTGAACTTTTGTGAGATACTGTGTCATTTATTTGAGTAATTATTCTGTGTAATAAATATTAAATAATAGTTCTCGATAATCTAGCGCTTAGTGCGCTCTGGTTAAATATAAAAAAAAACTGTTAGCACTTTAACACGTTCACTGTCCACTGAGCCACATATGGTTCAGGAAACGTGCACTTGAAAAGCACTAATACGTTCCTGAGCCATATGTGCGTCAGGAGACATATACAACTTCTAAAGCGAATAATTCCACTGGACGTGCTGGAACTTTACTGTTTCTGCATTGGACGTACTGGTACGATCATAAAGTAAAGAAAAACGCCGGGACGTACGAAAAAATATTTTTATTTTTCTAAGAAAATACAAATTATTTCTGAACTATGTCTTATTATGTTTGTTTTGGAAACAGCATAAACAAAACGATTTTTTGCATTGCAATATCTCATACGATATTATAACCTTCAAACAATTTTTGCATTTGAAACGATTTTATGAACAGAATTCAAAAATATGTCAGTGACGTGAAATAATTGACACTGACAGGTCTATGGAAGTAGATTATCTATGGAATATTATGTTCAAAGTTCGTAAATGTCGTGAAAATACATAAATAATAATAATAAAGTATTTACACATACAAATACTTTTAAAAATCTAAAAAAAGTTCCCTGAACCACATGTGTTTCATGAACGTGCAGAAGCAAAAATGTCTCCCTACGCTCATGAACCGTATGTGTTTCAGGTAAGTAAAGCCTCCATCAGTTTAAAAAAAAAAAAAATATATATATATATATATATATATATATATATATATATTACTAGGGCCTACCCTATGACTATAAAAAAACAAATAATTAAGAAAATCCTATTGGACTTGTCGGTCAATTTTGCATTTTGGTACTGGGACAGGGAACGTGTTAAGCATTTATATAATAAAATAAATAAATATACTTACGAACTTTAAGACTGCAGAACAAAATATTGTTTTGATGCTATAACGTGCCATAATTTACTTTGCTATTTGTTTATTTGAAAGTAGCGATGTGTATAAGAGTTTAATAGTGGCACTACAATAACGGTTAGCACGTGATAATTACAGTTTTATTTTTTGTGATAATAGGTGACACGACAAGGAAATCAGGCACCTTATATTAGGCATCGTGATTGTCCATATCAGATACAGTGCTTGATACACCCAGTGTGACTTACAAATTCTGCGTGGCACTGCACTGCTGTTGTGATATTAGTTGTTGTTGTCGTGATGATATATTATCATCACAACTAGTAATTTCGCTGATGACATTACCTTTTAATCTGGAGTAATGCCTGCACATTATAGCTTAGCGGTTGAATAACTGGCAATAACGTGGGATATATGCTATAACGTGGGTTTGTTCAAATCAAGAGTGAATAGGTTCTTACTAGGGAATGCAATCCCGATCCCGCGGGATCCCGATCTCGCGAGATCCCGCCTCATTTTTTGGGATCAATCCCGTGGCATAAAATGACGAGATCCCGGCCGGGATTAAAGGGTGTAGTGTGGGACGCATCGCTCGCAATTTATGCATCTGTGCAAATACGCGGGCGGCGGCGCGGACAGACAGACGGATCGGATCAGATTCAAAACTAAGACGAATTGCCTTTTTCCATGATTGTTGAGGATATAAGCAATAAGCATACGTGCTGGTACTGCCGCAGCAAAGACTAACACGAACCTTCAAGAGAAATGAGAAGATGCTCTGAGAGGCACATATTGACATTAGATGCCGGTTGTCAGATTATACTTAAAGCACTTATTGTTTTTAGGGAGTTGTTCTTAAAATAAATACTGATCTAAAAAAAAAGTCAACAAGGCGTGCTTGAAGTATTATTTTAACTAAATTATAAATTTAAATAGTAATTTCCAATAAATATCATGTTACATTTTCAGTTAGTAAAGTACTTTACTCGCTTCCTATTTATAACTAAGCTTTTTTTCGTCATTTTTGTTTATTAGTTGAGTTTTTTTTTAATTGACGCGAGATCCCGAAAATCCCGAAAATTCCGGGATTGAACATTCTAATCCCGGCGGGATCTCGACTTAGCGATCTCGCCTCGGGATTGCATTCCCTAGTTCTTACTGAACAAGCGTGCTGCTACAACTTCGACTGCATCGTCACTTACCAACAGGTGAGATTGCGGTCAAACGCTTGTTTAGCTATAAAAAAAGCAAAGGTGTGGTACTACTCCTTTGTAATAGATTCCTACCACTACAAAACAATAATGAGTCCCTACAAGCTGTTTGTTTGTCTTTAACACAAAAAATAAACATTAGGGTCCCTCATTTCCTTCGATGTCTCGCGTCTATGCGGTTAGTAGTTGGTACCCAAACAAATGAATAGCAACAAACAGAGTGAGTTAATCCCTGCGTGTTGGTGACATGCCGCCCCCTCGTCACGGCTGTCCGAGGGAGCCTCGTGATCAGTTATCATGGATGCTAAGTGATGGATACTGCCTGCGAAGTTGCACTATTTCTTTTTTTTTTCATTTTTACCAATGGGAATTAGACTTAGCGTTTCAGAACTCAAAACACACAAAGAAAAAATGCAAATGGGCAAATGGGATAAGGGCGTGAAGATGACGAGATATTATGATAGAATTTATTTAACAGTTATTTAGGTTGGCAAAGTGAAAAATTGGTAGTGTAATTTTTTTTTAAATCTATAGTAAGTTCTGTAGTTTTTTTAGTAAATAAACAAAAATTGGTAGTATAATTTTAAATATCTATATGTAATTTATGTTCTGTATTTCTTTTGTGTAATATGTATCTACCAGCTATTAAGAAAGCTTTGCGACATTTAACTGAATACTACGTAGCTATTTCTTAATCATCTAATTACACCATTTGGTCATATTATTATCAGTTGCCCATTGCCCACTAAAGTTTCATGTCTTCCACCCAATATATTGATAGCTCTATATAAATCGATCCTTTATCGATAAAGCTCGTATATTCGTACCCTCGGGCTAGGGTCCAGCGTTCGATGTGCGTTATGCTTGTCTGCACCGTAACAGCGCTTAGATTTTGAATGAAACTTGCATTGTTGTGTTTTATTTATGTCTGGGTTTTGGTCAGATTATTCCATAAAACGTAAATGGGTTTACATTTTAGAACAGCTAGCTACTACGCTTGGGTGTGCAATTTTTTTAGTAAGAGCAAAGTACACACTAAAATATTATACCTGAATTTCTTCATGTCATGTTGTTAAAATTTAAAGGTGAATCTTAACGAATTAGCAGTTGCACAGTTTAATTAAAAAAAAAAACTTTAAATTTGTTTTACAAAAAAATAGTGACTTGATTGAGCTTAAACTGCTGTTTGAATTCGGTTGAAATTCGAAAACCTAATGATTTTCATGACGCAAGCCTCTACTACGAAAGAATTTTGTCACGTGGGTTAGAAGGTAGACTTAGTTCAATAAAAAGTTTATCTAAATTATTATCTGTCTTGTAATATTAAATTATTAAATATGGTGATTAAAATAGTAACTATTTTAACAAAATTATTATATATTATTGAAATAATGATGAAATTGTTGCATCTAGGATCACACATCTATAATATCAACTAGAAAGATCTTTGATATCGAAATATTAATATCTCAACAATATCATGGTTTAAGTCAAACACAGGTGCCTCTATAATCCCAGACACAAAACTTTCCCAAACCATTCTCTACCATTAGACAGGAAATTGTCTGTGCTCCTGACAGGCGCAATAAACTTGTATATTCAGCAATTTCGCATATATTATCTTTGACTCCCAATTGGAAGGCATTTAGTTGCCAGCGATGATATTGTTTCTGTGGACTTAGAACAATACTTGAAATATTACTTCCTAAAAATACGTTTAACACGACATTTTTATAGTAGGTACCAGGTACGTTTTACTCTATTGACATCGTCAGAAACAAATCATTAAATTTTTTAAGGTTGTGTGGCCAACCTATATGTTGTGGATATGTAGAAAGAAATGAAATTGATTAACGTTGGTAAGATTTTTTATAATAAGTACCACTTCATTAATCTTTTTTTTTTTGGGACTTTGGCGTACTGTTGCTTTATCGTTTTTTTTTAATCGATGGTTGGGCGCGACACATTCAGAACTCCGCACAAGTTTGCCGTTCAAAACTAGGCTATCGGCGCTGCATTCGCTCGACTCCCCTACAAAGGAACGCCTAGAAACTTCTCTAATGAGATGAATAATTAAAGAGCCCCGTATATGGAGCTAAATTAACTGAAATAATTGCACTACATTAACCTGGATGCCGAGGCAAACACGGCTAAATTAAATCTGACGAATTAACGATAATTATCTATCAATCGAAATTCGAATATTCACAGATTATTGTAATCATAGCAGATACCGCGCTTCGACATACGGAGCAGCGCTGAGAATGGTTGGAGAAGAAACATAGAAAACTAAGCTGGAAGACGTGTCATGAAACACGTTTATTACAAGCTTTTATTTACTTTCACCTGTCTGTTGTCTGTCTGTCTGTCAGTATGTCTGTCTGTCTTTGTGTCTGTAATCTTGCAAGTTTAATATGACCCACTTTCCGGTGTTCGATTAAGCTGAAATTTTGCATGCCTGTATAAATCGGATAACAATGCAATATTTTTATGACATCGAGCTGATCTGATGATGGAGCAGGAAGGTGGCCATAGGAACTTCGTTATTAAACGACGCAACCCCATCGAGTTTGGACTCATTTGTTTTGTCTTGACGGGTATTTTATGTTGATAAGTAGATAGTAATAATTATAAAAGCTTGTTTTTAAAAAGTTTTTTAAATTTCACTTGTATCTAGTAGCAGATGAAGAAAGGATTATGATAATCACGCACTGTTCTGGTTAATACCCATTTCTTTCATAGATAATTTATTTTATTACTACCTATTATTCCACCTTTAAGTTGAGTTCATTACCATCTTCAACTACATCGTCATACGATTAGTCAAGACTGGTCAAAGGCTAAACTACAGGGAATAAAAAACTTTATAAAAACAATTTTATGCGCAAGATGATGTCAAAAAAAACTTGAGAGGTGTCAAGGGACACCCGGATGGAACGAAGTTCGATTGATGAAAATATCTGGCTTGCTTTCCATAAGAGCGAGAGAGAGAGAGAGAGAGAGAGAGAGAGAAAGAGAGAGAGAGACAGACAGAGAAACATTCGCACGCCGCACAGCTTACAATAGCTTACTATAGCAAAAAGTGTCGTGACAACTTTTCGTAAGAATTTTTTCCGTCTAGCCCCCTTTCACAACGCGCGATAAGGAACTTCGTTCCAAAACTAACGTAACTCATAATGCATTTTTTAGTAATATTGCATTGCTTCAGTTTTTGTTAATAATGCAAAGTCTGATTTTATTTATATAGTCTAAACAAATATTATACTCGTAAGTAAATTAATGTGTTGTTAATTTGGAACATGTAATTGTGATGTAGTTTGGTTTAGAGTAGAATTAATAGTAAATTCAGAATAGAACTGAATTAATAATGTATGTAATTATGTAGAGTAATATTAAATGGAGTTGTTAAACCAGAACATGATTTCGTCGATTTACAAACACATTTGAATCGAAATAGGCCATTTTATTGATGTTTTGGTCAATACATAGTATATTTACAACTCTTACTAAGGTAATACGAGAATCCATGAGGGTTTGGCCACCAAAAAACATGTTTCCTAGGTGACACTGTACTGATTTTGGGCAGTGTTATCACTTACCATCAGGAGAACGTCTTGCTTGTCTTCTTACTATGGTGCATAAAAAACAAATTCTCCACTTTAGTCTGTGTTTATTCAATGATTAGATGCTTTATCTCAGCGAGGATGATAACGCACGCAGATTTTCTTTCAATTATCGTTAAACTGGTCTACACTGACGGTACCCTATCCCCTTATTAAGCTAAATGGTATATAAATTACATTTTATTAAAAGTAGTTCATGTTACTTTTATGCTACATAATGTTAAAGTACAATATAATATGAATTGATTCGTTTTTAATTCATTTTATCAGAGATTCCACGTGATTTTGGAATTAGGACGACACGACTCACGGTTCAACGTTTGCCCTGTGGACAGACCCCTAAGTGCCTTTGAAACTTGAAGTAATAAAATCCCACGCTAATTAAACACAAAAATTATGTCCACCAAAAGCTGGATAAACAAGAAAAATGACAAGAGCCGCGCAATTATTTGCAAAACACTTTAGGTCCCCAAATGCTTAATTACTCAGGATCTGAATGGTTAATTACATGGAATTAAATTGGCTCAAAGCGCATACGTATTATACGTTTTCTCCTACATTTAGAATTTTGGACAGTTAACGTTATTTTTAAATGCGAGTTGATTTATGTTTATGATACAGAATGTGGGACATTATTCCTTTCAGGTGTCTATCTACAGCTCGCACCGAAGGTTTCGTTTTGTCATTTATCGTAAGTATTAAACAAAACAAGTGGCAAAAATATATTTTTTGAAATCCAACAAATTCAATGTGGCTTTGGTCAAGTCCCAAAAAGGTACTTGCTGAACAATCGTATCATCAATTAATCAACAATTTACGATGAAGCCTTCTTAAATATAAAAATACTCTACAAGTAAGTATAGGTAACTTACTTGTGGAGTTGAAAATAAGAGACTTCTGCCATTCTTCCATTAATTTTTTTATGTAGGGTAGTCTAATGTTACCTATTAAATAAAGAAATGGAAATTATAAAAACATATAATTTTATTTTATCTTGACATTCTAGAATAATCCAAAATTCTAGATAAGTCCATGCATTTTTAATGCTTAGGTTCTTATTGCGTTCAGTATAAAAAAGCGACATCTACTTACATGTAAAAACACGATCACAAATCAAAGGTAAAACGCGATCCTACCAAAAGGTGCTCGCAAGAAGCCGCGTTATTATCCTGAGAGCATATTCACCACTTTTCGTGTCGTAAGCGGGTCTAAAATATTCATGGGTAGTGCAAGTGAAGGGTCCAAGAATTCTTTTCACCTATGCTCAGTGTACTTCAGTGAACAAGCTTTCATAGATTAACAAATTCGATAGTGGATAAACAGAGATGATTTTTATTTTAAATTTGTCTCCAAAATAGGTTTAGTGATATTACTGGTTTTAATATCTAATAACTCTTGAGTAAGAAGCGTTAGTGCTGTGCGTCTAGAATTTTACATTATTGTGAAATCCTGGATGGCCCTGTACTGATTATGGGCAGCGTTTTCTCTTACCAACAGGAGAGCGTCCAGCTCGTCTTCTTACTTCTTTTCATAAAAAATAATAAAGAAGGTTAACTTCATCATCAGTCCACGTTCATCTACTGCCAGCATCCTTTATCCAGACATACGCCTTCCCCATGGCACGCCACTCAACTCGGTCCTCCAATTTCCTTTTTTTTTTTACTCAGGAAAAAATACGTTACGCATCGTCACCCTGCGCCGGGGGACGCAGGGCGGTATGTGTGACCCCCCGCCGAATGTGCTCGGCGGCTCCCAACAAACCTCAAGATATTATTCCTAAATCTCAAGATTCTGGTGTGTGTGTGTGTGTGTGTGTAGTGAATTACTTTTTCCTACTACCTATTAAAATGCCTTAGTTTGTTCTTACGTATTCTGGAAAATTTTATTCTATTTCTTTAATGTGCCTTCATAATATTTTTAGTAAGCCTGTGTACTGCAATAGATACGTTTTGCTCAGGCGATGGGGAATGTAAGGGTGAGATGTCTAATGTATTCACTTTTCCTCTATTGCCACAAACAAACATCACAGAATTCTCGACTTTGAATACTATGGGTGTAATTCAATTTCTCTTTTCATCTCTCTTTCTGAGGAAGCAATTTCGGTTTCTGTAAGATGGAAATTTTTGGGCAGCTTTCTGAATTTTTATCGTCCGATTTTGATTGCCTTTGTGAAAAGTAAAGTTTTGGATTTGTTTACAAAGACATTGCATAAAAAAATAATAGACGCCAATTTTATAGTCATTTTGTTGGAAGAATCTCAAAAAACCGAGTTAGGTTGTTTGATGAACAATGCTAGCCATCATTTATTATTCTTCTCAATAAAATATGTAAGACAAATGAGAGTAATTCAGTTTTTTTGTAAAAATATAAGTACTTAATAGAAAAAGGACCTAAAACAAGGCCTAAATTTTCAACCAGGTATAGAATTTATAATTATAATTACTCTGCAAATATTTTAAAGTTAATGTTCCGTTTAACCCAGATACTCCTGAAACTATTTTGTACCTTAGATTATCCTAAGTTTTTGATATGTTGATATTTAAGTCACCAACTATCTTGGAAAAATACTGAAAAAAATCCTACTCATCTGGAAAAGTCGGAAAACTATGGGTGTTATAACGCCCGGTAGGGGAATGCACTGCTATCGCTTGTATGTACGAGGAAGTATAATAAAAACAAAAGGTTTACTTATTTTCGGAATTATATATTATATTATGTTTATATATTATTTATTTTCGGAATTATATATTATATTATGTTTATATATTATTTATTTTCGGAATTATATATTATATTATGTTTATATTATATTATGTTTGTATTAGTAACATATTACATGTAAGTATTTTATATAACTGTTACAAAGTATTAATTTTATATTGAGAGTGTAGAAAAATGTAGGCTTCAGGTGTGACATTAGTATTTTTTTCAGTTTGTATTGCATGAAACGAAATAAGATTTTAGATGTAATTGAACATTACATTTCATACAAAAGAAATTGGTTTTACTTTTTGCAAGAAGTGCACCAGAGCTGATTTTCTTTGGATTCAATAAAATGATCGATTTTGTCGAAATTAAGTATCAGCCGATTTTTTCAGTACAGGGACCTCAGATGGACCACAACATAACCACTTTATAAGAGAATACCCAAGAACCACTTCATTTCGCTAACGGTGACAGTGCTCGGTTATTTTTTAGCTAGCGTATAAGTTTGTATAGTTGTGTAGTAGACTACCAGCTGCTAGATTACACCATCGTCAAACATAGAATTAAAATAATATATCGGTGGCTGTTTATTATTACGGACCTGAACATCTTTCCACTCTGGATAACAATTAGGGTTATGACGATTACGCCAGTTATAAGTTTGGTTTTTCGACACAGTAGGGGCAACTAGTATACTACCACTTGACGACAATGTACTTGGTATGGGATATGAACTTGGCACATCTTTCAGATAGTCAACAGTGCTTTGTTTAGGGAATTCTACAGAACGTCTTCTTTTGATGAGATAAGGGAATGTCGTCTTCATCGTCAGACGAAAAATCAGCGTAACTTCAGCTTCTGCTCTCAGTTGAGTCCCTGTAAAAGAAAGATAAAACGGTTGTTACCAGTTGATGGTACACACACTTGCACATGCGACAAAATTCTGAGAAGATTCGTGAGTTATATAAAATTTGCCAAGCCAACCTGGTAAAATTTATATGTTAACGTAATCTTCATCACCAGAATCCTCATCAGTCACCTCGGTGTTTGCATTTTCTGGTGGTAAATTTGCAACTGCCTTCTGGAAAGGACCATCGTCATCAGCCGCCTCCAATTCATCTATTATTTCATTCAACTTTAAACAATTTCTTTCCTGCAATCTGAAAACCAATGTAAATTATTATAGACGTCCTTTCTCCTACGGGGCGTTATAACACCCATGAAATATTTTGATATGAAAGAACCTATAATTGTACGATATTAGTAACGGACATTGCATCAAATTATTGATAGTACTATGTACTTACAAGATTTATGTCAAACCGCTATATTTTATACTTGATAATAAAATATAAACATACCTTTTTGACGACATTATCCAATAAAAACACTTTGTAACTTTTAAATACGAAAAAAGATTCAATTTTAAAATAAAACAGTCATAATTACTGCACGAAATCAAAGTTCCATTCGTTATGAATCAAATAAGATAAGAAATATCAATTACCGTGCACATTTCTTAGAATAAGAATTAAAATGATTGTGGGTAGATTTTGGGGCGTTTTAACACCCCGTAGGAGTATCTGGGTTAAAACCTAGGTACTTTATTCAACGCCTGTAAAGCCCATTATCGCCTCTATTTAGCCTTAATCCCGCGTCCAACCGAACCAATTGTATTTTAAACGCAAGATAATTCAGGGTACAATTACAACACTATTCTAAACTAATTGTGAGAATTGAAACTTCCTAAATCGAAAGATTAGGAAAAAATAACGCAGTGTCATATATTCTGAATAAATAATACAAAACATAATAACATATTTTACATCTTACGAGGCCAATAATGCAAACATTCTTACAGACAATCCGAGCAATCTGATGCGAGAGTTGAACGAGTGCTGTGGTAAACCAAGACCCTTGTGACCCTTCTTTCGTTAAATCAGATGAGAATAATTGGTATAATATGTTAGGTTATAATTAAGAGTCAAGTCGACAAAAAAAAATGTTTTTTTTGGTTCTGGTATTTAATGCATAGATTCTGGTTCGCTATATTGAAAAGTAATATGAATTGCTGTTTTTAGCTAATAAAGTTTGCTTTTGTACATTACACAACGAAAAAACAAAAATGACAATTTTTGAAGAATTTCTGCATTCTGATTGTGTATTATGCCTAAATTGCATATAAAAATGGGTCATATGACACAGTTTGTCATAGCTCTTGTTCCAGGCCATCAGGTTTTTGAATATCTATGAAGAGATTTTACCTTAAATGGTCAGAATGTTAAATTAAAGCAAAAATTTTAGAGGGTTCACGAACCAAAATGAAAATCGTGAAATATTGCAAGTAAAAAAAATATTAAAGGTATTCAATCCCCCCGAAAAAGAAGCGTGGCCAAGCCTTATAGCCGTATAATTTATGATTTTATTGAAAATAGTAACGTAGAAATTACCAATACTTTTTTTTTTGTCAATACATCTACACTTATGCTATAAAGTGAGTAAAATTTACATATAGGGATTGTTGTAGGGAATGAACTCAAAAATTAGTGGACCGATTTTAAAAATTCTTTCGTCAATATAAAGCTGCATTATCACCTAGCAATATAGACTACATTTTACCGCGAGAAAATATCTTATTCCTATGAAAATCTACGAAGTTTGAATTGAACTTTAGTTAGAAGTGCGTTTTCAATTTTCGTTCTAATAACTGTAAAAGCAAACTTTATAAAATATAAATGATCGATATTTAATTAGTTAAGTATAATAAACCAAAATAACACATACAGACCCCAGACTCAAAATTCTTGTCGACTTGTTAATCTACCAATTATCAAATTTCAGCTCAATCAGCTTCGTAGCCATTTAGGCATAAATAGGTAATATACACACACATGAGCACTTACTTTTAGAGTCCGACCGAAACTAGTTTTCCGGCCGAAACTGAAACCGAAACCGAAACCGAATGTTCGGCCGTGGCTTTAGTTTCGGCCGAAACCGAAACCGAAACTCACGTGGTCAAGTAAAAAATTCTGTAAAATACTGAAATTTGGTCCATTTTGCCCATAAATTAGGACATGAAATGGAAGCACAGCATATTAATTTTGTTGTTATCATTATTTTGTTGTATCAGTTACAGTTATAATTTAAAAATATATCAATAATATTTTTAGGCTTCCGAGATCAACAAGGAAGCCTTATAGTTTCACTTTGTCTGTCAGTCCATCCGTCCGCCTGGCCGCGGCTTTACGAAGAAACTATAAGTCCTAGAAAACTGTAATTTTGCACAGAGGAGGGCAATGATTAAGGTAGATAGATAGGTAGGGATAGGGAAGAGAACGGTAACAGAAATAAATTTAAATCAATTTATTTCGGGTACCTCCTTGTACATGTAAGATGGGGATGTTTTTTTTTCTGGCTGATCTCATCATTTGTGGTATTGTTGAATAGGTATTTTAATGAAGGACATATTTCTAAGAAACTTTTTCGATTTAATGATCCATTTGAAAGGTATTCAAGTTTTTTTTTTGGGCGCCCTTTAAAATCTAAACTTTCTACTGGCTTTCAAACACTGATAATGACGCTTATAGTTTCAACCATGAACTTTTCAGGAAAACTATAGCGGTTAAGATAGCTTTATAAGTTTTAACGATATATTTGATGAAAGTTAAGGAAGTAAATATTCGATTTGCCAGTTCTAGGGTAGTCTATTTTGCGCGTAGTCTAAATATCCCTTGGCCTATTTATTTAAATTAAGTTCTCATAGCAAAATGTTTATCCAGTTATTAGACGTGGACACTTACGGTAAGACTGGTCCACAAGTTCAAAGTTGCTCAGCGAGCTATGGAGCGGGCTATGCTCGGCGTCTCTCTGAAGGATCGCATCAGAAATGAGGTGATTCGGCAGAGAACCAAAGTTACCGACATAGCCGAAAGGATTAGCAAGCTGAAGTGGCAATGGGCTGGTCACATTTGCCGCAGAACCGATAACCGATGGGGTAGACGTGTTCTAGAGTGGAGACCGCGTCTCGGCAAACGTAGTGTAGGGCGTCCTAGGGCAAGATGGGGCGATGATATCTGGAGGGTCGCTGGGAGTGGTTGAAGGAGAAAGACGGAGGACCGAGTTGAGTGGCGTACCATGGGGGAGGCCTATGTCCAGCTGGACGAACATAGGCTGATGATGATAATGATGATATCAGTTATTAATCAAATCGCTAATTGTTACTGTTTCATAAGTATTGGTATTCTGAAATCCTACTCATACTTTTGTTTGTACCTATTTGTACTTAAAAAAATCATCAATCTCTTTTGGGTACCTCTATACAAAATAATAATTACTAAATTTTTTTTTACTATATTTAAATTACTATTACAGCTTAGTACCAGTCTCAAAAAAGATAAAACAAATCACACATTTAGAATTAACAATCACAATTAGTCGTCCACCAAAGTGTTGCCGCGAGAAACGAAGACAGGCGAGCGTGCACGACAACTTTCGAAATCAGTTTCGGTTTCGGCAAAAGTTTCGGCCAATTTTGGCCGAAACCGAAACTTTCGCCGAAACTTGTTTTTTGGCCGAAACTCGGCCGAAACCGAAACCAAAACCGAAATTTCGGTCGGACACTACTTACTGTACTCTTGTTATTAGTGGTAGTAAGATATAGAACGTACCGAAAGTTTCGCAGTGTTTTTCACATTTTTATAATAAAGCTAAAATTAAAATAAACGTTTCAATTACCAACGCAAATGTTGAGTAACATTATCCTCTGTTACATAGGTGGCGCGATTACATTACGAGCAGGACTAAGTCCCAGCTTACGTGGATTTGCAGACACATCTGCGTTGCGAATGCAGGTCATTTAAACCACAGCTACGCGTTTATGTGGGCCGTTCGTTTAGTTTACACATCACTTTGTAGGGTAGTTTGAAACTTCTCGCGATATTGGATTTCGACTACATTGTGAAGGAACTGCGGAGCTATTGGCTAATTCACACCGTCTAAGATTAATGTCTACTTAAATGTACATTACTGCGTTTGTTATTTTACTCATATTAATAAGGAGGTTAAAGCAAGTAATGTATGCATGTGTTTCTATGGATTTTAGAGTGGGCGATAGCTAAAAGGCCCTCTGGTCGCATTTTGAACACATTGCCACCATCCATGTTTCCCGAGCGTTAGAACTTGGGCATCTCCAAGACACGAGTGAATAGGTACTTTTCTAGGCATCTAATATGATTCATTGCGACCGCATTTGCACGTTCCATCTTCTTGTTAATAAGTTTTTAGACGATTTAATTGCTGTTTAAAAGTAGTTTTATTATAATATAATGTGTGCTAAACAAGCAGATGGTTCCACCCCACTAAAAAAGGAATAATTTTCTTTGTGTACAGTGAATAGTATATTAAAGTATGACTAACTCAAGTTTTGTACCAACGCAACGCCACTAGTACAACTTCGAAATTAGGTTACGAAACTATTTGTTTAATTCCGCCAATTCGTCCCGTAAACAGTATCTTGTACAATCGGCACCGCTGCATCCTTTCAGCGGCGAATCGGCGTGATTTTGCGCATTCATTCCGACGCTCAACGCGGAATTCGCCGGATTGCTCTGCAATTGCAGCGTTAAGGCGCGTACACGACACTAAACTAGTTGGTTTTGTGAAGCGGTTTTCACTTACGAATGTGCAAACATTGGTGTGTTGGGTGAATCAAATTGATACACGCAGCAAGTTTTATGTGCTTCAATTGAGATGTTTTTCAACATCCTGAAAAATCAACATAATTTTTCGAAAATACTTAACTTATTTGAAAAACGATGGAGACGTCATTATATTATATAACTGAACTGATTTACAAGGTGTTGCTCCTAATTTGAAAATGCATGACCACCACAGTCGACGTAGTAGTTATTACTGGAAGGTAACAGAAATATTAAAATTGCCCCCTCTAATTTTTATTTGCGCATCTTGCCTTTCTCTCATTCTGGGCGGGCCCAAAGATATTGTTGTACCCTTCCGTTGTAGTAGGGTGGGCACTCGTGCCGCGGATGAGTGTTTCGGCGTACCCGCTGCCCCGGCATTATGGCGTCCCGCAGGAAAACCCCCAGGTTTTTAGTGGGTATCCTCGCCGCTCCCATATTTGGCGGGGGAGTCCCACATACCGCCCCGCGCCCCCCGGGGTGGGGTGATGATGCGTAACGCATTTTTATTGGTATTAAAAAAAAGGGTGGGCACTCGTGAGACTCAATATTCTGTATGAAGATATGTCCAACTGTTCAGTCTGTACATACCCTTACAGGAAATGGTAGCAAACAGATAATAAATTCGGGATTAGCACGGATTTCGCAGTGCCATCTGGCGGTTGCACGCTCGAAAGTGATTGGACCGGTCGACCTGACGCGCGGTGAGTTATGTTATTTTATGCATAGATCGTAAATTCTAAGCTTTTTCTAACAAAACTGAACAAATCCATCTTTTTAAGAGTTTGAAAATGTTGATACAGGATTGAATATCTCATTTTATCTATCGGTGCTTTTTTGGGAAAATTCTTAGCTCATGATACACCAACACGTATTCAATTATATTATTTATTGATCTTTGCACCCGCGAAATCCTTTCATAGCGGGTGTCTTAATAACAATATTATCTCTGTGTAAATTTCAACTCCAATTGTTCAGTGGTTAAGGCAGTTTTTTTTTCAGTGCGTTGATCGAGGCACTTGCTGACTGACCAAGCACTCAACTAGCGAGGATGCTTAGACGTTTTAAACAATTATATTTATTGGGTTTCTGTCAATCAATTCCATATTCATAATTTCTATTAGGTAGCTTTCTACTCGAACTGCTTCACGCTTACTGATCTAAAATGAGTAGATTACAAGTGAGCGTCACTCGAGACAGAGTAATGGCAAAAAGTTCCTTTGTGCGTCGAAGTGAGCCGTTTTAAGTGACTGCAGTTTTAAGAACAATTGTCTCTATGCAGAATCGTTTCAGTGGAAAGCCTATCCAGCGATCCATTTGTGGGACGCAGGGAGCATTTACACTGCGAGAAAGGAACGAAGTCCACTGCACCGGCTGAAAGATAAAAAAGTCTAAGAAAATATGACTGAAAATGGCAACAAAACTGTCAAAGTAATCAAGGGAAAACCATCGTTTGTGTTGAATATCGTTAGGATTAGAATATTGACTAGATACTAGATATTATGAAAAATCTGCTCCATTTAAACGACGAATTAGACAGTGTTCGCGCGATTAAAGATTTATTTTGGCAAAGAAGAGAAATTAGGTATTTTTGCGAGAAGTGGTCCAATCGTAGGCATAAAAACCATTATATGCATAATAATGATTAAGCCTTAGATTTTAGCGTCTTAAAGGAGAAATCTCGATCAACAACGTCCATTATGACCACCAAAAGGATCGTTTATTTCCATACATTTTCTCACAATACGTAGCTTGGTATAGCTTAGCTTCATATAGACTATCCAGTCTAACGCATGAGGGAAGTATTTTTATTAGTGGCTGCCCAGCAGAGTGGATCAGAGCTTTGCAGCGCAATGCACGGATGACTGGCGTCGTCATTCAACCTGATTGTTTTACTTATACGAGTAGGTTATAGGGAAATGTAAGTGGACGATCCGTTTTCCAGTCCATTTTCTCGAACAGGACAACTGGTTGGAAATGTCATTTTGTCATCATGTTAGTTTTTGTAGTAGGCATAATTCGGTACGCGCTATCGCTATAGCCAAACTTGGACCTGCTGGGTCGAAAAGTGTCAGTTGCCAACTCGCACCGAAGCAAAATTGTGTGCAAAAAATTAATTGGAGTGGTCCATTTGCGAGACGCCTGTGCCGTATCTTCCCGTTTCATTTTAATCTTAAGCATAATATTTTCACTAAACAACGCAGTAGACTTTGTATAGGGCAAAACTCATGTTTTTATCAACGGTATTTTTTAAAGAAAATATAAGTTCGGCAACAACAATGTGATATTGGAACACAGTGAAAAATCTTCCTCAGTATTCAACTAGGGAAAAAATGCATCATGTTCGAATGACTCTTGATAACACAACATAATATAATCAAGGTTGTGATTTGTCTCTGACAGTGTTTGCACGCATTCTGTCGGAGTATAAAACCCAAAAATTATTATAAACCTCTGTCAGATTCTCACGTGCAGCTGCATAAATCTCAAGAGCTCTCAATTTCCCAATAAGCACGAGTAATAAAACACATACAATAACATAAAATTATCTACTCCAAACAAGCAGATTTAAAATTCTAATGTAATAAATTATGAAAACCTTTTACCGAAATAAATTAAGCGACTTCACTTTTACCTTGAAACGTTGGGTACACTCATACTCGTATAATTTAAATGGTGTTTCTTTCAGGTACCGTCTGAGAGGCCTATTTAAATTTCCACCCGGCTTTAATTCTGCAGGAAACACACCGCAATTGAAGATTCTACGTGACACGCAAATGTGGGGGCTCGCTATCAACATTATTCACCCGCTGTGAAGATCTGTTTATATCTACGACACGTGTTCAGGGTTCAGCGTTCGGCTTCAGGGTTTTGCACTTTACTATAATTTTGATCTTTGATGAAATTTTAGGTAGATTAAATTCATAATATTATTAGAGTTTTATGTTTTGGTAGGATAGTTGCAAATAAACCAGTCTTTGCAATCCACTCGGTGTTGTTAATTCATCTCCTGCCTTCCCGCTCCTTTACATGGCGCAGTCGGGACGAATCGCGTTAAAACCTTTAAAACGGATACAGTACGACGCGAGAACACGCTGATAATATATTTTTAGTCCCGAATAAAGAAGAAATTGTCAAGAAAAATGGATTTTAGTGCACAGTTCCAACAACAAACTTTCAAACTTACTGGTTTGTTTATGCAATAGTGACAAATATTTTCACGTCCAGCTCAAAAGTCTAATACCTACTAGCTGCGCCCAGCGGTTTTACCCGCTTTTCTATAGCCTATGTGTTATTCTAGGGTGTAAGCTATCTGTATACCTAATTTCAGCTCAATCGTTCCACCCGTTTAGGCGTGAAAGAGTAACAAACACACATCCAGACATCTATTCTTACAAACTTTCACGTTCATAATATTAAGTAAGATAAGCAAGATATCGCTCATGTTACTCCTTCATAATAACATTCTGCGTTCGTCATATTAATTTCTACTACTAAACATTACTCATACAAGTATTTTTTCTTTCGCCTTTGGCTCCTTTTGTACGCGTTTCAATTCGGTCTTTCTCATCCAACCACTGCCAGCATTCGGTATTTTTCTTTACTCTGATACGATATTCTTTCTCTGCTGTGGTTAATAGCTCAACTGTCGAGCCTAAAGAGATGGGCTCTGGTGCTTTCTGTATTAAGTTTTAAATAATGTGTTATATGCATTGAAATACATATTATAATTCATTTGTGTACTCAAAATCAACTCCCATTGTAAAATAAAGCTGTAATTTCGTCAAGAGAGAATAGTTAGTACCTGTAAATTATCAGGGTATAAAAGTCCCCCGATCCCGTCTCGGGAGCTGTAAACAAGCCTCGGGACGTACCTCGGTATTTTATCACATCCCCGTGTCGTGCGTCCACTGACATAAAACATCAAATAAAGTTGTTTTACTTACACCCTGTTTGAAAACAGGAGGGGCATAGGACTGGTGCGCTGTTTAACTTGCACACCTTTGCTATTCCGTGATTTTCCTTTTTTAACCCCCGACGCAAAAACGACGGGGTGTTATAAGTTTGACGTGTCTGTCTGTCTGTCTGTCTGTCTGTCTGTGTGTGTGTGTGTGTGTGTGTGTGTGTGTGTGTGTGTGTGTGTGTGTGTATGTGTCTGTCTGTGGCATCGTAGCTCCCAAACGGATGAACGGATTTTGATTTAGTTTTTTTTGTTTGAAAGTAGAGTTAGTCGAGAGTGTTCTTAGCCATGTGTGGTGGAAATCGGTCCAAGATGGCCGCCGCTACAAAATGGCGGATTATTATTTTCTTCCACGACCCCCTCAATATGGGTATCAAATGAAAGGGCTTAACGAGTAGAATACAGCCCACTATATAAAATTTAAAATCCAAGATGGCCGCCATCAAAAAAATGGTGAATTACGTATTGCGTTGGGGGTTTTTTAAATTTTTAATTTAATTCACTTGTTACCCATTGGTGGTACAACTTGGGTAGCTTCAAGGCACATGTGAATTGGTACCTTTCTAGTTTCTAGGCATCTCACGTGATCCATCGTCGACCGCATTTGCACTTTTCATCAAGTGGGCCGACTGCTTGCTTGCCTTTCTTAATATAAAAAAAAGTGGGATGTGGTCAAACGTAGGCCTATTTAGCATAAAAAAAATATTTGTCATTTTTTTTGTTCCATAAAATAGAATAAAAAATATTATACGATATATAGAATTTACGAGTGGTAGGCTACGGCCGTGGCTATGTTACCACCCACTGGACAAAACCATGTCGCCAAGCGGTTATTATGACTGTGTTCCAGCATGATGTTTTATTGAAGCCAAAGGGATGGATCCCGCCTTCTAGGTTTAGTCAGCTACCACCTACGGCCGCAAAGTCACTTAAAATCATGCAAGATCGTGGTTGAAGGCTAACTTTAAAATGAATAAAAAAAACTGCTAGTATAAAATGAAATATTATGTCTAGGTCCTCTAAAATTGCACGCTCCTTTTCTTTTTGCACTGACTCTATCTATACCCGAGGGTGTAAGACTTGGGGTGCATTAATGACCCTGACTTTGCCCGCTGCAAACACTTACACTAGAGTTATTTATGAGAAGTTGGGAGGTAAATTCGATTCGTGGTCTAACAGCTGTCTGGGTACTGAGTATGATTAATATGAGATTGAAAAGGTTTCGTTACTCATTTTGTTTTTAAAAGTATGAAGTTTTTAGGATGAACTATTTTGAAATTGTTCCTGTTGGACATCACTACATAGAATAAAACAAGTGAAAATTTTAAAAACCTTTTTAAAAACAAGCTTTTATTATTATTACCATCTAGCACCTTAGAGTACCTACTCGTCAAGACAAATCAAATGAGCCCAATCTCGATGGGGTTGCGTCGTTTGATTACGGAGGTCCTATTGCCACCTTCCAGCTCCATCATCAGATCAGCTCGATGTCAAAAAAATATTGCATTTCATCCGATTTATATATGCATACAAAATTTCAGCTTAATCGGACACCGGGAAGTGGTTCAAATTAAACATGCAAGATTTGATTACAGACAGACAGACAGACAACAGACAGGTGAAAGTAAATAAAAGCTTGTAATAAAGTTGCTTCCTGTGCCTGGCTATACCTATGTATGCTTATATCTTTAAAACTACGCAACGGATTTTGATGCGGTTTTCATTATTAATAGATAAAGTAATTCAAGAGAAAGCAATTTATATGTATAACACATGCATAGTATAGTAGAGAAACACTGATTATTTTTCATTAAGCGCGACGAAGTGCGCGCGGGTCCACTAGTAATATTATATAAAATATTCTGGGTGTTCTTAGATTTTGCCTGCAATTTAAGACTGGTCACCTCAGAACGTGAAAAATTAAATAAATAAAAACAGTAAAACAGCAAAAAATACACATGAAAAAAGCATACACAACTTGAACAATTCTATTGTCAAATGGGATAGACTCAGCTTTGAGCGGCACAGGGAGAAACCACTGCGCAGCGCCATTATAGAAGTTGTTACTATTTGAATTTACGAGTATAAAACTAAAGCGTGAGTCATTTATTTACTGATGCACAGAAAAACCACTGAATGGATTTAGTTGAAAGAAAAGTAAAAATACGATGAGAAATTCAATGGAACATTTCAATGGTAATGAAGTTGCCAGTCTATCCTAATTAATATATAGGTAATAATATAAAATGTCATATTAAAAATGTTACGTTGTTAGTTTTCAAACTCCTCCGAAAAAACTTAACCGATTTTCATGATGTTTTTTTGTTTTACTTGGTAGGTGAAATAAAATGGTCATAAAGTATTTTTCAACAGACGCAGACGAAATTGCACGACTCGGTTGGTTATAATATAGAGGTAATAAAAAGTTTTATAATAATGATTCATATAAAAATACACAGTTGCGAGTATTACAAAGAACTCTTTAACTTTAAATGAAACTATTTTTTCTTTTATGACTTACATAGAAAATTTTATAGTTTCGATAAAACAAAATAACCAACTTTATTTTATGCTGAATGACATAAAATTATATTTTTATTGAAAAATTGTTATTGTCGCCTACAGGTGTGAGAATGCTAATAAAATATTAACAAAAATAAAGCCACCTGTCACATAATAATATGACTAATAATGCTATTCACCTGCAACTAAAAGGCTTTGAACAGTTCAAGACATAGAAAAACATGGGAAAAGACACTTGCGTCGTTAGTTCAATCATAGAGTTCAAAACGGCTTTTGCCGCTTTCCTGGTTCTTCAATTACTTTACTAAGTATTTCTACTTTTTTAAGTATAAAAAAATTACTAACACTGTGGAGCACCTGGATTTTCTGTAGATTGTTGTGTTGCCGATCTGTGGTTAAAACAAGTGTTCTTGACTGCTGTAGCAACTGTAGTATTGTTTGATTGTTTTTTCTCAATAAATGTTACACTGAAAAAAAAGCTAAAAACGTGAACCTGATATTATGATGAACTGGATAATTTAAGCTAAATTAAGGCTTAATTTCAGCTTAATCGTTTTAGCAATTTTAAGATGGTAGGTAACTCACAAATTCATTGACAAAATTTTTTGTATTAATATCAGATAAGAACAATACATAATAAATGAAGATTAATGAAGGCTACTTTATGAAATAAAGAAACTTAAAGTTTCAAGAATTGCTTCATCAGCTTTTAAAAGGAATTGGTGAAGCGCGAGCGATTCTATAAGGCATAAAGCCTCTTACTCACTGTAACCGATCAGTCCAGCTAATAGACTCTTTAACTAGTAAACTTTAGCAGGTAGCATTTTTTTATTATCGAAATCGGTATGCGATTTTACCCTCTGTACAGTAGATTTAATGTTATTTCAAAGTCTAAGTTATATCTTTATACAACGAAGTAAGAAGACGAGCAAGACGCTCTCCTGATGGTAAGAGATAACGCCGCCCATAATCAGTACAGTGCTACCCAGTGCACTGCGCCAACGCTTCTTACTTGAGAGTCATAAGATGTTAAGACTCTTCAGCCCAGTAATTTCTACAGTGCCCTCCTACCGAAGCACAGTAATGTTTGCACATCACTGCTCAGGCGGTAGAATAACTGGCACTGTTGGGGTACCCACCACATACACACACATGACATTAAAATTGTAAATTTAATAATCTTCAGAAATATAATTTAAAGCAATTATAGTCTTGGTCGCCTCCACGGTACTGAGTGTGTATATTTTTTCAATCTCCGATTGTAGTTTTTGCCTTATTAAGTTTGACCTTAGGACTAGCAATTTGTTAATATCTCTTAAGTTTCACACATTTCTAAAATTTCAGTTAATTTTGACACTCGCTGTAAAGAAGGCAACTTTTTGAGGTAAAATTTTAGCTTGATTTTCAATAAGGTTTAAAAATGTTTCCAAAAAGCCTAAGATTCAAAGAATATTGCCTACAAACAACGCCCACCGATCGCCTGACACTTTTACAGGGAAAGTAGGCTCCCTAGGGACGTTCTTCCTAAAATAATTGCGTCCTTGAGCTTCCAATAGCTTTTTATAGAAAAGGTTTGACAAAAATACATACTTTACCTTTCGATAAATTTAAAATTCGTTAAATATCAAATAATATTTTTGACCGTCTATTTTGGTGGAGTATTAATATCTAGGATATTATCAGTCACGATTTAAGGTCCTGATGGCTGATAATTTGCCGTATATTTTTAGAATTAATGTTTCCGCTTATTCATTATTGTATTTCAATTAGCAATACAAGATTTAGGACATAGCATCCTGGATACGTTGACATTATACCTACAATTTCTAGCTCAGCATTACACAAGTGTTGTTTGGTAGTTCTTTTAAGACAAATAGGCTATAGTTTGACCACTTAGCAAGCTGCTGGTCAGGACAGAGCACTTAAAGTACCAATATAAGGTAGACTGTGCCTTTGCCTAGAAGGATCATGTTCAATAGGGTAGAGGAAAACGTTTAGGCTGTTGAAGTTTAGACTCTTTAATGTTATTGTCTTTATCTAAATGATTTTAAACTTAAGCTCATAGTTTTTATAAAATACTTTGTTTCATACGTGATTGTCCATACGTGTGAACCTTTAATTGGCTGTATGGCGTATAAACTGTTAATTATTAATCTTTAATTTTTACAAGCTTTTATTTACTTTCACTTGTCTATTGTCTGTCTGTCTGTCTGTAATCAAATCTTACAAGTTGAATTTGACCCACTTCCCCGGTTTCAGATTGACCTGAAATTTTGCATGCATGTATAAATCGGGTGACAATGCAATATTATTACGACATGGAGCTGATCTTATGATGGAGCGGGAAGGTGGCTATAGGAACTCCGTATTTAAACGACCTAACCCCATCGAGTTTGGTCTCATTTGATTCGTCTTGACGAGTACTTTATGGTGCTAGATGGTAATAATAATAAAAGTTGTTTTGTTTTAATTTTCTGTAATTAAAAGTTTTGTAAAAAAATTTTAGCTGTTAGTTTACTTATAAAGAAATAAGTGTTATACAACAAATTACTGACGGTAGACTTACCTACCACTAGACAAATCAATGTCGCAAACCGGTCACTATGACCGTGTTCCAGCATGATGTTCAGTGAAGCCAGGAAGGGATTTATCTTGCCTTCTAGGTGTTGTCTGCTACCATATGCGGCCGCATCGTCGCTTAACATTATACCCTAGATCGTGGTCAAAGGCTAACCTAAGATGAATACATTTTACTTACATTATAAACGTGAAAGTTTTGTAACAATGTATGGATGAATGGATGAGTGTTTGTTTGTTACTCTTTCACGCCTAAACGGGTGGACCGATTGAGCTGAAATCTGGTATAGCATACACATAGAGATAGGCTACAATACAGCAGGTAAAACTGCCGGGCGCAGCTAGTAATACATAAAAAAACCACGTATATTTTTATAAGCTGTTTGATGATGCTTGCGGTAAGCCATTAGCCTCAAAAACAGTTTTTCCTTTGTTCAATAAAGCACACTGCGCATTACGTCAGCGTATATTAGGTCATCAGTGCATTCTGAGGGAAGCATCCCAGTGGCAGCTTGTAAAACGAGCCAGCCCCCGACCGCAGCTCGTCGGTTGCCCAATGATCTCAGTTATGTCGGTGGCATAATATGCAACCTGCTTGGTACTATACGGTAATTATATAGGTACAGCTTGGTCACACTACACTCCCACAAACGGAGACTCCTACGGTGCACCTATGATGTTTAACAGTAGAATGTATGAAATTTTAAAAGAAGAGTGTATATAAAATAAATAAGTATATTATCAAAAAAGACGTTGTTTTAGTCTTGTATTTTACTTTATCTAAATGATACAACTTTACGGCAACCTTAGGTCATCATCTGGTCATTTTATCACTCTCAAATCTTTGAGCATTGAAATATTGTGTGTATTCCAACGAACGATTTTTTTCATTAGAATAATTAATTATAGTAATTAAAAATCATATCATCGAGACACTTCTCAAAAAGTTACACAAGTACTTTTTTTCCAAGACATATGTAGAATCTGCGGACTGAACTGTGGTCCACGATCAATTTTAAATACCTGTGACTATTAAAGATTGTGGTCTCTTTGTGCACTGATGCTCTTTTTTTTTTTCAAAAATAGTAATATTAAAACTTGTCTTAAGTTTACGCGAAAATGTAGGATTTATTGCCACTGGTATTATTAACGGTTCCATGAAGCTAGATAGCTAGAAGTATACAAAGAACATTCTTCAGAGTGTGAAAGCGTGAGTCATAAATTCTTAGTAGAATATCTTGATCTACGATTGTGAATTTCAAATATTTGCTATTAGACAATAATTCCTTGGACAATACGATCATTATTATAAACTCGAGGAATCAATTACATGGCTTCCGTGTTTAGTCCTTTCACCCTTTACTATTAAAGCCTAGTTCACATAACTGGCGTTTAGCGCATATTATGTATATATTCAGGTACCTACTTAAGTTACAAAGTAAAGCCATAATACATATTAAATTAAATATTTGGCAGATCTAAAAAGGTCGTTAAGTAGTTCTTAATAAACGCGGACGAAGTTGTATCGTTCATCTAGTGATAATATTAGATTATATACAACGAATTAGGGAAGGAATATATGTGTGTGCTTCGGTAGGAGGGCGCTGTTGCTAGTGAAATTACCGGTCTGAAGAGTCTTAACATCTTATGACTCTTGAGTAAGAAGCGTTTGTGCAGTGCACAACAGTGTGAAATCCTGGGTAATACTGTACTAATTAGGGGCAGCGTTATTTCTTTTCAGCAGGAAGCTTCTTCTTACTTTTTCGTATAAAGTAAAATGAATATCGTCTATTTAAGATATAAAATTGGCTTTTGACCTAATAAATTAGAGGTATACACCTAATAATCAATTAGCTCAATATCCAGATCTGGATATTTTTAATGCTAAGGTGGGTGCACACAAATTTAACGTATATTACTCATCACCAAGCCATGTAATGTTTTGGTATATTTATTGTAAGTTACATGTGTGTAAATAAATGAAATAAAACGTTTTTTAGTTGATATAAATCATAGAGAAAATATCCATATAAAATACTTGTTTCTTTAGTAATGTAAACAGATCCTAAAGGAATTTAATAATTTATCGTCGCAAATGGGAAATAGCCGGTTCGATGTTGAAGCGTCTAATTTAGCCGCGTACTACCTCCGCTGTATATTTATTTCCGTGGGCTTTGTTCTTCTATCCGCGAATTAAGCGGCTTCGGTAAGAGAAATGAATTTGGACAGAATGGACATAATGTTCGTAGTTTAAGACAATAATATAGAAAAGCAAATAGGTGGGATGGTTGTATATCTTTGTTAACTCTTCAGGGCTAAACTAAATCAATTGAGTAGAAATTCAAAATAAATTTTCAGCCGGTAAAGCCGTTAGACATCGCATAGGTAGTAATTAAACGTATTAAAATCTAATATAAACTTTATTAAGATGGTTGGCAGAAAATTTAAAATACAAAACTGTAATATACTCGTATACAAACTTTTCGTAACTATATACCCTTCAAAGTCTTCTAGGTTGAAAAGACACACGATCTCCACTGACCGTTCATAAGGAACACTGACGGTCGACGTAACCTATTTTTAAAACCTCAACTTCGTCAATTTGAGCATACAGTAAAGAAGAATACCTGTGATTGACTTTAGGATTACTCATCACATTGCATTCACCTACAAAAACATTAAAAGTTATTATCATTATAGTAAGTTTATCTTAGTTTAACCACTACCCATCATTCTTTATTACCCAATATCTGTGGCGAATTAAGCAGGATTCTCGGCGCGGCGAATGATTTATATAGGCAACGTTCATCCCGCTTTATTTACGATTCCGTTCTACAGAATAATTACAGGCCGCATAAACGCGAATATAAAAAGGGATTCACCCTTTAATGATTACAAAGTAATTGCTTCGAAATTAGGTCGTAAACTGGAGGAAAATATGTTGCGGTTGTGTCGTATTACTTTATGGACGGATACCTATCAAAATGTATGTAATATGGGAAACATTTTATACGTTTAGATGCGTCATTTTATCAATACTAGTAGACCCGTCGTAGCGCCTAACAAATTGACCAGTGTTCCACAACTATGTTATGCATGTCTCTCTCTTCACTCGTTCCCTCAATGTTGAGGATCGTGACTCCTTCCTTGCTGTTATGCATGTATTAAACAAATAAATCTAGCTTCTTAAATAACTCTGTCTTATAAATAAAACCGCATCATAATCCGTTGCACAGTTTTAAAGATCTACTCGTAAACATACTTAGGGAAAGATAGACTCATACAGCGGGACTTTGCTTTATATTTATACTAGTTAAGTTAAATTTTTGCATAGGTACCTTCAATAACCGAGACGATCGTCTTATTTCATACCAATTCTAAAAAAATATTATGAGAGTTTCTATAATATTATGTGTCTACTTTTAAAACAATCAAATCGGTTCAGGCGTCTTTGAGTTATCTGGATATGTACATAAAGAATATTTCGATGAATTGTGAATACTTTTATTAAAGTCATTTAAAACTGTATTATAATGTTTGTTGGAAGGTAAGCGTCAAAAGAATCTAGCCACAAATTGTTCTATCTTTACAAATCACAATGGGGGTAGTTTGAAAAAATATGTACCAACATCTCGAATACCTGCTGCGTTTTGCCGAAAGCGCAGTCAGTGCGTGTGTATTACGGAACAGAGCAGGCGTGTTGCCTTTGCGCCCGATTTTCTTCAAAATCCTTTACCTAGAGATTTATGCTCAAATTCTGTGTCGTGTTTTGTTCTCAAATCTGCCGAATTCTAAAGCGCAGTCGCGTGCGCGTCGGATATTTCTTTTCACATAAAGGATTTATGTGCGCGATGAGATTGTTTTTGAATTAGGTAATTGATGTTTATTATTGGAGTGGAGTGATAGGCCAACCCGCAGGACCGCTGTGCTAGACTGCGTCTGCTGCTGCTGCCACGTCTGGATTTAAAGGTTAGTGGTGCCCTTCAATTCTAATCTTCCAGAATGTATTACAAATATCTTGACGATCCTTCCTCATCTCATTCAAAAGTACACGTAAATTTACTGTCTACTTATATATATCACGGGAAATAGTGTTTAGATTAAAAAAGATAAATTAGATATTATCATTTTGCTGCAGATTAAAGGAAACAACATAAAAATGCTGTTCGGATAACTCTGAACTCCGTACTGGATTACAAAATCATTTAAAATATACAACAAAACACAGCTATGGGTAAAAAGGCGGTTTCATCGTATAAAGTAAAAAAGTTTGAGCTCAAGGTTCCATTTCATTTTTCCTAATCATTAAACGAAAGAATACAAAGCGGGCAATTTGGTAAAATTATTATTTACCTTCCCACGCAGCTCTGGGCCTAAACAATTTCTACATACGGCTTATAAAAACAATAGGTGAGCGGAATGAGCGGAACCTCAGCATTTTTGTTTATGTTATCAACAAAGGGATAAAATGTTTTCAGAATACCGCCAGCCACAGCTACGTCATGGCTATTGTATCAGGGTGAGAGATAACATAGTAACATAGATGACCCGACTATACGCTACTAGTAGTTCGCCTCGAACTGGGACCTCGCAGACCCAATTTCATTGAAAATGTTGAAACCTTAGATTTTTAGTTACCTACCTATACCTAAAGGTAAAAATATAATGTACCTACGAAGTGTGCATTTATGGAAACTTTAACTTTAATATTCGTAAGTAAGTTAGTACCTAGTGCAGACAGACGAATGAAATGTGGCCAAGGTCCGCACCAACATCCTCATAGATAATAGCTCTTGTATAGGAAAAAGTGGTTGGCACCACTGCATAAGAAGAATCGAAATGGCTTCTAGCAGATTTTTTTAACGTTTTTAATGAGGAAAATATAACCATAAGATTGATATCACTAATAATAACTACTCGTAACATCACATCACCGTGAAAAAAATATCTAGTTTTACCGAGGTTTTACAACAAACCAATAACGCGACTTTACGAGTATACCTACCTGTTATTGATATATTGTAGCAAATTCCAACATTTTTGTCGTAGCTAAGCGTAGTAACTTTGATCTAATCTGTGAACTCTAATGATATGCCATTCAAACGAACAACTATTCCATTTAATTATAATTCATATATAAAATAAAACCTAACAAGCGCAAGTTGGACTTGCCGCCTTTTTTCGTTCAAAAAAAGTCGGAAAAAGTTGAGGTCACCCCCATCCAAATATGTACGCGCATAACATAACTTCACTTCGATGATTATGTACTTTACATAAAGCCATTTTTAAACATATGAATTAATAACATAACGATTAGTCTTCAGATTTTACCCTATGAATTTCGATTTATTCGTAGGGTCGCAATGTACGTTTTTGGAGCATAAAAGCAAAAAAAAAACGAGCGGTAGCATCTTAAAATAAATCTAAATATGTAATTGTAAAATTTACTACTAAAAGTGGAACAATTTAACCTTGAATAAAAAAAATTGAGTGATATTTAATGAAGTATATTACTATTTACTTATCATTAAGGTAAATAATATTATATACTATGGAAAGTACTACAAAGCATACCAAAATTAACACAAAATTAAAGGCAAATAATATTAAACTCTCGGATGCTTAGATATTACTATAGCTATTATTATGAACTTGAAAATAGGTAAATTAAGTGCATACTTCCACCGGTAGGATCTATTAATATCAAACTTAACGTTTCAAATAAATAATATCTATGAACCTATCCTGCACCCTGCGGTCATTTAAATTCATATTGTGAGTATGTCAGTTCTCATGCGTAATCGATAAACATCGTAATTTAATAATCTCTATAGCTCTACAACCCTTGCACCGATTTGGCTCATATTTGGACTTGAGGATTATTTTTGTTTGTACTACTTGTTTGCAAAGTTCTATCAAGATTGGATAACGGTAACGTTGTAATCAAGCAATCTCTATAACTCTAGAACCCTTCGACCGATTTGGCTCATGTTCGAACTTAAAAATTCTATTGTTTCATACTACGTGTTTGCTAAGTTTCATAAAGATTGGACTATCCCTTTTCAAGTTATCGCGTAACAAACATACATACAAACATACACTTTTGATAATATATTTATGTCGGTCATAAAAAATGTCTATATATTAGAAAAAAAAATTTCAGCGCACCAGTTTTTTAATTATCGTCAGACCTATCGTAAATACTTTAAGTCACCTATACTCTGCAACCCTGGAGCCTATTTGCCAATTTTTTTTTACTAAAATTATCCAATTAACCTACTTAACTTGTGTGTAAAGTTTCATTAAATTTGGATTAACCATTTTTGAGTAAATGTCGATCAAACTCAATCACCAGGGGTCAACCGTTAAACTGGTCAAAACGCAGGCTTTTCGCGGCTCTCGACTCTAAGACCTCGCTTCGCTCGGTCGATTAAGCATTATATATATATTTTTAATATTAAGCATGTTCATAAGTTCAACAAAAATGTGAGATGGTTCTTATACGCCAGATCCTGTTTGGATGTGTTATCACTACCTTACTCAATTTTCTGTCACGATTCTTCCGATTGCAAGGGTAAGGTGGCCAGGGAAAGTACTGGAATGAGGGTACGTAATACTATACGGTACGGTACGGTATGTAGGTACTCGTACTTGGATTTCAGCATAAAATTTTAAAAATGTCTAGGTATTATAGACTATAGTATTATAGAGTAGTATTACTTAGTTTTTAAAATTTAATGTGTAATCAATACTTAATAAGTCAAATAAAAAAAAAATATAGTAAACACAGTTCTGTTGACTTTTTGATCATCATGCTCCCTCTTAATTTGCGTTACTCCGAACTGTACTCAGATCTCCACAGGCAAATCTTCTTCTTACATTTTTCGCAGATCATCATTCCAACAGACTTTGTAGTTCAGGAATAAGCAAAATTGACAGGCATTATTCATAGGATATGACACACTCACGGCATCTATCATAATATTTTACTGTGATCAGGGTCCTTTCTCCCTCAAAAAGTAGGGAACATTCAAATTAGTCCATTGTGATTTATTTTTCTTGGGGCCTTTCTGAACGTATCCCAAATGGTTAATGTTCAGCGTCATGAAAAAGGTCAGCCATAATTTCATCGTTGAGGCTTTATTTGATATTCTAGTGAGAAAAGTTAGGTATGGAGTTTTAATAGAGTTTTTTATTTGATTTTCTAAAGCGATAACTTTTCTTTTTTCTTTAATAGTTTTTTATTTTTCACATCATGAAAATGATCAGTTTTACGTTAGTAAATGATAATATTAGTGGCCTATTAAAGTCGCAGATTTTTAGAAGTAAACCTAAGTTAACAATAAATATTTTTATTCTAATTATTAGTTACTTTCCTTTTGTGGTTTAGTCAGCTATCCACACCGTTGCTAAATCTTTTATGGCAAAGCTTATTATTATGATTTTACGATACACTAACCTATACTTATATTATAGTTCAATTAAAGTTATATATTTTATTTAAATAAAAACCAAAAACTTCATATAATTATATTTTATACTTTTGCATCATACATACATTATTACATAGGCGTTGCTTGTTGAAGAAATCCTTTTGCAATATTTTCATTTAGTCCTATCTTCTCTAATATATTTTAAACTTGTAAGTATCGTCATTTCAAATGCAGTTCCTATTTACTCAACAGAAGAAACTCCCAACAGTTTGCAATTCATATCGGCGAGTGCATTAGCTCTCACAACTTGGGGCTAGCGTAATCGTATTTGCATTATAAATTTGGTTCGTACACCTAATGGCGTGGATGTCGGTGGCAAACAAGCCTTGATGCAACCACTGCCGGTATTCTGTGGGACTTTGTCGTTATAAGTTTGTTTGAAGTGATAGATAGGCTTTCAATACGCTATATTATTTCACAGATTTGTATTATTATATTTATAATTATTATTAGTATGGATAAGGTCTTGTTATTATATTTATATTAAGGTTTGGTCAGCGGTACCCCTGGTATTGTAGGTATCCATAGGCTACGGTAGCCACTCACCATCAGGTGGGCCGTCTGCTTGTTTGTCACCTATTACATAAAAAAAGTTACTCATGAAAAAAGTATAACTTTTATATTCAGCTCTGAATGTTTTTATATCATCTAAAAACGATTGTTTTGTTTAAATCTTCAGGACACAGTCCTTGTAGAACAGGATAATATTTATTAAGAATATGAATTAGTATATAATAAACTTGTGTCTACCATTATAATTATTGGGTTACAGCTGTATGTTATTTAAAATATTTGAAAAGCTGTTTGTACGTTAGTTTTTTTATTTTTATTTGTGTTACGTAGAGCTTTTTACCACATAGTATTATTATTATCTTTACATTAGAACACATATCCATTATCTTATTTTAACGGGTAGATACCCCATAAAATAAATGTCCAAAAAATAGGACCGATGCCAACTCCATGTATCTGTCCTCAAGCGAGGAAATGCTTTTATCCATATCCATACATATAATAAGAATGGAAATTTCTCCCCATTCATTGTGATCCTTTACTAAGGTGAACTGTGAAAATACGCATATGAACAAAACGACGCGAAAAAGTCGCTTGCGCGATCTAATTCGTAAAACATTTTGTCAATTTTTCCTAGGGAAACGTAAAATAAAATAATAAAATAAATAATAATCATTTATATCAGACACATCGCCCCTAATTTACATCAAAAATTCGAAATAAAAGTAATAGAATATAAAGTAAATTCAATTCAAAAAAAAATAGTGCCAAAAACGCTACAGACGCCATCTATCGGTGTGGCTGTAAACTTGTGGTTGACCTTTAGTTTAATTTGGGCTAAATTTGTAAATAGTTTGTGTCACTGGTGTGGTTAAACAACACCACCGATTTGAATAAAATTTTCACTAATACGTTGCAGTTTTCTCTACTTGAACCTTAGTCTTGGTTTTAGTCAAATCGGTTCATAAATAAAAGAGTTATATCAATCTAAAGATTCGCATATAAAATGCTAATAAACAAGAAAGGTAGTCATAGGAACCGCGTAATCAAAAGACAAAACCTCATCGAGTTTGGGCTCATTTGATTCGTCTTGACGAGTACTTTGATACTATATAGTAACCAGGGTCCGAAACGGAGCTGGAAGGTGGCCATAGGAACTCCGTGATTAAAAGAAAAAACCCCATCGAGTTTGGGCTCATTTGATTCGTCTTGACGAGTACTTTGATGCTATATAGTAGCCAAACAAATTAGAATTCATTTAAATTAGTAAATGTAACTTATTTCTCAAATGAATCAGCGCCAGCGGAAAATAATCTAATGTGCGCATGATGCGTGTAAATATCAGTAATAAATATCTTTTTGCTGCTTATTTTTAATTTCTAAAACATGTAAAATCATCTGAAGATAAATAGAAAAATTCATTTACAGTTCATTGTAAAAGTAAATTATTTTTCATACAAGCTAGCGCCACGGAAAATAATGGAACTAATGTCCTAAGAAAAAGAAATATCGTTTATTCTGCAAACAGTTTTAGAAAAGAAGTCCCGCGTAACCTAGCGGAACTAAATAATAGATTTATAAGTACTGTGAATACTTCATTTATTATATATTTTTTATTTGTTAGATTAATTAAATATTATGTACCTATTTAATTGAGAAATTAAATATGAGAAATTATGAATAGTTAAAAATCTGTAGATATTTTAAATTAAAATCACGCGATTGTGGCGCTCCATCTAGGGGGATCTTTTGTAAAAATCACTGGTTATCCGGAGACACACAGACATAAAATCTGTTCACACCCATTTAGGCATACATCCAGACACAAACTGTCACGTTTATAATGTTAGTAAAATTTTGCAATGATTATTATAGAACCTTTTATCTGTGTTATAGATAATCATAGGCGGATTTAGGGAGGGGGGGCAAGGGGCCAAGCCGCCCCCCCCCCGAGTCATTAAGCAAGCTGCTCGCGCACATATTATAAAGGATGTTTAAGCTTTAGGGGGGGGGCAGGGGGCCAAGGTACCCCCAGAAGCATTGTAGAGTTACGAATTTCGCACATATTTCTGAAATAAAATTTTCCGCTCCGAGCGAGCTAAACATACACTTTTCGTAATAAAAATTATAATATTTTTGCCCGTCTGCACCTTGCCCCCCCCCCCCCCCCCCCCCCCCAAACCAAATCCTGGATCCGCCTATGATTTTAGGTATACACCTCAGTGGTAGAGTCCTTCTCACGAATGAGGTCCCGCGGAATTTTGCGGAACTAAATTACATTTTTTCGATAAATTCTGGACTTCATGCCATAAATAATTTTTCACCACTCTCGCACGAAAATAGTGTCTTTGGTCATCGATTTCAGTGAGCAAAAGCCGTTTTTGCTCTCTAGAGAGTAGAGAGGCAAAGTGATTTGAATTTCGAACACAATTTTATTGGCTATGAAGAAGTTGGTGTGTTCTGAAACTTATTTGTGTACAATTTTTATTTAACTGAGATGCACATAAAATACTATTATAGAATAATAAGTCGTAAGTTTTTTTTTATTTTATTTTTTTTTTTTTTTTTTTATATTAGAGCCCAACAAATAATAATATGTATTATTATTTTTGTTGTTCTCTGTTTATATTACAATCTAGCCTATGACTTAGGCTAATAGGTAATTTACATTTAACTTAAATTGCTAGGTAGACTAAAACTAAGAATGTGTCCATTAACACTTTTCTTATTGTCTCTATTAAGGGGAAGACACTTTGTTCATGTGTTCTTTATGCACAATGCATATGTAGCACTTTCACTACTTTGCACTATTCACTATTACACTACACTATACTAACTCGAACGGTTTCGTTCGTTTGAGTCTTCTTTTTAAGTCAGTGGTGTCGAGCAGCTGGATTGCTTTGACATTTATATGTTGGTGAAGCCGTTTTTGGTGTGCTTCTGCGTATTTCTGAATGATCTGATCAACGAACTCTATATTAAGGTCCCGATGTAGTTCGTTGTTTCGTATATACCAGGGTGCATTAACTATTTCCCTTAGTACTTTATTCTGGAACCGTTGTATAACTTCCACGTTAGTCTGTTTGGTGCAGCCCCACAGCTGACTACCATAAGCCCACACTGGTCTCAGGACTTGTTTGTAAAGCAGTATTTTGTTCTGTATTGAAAGCTTTGAGTGTCTTCCAAGCATCCAATGCAGCCTTCTATACTTCAGCTCAAGCTCTTCTCTTTTCTTCTTGACATGAGCTTTCCAGCGCAGCTTCGTGTCAAGCGTCATACCCAGATATTTCGCCGTGTTTTCGTAGGGGACTTGTTGTTTATTGATATAAATTGGAACATATTGACTTTTCTTGTTGCTGAAGTCTATATGAATTGATTTGGATTCATTAAGTTTTATCCTCCATTTTTTTGTCCATTTATAAATTTCATCAATAGCGTTTTGCACTTTATTCACTGCCTCTCTATGAGTACTACCTATGCCCATAACAGCAGTGTCATCTGCAAAAGTTGCCATAGTATTCTCTTCTAATTCTGGGATATCACGTGTGTATAATAGGTACAGGACCGGACCTAGTACACTTCCTTGAGGTACCCCAGCTTTGATTTCTTTTAGTTCTGAATAAGCATCTTCTTGCCTTATTCTGAAGTATCTGTTTGATATATACGACTCAAGAATATCTGCAAATTCTTTTGGCAGGCTCATTCTGAGTTTATGTACGAGGCCATCGTGCCAAACTTTGTCAAATGCTTGTGCCACATCTAAGAATACAGTACAACAAACTTTTTTATCTTCTAATGATTTTTCTATCACGGTAGTAATTCTATGCACTTGATCTATAGTTGAGTGCTTTTCTCTAAACCCAAATTGGTGCTCAGGGATTAGGTTTTTACTATCAAGAATAGGTCTAAGCCGTTTAAGAAGTAATTTTTCAAATAGTTTTGACATCACAGGAAGAAGTGAAATAGGTCGATATGAAGTGCTCTCATGCAGTGGTTTTCCGGGTTTTGCAATCATTTTTACCTCAGCAACTTTCCACAAATCTGGTACATACTTTAATCTCAGCGCTGCGTTAATTAAAGTTGTGAGTTTGACCACTCCCTTCTTAGGAAGGTTTCGTAATAAATCACCTGATATTAGGTCATATCCAGGGGCTTTTCTCGGGTTAATACTCTGTTTTATTTCTCTTATCACTTCTCTTGGCGTAGTAAGCTTTATGTGATTTTCAGTTGTAGGCTGAACATTATAGTTGGTAGTTAAATAATCATTAGAATTGCTCTCATTTGGTTGAAAGATCGTTTCTAAATGCTCTGCAAATCTTTTTGCTTTCTGTTCATTATTTACTGCCCACTTCCCATTTTGACACTTAATTGGAGGGATTTGGTCAGTCGGTTTCTTGAGTCTCTTAGTCACCTTCCATAGTGAATAGTCAGTAGAACGGTCATTGGTCAATTTTTGAAGACCTTTATTGGTGCAGTCATCTGTGAATTTCTTAATTTTACGATTTAATTTCTTTGTTAAATTGTTTAATATTCTTTTGTCTTCTGGACACCGTGATTGGTGCCAAGTATATCTTTGTTTCCTTTTTTGCGAGATCTGTTTAATGATATCTTTCGGGTACGTGTTTCCCTTTGTTTGGGTGCTATTAAGAGTCGGTGTGTTTTGCCAGGCTGTTTCTTGAATGATTTTTACAAAATTGTCAAGTTCAAAATTTAATTGTTCTGGAGTTTTAAGTGGGACTTTTAGATCAATAAGGTTTTCTAAATCAATCTTAAAACTTTCCCAGTCTGTTAGCTTATTAGTGAGAGTAACGGTATTTTCTTTTAGTAAGGCGTTTTCGCTTATTTCTAGATATATTGGAGAATGGTCTGAGTTCATATCACTGCTTTGATATGTTTTTATATAAGTGTTTGATAGGTTTTTGACAATGTAGAAGTCAATAAGATCAGGAATTTTATTGGTATCTGTCGGCCAGTAAGTTGGCATGCCAGTTGATACAGGATCACATTTCAATTCTCTGATTGCTTTCAGCAGTTCTCTTCCTTTCGTAGTAGTTAGTCTGGAGCCCCAATACGTATTTTTAGCATTGAAATCTCCTCCAAGAACAAATCTATGGCCAAGACTCTTTAGAAATATTACATATTGATCTTTTTTAATGGCATACCTTGGTGGGCAGTAAATTGCTGCAATTGTCAGTGGATACGTCTTAGTTTGGACAGTGATGGACACAGCCTGAATCTCGTGTTCTTCATAGTGTGCAAGGCTTTCTTTAACGATGACTGCACTACCACCTCTTGCAGTATTATCAGGATGTAGAGCGTTGTAGATTTTGTAACCCTTAAATTTAATAAATGATTGTTTTGTGAAATGTGTTTCAGATATTAAACACACATCAACATTTTCTATATCTAGGATTACTTGCAGTTCGTTATGATGTTTAAGTAACCCATTTGAATTCCATGCCATGATCTTGATTGTGTTAATCATTTTTTTAGCTTGGAATTAGCTCCTTTAGTGCTATTTTCAATCTTTTTTAATCTTTCATCAAATGAGAGCATGGCTTTTAAAATGTTGTCTAACTTTTGTTCATTAAGTGAGACTTGTGGCAAGTTCATTTTACTTTTCGCAGCATGGGCATAGGATTCACTAGAGGCATTTGTGTGCGGTGTATTTGTTTTTGTAGGACGTATTTCGGGCATTTTGGCAATCTTTTGTTTATCTCGCGCAGCATTATTCTGTCGTACCATAGCAACCTTTTTGGTATTTTTGTTACGAAGTTGCTGAATTTCTTTAGCTACTACGCAACCCCTATAGTTTGCAGGATGTGGGGCTCCGCAGTGGACGCACTTTGGTTTTTCTTCCTTAGGTTTTTTACATTCTTTAGTGTAATGTTTTCCTGTGCATTTTACACATCTTGGCTCCTTAGAGCAGTATTTTTGGGTATGCCCATAAGACTGGCATTTTTTACATTGTGGAATTAATTTGGTAGTTCTCAGCGGCTGCATTTCTACAATACAGCCTAAGATGTTTTTAATACTGTAAATTTTGTTTATGTCTTCGTTATTATCGAAGGTGATCATAAACATGTTGAGCGGTTCTTTGGTTTTCCAACTCAGTTTATTCACCGCTTCGATTATTTTATAGCCCTTGGATTTCAAGTCATCTACAATTCGCTCTGGCTTGCATGTCGATGGCAATTTTTTCGCCATTACTCTTATTGGCCTCTCTTGTTTGTTTTCGTAAGAGTGCCATAGACATTGATTTTCGGCGAGGGTTTTTGTTAATGCGCGGTAAGTATCACCATTAGCAGCATTAATTTTTACCGTCTCACCACTCATCATTTTTATGCTAAAAGTATTAGCTGCCTGATTTTCTGTCAGAAAATCATAGAAGCACTGGTAATTTTTCACTCCATCCACAATTATTGGTGGTGGCTGAGGGGTTTTACCACTCTTTCCTTTGACGTTTGTGTTTTCTGGACTCGGCACATCGATGATAGGTGAGGTGTTCAATTTTCTTTTCTTTCTAGTTTTAACGCGAATCCATTCCGTTTCGCGGGCGAGTTCCTCTTCATCCGTGCTGTATTCAGTCTGGACGGCAGAAACATTCCTGTAACGGGTGTCACGGGGTGCCGGTGCTGGTGTTGCTGACTTATTTTCTGCAAAGCATTTAAGTTGCTGTTGCAGGATATTTATCTGGCTTTGTAAATCGTTTACTAAGCCTTGTAACTTAATTCGTTCATCACGTTCCTCTTTGTAATGTTTGTAGAGGACACGTTCTGCTTCTGTCGATATGGTTACTTTGGATGGAGAACATTTATTGTGATCCATTTTTATATTTATAACTATCGCCTTCGCCTTAACTGAGTTTCCGTATATTCCGATCTTGCATGATCGTGATCTAGGTCATCGCGAGTAGGCCGCCGCGACGCGACGGTGCGGCCAATAATGATGCGTTTGCACTTTACACTATAACCGACGCGCGGTCGCGTATGACACTACTGATCTAGATGAAAATCGAACGATCACTGTGAAGTCGTAAGTGAGTTTTTTTTTTTTTTTAAATATTATTACAATTTGTTTTTCATAAATATGTCTGTACTTGTATCGCCCACCAAGGGCTGGTTTTGTTTTAAATAAAACTATGTTTTTCACAGTAACACGTTTTTCCTTTTTATTATTCTTTTGCATAAGAGAGTTTGACATTTTACATTTTTTGACAGAGAAAACATTAACCGTTAACCTTTTTTTGAATCACATCCGTGTAACGGCGTCGCAATGCACATCATTTGCCAAATAAATAAAACAATTTATACAATGTCACACACACAAATTTCGAACGCAACTCTTTTAATAAAAATAAAAAAATACAAAATGGCGGGATGTAGAAGTTTAGAGTTTACAGTCAAATGGAGAATGCGTTGTGACGTCATCGATAAATGCCATCTTTGTCTCTCTCTTTTGTATGAGGTAAGTGAGATGGCACTTATAGTTGTCATTTTTCTTGCGACAGTGGTGTTCACAACACATTTTCCATTTGGTTCTAAACCTCTTGGTAAAGATTCAACTAAATATTTTCAACTTAAGTTGTAAACTTTTGCAAATTTCTATTTGTGATCTAATAGTCTGTTTAATTACAAAGAAATGAGTGACCCCAGTGATGAAGGTAGTTGTCTTACGCCAAAAAAGTTGAAAGAACAAGTTTCGAATGCCGAGTTCAGCTATTTGCCTGAAAAATCTAAAGTGAAATATGTAAAGGCGTACGAATCCTTCAATAATTGGCGCCTCTCAAAAAATGCAAAAACATATTCCGAGACCGTGATACTATCATATTTCATGGAACTATCTAAAACAAGAAAATCCAGTACATTATGGAGCATTTTTTCTATGATAAAAGCTGTCTAAAACGAAACGTGACCTTGAAATAGAAAAATTTCTGAATGAAGCACCAGACAGTAAATACCTCGCTTTAAAAGTAAGTAAATTGATACAAAAGCTAATTTATTTCAAAGAAAACCTATCTAACTGTACCTATCTAAAAATAAGTAAACTAAATTATTGTTATTTTTTACAGGTTGTATTAATTATTGGCATAAATGGTGCGTGCCGCTCAAATGAATTGTTGAATCTTAAGGTAAACGACGTTGAAAAGCATTCGGACAAATTAATATTAGTAAAATTATTGAATACAAAGACTAAAATCGACAGATCATTCGTCATTAGTGAAGAATATGTGAATGTGGTGGACAAGTATATGGCATTACGACCCGCTAATACAAAAACTTCAAGATTTTTCTTACATTATGATAATGGAAAAAGTAAAAAACAGCCCATAGGCATCAATAAAATCGGTGATATGCCAAAAACGATTGCTAAATTTCTTCAGCTTCCGGACTCCCATCTTTACACTGGGCATTGCCTGAGGCGGACGTCAGCAACACTCTTAGCTGACTCAGGCGCTGATATTACAGTTCTTAAACGCCATGGTGGCTAGAAGTGTAACAAGATTGCAGAAGGATACATCGAAGATTCTAAAGTTATTTAATATGCTAACTTTTAAAATTTGCGATAGTAGCGCCCCGCAAAAAGAACTCCTTTTGTGAAAAGCACTCTACCTATCAGTCACAGTTCCCGATTGAGCAGAAATTTTGCATACCGGGAATCGGATGACAATGCAATAATTTTATGACATGGAAGTGATCTGAAGTCTGATGATGGAGCTGAAAGGTGAAATTTGATAGATATATTATAATAAATAGTTTGAGTACGTAGGTATATGATAGTTTCATTTCAGAAAATTTCATTTTAGTTTTTTTTATACAACGATGTAAGAAGATGAGCAAGATGCTCTCCTGATGGTAAGAGATAACGCTGGGATTTAACGAAGGTTAAATTCTGGGTGCACTGCTGAGTCATAAAATGTTAAGATTCTTCAGCCCAGTAATTTCACTAGCCACAGTGCCCTCCTACCGAAGCACAGTAAGGTCTGCACATCACTGTTCAGGCGGCAGAATAACTGACACTGTTGGGGTACTAGCCGATCTCCTGCAGAGGAAGTCTACCCACGGTAAAGAGATCACCATTAAATGACGCGGAAAAAAGTCAAGAGTAACTGTACGGAATCAAGCTGTTATTATTCCGTATTTTTATTAGTTTTTCTGATTTAAATGATAATTTGATATATTTTTGTTTACTGTATTTAATCTTGATGTACTATATGTGTAAGTGGTAATTTATTGCCGTTCTAATTTGTACTGTGGTATAGGTATAACGATAGTTCTGGGACTTATCCCAGGACGTCTCTGAAATCTAAGTATTATTCACAAAAAATGTTTCATAATATTATTTACTAGCTTATGCTCGCGGCTTTGCCCGCACGGCAAAATCCTTTCTTAGCAGTGGTCTACGTCATGAAACCTTTCTATGTTCCAAATTTCAACCCAATCCATCTAGCGGTTGAGGCTGTACGTTATACAGATACATCAGTCACTAGCTTATTCTCATGGCTTTGCCCGCATGGACGGGTTACGTTTCATAATACCTACGGTCGTTTCAACTACGGTCGATATAACTACGGTCGATTCGCATAAGTTCATTTCACATATTGGACGACTCGCTTACAGTGCAACTCGCCTGCGGTTGATTAAACTATGGGCATGTGAACTAATGGGCGATTCGGCCAATGTTCATTTGATATATTGGTTAATTCAACTATGGACGACTCACCTACGGTTTATAAATTCTTTGCTACGCGTGTTTTTAGTACAGTATTCAGGGCAAACCGAAATCTGTTGGTTAGGTTAGGTTTGAACAGTGACCACAATGCGCGAGCCGAGCGAGCGAAGCGAGCGTGCCGCGGCAGCGGCCGGCGAAGCGCCAGATATTTTTCTTATTACTGAATTATTTATCCTGTGTCATGGCATCTTCAGGCATTTTGGCATCTTCTTTCATCTACCTCATCATGGCAAAGTGGCATAATAAAAACAACACGTTTCTGAATTCTGTACTATAAACAAGTATTTTTTAGCTGTCATACCTGACTAGCAGCCGGAAACGTGGTCTAAAAATACGTGAACGGTCCATTAGTTCGGTCAAAAATAGGCAAATCGTCCAATAGTTTAATCAACCATAGCTCAATCGACCGTAGCTGAGTTAACCGTAGGCGAATCGTCCAATATTGATTTCAACCAATAGTTATTATGAACGTAGGCGAAACGTCCAATAGACATTTTGAATAGTAGGTGATTCGATCGTAGTTACATATTGGCAAGGTTTGCCAGCCTTTACTAATTCTACGCCCATTAAGTCGCAGAAAACCCGTGAATTGAATCCCTCTTTTCCGTGGAATTGGAAATCGAATTAAATGGTCTGTATCAAATTCATTAATATATGAATAATTTACTGTCACGCGCTACGAAGTGCGCGCGGGTCAGCTAGTATTAGAATAAAATCATTACCCAACATCCTGTTGTCGCTATACACAAATAATATTTGTACTATTATATGTATATGTGTAACAATTTTTCTTTGTAAAATATTGTACATAATAATATTTTACATACATAAAAAATATATTTCATAAGAACAACGTCCGTCACGTTAATAAAAATACTAGATCAATAAAATGTCCTGAAATATTTATTGTTATTAGTTATATTATTATTCTTCAATATAAAATGTTCTAACAATATTATAAGGAGTGTTGTCAGGAGAAGGACCCTTTACCAAGCAACTCAATATTTTTTTATACTTTAAACTTTTGTGTTAGTTTTTTACCACGATCTCGGGTGATGTTAAGCGACAACGACGATGTTAACTTTACAAATAGAAAATAAATGGCCATTATTTTAATAATCTACTTGATTTTTTTTGTTTGTCAAACACCCAATTCGTATTCCAACCGGAGGGATTTTCACTGGACGTAATATTGTTCAGTGGATTGGTTAAAATCAATGGATTTTCGTACAAAGAGAGTGTCAATCAGCACTTCGTCTGGATACCCCGTTTGATATTCCCAATTCGTAGGCATTCGCACAAAAGAAAATTGGTCAACCGTTATATGTCCACTACGCTGAACCATCTTATTGTTCAATCGAAGGGTCTTATTCAAAGCTACGTAGCAGAGTAACGGCCGAAGATTTCTTAGGAACCCTTTAGCCACACAAAAGTTTGAATTGGCTGTGATTGAATTTGGCCCCTCATCTCTTTGTTTAGATACCACTAAAGGTTTACCGGAGAAATTTTATGAAGATACTCGTAGCTTTTTTTGGTTCATGTCTACGAATAAGTCTTTGTTCGTAGGTTCATGTACATTATTTACTTTTCCGCGACGTTTATTTTATTTAAAGCGTACAGCAGTACAAAAGGAGTATTGAATATAATATTATTACTCATGGCTCAAGGGGTGAAGTGGCCCTCCGACCATTATGGCGGCTCCAGATTAGTGCCGTGAATTCACGCGCGAATTCTCGCTGTGAATTCACGGCACAAGCCGTGCCCTCCACATTCACGGGATGCTCTCAATCGTTCCTGAAACCTGCCGCGAAATGGACGTAGAAGCTGCTGCTGCAATAACTTTGTTTGCTGTGGCAATATATAATGGCGGCTCCAGATTAGTTCCAAAAGTTTGCGCGCCACTCCATTTTGCGCAGCAAAACTGCATACGTCCGTTCGCCTTTGTAGTCCGAAGTATTTTTTTTTTTTATGGCAAATTGTTATTCAACATTTATGCCAACATCACGTCAATGAAAACTAAAAAAAAAACAAAAATAAAAAAACCTCCTGTAGGGTGACGATTTCAAAAATCTGAAAAACGAAACTGGCACGGGGCCGTGAATGTGGATGTGTACGCGTGAACGCCGCGCGAAGGAGGCGTGAACCCTTTGTCGCGGGACAAAATACCGACACTGATCGGGGAACAGGCGTGAATGCGCGTGAACCCCGCGAAAACCGTCCACATTCACGTTCACGCCTGTTCACGGGGCTTCACGGCACTAATCTGGAGCCGCCATTACTGATCTATTTGACGCCAACTAGCATTTAATATAGTGTTAACAAAGTGATGTCCTACGTCCTACACAATATTCAAAACATGTTAACCATGACAGAATATAATTTCGCAAATTAGTGGTTTCCCATTTACTATTGAGGTAAAATACAAGTAAATATTACTAGCATACTAGCTGCGTTTTAGCCGCTTTACTGTAGCCTATTTGTTATTCCAGGGTCTAAGCTATCTTTATACAACATTTCAGCTCAATCGGTCCACCCGTTTGGGCGTGAAAGAGTAACAAACATACATCCAGACATTCCGACATCCAGACTTTTGATTATATTCTTACAAACTTTCACGTTTATAATATTAGTAGGATTATCAAATGATGGTCTAGTTTCATAAAATGACTCCACGTTTAGCCGTTTCAGTGTGAAGAATTATTAAACATTTATCCCTACAATATCAGTGTAATGAAACGAGCATCTACAATCTACACATACACCCGTCCAAACCTTCGCATTTATAATATAAGGTGGGATAGAGGTGGTAAAGTTTATTCAATAAGCAAGGTTAGTAACATCGTGATCGGAATATCAACACGTACTCAGTAATAAACCGGCTTCGGACACACTGAAAAACTCCACGTGTCTATTCGTGGTACTGCGGATAAAATGTCTTGATCGTATGGCTTTTAAAAGGTGGTTAATAAATAAAATGATAGGTACACGATCATAAAGAGGAGAATACATTTTCGCTTATTTGATATGTAGTTGGCTTATGTAATATCTAGATAATACAAAAAGCTTTTAATTGGTGGTTTGAAGTTTGACGTGTTGTTCATCTTTTTATGGTAAATGCCTTGATTAAGGAAAAAATAAACTATACTACAGCTACTTCAACAGTAAAGAACGCTCATATTAACCCCAGATCCATCGCTAAAATTGTATAATTTGTTGTCATAATAACTGCTGTAATAAAAAATATCTAACACGTAAAATCTCAGCAACTTAAATAAAATTTCCTAAGATTTTATCGTAGACAAACACCGCACCGTTCCTCCAGGTGAAACTACATAATTTTTTTACAACACAGCTGTTTCTCCAAAAGCATCAAGATATTCGTTCCATCTTAGATTCGGTGCAAGGATACCCTGACAGGGATTTCATTAGATGCAGCTTAACCACAAAGAGTAAACATTAGGGGGAAAGACTCGGGTATTTTCTCACTAAAACATTTTTTTCAGAGGGCGCAATGAATTCCCATAACTGCGACGTACCTTTATTACTTACCTGTTTGCAGGGATTAGGAGACTTAGGCAAAGTAAAAAAGTACTGAAGATAAAAGAATGTTTGCTATATTTTGCGGTATTTCTGAACATTACATTACGTAGGCACATAATCGCCAGTGTTTATGAATTCAATAGGGATCCACCTTGAGAAATTTGCTTATCAAGCCCTAGGCTGTATTCATGTTATCCTTTAGGATACGAAGCAAAATAAGGCTTCAGTATAACAATGAGGTTTAGGACTTATATTAGCATAATACTGGGTCTAAAGGCTTGTAAAATATCGTTATTACAGGACCTATCTAATAAAATTAGTTGATCCGTCAAGTATATTGCTGAACATATTATAGTATATTGTTAATCTGGATAATTTTAAGAAATGGCTAAGCTATATGTACCGCAAGTTGGGTTTTATTACCTCTATATTTTTTATGCGAAGTAAGAAGATGAGCAAGAAGCTTAAAGAGATAAAGCTGCTATAATCAGTACAGTGCCACCCAGGATTTCAATTGTGAATGAATTTCACATCATTGGATGTGAAATTCTAGGTGCACTGCACCAACGATTCTTATTCTAGAGTCATAGAAGATAAGAGACTTTAGCCCACAAACAATCACCCATAATATAACTTGCTTGACAAAAAAGTTACAAACACACAAATTTTCCTGTTTGTAACATTTGTGCTTATCATTGTGTTCATACGTGAGAAAGTAAAACTTCACGTCGCGTCATAGAAATTTGTAATAAAATTTAAAATTGCACGATGCATCTTTCAAAATCCATCATCTGTATGGATATCACGGCAGCTTAGCTTTACAATATTTCAAAGCCCCAGCTGTCCCGGAGTCACATCATAGCAATATTCTAAACAAGGATTGATGCTTAATGGAAAACGCTACCGTCCACCCCATTCGCAACAAAGTGTTACCATTTGTTAGACACATAATAGGGATGAGAAGTATTGGTTACGCCGGATAGACAATTTCCGGTTGCCGGTAAAGAGGAAAGAAGAACGGCCTCTGAAAACTAGAGCGCCAAAGTTGCTATCTTAGTTACTGATAGAAAAGCTTCGCTGATCTGTTTACTTGAGCGTGTTTATCAGTTAACTCATTTTCTTGCTATCTATTTTGAAAAACTAGTTTTCAATACATGTATGACGTTTATACAATACAAACTATACACATACGTCATACGGTAGGCCTATTTCAATCATTGTTTTTACATTTATTTTGAAACTCTAGGTGAGAACACATTCCTTTCAACACTTTTTAACCTGATTGGTAACGAATAAGAATATTTTTTCTCAGACTTTCCTTGCTACACTTACACTAATCACACTGACTAATCTGAATATGTCGCACTGAAATTCATCGTGTATTACAAATATAGTTATATGAATTTCTGTATGCGAGAACAGATCTAGGCTAATTACGACAGTACTGCAGCGATTTGCTCCGATTGTAAGGGTAAGGTGGTATAAGACAATATAATAAATATTATAAATATTATCTCTGCATGAGGATCGTAGTTTTCTGTATGAATGAGAGTTGCGAGTTGCATAGGAATATAATGGACAGGCGTTATCTCAACGCCAGGCAATCATTGAGCTAGTCTCGAAGTATGCTTGAATGAAAAGAAATGTCCGGACGTGGTATCCCTATATCTATGAATAATGGACAAATGTCCTTAGAACAATAACTTTAGCGAGTAAAAGTGTGAAACCAATCTCGTGAGATCGCAGAAAGCGAGTCAAACAATAGCTTCGTGTGAGGAAAGGGATAGATGACAAACACTTTCAGCTGAATGTGAGGGCTTTGTTATGGTCACATAGTCATATACTTAGGGTTGAAAATAGAGCTTTTTGTTTATGCTAACATACGAGTAACATGCGTGTGTGTGCTGTTCATTCATGCAGGAATTGTGTCCAGGATTTTATGTCAAACTGTTGATCCCTACGATGTGGAAAATCAAAAGGCGCTGCACCAGTCTGTGAAAATTATTAAATAAAAGTTTCGTAACGTTTGAATTAGAGGTTCAGTAGTTATAGTCATAGAGAAATCATAATGTAATGAAATAATTATAATATTTAAGGATTTTTTATGATTTACCAGATGACTGTAAAGTAGCGCACAATTTAAGCAACTTTGTCTTCTCCTACATAATTTATTTATAGGTTTAATTTCCTTTTAAAAACATATTAATTGAAGTTAGGGTATTTTCAAACATTTAAACATCAGCATCATTAATAACTCTATATAAATGAACAAGAATAAACTTTTCACCCCTACCACATTATTTTGATAACTGCAAAATAAACGTTGATCCTGCATAACAGATATTGATGGTATAAATGTAGACAAAGCTTAACAGAAGCGGGCGGTATTAGCTGAGTGCCCCAATATGACGACTCGGCATTCATGATCTTAGCCAAACTATAACTTGTACAGGGGGTTCAGAGAGAAATATTATTATTTAGCTTGTATCGCCCCTTTACAGTAGAGTGCAAAGTTCGCCGTTCTCTCTCTGTATTCTTTCTGGGTAGCTATTTTCAAAATAAAATACGAGTACATATAATAAATTCATAATATTATGTTTTACCAATACGATGTCATTTGAAAATTTATGCCACTTTTGTGTAACAAAATGAAGTGTTCGATACAACTCCAATTTAATAATAATATTCTAATTGTAATTATTATGGCTCATTTTATATTATAAGTTTCAATCTCGACTTTGTTTATTCATCGCAAATATTTTAAAAAAATACTGACATCAAAATAATACCTACTGCAGACTTGCATCAATTTCCCAGAAACCACCCTGTACATAGTAGTTGGGACGAAACAATGATTGCTAGGGGAGCGAACCAAATGGATGGAACGAATGCAGAGAGCGCTTCTGATATTGTCTTACGGAATTCGCTGATGTCATTTATTAGCCTCTAACATAAAACATTTTTATGGGAACTGATATGAGTCGAACGCCTCGCGATAGTCTTTCAAGCACTTTGTCGAAATAAGAACACAAGATTTATAGGGCCTATAAAACTATAGTGCGTGATATTTTGTTGCGTTGGTTCTTTAAGGCCTTTGTGATACTTTACGTCAGCAAGATAGTGTTTCAGTTTATTTTATGAAAGGATTTGGACCAGAGCTATTGGCCAACTTGGGATGGCAACAAAAATAAAATGTTCTAGAGGCAAAGAATTGTAAAGTTAATAGGCTTTTCTTAACTATTTCGTATAGGTAATACTGTTGAAATATGCAACAGATTCGAAACCTTCTTTGAAAAAAATTCTCATGCAACTTCAAGCTAGGCAATACACATGTTATCTTTATAAAACTAAAAAACCTATTTAATAAAACAAACAATGATATTATATTTTATAAGAATATCTAAATGGCGTGAAAAGGTAATAAACATTGACAGCCATACATTTGCATTTCAGGGATGGAAATTGTTAGACTCAGCCACTAAAGCAGCGTGGTATTTTTTGGGTTTTCTGTTAGACAACTAAATATTCAAATAACTTTTGATCTCTTTAAGACGTACAACACGCATGTCTTTTCAAAATTAAAATCGTCATAACGCAGATGCTTTCACGAGGAATGTTATTAATCATCGAATTAAGATAACATTTGGAACAGGAAAACTCCTATAGGGTTTCATTGTCGAGGGGAGGAGACGTCGCGTGCGACAACTGACATCTCGCGACGTGCGGATAACACTCACTTGGTACTTGGAATAAAATGAATTGATCCTTTACAATAAGAAGAATACTCAGGTGTCTTTTATTTATATTTTTATAAATGTTTCTTTATTAGAGGTGCGTGTATAGAATCTTGGAGGTTCCCTATGTTGACGTTAGCCAATCGACAGAAGGGATCCATCCTACCTTCTAAATTTAGTTTACTAACATTTTCAGTCGCATCATCGCTTAACATCACGCGAGATCGTGGTCAAAAGTATCGAATCGTATGTATTATAAATACATCTAAAACAGGCGGGCCAATCTAAGCCTGCATTGCTTAATTTTGTTAAAGAAAGTTGTATTTTTTAAGTAAATGGGTTCAATTTTACTTAAAAAATACAACCTATTACCTACAATAAATGTAACCGACACTTACAGTGAGCTAAAATAAATAATGTCATAAAAAGCTTTTTATAATCTTTCGTACATTAAGTAAACAAAATGCAATGCTCGCGTGTGTTGCAGTCATTAAAATCTTGGAAGGGGTGTTTAAAAAATACTGAGGAAAAACAATAAATATCATCGCACTTAACCTAGCATGTTAATCGCACATTTTGATATCAAAAATTGAAAGCATAGGCCGTAATTTTGCTGTATGTTGTCACATAATAATATTATTTTTGTCATAGAAATACTTACAAACTAACCAGAAAAAATTCTACCAATTTATCTTAAAATAGATAGATCGAATCAATGTTGATCCAGTGGTATAAATTGTGTATTTGTAATAATATATTTAAAATATTTGTTTATAATATATTAAAATAAAACACCATTTCCTAATCGGTATAATTATTTATTAATTTCATTCAAACAGTGGTCACAACAGTAAAAATATTTAATGTTAAAATTGTAATCATCGCTACAAAACATAAATGTTGATTGTGATAATCCTAATAATATTCGAAATTTAAACTTAATTTGTCCAATCCGATTGTTTGATAACTTTAAATTAATTAGAAGCCCGTTGTGTATTTAAATTAAATGCCAAATCACATGAACATGAAATTAAAATACGTGGAACGGTTTCGTGTTGCACTTGCATGTTTGCACAAAATTAAACGTTATGTTAAAATTGTTGCTTGTTTCCCGGGATAACAAATCTTGTTGGCATTAATGGATGTTTACTTTAACTCTAATTTATTAAGACTAAGTCTAATATTTTGTGTTTTTAGGTTATTGAAATAAGTATTCATTCAATTAAGACTAAGACAAAAAAATTAAGTCAATGGTGATATTCCATTTGTTGGGTATAAATGATTCATAGTGATAGTGTAATATACTCACTTAATATCGTGGCTTTGTTTCACCGAAGAATCCCTTTCTCAGCGCATTTTTTCCCTACATTATTTATTTCTTATGCAAAATTATAGGTTCGGTTCAGCGTTTCGTCAACACTATTATCTTTTATTTATTATTTTTGTTTTTTAAACATTATACAGGTTAGCCTTTGACCATGATCTCACGTGATGTAAAGTGACGATGCGGCCATAGATGGTAATTTGACAATAACATAGATGGAAAGCTGACTAAACCTAGAAGCCGGGATAAATCCCTCCCTGGCTTCACTGAACATGTCCGAACACAATCATAACGACCGCTTGGTGACACGATTTTATCCATTGGGTTTGTATAAAAAATGACAAAGTATCAAAACATGTTAATCCAACGATGACTTAGTATTTTATTCGTGCCGCCGTTTGACGCCTCCGACAGTGCGTTTTCATTATATGCAGCTTAGTGGCCAGGAGTAAATAAACCTCCATATTGCAGTCTCGGCTTATTCTCACGAATTCTATCCGCCACGCGAGCTTGCCGACTATAATCCGCTTTTTACGATTCTAGTCGCGGTAGTAGAGAATTTCAAATGAGAAAAATAACCTGAAATTCTTTGTGTGTGAGCCACGGTCGCTCTGGTGGTTGTGAATGAATTTCAATGGTAGGAATATTTCCGCAAATCCGCAGTGAGCTTGCAACGGATCTGGGATAAGTAATTTAAGTTTTAAAAGAACTGTTACAGAGAATATTTCACTCCGACACTTTACTCAGTTTAAAAAGATGCTGCTTTATTTGAGTATTTTGATATATTATACAAGCAATGATAGTTTTAAAATTATTTTTGTATACGATATGGTATTATTAGGTATATCAATTTGTTAGATGATGAGTCAAATTCTATTATCTTAAGAAATAATTTCTGAGCGAATGCCTACGAACTGAAACCCATTAGTGTGCCAAATTTGCCAAACAAATCAGTAGTATACAGATAATCAGTCAATCGACCAAGTTTTTCTTCTAAATATATAAAAGGAAAGAGTGACTGATCTATAAACGCACAGCTTAAACCGCTGAACTGATTGTATTGAAATTTGGAATACAGATAGGTTTTATGACGTAGACTTCCGTTAAGAAAGAATTTGGCCATGTGGGCAAAGCCGCGAGGATAAGCTAGTCTTATATAAGTATTTTTTTCCAGTAAACCACACTGAGACGCTATGAGTAGATCCGAGATAAATAAATGGACTATAAAAAAATTAAATAGATTAAAAACATTTCCTTACAGAATTGAAATAAAACCAACAAGTTAAAAGCTTCAAACGCTGCATTTTTCTATCGGATATTCCTCTCGCATAGAGCACCGCTTCAAAAATAAAGGTGCACAAACTGACAACAACGCAGACCCATAAATATTTTTTCATAAAACGGCCAGTCAGCGTTTTCTGTATGAGATCAACAATGTTAACAAACAGTTTTGGAAACAGTAAGGGCTATTTTGACCATTAGACAACAGAAATAAAGAGATGACTACTACTAGTCAGACTTTTATACGAATGCCCAAATGACCGACGATAGATTATGATCACGGAGAGTTTCTTAAGTACCAGCTTTAGGAACACAAAAGTGCAAATTGAAAAGTTGCAAAGTGTCAAATTGATTCCAAAAGTATTTTTTTATATTTTTGGCTGGAGAATTTGACATTTCGCGTGAAAATTTATGCAAAATAGACTCGTTTTGAGAGCGTTTGAATACCAGTCCACGTGGCCGCCAAAAGAATGACGTCACCATATTAAAAAAGCATTTATTTTTTACTTCACTCCATGATTGAATCTGTGACCTCGCTTAAACTAAATTTATTTTTTTAATGTAACCCATTTAAACCAAAAAGTATGCAATGCACTGGTAAAGCCTGGCGGTGCATATTCAATTTTACCTAACTTTACCATTACCTTCACTTCCCTACTGATTTGAAGGTAATTTAGTTCTGTTACTATACACAGAGTTTTATGGACATTGGAAAAGGGGACAAAAATCCGGTTTACGGTGTATAGGTAAAATCATTTTCTTTATTATCATTAAAGTTTTGATAGGCACCTTCCCTATGCAGTAATGTAGATGTCCCCTTAGGATACAAGATACGTAGCAACCATAAAAAATAATCAAGATAGAACTCCTTAGACAAATATATTTTTTTTATTCAACTTGTTATACTAATTAATCAAAGTCAATTCAGAAGCTTAACTATGAAGAATATAACACATCGTTTATTGTCCACTACTGGGCATGCCTTAGATTCTGCACTTTCTTTCTGCTGTAAATGAAAACAGTAGGCAAGAAGCATAATAAATGTACTAAACAGTATTCTCTTTGTGGGCAATTACTATAATATTATGATATTACTGTGCCAAACATGTTGATCAAAGCAGCTATTACAGATGGCACCTTGTAATAATCATTATAGCCAAACTACTTCGAATAAAAATATATTAGATGTAAAAACTACTTAGGAAACATACATAGTTTTCTGTATATTTGTGCTGTTTCAATAAAGAGTTTTCTATTCGATTTCTTATTCAGTCGGTTCTAAAGCCCTTTCTACCAAGGTTTTGAATTTCTTTGACTTGAACTCTCTACGGATGAAATGGAGTGGCTCTACAGGGTTCAAGACAGCACTTCATAGCTTCTCTAACACCGTTATTATTTTCATATTACACAGTCATGGCGTTATTTCCCTGTGATATTTATTAACGGGGATGGTGGTAACTCTTTCCGGCGAATAATATTATTCGTAGTTGATTGAAATTAATATTAAATTTCTATCGTAGCTTTAATAAGCTTTATGTTCATAATATTAATATCAATCAGTAGGTAGTGTTTAGTTATGGGAAGTAATTTTTGTAGAAGTACCTAATCAAATATAGGTAGGTATATCTACGTCCTAGCATGTTTATAATATAAATTAACAAAATTAATATGATAAATTATTTACTTTATGCTCATGAAAATTTATATACAAAGTATCTAAAGTCTATAATATTTATATCTATATTATATACCTTACTTTACACATACCAAATGGCTAAATTGATTCGGACGTATTGGCGTAAAGAATCAACAAAGATACACACTCTCACCATATTAAATTTTGTGTAAAATAATTAAGATACCTTCTTAAAATAATAATTTATCTTCAAAGTTCAAGACTTGCAAAGTCAAACTCAATATAAACTCAACACACCTACGAGTAACATATAGGTACGTACTTGTACAGTAATATGTGCTTAATAAAACAGGCCGCCCAACTCGGTTGATTGATGACCAGAAACTTTGCAAGTCCCGAACAGGTATTACGTAGAACTCAAGCTATAGAAATAAAGGCCGCTTGAAAGAAAAAACTGATGTTATACCATTAAGAATACGCTTTTATATTTTTCATTTTTATTTTTGCATTTACACATTGCAGACACAGTCTCGCTTCGGCAATGCCACTGATTTGCAGATGTCTGAAAAGGACGATAACGGCTCATAATAATATAAGGCGGGGAGACTGTTTGTGTATCTCTAAAGCTTCATCAGCTTACGTTCGTCCAATGCTGGACATAAGCCTCTAGCATACAAAAATTATGCTAAAATCGATATTAAGTATAAGTATGTATCTAGTATTTTTGCTTTTCATTCCAGCCAAATTGAACCGATTTAGCTAAAATTATAAAGCTTGACACCCAGATTTAACAATGATATGGAAGAAAACAGAGAAACTTTTAGCTTCCTATTTTTTTTTTCTCTGCAAATATTTTTTTTTTATTTATTTTTGTTTTAGCGTGCGACGTCCAGATTTATTTTTATAGCCAGTGTTAGTACCTTGATTAGATACTGCGCCAACTACGTGTCTGGGAATCTTGAACGAGGCTTGTTTAGGTTATTTTTAGTGCTTTACGAAAGGGAAAGGAAAATAAAATTAATGAGGTTAAGACCTGTGAATTTTTTTTTAAATACGATGGATTTGAAGCAGCTGAATAATTACCTTAATAATAATTGGGGTTTATACACCAACAGAACAGGTTACCCTACCTACACTGTCAGAGTCAAATCACAATTTATAGGTTATGTGGCTAACCTATATGTTTCAATTTCAGGTCGCCGTTTTAACTAGTTTACTTGCTTTATTATTTTGATGTTATTTTTTATTTATTTTTTGTTTAAGTAAAATCCAAATAAATATTTAATATGCAATTAAACAAGTAGGTATCATAATATATGCGTGGTAAAATTTTCGTCTAAGCGTTACTGTATTTCGGAAGGCACGTTATTTTTTGTCTTACTCTGCTTTGTATGTCTATAATATTATGTAACTGTATGGTAGTCTCTAACTTGGCTATTATGCCATATGTCTTTGTCACCCTATGAGTATAATGCCGACAAAACTAAGAGCAGAAACTCGTTTCAAACTATTTTTAGCAAAATTAACGTTATGACCGCGTTAATCTCGGCTCATCCCAACACGACCTTAAAATTACGTTCTCTCATTAATATTCATTACTTCAGCTTACAGGAGGTAGTAAAATTACTCTGTGTGCTGCAACTTACGTGCCCCCAAATATTTGGAGCAAAAAGTTGTCCTCTGGCACGTCCTTTGCTGTTTTAAACTTTACTATAATGTAAAAAACCGTTTGTTGGTGCGTTATTTTTCTACTGAATCAATTTGGGCTAATATTTTATTAATTGAGTGCACTTTTTGTGTTCGTTCTGTTTTATGTATTTTCAAGATTTATAAGATAGCTAAGTAAGATAACTTACACCTGTCAGTTAGGTTCTCTGTCTGTAATCAAATCTTGCAAGTTTAATTTGATCTACTTCCCGGTTTCCGATGGAGCTGAAATTTTGCATGCATGTATAAATGGGATGACAATGTATTATTATTAAGACATAGAGCTGATCTGATGATGGACCTGGAAGGTAGCCATAGGAACTTCGTAACGACGCAACCCCATCGAATTTGGGTTCATTCAATTCGCCTTGACTTCTAGTATACCAGTTTAGGCTTATTTATGTTTTTGTATGTTGTATGTTTTGTATGTTGTTGTATCTATATTATAAGTGTGTATTTTGTATGTTTTTGGGGTTAGCCAAATTGTGTCTCGATAGCATTTCGGGCTTGAGCCTTGACATAATTTTATACCTCTGTAATGACTAAGCCAACGTTTGTAGGGTCAGCTAGTTATAATTTTGTAAGCGCGTAGGCGTATCAGATTTCATAGTTTCAAGGGTCACAGTGGTTTGTGGCTTGAGATTTGAATGTGGAAAAGATTTCTATTATGACGTCATGATGAAATTGAATTTTAGCTTTTTAACCCCCGACGCAAAAACGACGGGGTGTTATAAGTTTGACGTGTCTGTCTGTGTGTGTGTGTGTGTGTGTGTGTGTGTGTGTGTGTGTGTGTGTGTGTGTGTGTGTGTGTATGTGTCTGTCTGTGGCATCGTAGCTCCCAAACGGATGAACGGATTTTAATTTTGTTTTTTAGTTAGTCGAGAGTGTTCTTAGCTATGTTTGGTGGAAATCGGTCCAAGATGGCCGCCGCTACAAAATGGCGGATTACTTTTTTCTTCCACGACCCCCTCAATATGGGTATCAAATGAAAGGGCTTAACCTTATAATTAAGGGTTAATTTCAGCTTAATCGGTGTAGCAATTTTAGCATGGTATGTAATTAACAAACTCATTGGTACTTTTTTTTGTCATAATATCAGACAAGAAAATCTTACTAATATTACGAGTATAAACGTGAAAATTTCTAAGAATGTATGGATCTCTGGATGTATGTTTGTTACTCTTTCACGCCCAAACGGGTGGACCTATTGAGACTTTGGAATAACTAGTAGGCTACAGTACAGCAGGTAAAACCGAAGGGCGCAGCAAGTATCATAATAAATGAACATTAATGAAGGCTACTTTATGAAATAAAGAAACTTAAAGTTTCGAGAATTGCTTCATCAGCTTTGAAAAGGAATTGGTGAAGCGCGAGCGGTTCTATAAGGCATAAAGCCTCTTACTCACTGTGACCGATCAGTGCAGCTAGCTAATAGAATCTTTAACTAGTAAATATTTTAGCATTTTTCAAAATAGGTAATATTTACACACATTATTATTATAAACTAAACTCACCCAGCACCCAGCGATTTTACCCGGTGTACAGTAACTGTAGCTGGCAATGTTATTTTAGAGTCTTAGCCACGTCTATACGATACTCTATACCAAATTTCAGCTCAATCGGTCCACCCGTCAAGGCGTGAAGGAGTAACAAACATACATTCTTATAAACTTTATCGGTTATAATATTAGTAGAATTCATTTTCTAATGTCGATATTATTATTACTAGAAATCTGTAAGCCAAAGTCTGCATTTCCATCAGTCGAGTCGAACCCAGTGGGTAAAATGTAAAAGTTGGAAATAGATATCGGTCTCAGCAATAAAGTTGCCAGTTCTTTGTGATTGTGGAATTCGGAATCAAATCAAAGTTTTATCTGCACTATAATAGGGCGGATATAGCGACTACAAGTATCCGATAAAGATCTGGCGACGGCGGGGGAAATCCATGTTATGGACTTGTACTGTAAGACGAGATAACTAAAGAGACTATTCAATATATAGGTACAATATAACAATACAGTCGTGAGTCAGCGGCGTTTTGTACAGACTATATGGAATTATAACCTAGACTAAAACTATGTTCTTAAATATATGTTCTTATTTCTCTCCCTGCAAGGTTGTCTGGAAGAGATCGCTCTTAGCGATAAGACCGCAATTTGTTACACTTATGTCGTGATTTTGTGTAATAGTTTTAAGTTTTCTGTATGTTTGTAGTGTTTCAATAAAAATAAATAAATAATAAATAAATATTTCAGGACAAATAAATAATACGGGGTAACTATGATGGCCAAGGGGGTTACGTAGTGCACTAAGATGTTATTACGCATTCTGACTATAAATAATAGGGATCTTGACAATGTCAAAATTTTAAAATACCTAATTAAAAAAATATTAGATAGCAGGCACCAGGTCGGTAATACTGGATTTGCAGATTTCTATAGTATGTGACAGTAACGAGGTTTTTTGTATGTCTGTGTCCTTCTTCATCTGTCACTCATAAAAATTGTATAAATAATTTATTTAATATTAAAAACTAGTTTATCACACAAATCATTCCTACAAAGAACAAAAGACAATCCAACGGTGTAGATTCTGCAAATTATTTTGGCACGCAACGCTGTGCACCACAAATCATTCCTCGGTGTGTACCGAGCAGGAAGCACTGTCCACCCATTGGTTACCGAGACGTGAAGCGAGACGTTTTGTATCGAAACTAGATATGAGACAAAATGATTATGTCGGATTAAAAGTAGCTGAAAAATCACCACTAACCATTCTTCGGTGTGTACCGAGCAGGAACTGTCCACCCATTGGTTACTAAGACGTGAAGCGAGACGTTTTGTATCGAGACTAGGAATGAGGCAAAGTTCATACCCGATGAAAAGTAGCCGGAATGATAGTATCAAAATCTGGTTGGTCGGATTTGTCTTTAAACAGTGGGCATAAATGCAAATATATTTTTACAAAATAAAAATAAAAAATATTACTATTACTAAGTTAATTTACAATTAAACGACAATAAATAAAAATATGTTTCGACTGATGTGCATAATAAAATTAAGCAGATCGACTCGTGTAAATTCATGTAAGTCTTTAGAAAGGTAGTCTACCGGCTATTAGATCAAATATTACCGATATATCACCTTATCCATAGAGAAAGTACCTGCCTATGTATATCAAACTAGTGTATATTACGGCAAAATCAATCGTTTAAAATTCGTAAGTCTACTTTGGTCTTGTTTCAACATCCGTCATGTACAGTTTTCAATCACAATATTTAGCCGGAAAGTAGCCGGATGCATGTAACATCCCAACAGGAGGCTTTCATCTTACGCGACGACTGTAACAAATGATGGGGGAAGGCTCCCCGCGCCATTTAGTGTATTCTACTTTTCACTTAGGCAATGCCGACTGTTATTAATGTGTGGGGAAAGGAAATAACCTGACAAACTATAAAATATTATTAGGTAATTAGTAATTAGCCTTGAAACCTTAAAAGGTTAGGGGATTTTACAACAAATCTGTGCTTTGGTAGGAGGGTACTTACCCACTTAAACTAGTGTCAAATATGGGCTAAAGAGTCTAAATATCTTATGACTTTTATGAAGTAAGAAGCGTTGTCGCAGTGTAGGTGCATTAGTAGTAGTAATTTTACAACATTGTAAAATCCTAGATATCACTGTAGGTCTCAATTATGGACAGCATTATCTTAAGAGATAACGCTGTCCATAATTGGGACCTGGAAAAATGGGAAATGGTAAGCCATTAGGAGAGGGTCTTGCTCGTCTTATTTCTACGTTGTATAAAAAATATACTAGTCATGTACAATCCTTCGAACCAATAAATAAATCCAAACGAAAAAATAAAAACATGGTTTTAATTTACTTTCTTTATTCTAATATAATAATAATATTATGATTATGTAAACCAGTTTTATTCATAAACAACTCGACAAATAACTATCCCATTTCTAGGCAAAAGAAATTAGAATAGGTAAAGTCATTTAATTTCTTCGCTTTTTAATTCTTTTCAAAGAAAACCTAGCATAAAGAATACCTTTTATAATATTAAAAGTCTGGATTACTTTGCTAATATAATAAAAAATTAACTGACTATTAACAGAGATTTTTCTAAAAAACCTACTAGGCCTAGCTTAATGTAATATTATTTTACCTTCAAAAATCATTTTCTGTTTAGGTATTGTATCCTTAACAGCCAGCTTAGGTAAATTGTCTAAAATAAAGTTATATTTTATATGATTTTAAAGATCTTACGCGTAAGAACCTTAAGGTAATAGCTACACCTACAATGAAATGTTTTTTTATGATTCTATTCCTACTAAGCTTTTTTACTCTCTGCTCTAAGCTTCTTATGGTCTCAAGAGTAACTGACTGCAAAATATTTTTTTTTTCAAAGTTTATAATATGGTTTCCCAGATTTTCTCATTTAAAATGTATCTAGAATTATCGAGAAAATTAATCTCCTCGGACGAAACACTAGTATAATAATTATGATAGAACTTCACATATAGGACTTACATGGGACTCTTCATAAAGTTTTGAAAGGTGGGCAAGGTACCAGCGGTGCTCCTGGTATCCATAGGCGACAGTAGCCACTTACCATCAGGTGGGCCGTCTGCTCGTTTGTCACCTATTACATAAAAAAGTGAGTCTAGAGTCTCCGGCCTTGAATGACAGCTTGAAGTCGCTATATTATTATTATTTTTATCACTTATCAGGGATTTTTCCTCATCTATAAGAACGTATCTAAAGATACGCAATATAGCAATAGCTGCGGGAGGGTGGTTAGTGGTTATGGACTGCTCCCTACGATTCAATTTAGATCCACCAATGAGATTGTGAAGAATTGTACCGAAGCGTTTTTCACGCAGGTTCGCCGCAGTAGTTATCTCAGAGCTTTCGCATACGAAAAATAACAAAAGCGCAGCATAATCGCAATATTATCTTTTGAAATTAACTTGCAAGCTAACAGATGATACTTTATGGTCTACATAAACATTCCTACTTACCTAACAGAAGAAATTGTATTATACAAGATTTTTTTTTTTTTTTTAACTGCGATATTATGTGCTATAAGAGCTTTCTACCAGCTAATGATAAAAGCACAACTAATAGAAACAAATATCGCGTATTTATATCATTTTGGTTGAAATATACAATAATAAATAATAATATAAGGGTGTGTGAGTATTCTAATGATAGGTATAAGGTAAATAACTCATTACAAACTAAACGTTACGTGTGCGAGTGTCCTAAAATCTAGTAGAGATAAATAATATTATTCGCAAATCAAAATAGTAAAAATCCTTGATTCGTTCTTTTTCTTAGAGTGAAAGAACAACGTGGCTTCATTTAAAAGTTGCATTTACTTTAATGAAGAACAGAATAAAAAAACTAAATTTCAGGATCTGGAAACGAGCATTATTTCCTTTATATAAAACTTCATAACCATTTATTGCGGTTCAAAAACCTTAGTGAACTTTCCGAAACGCAAAAACAACCTCGTTACGGATATTTCTTTTTCTGTCACTTTACATGAAGTAAATGGTTGAATCCCCACTAAGTGCGCGTCCAGGGGTGTTGCGGTCGGTTCTATTACCCTAACGACGCGATATTACGTTTACCCAAAAATGTTTATAGCGTACACGGTCGTTCAGAACCCGACCTAATCAAGCGACGCTCCGCCGAGGCTGTAACTTTTTCTATACAGTACCTCACTTTATTATTGCCTTGTGCCGCCCCGATAAAGATTTTAGCCTGGAAATGGACTTATCTCATTAAACTTGTAGCTCCTATTGGCTTTTGTTTCTGACCTTCTCGAGACCATAAACTGAAAGAATAATCGAGGTACAGACGTAATTTCGTAAGCGTAGTAAAGTAAACTCAATTTGCTCGGACGAGTATTTCTTTTAAAAGTACGCACAAAAGTTTGTCAAACATTTGTGCCAACAGATTTTAATTAAAATTCAGACATAATACAATCTTGTAAAACATCACGCCATTTTTGAGGGTGACAATATGAAAACGTGATTTAATTTTCAGCTTTAAAACATCCCAAGCCCCAGATAAAAATTTTCGTCAATATTTTCCTTAACAAATTTTAGCTAACACCCGGCGGCAGAGACGCTTTTACATCATATTACTCTCGTATTGAACGAGATTGATGTGTGAAAAAAGCTCTTGAAATTGGTAAAAAGGGAAGGCTAAGTGTAAGGGGCGAAGTGATCGAAAAGCGGCGGCGATGTTAGTACCTACCCGCAATTTCGTCACGCATTTTTACTGAACAAATGTTCCCTTAAGATTCGACTTAACTCATGCGGCGCACGTTTGTATTGAGGTTAAATTTACTTCGGTCGGTAGTTGTATAGGGTTTTATGGTTAACATAGGTAATAGGTAGTTATAATATCAGTATTACTACAGTAGTTATTACCAGTAATGCGTAGAAGTAAATGCAGAATAAATAGAGCGTAATGTGTTTCTGATTCTACGATTTCAATTTTATGTTTTCTAATTATTGTTCTACTAAGGTATTTGCAGTGAAAATTTGCTATTTGAAATTATATTGCTGTAAATCAGCTATTTGAAATTCCTGTGTTGACATTAAAATAGCGAAACTATTTAAATGAATGTGGTTTCTCTGAAGTACAGCTTAAAACAAGTTCAACTCAAAATATGTTTATTCAATCGTACCTCTATTGTAGGCTAAAATTACAGAACATTTTTCAAGTCATTTTTACAGAGCAATTTTATACTATTTTAAGGCTCTATTATCCAAGAACCTCTATAAGAAGAATTGGGAAAGTAACTCAGAAAGACAATTTCATGGCTATAGTTTCGAGGTGAAGATTATCTCTTCCAAAGTTATCTTCTTTTCATAAAGCCACGCACACACTGACCAAAACGCCCCCGTTTAAGACGAATGGCGTGCCCATACGCGACCGCACGTACGTCTAAAGACATCGAATAAGCGACAATTACTGCTATTGAATAGAACGTCCGCCGCTGCAGTTTCATTATGCCCTCCCCCTTATACTCGGGCTTATTGAATCGAACGATAAGGTGGCGCGGTAATTTCCTGCCATTTACGATCATTACTCTTATAGTGATCATCAGTAAACTTGCTAGAGTGATAGCACCGTTTTATTCCCTCAAGATAGTGTGAGGTTTTTCTACGGTGTGAGACACACCTGGCGATTTAAGTTTTACTACATTCGATTTTTTTATCGTTAGTAAGATTAGGTAATTCTAGAACTCAACCTGTTCTACTTCACTCTTCATCAAATAAGCCGGCTAGTGCACTGCGTGCTACTTACAAATATTATATCTAATATATAAAATTCTCGTGTCACAGTTTTCGTTGCCATACTCCTCCGAAACGGCTTGACAGATTTTGATGAAATTTTTTGTGCTTATCCGGTATCTATGAGAATCGGCCAACATCTATTTTTCATCTCCCTAAATGTTAGGGGTAGTCCACCCCCAAATTTTTTATTTTTTAGACAAAATTTTTAATTTCTATTTTTTTATGATACAACATACAAAAATACATACAATCCTCAATTTTCACCCTTCTACGATCAACCCTTATTTTTTAATAGCCATTTTAATAATTTAATATTTTTTCCTCTCCGGTCGAAAACTGATCAATCGTCATTTAATTAGTTATCGCCGCCAGATGTCTACAGGTGTCACTTCTGACCCAGTAAACAGCACGGAGTAGGGATGAGAACGAAGCCGGTCTCCTTTCTTTCTCACTCCCTACGCAGTTGTCGGCCATCATTATTGTTTATGCATCAAGTGTAGTAGTAAAGTTGACAATTATTATTTTGCTATCTCAGTGTAACTCTCATATTAACTTTTAATCATTCCTATTAATTATTTATATGGCAAAACAACGTTTGCCGGGTAAGCTAGTCAGTTTATATAATTTAATACACTTAATAAAATTTTAAATCGGAATAATAATACTTTAGATCGCAATATCCGTTATGATTTCTATAATAATAAAAGGCTCTTGTTAAATATTTTTGAAAAAATCTGAACCATGTTTTAGTGCGATTTCAACAATATTAAACGTAAGCGCCGTTACCGATTTTTTATTTAATTACTGTTTTTTTTGTTGTTGTTATAAATATAGTTAATTAATACACAACACCATTATCCAAATGCTTTACACATCCAGGTACATTACGCATTTTAAAACCACATATTTGTTGCGGTGTTTTCAACATTTTCGTTAATTATTTATCAAAGCTAAAAACTCAAACCGCATTAATGAAATAATAATCACTCGCATGATAATACAAAACTACAAACCACTTTCACATATCTAGAGGTACATAATTCACCTTGGATGAGGCTTCTATAACCCTCAAAGCCACCATAATCTGTCTAAATGCTACATCATCTTTTATCGTCCAGCCAATAGATCAAAATTGCTTCGTGGTCATTGCACAGTACCAAATAAACAACAGCCAGCAAACAAAGGAGGGAAGCCGGGAGCTCGTATGCAAGATCGATTAACGGTCTCTAATTACGCAATTTCTGGTGATCTCTAATTGTGGCGGGCCAGTATATTCTGCGTGACAGTACGTTATTTCCCTGGAGGGCGGTAAAGATAGCGTGGAACGATGAAATAGAAAAAAGACCTGGAAACGCCGCTCAATTTTTTCCGAGTTTTTTTTTTTTAATGCGACAAAAGACAAGGTCACTGGATTGACTGAGGTGGAACATTTATTGTTATAATAGTAGCAATTAGGTTTTTACACATAGATTGACTGAGGTATTTGTTACAATTGTGGAATTTACGTTTTACACACCAAGAAAATATTATAGAATAGAATAGAGTATTCTTTATTGCAACCAAATAAAATTACAGTTTTACTTAATATTAGCACTGATATACAATTTGGTCCTCAATGGGTGGCCTTATTGCTGTGAGCGATCTCTTCCAGGCTACCTTTGTTTGGAAAAGTTGATTGAAAGAGTAGAGTGGAAGGGGGAGTGGGATTATAAATCAGGTCATATCCACTAATATGTGTAAAGCAATTGATTTGGTACGTGCAATTTAGAGACATGGGCAACACTGTAACATCTAAAATGTAAAGTAACACCAAACTGATAAGCAAACTTGTTAAGCTGATTAGTAATCAGAAAGTAAGTTTTGCGACAATAATGTCTCTGCTAAGTTTATTTTCGGTGTTCCACAAGGAATCTTATATTATATTAGGTATACAGCACTGAGTTGTCAACTACTTCATTTTGTTACTTGGATTATAAAGTTCTACCTTCAGTTGTGTTATCTTCAGTAACTCTAATTCCGTGCGAACAACATCTCATTTCTCTTTTAGCCACATCCAGCAATACTTTATACCCCTCCTCACGTAGGTACCCGACGCGTCGCGCCGATGGTGCGCCGAGCTAAAATTATTCACTGAGTCGACGAGCATTGTTCTCTCATATACTTTATTTGTCCCAACCATACACAGAACCATGCAGAATAAATTAAACCTTACCCCCAAAACATTAAAGGTTACTTTGTTCACTACGCATCTACGCCGCAGCGTTCTTTTTGCTTGGATGCGTGTCGCTTACAGGGTAATCCTTCTGTCTTTGTAATTTGTGATTCAGAATAAAACTTCAAGTCATCAAAGGGACTGGAGACAATAAGAAGACAGTCGCAAATTGTCGCCTTAAAGGGATCGAATTAGAATCAGCTATTGATATTTTGTTTTAGGGCTACAACACGACACAGAAATACAGAGACAGATATAATATTTTTTTTAAAGAAACATTCAAATGAATGTTGGTTATATTATGAAAAACTCCATAATGTAATCCGGTAGGTATATTATGTTGAACACAATATTTTCTTACCTCATCTTGTGCACAGCTCTATCTTAAACGAATCTTAATAAAAATGCTAATTCAACGTAAAAATTCGACGTAGATGGTAAAATACATTTTTTGTAATTTTTCCTATTATTTGATAATCTCTGTGGGCTCTTTACCCATAATGATTATAATGGGTAAATAGCTTGTAAAGAGAGAAAAATAAAAACATTAGGTACAAAAAATATTATTATCATAAAAATAAAATGTAATACAGCAGAGCTGGGTAACCTTTTATTTACCTGAGCCTGTGAGTCTGTGAGCCTCAACCAAGTATTCTTAACGATATCTTCTAATTGTTTTTTCTGGGTCATCATACTGGAACACAATATAACAATAACTGTCTAGGTAGTCGCATCATATAAGTTTGATGATCGGTGCTTACGGGTGCTTATTCTTTCTTCACGTGTAAATATTTGAATTGATTTTGCTAAATTTTGGCATATAAATAAGTTCGTTTAAATATCAAAAATTATTGAAAAGCTTAAAAATAAATGGCTCAAGAGGAGTAGGTTGAAGCCGTGGTTCCTAAGTTCTGGTATTAAATAAGCTGAGAAGCACCGCAAAAAAATGGTAATACGTCATTACAAACACTTTTTCTGACCTTAGTAGAAGCTGACGTAAGTAGCTTAAAATATCATATAGGACAATTTTTCTATGGCTTGAAAACCTACATAATATGTATAGCTATTCTACAATACATCTATTTAATGTGTTGTCTAAATAGAACAAGTGGGTTCATTCCCCTCCCGTCAGACAAGTGTAACTGCTAACTGCAACTAATTAATGGTTGCTAAAATTACTTTTCGTACTATTGTTGTATCGACCGATGGTAACGTGTGCAGACGCACAGCCGTGTGGAGATTTTATGGGCTCAGTTTAGTTTGTGGATTAAAAAGACTAACTTCATTAACGTAATACATATTATTATGATATGGTAGAAATAATTCATTGTTATTGTTGCGTTAGAAATGAAGTAATATGTAATTTTTTTAAAAGCAACTCTCTTTATTTACTTTCACCTGATTGTTGTCTGTCGGTCTGTCTGTCTGTAATCAAATCTTGCAAGTTTAATTTCATCCACTTCCCGGATTGGATGACAATGCAATATTATTATAACATGGAGCTGATCTGATGATGGAGCTGGAAGGTGGCCATAGGAACTGCGTTATAACACAACCCCATCGAGTTTGGGCTCATTTGATTCGTCTTGACGATTACTTTGCTGCTAGATAGACTAATAATAATAAAAGCTTGTTTTTAAAAAGATTTTTTAAGATTTCACTTGTTTAAATCGACAAACTCAACATATTTATTACATTTTCTATTCAAAACAATTGATAATTTAGCTACTACTTCATAACTTATTTTTAGGCCTCCCATACAAAATATGTGGCGGCCTCAGTATTACAGAAAGAAGGAAAAAGAGCAAAACATAAAAATAGCAAAATATTTTGTTTACAATAATAATTATTATTTCGTAGCATTTAACCATAATATCAGCGTAATTTAACTAACCGAGCTATTGACTTGACCAAGATCCTCCCACCAGCCACTAACAGCTTACAAAAGTGCGGTTCTTTTATCGTTCCGCGCGTAAATTCTCGAATCCTTTGGGATTGCAATAAATATCTGAATTCCTGAACTTCGGCCACTGACACAGACAAGCCAAGATAGAACTTGAGCCTTTACTTTTTGTAGAAGGCTTGATAGCCACTGGGATGTGATTTTTGAATTTTTAACTTTTCCAATGCGGTGAAAGAATCTGTTGTAATACGATAAATGACACGACCATATTAGTTACTGCTATGCGTTTAAAACCTCAGAATACCTACAGGTAATTTTCAGGTCTCTCCTCCCCTAAAAAATCATGATTTTTTTAGTTGTATGTTTGTTACTTAACACACAACAGCAAACAAAAAAGTGTTAGAAACCGTTTAACTATTTTTTTTTTCTTACCTATGTTAGTAAGGTACATAATTTAGTATTATGAAACCTACCATGATATTATGTAGATAAAATAGATCAGCGATAATATAAGTCAATTTCTTTATATTTTTAAAATTAATTTTCAAGTTTTCCGTTTAATAAATAAGTATTTCTCTCTAAACCTTAATAGATTCTGACCTCTTGGGCTCTTCCAGGAAGCCCTACATTTTATTTCATTCCATAGTACTTTGTAAACTTGTTTCGCGGATTTCAATCTCGGGATTGGCAGGAACGTAAGAATGATAGCTTCTTAGTGAAGAGTAGGAAAACGGGAAAAATATAAAATTACTGGAAGTACTATTTTTATTAAAGACACGATGAAGCAGGTAAGCCGTACTTCCATGAATCCTAAAAATTATGTTTTACTAGCTACGCCAAGCGGTTTTACCCGCTGTACTGTAGTAGGTATATGTGTTTTTTCAAGTCTAAGCTATCTTTATACCAAAAATTAATTTCAGCTCAATCGGTCCACCCGTTAGGGCGTGAAAGTGTGACAAACTTACATCCAGACATCCAGACGACTGTCACGTTTATCCATATCCATACATATAATAAGAATGGAAATTTCTCCCCATTCATTGTGATCCTTTACTAAGATGAATCGTGAAAATACGCATATGAACAAAACGACGCGAAAAAGTCGCTTGCGCGATCTAATTCGTAAAACATTTTGTCAATTTTTCCAAGGGAAACGTAAAATAAAATGATAAAATAAATAATAATCATTTATATCGGACACATTGCCCCTAGTTTACATCAAAAATTCTAAATAAAAGTAATAGAATATAAAGTAAACTCAATTCAAAAAAATATGGTGCGACAAACTAAAAATACGCCATCTATCGATGTGGCTGTAAACGAAACCTTTAATTTGGGCTAAATTTGTAAATAGTTTGTGTCACTGGTGTGGTTAAACAACACCACCGATTTGAATAAAATTTTCACTAATACGTTGCAGTTTTCTCTACTTGAACCTTAGTGTTGGTTTTAGTCAAATCGGTTCATAAATAAAAGAGTTATATCAATCTAAAGATTCGCATATAAAATGCTAATAAACAAGAAAGGTAGTCATAGGAACCGCGTAATCAAAAGACAAAACCTCATCGAGTTTGGGCTCATTTGATTCGTCTTGACGAGTACTTTGATACTATATAGTAACCAGGGTCCGATGACGGAGCTGGAAGGTGGCCATAGGAACTCCGTGATTAAAAGAAAAAACCCCATCGAGTTTGGGCTCATTTGATTTGTCTTGACGAGTACTTTGATGCTATATAGTAGCCAGGGTCTGTACATAGGTAGGTATCATTTTGCACCTTATTTTTAATTTCTAAACCATGTAAAATCATCAGGAAACAAATTAGAATTCATTTAAATTAGTAAATGTAACTTATTTCTCATATGAATCAGCGCCAGCGGAAAATAATGGAACTAATCTAATGTGCGCATGATGCGTGTAAATATCAGTAATAAATATCTTTTTGCTGCTTATTTTTAATTTCTAAAACATGTAAAATCATCTGAAGATAAATAAAAAAATTCATTTAAAGTTCATTGTAAAAGTAAATTATTTTTCATACAAGCTAGCGCCACGGAAAATAATGGAACTAATGTCCTAAGAAAAGAAGTCCCGCGTAACCTAGCGGAACTAAATAATAGATTTATAATTACTGTGAAAACTTCATTTATTATATATTTTTTATTTGTTAGATTAATTAAATATTATGTACCTATTTAATTGAGAAATTAAATATGAGAAATTATGAATTGTTAAAAATCTGTAGATATTTTAACTTAAAATCACGCGATTGTGGCGCTCCATCTAGGGGGATCTTTTGTAAAAATCACTGGTTATCCGGAGACACACAGACATAAAATCTGTTCACACCCATTTAGGCATACATCCAGACACAAACTTTCACGTTTATAATGTTAGTAAAATTTTGCAATGATTATTATAGAACCTTTTATCTGTGTTATAGATAATCATTTATAGCAAGTCAATCAATCATAGCAAGGGGCCAAGAAATAATTTTTCACCACTCTCGCACGAAAATAGTGTCTTTGGTCATCGATTTCAGTGAGCAAAAGCCGTTTTTGCTCTCTAGAGAGGCAAAGTGATTTGAATTTCGAACACAATTTTATTGGCTATGAAGAAGTTGGTGTGTTTTGAAACTTATTTGTGTACAATTTTTATTTAACTGAGATGCACATAATTTTTAATGTTATTTATTGAATTTTAAGTTTATAAATTGTATTTTTTCAATAATATTTTAAATAAAATACTATTATAGAATAATAAGTCGTAAGTGAGTTTTTTTTTTAAATATTATTACAATTTGTTTTTCATAAATATGTCACACACACAAATTTCGAACGCAACTCTTTTAATAAAAATAAAAAAATACAAAATGGCGGGATGTAGAAGTTTAGAGTTTACAGTCAAATGAAGAATGCGTTGTGACGTCATCGATAAATGCCATCTTTGTCTCTCTCTTTTGTATGAGGTAAGTGAGATGGCACTTATAGTTGTCATTTTTCTTGCGACAGTGGTGTTCACGACACATTTTCCATTTGGTTCTAAACCTCTTGGTAAAGATTCAAATAAATATTTTCAACTTAAGTTGTAAACTTTTGCAAATTTCTATTTGTGATCTAATAGTCTGTTTAATTACAAAGAAATTCGAGTGACCCCAGTGATGAGGGTAGTTGTCTTACGCCAAAAGAGTTAAAAGAACAAGTTTCGAATGTCGAGTTAGGTATATGATAGTTTCATTTCAGAAAATTTCATTTTAGTTTTTTTTATACAACGATGTAAGAAGATGAGCAAGATGCTCTCCTGATGGTAAGAGATAACGCTGGGATTTAACGAAGGTTAAATTCTGGGTGCACTGCTGAGTCATAAAATGTTAAGATTCTTCAGCCCAGTAATTTCACTAGCCACAGTGCCCTCCTACCGAAGCACAGTAATGTCTGCACATCACTGTTCAAGCGGCAGAATAACTGACACTGTTGGGGTACTAGCCGACCTCCTGCAGAGGAAGTCTACCCACGGTAAAGAGATCAATCACCATTAAATGACGCGGAAAAGAGTCAAGAGTAAGTGTACGGAATCAAGCTGTTATTATTCCGTATTTTTATTAGTTTTTCTGATTTTAATGATAATTTGATATATTTTTGTTTACTGTATTTAATCTTGATGTACTATATGTGTAAGTGGTAATTTATTGCCGTTCTAATTTGTACTGTGGTATAGGTATAACGATAGTTCTGGGACTTATCCCAGGACGTCTCTGAAATCTAAGTATTATTCACAAAAAATGTTTCATAATATTATTTACTAGCTTATGCTCGCGGCTTTGCCCGCACGGCAAAATCCTTTCTTAGCAGTGGTCTACGTCATGAAACCTTTCTATGTTCCAAATTTCAACCCAATCCATCTAGCGGTTGAGGCTGTACGTTATACAGATACATCAGTCACTAGCTTATTCTCATGGCTTTGCCCGCATGGACGGGTTACGTTTCATAATACCTACGGTCGTTTCAACTACGGTCGATATAACTACGGTCGATTCGCATAAGTTCATTTCACATATTGGACGACTCGCTTACAGTGCAACTCGCCTGCGGTTGATTAAACTATGGGCATGTGAACTAATGGGCGATTCGGTCAATGTTCATTTGATATATTGGTCAATTCAACTATGGACGACTCACCTACGGTTTATAAATTCTTTGCTACGCGTGTTTTGAGTACAGTATTCAGGGCAAACCGAAATCTGTTGGTTAGGTTAGGTTTGAACAGTGACCACAATGCGCGAGCCGAGCGAGCGAAGCGAGCGTGCCGCGGCAGCGGCCGGCGAAGCGCCAGATATTTTTCTTATTACTGAATTATTTATCCTGTGTCATGGCATCTTCAGGCATTTTGGCATCTTCTTTCATCTACCTCATCATGGCAAAGTGGCATAATAAGCTGTCTGCGCACCTACAGATAGAAATCATTCAGGTATCAAAAACAACACGTTTCTGAATTCTGTACTATAAACAAGTATTTTTTAGCTGTCATACCTGACTAGCAGCCGGAAACATGGTCTAAAAATACGTGAAACGTCCGTTAGTTCGGTCAAAAATAGGCAAATCGTCCAATAGTTTAATCAACCATAGCTCAATCGACCGTAGCTGAGTTAACCGTAGGCGAATCGTCCAATATTGATTTCAACCAATAGTTATTATGAACGTAGGCGATACGTCCAATAGACATTTTGAATAGTAGGTGATTCGATCGTAGTTACATATTGGTAAGGTTTGCCAGCCTTTACTAATTCTACGCCCATTAAGTCGCAGAAAACCCGTGAATTGAATCCCTCTTTTCCGTGGAATTGGAAATCGAATTAAATGGTCTGCATCAAATTCATTAATATATGAATAATTTACTGTCACGCGCTACGAAGTGCGCGCGGGTCAGCTAGTAATCTAATAAAAATCACACCTACTAAATAATATTATGTATCTAAGTGTGCAAATGATACAGGTATGTGTACGTATGTCTAGTATCTACACTACTTCCATGAATCCTTCAAATATGTGTTATTATAAATCCTACAATACTGCCGTGCAGAGACTAAACCGCAGTATTCGACATTTTGCCGATTTTTAGTTATTTATGCCACCTTATTGCGCACAACATAAGGAATACACCAATCTAACCCATTTGTCATTTAATACATTTTAAGGTAGTAAAAACCATGATTGAAAAAAGTTACTGCGGGTCACATTTGCGTATTATTTATCAATACACCATTTAAAATACAGTAAGAGCATTTACGTCTTTTGTGACCCATAGTATCCCTAGTTAAAATGCAGTAAACGTAGTCAATATAACGCATAGTACTGTTTTATACACAAAAACCAAAAATGATGCATTAAACGAAAATGCAGTATCACAATAATGTACTGAAAAAAATAATACTGCATTTTGGTTTTCTGATAACATTACTGACGAAATTGCAGTAAAATATTTTTTTACTGCAGTATGGTTGGTTTTGTAGCAATATTTAAAATTATAGCTACTACTGAATTTGCAGTTTAAACTCATTTTGCTGCATTCTAATCGGCATTTTGGATTGTTTTTCTGGAATTTACTTCATTCGTAATAGATTATACTGCGATTTAGTATGCACCTACCCTTGATTTGTCGAGTAGTAAAAGTGTCAGTCAGATTAGATTTGATTTAATTTACATTACACACAACAGTTTTATTTAACAAACAGGTTTATCCGGCAAATCTAATGGCGTATAGCCATTCACTCAGATAGTACACAATTCTAGGATTACAATGCTACCCTCATCAGACTTCAAAGATGCACAAGAAACAGCCCTGGAACAGTCAGTAATGGGAATAATCTCACAATTTCGACTCCTAGAAATGAAATGAAATTTGTTAATTTGTAAGAATATTGTTGAGAAGATGATAAAACAATCATTTGTATCAAATATTAAAAAATATATATAAAAATTAAATTATGGACAAACTTACATGATTTACAAATACTAATTGTTATTAATAACATAAGACATGCACACCCACAAACTCATTATAAAAACCCCCATAATAATATCAGATTATGAATTGTAATTAAATAATGAAATTTAATTAAAATGAAATATAAATAAGAAGAAATGTCAAAAGTAAAAGAAAAAAGCTAATAAACAATGTCATGACGTATGTGGTGTTGCTAGGATAAAAAGTTAAATAAAGATGAATAATGAAAATGTCCGATTTATATAAATTAAAATGTCCAAATGATCATAATATTTTTTTATTAAATCTTAGTTCGTTTCGATTTTTTATCATAATGAGTAATAGTGTTGAACCAATGGAAAAAAGTTCTACCATTTGGTTCGTATTAATTTAGTAAAATAAAATGCACAACAAACGCCAAAGTGTTTAAAGTAAAGGTTTTCTTAAGTCAAAATCAAACTAAAGAAAAAATAACTACACAGGCCAGTGAAAGCGGAGAACTTTTTCTACAAATACAAGGATTGTTAGGAGGAACTTTAGATATACCAATAGAATCGCCTTCTGCTCAAGGTACACACCTAAGCCAATTAACACCAAACTGCTTATAACTCAAAAATGATGACAAATATATTATGATAACCTCTTTTTTATTGATGCATCTGGAAGCAATTCAGTTTCAATTTTTATTTTCTGAAACCGCCAGAATACCCTTAACATAGATAATATCAATACCTAGAAAACGTTCTGATTACGCATAACGAAGAAAAACGAAAATCGTTTTCTGTGAATGGAATTGTGATTGATCAAGAAAATGCAAGTTTAATCCAAGTTTCATAGTGTTGCTTAATCTGATAGTGAGAAGAGTAAATTACGTGCCGGAGTTGTTTTTACCATAACGCGTTGTTTGTGAAAAAAATCGATAAAATAATGTGACTAAACCATTCTCATAGCAATTTTGCCATCTCTTCCAATTTTGGTATTAGAAAGGCTCTGCAGATTGTGTTTAAATAAATAAATTGAATAGAAGATTAATAAATAGGGTGGCTAAATAATACCAAAGTCATTTCACATGATAATACGACATATAACTTAGGACATAATTTTTAAATGACAATCGTTTAAATAAAAGGTTTGTAAAGCTGCTACAAACAAAAAACATGCTTACATAAAATTATACACACAACCTCGCTATGCTACATCTGTAATAGAGAAACCTTGAAGTGCTGCAATAATTTGAACAAGAATAAAGAAGTGGGCCAACAAGTCTTAGAATTCGGTTTGTCTGATTTTTGTACTAGAATTCTATAATTATTTGAAAGTATAATCCATCTACCGTATAGCTATCTAAACCAAAATTTGAGACAAAATTCTGACAAGAAAAGACTGAAAGCATTTATAAAAGTCTGAAATCCAACTCAGATTAATAAAAAAAAATAGAAACTTATTTATGTTTCATATATACTTGCCACATTTCATATAATAGTTTTTAAAATAATTACATACTGCTGACAAATTTATTCAAGACATAAAATTAAAATGCAGTAAGTTCAGCTGGATACTGCAAATTAGTTGGTAATTTAATACAAAAATCAGAAAGTTTGCAGTAATGTGTATTATTGCTGCATTTTAATTAGTTAATATATACTAATTTACCTGTAGTAACTGACACTATTTACAAAAAATATTATTTTCTATATTATAAAACAAATATTTTCATTATTTTTTGTGCTTAAATTATACTTTTGAGGTATCTAGTTGCAATAGCAATAAAATATAAATTAATTTTTATACATAACCGTAAATAAAACGGCTTCAAAACGTTTTTCGCGATTTTCTCGAAACCGCGATTTTGCACTTACTGCGGTTTAGTCTCTGCACGGCAGAATAAATAAATGTATTATTATAAAACACACCTATAAAATATTATGTAAGTGTGCGAGTAGTATGCGTGTGTCTAGTACAAGCGAATGGGCTTAACATTAGTGCCACATTTCTTTTTTCAGCGAGCTAAGTCCAGTCGTTTTTACGCCCACAGAGAGCGGTTTATTTTTATTTTATTACGAATACAACCACTTCTAAGGGACTTTGCTTTAACTGTACGAGCCAATTTTCTTGCAAGTTGTATCGACGGGATCGGATCGAATCTTCGATTAGACATCAAATGGATACGTCACAGTTAGACAAACTACTGCTAAAAAATAGACCGTCGCCAAAAGCCAAAAAGTATAGAACTAGTTATATCCCTGTGTGTGTACTTGTGTGAGTATATGCCGGTGTTGACGATTTTGTCGTAGTGACGATACCGGAAATTTATTAGTGTGGGTGGTATTATTGGTGTGCATTGCCTCTTCCCCCGCAAAAAATTGACGGAATTTTTTGCATAGCAGTTAGTATCCGGGTCGTCTCCTTTGGTGGTTTAATACTCAAATGATTGAGAACGCAAGGGGTGACTTATATTCTCTTTGACAAAGACTTGCTTTAAAATAAGATCGAGCATGCACTAGACAAATCGTTATTCGTAGATACTAAAGTCGAAAGCTCTACATGCATCAAATAGTTAAAATTAAATGAATAAGTAATGCTATATTTACGGTTTAAGATAGATATGGTGGTTAGATTTTTATATTATTATCTTACTAATATTATAAAAGCGAAAGTTTGTGTGTATGTGTGTGAGTGTGTGAGTGTGTGAGTGCGTGAGTGTGTGAGTGTGTGAGTGTGTGTGTGTGTATGTTTGTTACTTCTTCACGCACAAACGGATGCACCGATTGACTTGAAATTTGGTATGAAGGTAGCTTGGACTCTTGAATAACATATAGGCTACTTTTTATCCAGATTTAGACACGCGGCAGCGAGTCAAGCCAAGTTCAAGCAAAGGAACTGGCGACCGCGCCGTGTGTTATATTACACGAACCGTCCAAAGCGCGTTTTGACGACTTTTTACACCCTCGTTATACAAAAACTATTACACATAGACAAGTCAAATTTGGCACATATACTTAAATATACGAACTATATCTCTGTTTCAAATTCCAATAACACAGCTCAAACGGTTATTTAGATATAAACATCCAGTAATCGGTGAAGTTAATACATACTGAGGGATAGATCAAAAGTAATATCCCAGTTCCAGATGACCTAGAAAGCTGAAATTTGGCATCCCGATAGGTAATGTCGTAGTAACAAAGGGAAAAATCAGAAACTAGTAATTTTTTATCATTTTAAATTAAAATTAATTTTTAAAAAATGTATGATATTAAAGTTTGGGACGCCTAGGAACGCGTAAAGCAATACATGTTGCATGTTGCTATAATTTTTGTGTAGGCGGCTATTTTCTGTTAGATACTACGAAGTGCGCGCGAGTCCACTATTCCTACTAATATAATTATAAATATAAATACAAACTTTATACCTACTGTACGTATGGATATATGTTTTTTACTTTTTCACGCCTAAACGGGTGGGCCGATTGACTTTAAATTTGGTATAATAAAAAATATAGCTTAGACCCCTGGAATAACATTATAATATACACTACTGTACCAAACTGTATAGTGGGTAAAACAGCTAGGCACAGCTAGTCACTAATAAAAATAGGTTCCTGGTACCTACGTAACAATTGTATATCCTATGTAAATACCTATCAATATATCGACTCACCAGCAGCACAAGGCGGCTCAGTAACATAGAGGTAATAATATTAACATTGTTTACAATAAAAATAATGTATGTATATCGCCTTAGGTGCTAGTTGGTGTAAACATTTTAGATACCTACGTACCTGTAACGTATAGTCATAATATTATAGGTATGTGGCGGTATCTGGGGGCACGGTAGTGCCCCCGCCAAGTCGTCGTCATTACAAGTCTTGTCGGCTTAGGTTTCTTTTGATCGAAATTCTAATCCAGTTCCAGATGATCTAAAAAGTTAAATTTCCATCCAGGTAGGCGGTAGGTATAAGATAGCTGGGTGAATATAGATAAATTTATCAGTATCTAGTATTGTTTAAAAATCAATTGATTAGGTACAATATTCAAATCAATAGTGCACATAAATGGTATTTATAAATAAGTACTAAATTAATTATAGGTATAGGTATATCGAAGCACGGCGAGGCTCACGGGCCGCGGTGCGCGGTGCGACGGCCGTGCCATAGAGCAGTGGGGTGGGGAGAGGTGCAATAAAATAATCATTTGGTATTAATCTTATTATGACTGGGTGTCTTAAACCTATTACATACTAAAAAGTACTGTACAAAAAGCAATGATATCCCATCAAAAACATAAATGTGAAAAGAGAGCCAAGTTCAATATTACGATGTATGTACTCATAGTTACCTATGATTTGGTGGTTGACTTCAACGACAAAAGAAGTGAGATCTAAATGGGTGCCAAGTTCAATGGTCAGTCCTGAAAAATATTTACAACAACATAAAATATTTTATTACAACTTAAAAGATTATTTCTTCTTATCACTTAGAATTAATATTATTTTGAAGCCCAAAGTTTGACTTGGCTAGTTCTCATTGGTACCATACGACGAAGTATCATTAAGATAAGACAATAGATACTTTATTGTACACCACATAATGTTACAGAAAATACATAAGTACATAATTAAAATTAAAAATTACAATGTACAAGTGGTGGTCTTATCGTTAAAGAGCGATTTCTTCCAGACAACCAATGGATGGAGGGGACTAATTTACACGATAAAAGACGGTGGCGCACTAATTAGCATTAAGTGCGTTTAATAGTGACCAAGCTAAAGTTAAGAGAGTGCCTACCTAGTATATTATGAGAACTGGCCAAGTCAAACTTTGGGCTTCAAAATAATATTAATTCTAAGTGATAAGAAGAAATAATCTTTTAAGTTGTAATAAAATATTTTATGTTGTTGTAAATATTTTTCAGGACTGACCATTGAACTTGGCACCCATTTAGATCTCACTTCTTTTGTCGTTGAAGTCAACCACCAAATCATAGGTAACTATGAGTACATACATCGTAATATTGAACTTGGCTCTCTTTTCACATTTATGTTTTTGATGGGATAAATATAACAGTATCTGAGAGAATTGATGTCAAATGAAAAAAAACAACTTTATTTTTGGCGTCTCAATGGTGGCTCCTATTACCTTCAGGTACAAGGATACCAGAAACTTTAAGGAGGTCTATAGTCGAGAAGAAGACGAATCTAAGAAACCTATGATTTCGATGATATGATTTCGATGACGAAGATTTTGGCCAAGTAGGGTCGATGGCGAAGAAGTTGGCGAAGTGAAAAAACCAAAGATCATCAAAATCGGTCCAGGCGTTCTTGAGTTATGAGTATTGAAACTTTTACGAAGTACCAGGAGATAAGAAAAATGTAGGAGATGTTCGGCTCATTTCGTGAAATTCCGGTGAAGTTCGGATTTGACAAATGACATATGTCAAATTTGTTTTCAATATTCGATTTTCAATTTTTTTTTTAAATTCGAATACGTCTAATGACGCAATTGTCAAATCTAGAGACGGTAACTGCTCACGTTTTCTTCCGCGTCCGTTAACTTGTGTTTCAAACATAAATAAAATCTTATTCCGTTTTCAACTGCCCCATTCATTGTCAGCCTAGATGATGATCGAATTCTTGTATATGGCTTGTTTCTATTAGTTTAAAAAAAAAAATTACATAAATATACCTACGGAAAAGTATAATATATTCCAAGGCTCAAATATAGAAAATTTTAAAGTAGTTTTTATCTTCTAACTAGCTGCAACCCGCGGTGTTACCCGCTACAAAATTTTCCATGGCCGAAGATTTTGGCTAAGTGGGGTTACGGTGAAGATTTTTGCTAATTTGGTTTACGGCGAAGATTTTAGCTAAGATTTGCCAAGTGGGGTCATTGGCTAAGATTTTTGCCAAGTGTGGTCGATGGTAAAGATTTTTTCCAAGTGTGGTCATTGTCGAAGATTTTCGCCAAGTGGGGTTACGGCGAGGATTTTTGCTAAGTGGTGTTACGGCGAAGATAGCTAACTGCTCCGAAAACCGAACCGAATAAGAAACCGAATTTGGAAAAAATGGAAAATCGAAATAAATTTGTCAAATCCTAACTTCACCGAAAACCGAACCGAATAAACAAACCGAATTTTGAAAAAATGGAAAATCGAAATAAATTTGTCAAATCCTAAATTCACCGAAAACCGAATCGAATCCATTTTGATTCGGTTCGGTTCAGAATTAAAAAATATCAACTAACTTAACTAAAAAAAAAATGGAAAATCGAAATAAAAACTTTGTTTACGGCGAATATTTTTGCCGAGTTGGGTTGATGGCAAAGTTTTTGACCAAGTGGGGTTGATGGCGAAGATTTTGGCCAAGTGGGGTCGATGGCGAAGATGTTGGCCAAGTAGGGTGGATGGCGGAGAAGTTGGCGAAGTGAACCAACTAAAGATCATTAAAATCGGTCCAGGCGTTCTTGAGTTATGAGTATTGAAACTTATACGAACTACCAGGATATCAGAAACATATAGATGTTCGTGACATTTCGTGAGATTTCGGTTAAGTTCGGATTTGACAATTGCGTCATCAGACGTATTCGAATTTCAAAAAAAAATGAAAATCGAATGTTGAAAATCAGATTTGACAAATGACAAATGTCAGACTTCACCGGAATTTCACGAAATGAGCCGAACATCTCTTCATGTTTCTGGTATCCTGGTACTTCCTCCGATTTTTATGATCTATGGTTTCTTCGATTCGTCTTCTTCTCGACTATATGCATATTAAAAAATATCAACAAAATTATGTACGAAAAAAAAAATTGAAAATCGAAATAAATTTGTCAAATCCTAACTTCACCGAAAAACGAACCGAATAAGAAACCGAATTTGGTAAAAATGGAAAATCGAAAAAAAATTGTCAAATTCTAACTTCACCGAAAACCGAACCGAATAAGAAACCGAATTTGGAAAGAATGGAAAATCGAAATAAATTTGTCAAATCCTAACTTCACCGAAAACCGAACCATGACCACACCATGACCATACCATGACCACACCATGACCATACCATGACTACACCATGACCACACCATGACCACACCCTGACCACACCATGACCACGTCATGACCACAGCACGACCACAACCCGACCACACCATGACCACGCCCTGACCACACCACGACCACAACCCGACCACACTCTGACCATAACCCGACCACACCCTGTCCACACCATGACCACGTCCTGACCACACCATGACCACGCCCTGACCACACTACGACCACAACCCGACCACACTCTGACCATAACCCGACCACACCCTGTCCACACCATGTCCACGTCCTGACCACACCATGACCACGCCACGACCACACCACGACCACAACCTGACCGAAAACAGAACCGAATAAGAAACCGAATTTGGAAAAAATGGAAAATCTAAATAAATTTGTCAAATCCTAACTTCACCGAAAACTGAACCGAATAAGAAACCAAATTTGGAAAAAATGGAAAATCGAAATAAATTTGTCAAATCCTAACTTCACCGAAAACCGAACCGAATAAGAAACCGAATTTGAAAGAAATAAAAAATCGAAATAATTTTGTCAAATCCTAACTTCACCGAAAACCGAACCGAATAAGAAACCGAATTTGGAAAAAATTTAAAAGATTTTTGCCAAGTGGGGTTGATGGCGAAGATTTTGGCCAAGTGAGGTCGATGGCGAAGATGTTGGGCAATTAGTGTCGATGACGAAGATTTTGGCCAAGTAGGGTCGATGGCGAAGAAGTTGGCGATGTGAAAAAACCAAAGATCATCAAAATCGGTCCAGGCGTTCTTGAGTTATGAGTATTGAAACTTTTACGAAGTACCAGGAGATAAGAAAAATGTAGATGTTCGGCTCATTTCGTGAAATTCCGGTGAAGTTCGGATTTGACAAATGACATATGTCAAATTTGTTTTCAATATTCGATTTTCAATTTTTTTTGAAATTCGAATACGTCTAATGACGCAATTGTCAAATCCGAACTTAACCGAAATCTCACGAAATTACCCGAACATCTCCTATATGTTTCTGATATCCTGGTACTTCGTAAAAGTTTCAATACTCATAACTCAAGAACGGCTGGACCGATTTTAATGATCTTTGGTTTTTTCACTTCGCCAACTTCTTCGCCATCGACCCTACTTGGCCAAAATCTTCGTCATCGACACTAATTGGCCAACATCTTCGCCATCGACCTCACTTGGCCAAAATCTTCGCCATCAACCCCACTTGGCAAAAATCTTTTAAATTTTTTCCAAATTCGGTTTCTTATTCGGTTCGGTTTTCGGTGCAGTAAGGATTTGACAAATTTATTTCGTCTAATGACGCAATTGTCAAATCCGAACTTAACCGAAATCTCACGAAATTACCCGAACATCTCCTATATGTTTCTGATATCCTGGTACTTCGTAAAAGTTTCAATACTCATAACTCAAGAACGGCTGGTCCGATTTTAATGATCTTTGGTTTTTTCACTTCGCCAACTTCTTCGCCATCGACCCTACTTGGCCAAAATCTTCGCCATCGACACCAATTGGCCAACATCTTCGCCATCGACCTCACTTGGCCAAAATCTTCGCCATCAACCCCACTTGGCAAAAATCTTTTAAATTTTTTCCAAATTCGGTTTCTTATTCGGTTCGGTTTTCGGTGAAGTTAGGATTTGACAAATTTATTTCGATTTTTTATTTCTTCCAAATTCGGTTTCTTATTCGGTTCGGTTTTCGGTGAAGTTAGGATATGACAAATTTATTTCGATTTTCCATTTTTTCCAAATTTGGTTTCTTATTCGGTTCAGTTTTCGGTGAAGTTAGGATTTGACAAATTTATTTAGATTTTCCATTTTTTCCAAATTCGGTTTCTTATTCGGTTCGGTTTTCGGTCAGGTTGTGGTCGTGGTGTGGTCGTGGCGTGGTCATGGTGTGGTCAGGACGTGGTCATGGTGTGGACAGGGTGTGGTCGGGTTATGGTCAGAGTGTGGTCGGGTTGTGGTCGTGGTGTGGTCAGGGCGTGGTCATGGTGTGGTCAGGACGTGGTCATGGTGTGGACAGGGTGTGGTCATGGTGTGGTCATGGTGTGGTCATGGTGTGGTCATGGTGTAGTCATGGTATGGTCATGGTGTGGTCATGGTATGGTCATGGTGTGGTCATGGTTCGGTTTTCGGTGAAGTTAGGATTTGACAAATTTATTTCGATTTTCCATTCTTTCCAAATTCGGTTTCTTATTCGGTTCGGTTTTCGGTGAAGTTAGGATTTGACAATTTTTTTTCGATTTTCCATTTTTACCAAATTCGGTTTCTTATTCGGTTCGTTTTTCGGTGAAGTTAGGATTTGACAAATTTATTTCGATTTTCAATTTTTTTTTCGTACATAATTTGGTTGATATTTTTTAATATGCATATAGTCGAGAAGAAGACGAATCGAAGAAACCATAGATCATAAAAATCGGAGGAAGTACCAGGATACCAGAAACATGAAGAGATGTTCGGCTCATTTCGTGAAATTCCGGTGAAGTCTGACATTTGTCATTTGTCAAATCTGATTTTCAACATTCGATTTTCATTTTTTTTGAAATTCGAATACGTCTGATGACGCAATTGTCAAATCCGAACTTAACCGAAATTTAGTGTCCGACCGAAATTTCGGTTTCGGTTTCGGTTTCGGCCGAGTTTCGGCCAAAAATCGAGTTTCGGCGAAAGTTTCGGTTTCGGCCAGAGTTGGCCGAAACTTTTGCCGAAACCGAAACTCCCTTCGGAAGTTGTCGTGCAGGCTCGCCTAACTTCGTTTCTCGCGACAACGCTTTGGCGGACGACTAATAATTGTAATATAGGTTTGTTAATTTTAAATGTGTGATTTGATAATATTATCTTTGTTGAGACTGGAACTAAGCGTGTAATAGTAATTTTAGTAATTATTATTTTTATATAGAGGTACCTAAGGAATGAAAGAGATTGATGATTCTTCTAAGTACAAATAGGTACAAACCAAAGTGTTAATTAGTAAGATTTCAAAATACTAATACTTAGTATTTTACCCGTATGTCCCCGAGCGCAGCGGCTCAATCGAGCCGCACCTTCGCATGCGAATTCGAACCTCATTTTAAAGAAGCTAGAAATAATAGATGTAAATTTTGATTTGAACCGGGAGTTTTTCCTAGATCAAGGGGTTAATGAAACAGTGACAATTAGTGTTTTGATTATTATAATTGATAACTGATAAATATTTTGCTATAATAACTTAATTTTAATAAATAGGTCAAGCGCTATTCAGACTACGCGCAATGTAGGCTTCCGTAGAACTGGCAAATCGTATATCTACCGCCTTAATTTTTATCAACGATATCTTTAAAACTTAAAACTATGTTAACTGATAGCAGTTAAGATAAACAGGAAAACCATAGGGTTTTCCTGGAAAGTTCATGGTTGAAACTATATTCGTGATTTTTAACAGTGTTTGAAAGCCAGTAGTTTAAATTTTAGAGGGCGGGGGACGCCGAAAAAAAAATTATACTTGAATATCTTCCAAATGGATCATTAAATCAAAAATTTCCTTAAATATATGTATTTCATTAAAATACCTATTCAACAATACCCCCAAATGATTGGATCAGCCAGAAAAAATATCATCCCCATTTTATAAGTTTGGGAGGTACCCTAAATTAATTGATATAAATTTATTTTTGTAACCGTTCTCTTACCCTAATCATTTAATAAATAAATAAAATAAATTAACATTTCAGGACATTTCACACAGCGCCACCAAACCCCAAACTAAGCAACTTAATGCTTGTTATTATGGTGGTTAGGATAACGGATATAATACTTATATACTTTTCTTTTGTAAATACATACTTATAATTGATATTGAAAACCACCCAGACCAGAAACAAATACCTATGGATCACACAAACTTTTGTCCCATGCGGGAATCGAACCCGGAACCTTCTGCGTTGCAGGCGGGTATTAGCCCACCGCGCCAAAGAGGTCGTCATTGCCCTCCTCTATGCAAAATTACAGTTTTCTAGGACTTATAGTTTCTCCGTAAAGCCGCGGACAGACAGACGGACAGACAAAGCGAAAATATAAGGCTTCCTTGTTGACCACGCAGCCTAAAAAAAAATTTAAATATTATTGTTATATTTTTTATATTACAACTGATGCAACAATCCTAATAATATGCTGTGCTTTATTTCCCTAATTCGTTGGCTGTGCTTCCATTTTGTCCTAATTAATGCGGAATAATGGGTAAAATATACCAAATTTCAGTATTTTAAAGATTTTTTACTTGACCACGTGAGTTTCGGTTTCGGTTTCGGTTTCGGCCGAAACTAAAGCCTCGGCCGAACATTCGGTTTCGGTTTCGGTTTCGGCCGTAAAACCAGTTTCGGTCGGACTCTAACCGAAATCTCACGAAATGTCACGAACATCTATATGTTTCTGATATCCTGGTAGTTCGTATAAGTTTCAATACTCATAACTCAAGAACGCCTGGACCGATTTTAATGATCTTTAGTTTGTTCACTTCGCCAACTTCTCCGCCATCCACCCTACTTGGCCAACATCTTCGCCATCGACCCCACTTGGCCAAAATCTTCGCCATCAACCCCACTTGGTCAAAAACTTTGCCATCAACCCAACTCGGCAAAAATATTCGCCGTAAACAAAGTTTTTATTTCGATTTTCCATTTTTTTTTTTAGTTAAGTTAGTTGATATTTTTTAATTCTGAACCGAACCGAATCAAAATGGATTCGATTCGGTTTTCGGTGAATTTAGGATTTGACAAATTTATTTCGATTTTCCATTTTTTCAAAATTCGGTTTCTTATTCGGTTCGGTTTTCGGTGAAGTTAGGATTTGACAAATTTATTTAGATTTTCCATTTTTTCCAAATTCGGTTTCTTATTCGGTTCGGTTTTCGGAGCAGTTAGCTATCTTCGCCGTAACACCACTTAGCAAAAATCCTCGCCGTAACCCCACTTGGCGAAAATCTTCGACAATGACCACACTTGGAAAAAATCTTTACCATCGACCACACTTGGCAAAAATCTTAGCCAATGACCCCACTTGGCAAATCTTAGCTAAAATCTTCGCCGTAAACCAAATTAGCAAAAATCTTCACCGTAACCCCACTTGGCCAAAATCTTCGGCCATGGAAAATTTTGTAGCGGGTAACACCGCGGGTTGCAGCTAGTTAGAAGATAAAAACTACTTTAAAATTTTCTATATTTGAGCCTTTGAATATATTATACTTTTCGGTAGGTATATTTATGTAATTTTTTTTTTAAACTAATAGAAACAAGCCATATACAAGAATTCGATCATCATCTAGGCTGACAATGAATGGGGCAGTTGAAAACGGAATAAGATTTTATTTATGTTTGAAACACAAGTTAACGGACGCGGAAGAAAACGTGAGCAGTTACCGTCTCTAGGTTTCGGTCACTGCGCTGACGCGTTGTTTGTCAAGTACACGGGGTAAATTCCTCACTGGTTTCACTTAACATCGTACCGGAACAGGGTTATAATAACCGCTACACCCAGAAAGCAGGTAACCCTATTATTACGTTAGGTAATATTGAACATTAGGTAATATTGTATGTAAATTCTATTCCATAGATGTGCTTAGAAACTTCCACTAGAAGTAACTTCTGAACTGGTTAGTAAGTTATAGTTATTATCGATCGCTCAGAACCTTGAAATCAAAGTCGAGGAGATGCCCGAACTAATTAAAATAGCCAGAGAAGCGTAAAACTTGTTCCAACAATGAACAGTTATTTCGAAAATACCTAAATTTTCCTTATTAATTTAACTTTAATTCGAGAAGGGCTGCGTAATCTTTAAAAGTTATCATCGTTTCTCGTTATTCTACCCTTGTTAGAAGCACTGACGCTAACTTTGCCGAGATTTTGCTTGAAACAGGAAAGTGTATCAGGTAGCTTTATGTAATCTTTGCTATAGAACTTCGAACCTGCTTTTTTTCCGTCGTTTGAAAAGTGAGTCCAGGAAGATAATACCATCAAACAAAATGCGTATAAGCGGTAAGATAGTAATGAATCGCTTCCTTATAACTATGTTCCGGCTCATAACCATATCCCTAGTAACATAATTATGTAACGGCTATAGCTATCTTACTGCGACATATTATACAATGATAATATAATATTATTTACTATAAAAGCTTGCGTAATAAGAAAGTATGTAGCATATTAATGTAATTTTTAATTTTAATTTAGAACATGCGTTTTTAAAACGAAAATAAATCTAAGAGATTATCTTACTATCAAACAAAACGCTGCAATAGTCGATATGCGTAAAAAAGATAGCACATTAATCTTATGATAATTATTGTTTGATTTTGTTAAAACATTTTAAGAGTCCTTTATTCTACCCCATTGGTAATTTTCCCCAAAAAGCCCTTTTTTTCTTGACCCAGGAAAAATGCGTTACGCATCATCACCCCACGCCGGGGGGCGCGGGGCGGTATGTGGGACTCCCCCGCCAAAGATGGGAGCGGCGGGGATACCCACTAAAAACCTGGGGGTGTTCCTGCGGGACGCCATAATGTTGAGGCAGCGGGTACGAAGCACTCATCCGCGGTCCTACGGCCCCCAAAAAGTCCCTTCACCAACCTCCCTGTCATACCTGTGCCATTACAACCCATCTTCTTAAATACACTACAGATCATCACGACATTTGCCTACTCGTATTCTGGTTCATCACTATTCATCTCTCTATTTCTGTACCAGTTGACTCTTGATATTATACAAGCCAAAACTAGAATTCACGCCAAGAGGTAAAACCAATAAATTACGCTCGAAGTTAGTATTCGGATTATCTAATAACTGGCATCGGCGTTAGGTCACAGAATCGCCAAAGTTCAAGGTAAGGTAAAGGCTAGGTAAAGGACGTTCGTTCACAGCTTCTGCTATTCAATACGTATTCGAAACCAGATATGTTAATAAATTGTTGAAAGGTCGTTTGGATGCTTCTTGAATTAATTGAGAACAAGTTCCCGTAGCTTCATTTTAAGCTATGGATGAGATATACTGGTAGTTCTTAGTGGTAGACTTCTAGTACACATTTATTGTCTACAAACAAATTTTGGTAAAGGCGCTATTCGCCAACAGCGCAATTCATAAACAGATCACAAATTGTGGAAAGCGCATTTTCTCAAAGGATCAAATCTTCTAAATCGAAAGCTCATTTGGTCAAATGAAAAAGCGCAATTGATCTTTTTTTTTTATTTCTCTGTTTTAGTTTAGATGAGTATGTTTGTTACTTTTTTCGTTAAAAATACTGCCCTGATTGTGCTGTATTTTTAAATATTGGTCGTTTAGATCCTGAAATACAAATTGCCTTTGACGATTTGCTCTTTTGAACAAATGCGTTTTCGATGATTTGCGCCTCGGTTGTTCAAATGCGCTTTGGACGAATAGCGCCTAAACCTAAATTTTGAAATCCCGTTGAACCCTTAGGGGATGAATTTTCAAACATCTTTTCATAGTGTCTATATGTCATAATAACTTAGTGTGCTAAATTTCAGTACAAACTAGTTATATAGTTTAGTTGCTAGATCAATCAGTCAGTCGGTCACGCTGTTTCTATAGATAGGTCTAAACAGAAGATTGAATCATTAATAATTATACATTTATTTTAATACATCACTTTAATTTAATAACCGGTTTAAGTTTGATATAATATGTATGTTTTAAATTAATAACTTATTTGATTAATGATCTAAATTATTTTTAAATTATATTGAGCAAGTTTTCCCAGATTTACGAGAATATTGTTTTTAAAAACAAATTATTATATTTCTCATGCGTTTTAGAATCTAAATTTACCGAATATAAATTTAGACATCCTATTATTCCTGCAGTTTAATCGGCCACCCTTTGCAGTAAAGCCATTAGCCGCGTACTGATTGAGCGAGCAGCCTCGCGAGGCCGCCTCGGACATTTGCCGCAGTATGCATGCCGCGCGAGGCGGCGTCGCTCTGTAAGTTTTTTAATCCGAGGCTGCCTCGCGCGGCAATGCCGAGCCACCGTGAGGCATAGCCAGCATCGACGCTCAGTTTAACTTAAAGTCGAATAGAGACCGCGCGTGCGTATAGTTTGCCAGAGACCACCATGAGGCCGCACATTCGGAAAGCTCATTTTCTGGCTTATTTTTCTCCATGCATCTTCGCTTAGTCCTCTATTTGTGTAATCAGGACATTGCGCATCCCAAAGTCATCTATATACAACTAACACGCAACGAATAAGCGAGGCAAAACACTACCGTCTTGAGTGAGCGCGGCAAACGTAGTGAGGCGCCTTTGAGCATCGACAAAAACCGACACCGCTCGGCTTAACTCACGTCTTGACTGACCGAGGATTTGCCTCACGAGGCAGCCTCGCGAGGCCGCTCGCTCAATCAGTACGCGGCTATTTACAAACGTAAAAAACACTTTCTAATACTATTAAAAAAAAATTGTACACTACTTTTTTAGGCTTTTTTTGTGGCTAGTTACCACCCGCTGGACAAAACCGTGCCGCCAAACGTTCATTACGGAGAGAATTATTCCACTTCATAGGTTTAGCTTGCTACCATATTCTACCGCATCATTACTTAAGATTCCGCGCGATCGTGATCAAAGGCTGAATGGAAAAAAACTTTTCCACTATATAAAGCGTCCCTGACGTATAGACGAACTACGTGCATTTTAAAATCGGATGATATTTTTTTAATAAGTAAGAATTTTAATGAAAAAATTCTCTAGTCAAACTTAAGTAGAGCCATTTTAGAGCTTCTAAACGTGTTCTACGCAGTAAAGTTAAAATTTCCCTTTATTAAAACTCAAGTTTTCGCATAAAAATTGCGATGCATTCGATATAATATCGCGACGGCCATTACCTGAAGTAGTTTGCGGAAAATCGTTATTGCTCACAGTTTTAGGGGGACGGCTTAGTGATGAATGAAGCTATTTTTATTAATAATAGCTTTATATTTTTTTAAAGGAACAAGCTTACGCTCGCGGCTTTGCTTGCGTGGCAAAATCCTTTCTAAGCGGATGTCTCTGCCTTAAAACCTACCTGTTTGTTAAATTTAAATTCAATCCGTCCAGCGGTTTGGGCTGTGCGTTGATAGATCAGTCAGTCAGTCACTTTCCTTTTATGTACCTAGTCAGGTCATAAGTATTGTCACACAGTAAAAACTTTTCTTTTAGAATGCTGGCCACAAAAAAGTTTATTGAATTCGAATTTCGAATTGTTCATGAAAATAAAAATGTATACTTTTTAGAATTTTACTCATTTTTAAATATGGAGTGGACGCTTAAAGAAGACCGTGTTGCAGTTATTGCGTTGCATCGTTGCGGTTACGCGCCAATTCAAATTTTTGACATACTGAAAAATTTGAATATAACCAAAAGATTCGTTTATCGTACCATCAAACGATACAATGAAGACTCTAGTGTAGATGACAGGTCAAGAAGTGGTCGCCCTCAGTCTGTTAGGACTCCAGCAGTGATAAAAGCTGTGAAGGCACGAATTCAAAGAAATCCCAAACGTAAGCAGAAACTGTTGGCCCTTCAGATGGGGTTAAGCAGAACCACGGTGAAAAGGGTGTTAAATGAAGACTTAGGCCTTCGGACATATCGAAGAAAAACAGGACATCGTTTAAATGCTCGTCTAATGGACCTGAGACTGAAGAGATGCCGCGCTTTGTTGAAGCGGTACGCGAGAAAAAAATATCGAGAAATTCTTTTTTCGGATGAAAAAATTTTTACCGTAGAAGAGAGCTACAACAAACAAAATGATAAGGTGTACGCACACAGTAGTGAAGAAGCGAGCAACCGTATTCCGCGTGTCCAACGAGGTCATTTTCCATCCTCGCTCATGGTATGGTTGGGAGTTTCTTATTGGGGCTTAACAGAGGTACATTTTTGTGAGAAAGGTGTAAAAACGAATGCAGTTGTGTATCAAAATACAGTCCTGACGAACCTTGTGGAACCTGTTTCTCATACCATGTTCAATAACAGGCACTGGGTATTCCAACAAGATTCGGCGCCAGCTCATAGAGCGAAGAGCACACAAGACTGGCTGGCGGCGCGTGAAATCGACTTCATCCGGCACGAAGACTGGCCCTCCTCCAGTCCAGATTTGAGTCCGTTAGATTACAAGATATGGCAACACTTGGAGGAGAAGGCGTGCTAAAAGCCTCATCCCAATTTGGAGTCACTCAAGACATCCTTGATTAAGGCTGCAGCCGATATTGACATGGACCTCGTTCGTGCTGCGATAGACGACTGGCCGCGCAGATTGAAGGCCTGTATTCAAAATCACGGAGGTCATTTTGAATAAACTTTATTGTCATAAGAATCTATGTTTTGTTAAGTTCATTTTGGTATATAAATGGTTACATAATAAATAAACTTGTTCCAATAATTTTATATTAAACATGTGACAGAATTTATGACCTGACTAGGTATTTAGATTAGATAAGGTATTTTACAAGAATGATTTTAAAACAATGTTTTGGACATGCGCCTAGTTAAATAATATAGAAGGATCAGGATGAGAAGACGATGAAGAAAGAATATTGAGTTTTTTGTTATCGTCACAGAGATTTTATTTATTAACGACTGACAATCTCATCTTTTAAGTGAAGACGTTCATCCACGAATTATTATCAAATCGTATCGTTTTATTAGCGATAAGACCACCACTTTTTTCCCAAATGAGTAATTTTAAGCTTATTTTACAAATATGGTCGATAAGTAAAGTTTATCTATTCTTATAATGAAAACTAAAATAATAAGAACCGCTATCGCCTATTACCACACCCGATACACAAGTATGCCAAGTGTACAACTGCTGAGCATGCAACATAATGCTTCCCATTCACGGTGGAAGTGGTCAGTTTGAACAGGAATCCACTTCGCAAAAACAAAGGTGGGCAGGCGAAATATTGGGACGAACAAGATTCAATTGCGCTCTAAACTTTTAGGACCATTCGTGTTTCGGTTAGCTTTGATTCCACACTGAGATTGTGCTAATCGGTTTTAATTATATTATACTAGCTGCACCCAGCGGTTTTACCCGCCGTACTTATTCCAGGATCCAAGTTATCTCTATACCAAATTTTAGCTCAATCGGCTCACCCGTTTCGTGAAGAAGTAACAAACATACACACTTACCAACTTTCGCCTTTACTGTATTAGTGTGATTAGAGTGACAACTGATTAAATTAACATAATAACTAAATACCTTAATATACATCCTTACTAAAAAAACTAAAACTAGATCTAATAGACCTATGACAAGATTAGATAGGTAACACTTTATTGATAGATTTTTTTTTTTTAGTGTGATGAAGTAGAAGACGAGCAAGACGCTCTCCTGATGTTAAGAGATAACGGCTGCCCATAATCAATACAGTGTTACCTAAGATTTCACAATTATGTGAAGTTCTAGGAGCACTGCACCAACGCTTCTTACTCAAGAGTCATAAGAAGTTAAGACTCTTTAGCCCAGTAATTACACTAGCTACAGTGCCCTCCTACCGGAGCACAGTAATGTCTGCACATCACTGCTCAGGCGGTAGAATAACTGGCACTGTTGGAGTACCCACCTAGACGACCTCCTGCAAAGGAAGTCTACCCCTGGTAAAAGGTCCCTGGTATAGATGGATATGTAGGTAGCTCGAACGATTTAGAGCGCTCTCAGGATTTTCATTACTTCGTCCTTCCAGCAGTACTCTGGAAGTTCAACAGCTGCTTGCCGAGCGTCCCAAGTACGCCATTTTCACCTCCAGATCCTCACCCATTTGCTCTACGTGGTTTGTTATATAAGCTGATTTAAAATTGCATTAATCTTAAAGGTTAATTCACATTAATTTGATGCATCTGGCATTTACAGTTTAGTTGCTACTGTTACGTATTAATAATACACTAAACAGTTTTCAGGTTTCGTCTTACAAATTTGATGTTTTTGATGAACCCAAAATTATTAACTTATTAACGTCTCTATATCCATTAGCCTGATTCATGAGTACATTAACAACTGTGAATAGAAAAAAGCAAAGCAATAAAAACCACAAGTTATTCTTTGTTTGGATCGTTTCTAAATTCAGTGTAAACTTCGGAGTGTTTGGATTTATATTAAACAACTTCTTTTAATTTAACTTTTTAAAGAATTTATGTTTGTGAGTATCTAACGCGGAAAACGCCTTTTAGACGTCGGAATTTTCATTGGTCCTGAAACTGCCTAATGTTTACGAGACAGCTGCCACGGCTATTTAGAAACACGACGGAGACGACACTTCCAGAATAACATATCGTTTTAAATACCGACTGACAGATGACACATTTCTACATTCTTCAACTTGTCGGTTCTGAAATACGTGTCTCCTCACTCCTTTTTATTTATTTTTCTTCCACCACACGTCTTATCAAAAGAATTTGAATCTTATTGTTCGGTAATAAGATTGATATTAGATCAGCTGTATTTAAAGGTGGTTATTCTCTGCACAATGAAGCCATGCTAATGAGAACGTACAAAAACTAAAAATCTAAATCTCCAGCGAGCTAATAATGGACGTTACGGGTTAACTGAACAATTAGTAAGTCAACATTCTTTTGTTTCTTTCTTTCAATGGATTTCTTAAATAATAATCCGATGCTCTTTTTTTATTAATTATTAGGTAAGCTTTTGACCACGATCTCGCGTGCTGTTAAGCGACGATGGGGCCGATGGTACCGTACTGATGATGAACTGATGGCCGAACTAAGAAGGCAGGGGATAAATTCCTCCCTGGCTTCACTGAACATCATGCCGGAACACGGACGTAATGACTGCTTGACGACATGGTTTTGTCCAGTGGGTGGTAACTAGCCACAGCCGAAGCGAAAACAGTATAACGAGTGGAAAAACAACTAATTTACGTTCATTGGTGAAGGCCGGGATTCGAACTCGTTGATCCTGAATTACATCTTCACCACATAATCCCTTGGCCAAGTTTTTCTAATGAGGTGGATTAATCAGAGATTTATATCGCAATATATTATGTCTTTGGAGGAGCATAAATATGTAGTCAGTTTATTAATACTCGTGTAACTTGAGGGTAAAGACTAACACATGTTTGACAACGGGAGCATTTTTTAATCATTAACACGTTTAGTTTATGACATTATTCTTTGTCTTACTATTAAGTAGACAGGCATAAATGAGGCTAGTAAAAACAAAATAACAACTATGGGGCGGGATTAACTTGAGTGCTTTATATCGAGGAATAATTAATATATCAAATTCTCTGTCATGGGAAAGGGCTAGAAGTTACTTTTGTAAAGCCTTATAGGTGTGATAATATTATGTGATTGTTTTTTTTATGTGGCAAATGCCTTTATTGAAAAAAAACAAACTAATAATACTACAGTTATCAGTAAAGAACATTTTTATTAACCACAGATCGGCCACAAGGCGATTGATGTGATTGTTATGTATCATGAAGCATACCGTCAGACACTCATTCACATAAAATCATCAAATTACAGATTGTAGTCAATATATTTTGGTTTCGGTATTTTAACGTATATTTGTGTTTTGTTTTCTTTTTAATCACAATCATCACTATCTCTGTTGATGCCGACGTCTAAATACAGGCCACAGTAGCAAATCAGGGCTTTCTTTGTTTGTGTATTGGTGGGATTTATCCCGCCTTCTAGGTTTAATCTGATACCATCTACGGCTGCATCGTCGCTTAACATTACGAGAGATATGGTTAGCAAAATTTAAAAAAGAAAAACGTAAAAAAACAGTAGTATGTATAATACTACTCGTCGTGTACGTCGTCGTCGTGTCGTGATTTTGTGTTTTAGTTTTAAGTTTTCTGTATAGTGTTCAATTAAGAGTTTTCTATTCTATACATAGTAGTATAGTCTCTTTAGACTCCAAGTTTCCAAAACAGTAAGTAAAATAAGCTTCAAAGACATCGAGGTCCCGAATGAAAGCGAGTCAAATCAGTCAAGCTCAGCTGCTGAACTCGAATCGTATCTGCGGAATAATTGAGTCATTCATAAGGCTCGCGATAGGCTCTCTCACAATGACTAATAAGAAGTTAATCCGCAAATAAAACTGGAATTGAAACAGAAGTGAAACGCCTTTGCGCCGTGTGGGCTAATGTCGATTTGTCTTAGTCGGCGTCAGTGAACTCGTCAGAAATAGATTAAGCGCTCTCACTCCATCTAATGGCGGCTCATTTGTTTGGATTTAAGAGAAAAATTGTTCTTAAATTCAACACGATAATATAATCATGTCTATGAGTTTCGTTCATTAAGTCAGTTCTACAAAATGAATGCAAACTCTTTAATTGAATCGAGTAATTGATTAATTTCTTAATTTGCTTGTTTAGAATTGTTAGAGTATTTATGAAGATAATATTATCTTATTTAATATAATGTATAAGTAGATAATATTATGTATATTTTTAATAAATTAATCTAAATATGTGCCTATTCACAATAATAATTATTAGGGCTACTATCTATTAACTTCAAAAAGTTGTTTATACTATGTCTTAATCTACCAGTAAACAGACTTATTACACCCCGTCGTTTTTGCGTCGGGGGTTAATAAAAGTTTTTAATAGAAAAATCTAATATCAAATGGCGGCAATAAACATTACGACACAACATTAACTACGACAATCTCTATCAAATTAAATCATTTGATTGTTTCATATAAGCATAAATTTATTCTACAACTTCTGAAGTGTGTATCTTAATAAAGATAAAATTTACCATATTGTTTGTAAATAATAGTTAACCCTATAGGATTAAGAAAACTACCACTACTTTTTATAATAGTTAATAACCTACGTTTGTTTTATATCAGACTTAAATTAGAAAACAAAGCACGTGCAATACTTAACTCAGTTTAAAGTCGCATCGTAGGTGTAGCTGTGTAAGCACGGTAACATTTTCAAATTCAGTTAGCACCTTCGTCTGAAAATTGTTTAAGAACTTCTGAAAATACTTTAAAACACAGACAAAAATCCTAAGTCTATGCTTTAAAACTAAAATAAAAATAAAACTTTTTAAAAACAAGCTTTTATTATTACCATCTAGCACAAAAGTACTCGTCAGATAAATCAAACGAGCTCAGACTCGATGGGTTTGCGTCGTTTAATTACAGTTCCTATGGCCACCTTACAACTCCATCATCAGATTATCAGCTCCATGTCATAAAAAATTTCATTGTCATCCGATTTATATATGCTTGCAAAATTTCAGCTCAATGGCGAACCAGGAAGTGGAACAAATTTAACTTGTAAAATTTAATTACAGACAGATAGACAATGGGACAGGTAAAAGTAAATAAATTCTTGTAAAATATTACCTACAATCTTTACATAAAAAAGTTTTCAAAAAGTTAATTATAATATAATATGTATGTGTGATGTATCTTATTTATTGAATTGAAGAATTATGTATTGAATTGTTTAGCTATGTACTTGCTTATAAGTAATTTAATTGCAATTAATTGAAGGTTAACCTTTTCCTATGTTTGTCAGCCCCCCTTTATTTCTAACACATTATCTCCTGCCTTAGGGCAACTGGTAGAAAATACTATTGTAGCATTAAGTTAGTCCTTATTATTTATTATTTATTTATTATTCAGAACTTAGCTAGCTATGTTCTGAATAATAAATAAATAAATCATTCTACAATTTAATATTCAAAAATTTGGTATATCGTGCCAGTGAGAGAATTGCACATAAGGATGAAACTCCTAACTCAGTTAAACTTATCGTAGGTTGCTATGTAAGTAAGCTTACATTTTCAAATTCAGTTAGCACCTTCCTCGGAAAATTGTTTAAGTCGTCCATTCTCCCCTCACCTGAGGAAAAATATAATTTCTCTTTTCTCGTTTTCTTCTTTTAACGGCTCGTTTAACTCCGACCATGTTTTGCATTGTTGAGTTTTATTTATTTGTCGGTAATCGTTCTCTGTCAGGGCCATTTTTAATTTAAGTTTGTAGAAAATAATTAACTTGCAGTTACAAATGTTCTCTTATTCTGTTACGGTTTGGTTGGCTGTGAAAGTTAGCAGTGATGTTATAAGGAGCTACCACACTCGATTCGAATTTGTAAAATAATATCGTGACTTAAGCTACTACAGCTACAGTCATTTCAGTTCAGTTATCGGATTTTGGAACTGATGATGGACTCAACAGTAGTTTTTGTGAAGAAACAACTACGCTTACGTCAATTCGTTATCAGATCGTCATTTGACGGGTTCGAATCGGACTCAGACTGTATGTAGTCGGAAACGCTATGAAGGAGCCTTTATTGTCACAATTAATCTCATGCGACTTCTCATGGATGGACTCTCTGAGTTTGGAATAAAATTGCATTCATGTCACATTTTCACACAGAAAATTTTAGAACCAATACATAGTATGATTTTTAGACCAGTCTCTGATCTGTTTTGTTTTATATTTGTAGTAGCGAAATAATGAGATAATGATGATATTAAGATAATTTCATATTATGACTTATCTATTATAATAATACTAGCTTGTGCTCGCGGCTTTGCCCGCGTACAGAAATCCTTTCTTAGCTGAATTCTAAATAATGAAACCTACTCGTATTTGCGTTCCAAATTTCAAATCAATCCGTTGAGCGGTTTGGGCTGTGCGTTGATAAATCAAGCAGTCAGTCAGTCACTCTTACCTTTTATATATTTAGATATACGATCCTTTGATTGTATATTAGTACCTTTATAACGCATGCTTCAAGGCAATTCATTTAAATTCACGGAAGGGGAGAAATTAAAAATCCAGGAATAGAGGAAGTGCAAACTCGAGGCTCCAGATGCACTAACCAACCGTGAAAGAGACTTATTTAAGATTTTTGCTTTACAAAGACTTTCTCGCTGGTTGTTGAATAGTTAATGAAATAACTTTTAATTTACTTGCATTTAGGTTTTGCAGAAAGACGATTGTTGAAGTAGGGTTTTCGCACAAGATAATGAAAAATCTGATAAAGTAATTGTACTAAAAATATAAATAAAGAAATAAGATTTTGAAGAGGAAATCCAACTTTGTATAAAAAATATTGTGTTTTCTACCTCTTTTTATCTACACAATCAGACTTTTAGACTCACCTAGGAAGTAACCAGCAGTTTAACAGCGTAGAAACTAAAGAGCTAAGAAGAAGCTCAGGACAGTAAATTCGAAAAGTAAGGTATCCAAGTTATACATTTGAAATCTTATCTCAAAGTAAGGCACGTAGTTTAGTAATTAGAGTCCGAAAACACAAACAGTGCATTAAATAATAAAGTTCCACAACAAACACTAACATTCACTTCAAAGATACACAGTTTAAAGCCCATTAGCACTACATTTATTAGCTCATGTACAGCTCATATTCTCTATTCGTGTCATTCATAGAGGACTCAACCATAAGATTACACATTGCCGGACTTATGCTCTCGTCGACGATACGCATTGACGCTGCATAACATTATGTCAAATGTCTTTGAACAAAAAATTATCTACGTAATTAAAACTAGCCATGTAGTCTATTTCTTTGTAAATGTATTTGAACCAAAGAGTTTCTACTTTGAACGACCCAAACAAAACTGGCCAAGGGCCCCCGGCACCCCGCCATGTTTTGGTGATTCTGTACAGAGAATTACATAAACGTCTATCTTTTTTATAATTCATTATAGGTTAGCCTTTGACCACTATCTCGCGTGATGTTAAGCTACGATGCGGTCGCAGATGGCAGCAGACTATACCTAGATCCCTCCCCGGCTTAATTACCGCTTGACGACACGATTTTGTCCGTGGGTGTTTTTTTTTTATTCAACTGGTGGGGTAACAAGCCATGGCCAAGGCCTACCACCAATATAGCGAGCGGGAAAATCGCACATAACTAATTAAAGTCATTGGGGCCGGGATTCGAACTCGGTAGTCCAGATTTGTTTTCGCATCACATAACAAAAAGAACCGTTTAAAAAGGTCTGGTCTGGTTAAGTCTGTGGTGTCACTCTATTTGTGGCGTAGCGTGAAATAAGCGTGAACGAGTCCCGGTGGCCACCCATTGAGATGATACTCGGCCGACGAGAGTTTAACGCGTCGCCGTCATTTCTTCTGATTTATTGTAACGCAAAGCCGACGGCGTCTGTACACTTCGTGGTAGAAATGATAACGCTTGATTTAAAATAAATACGATGTCATGCATTGGACTATGTATAGTGACTTAGTTAAGTAAGAGTGTATGGTTATTGTGTTGTAGAACTCTCTCATTATACTCCCACATACATATAATAATTCTGAATTCGAAGTGCAAGGTTTACCTAGTATTAAGATATCTAGCTTATAAGCTTCATTGTCATTGTTTGGTATGTAATAAAGTATTATAATTCTATTCTTTTCTATGTGTTTTTTCCTCTTTACGATTAAAAGACTGAACCAATTGAGTTGATATTTCGATTGTAGATAGCTAAGACCAGGAATACTTTATACTTAGCTACATAGCCAACTTTATAGCGGATAAATTCAAAAGCTTAACACATTTATAACGATATGAATTGATTGTATTTGATTCAGTTCTTTTCATGTTTTTCGTTTTATTCCCATAACAAATATTGTTTGAATAATCTACTTACATAAATAAATACAAAATTCAGATTTTTAATTTTGGCTTAAATGTTTTCCTGTTTTTTTTTTGTGTTTCTGTTTGTATACTTCGTGATATTCAATTACTTTTTTTTGTTTACACATTTATAAAATTTATGTTTGGGACGCACAGGGCAAATACTTTTTAAATAGTTATTAGTTACATAAGTCTTGATATTATACTTATTCTCGTTCTTTAATCTTTAACTAGTGGACCCGTGCGCACTTCGTTGCGCCTAACAGAAAATTATGTATGTTTTTCTACTACATTATGCATGCATTAAAACATAAACCTTCCTCTTGCATTACTCAATCTATTAATGAAAACTGCATCAAAATCCGTTGCGTGGTTTTAAAGAAATAAGCATACATAGGGACAGACTGACGCGGAAAGCAACTTTATTTTATACTATGTAGTGATGTGATACCTGATCCATATTAATAATAATTATAAAATACATATCAACGTTTGCCTTCAAGTGTACACCCAATATTAACACTAGCTTAAATTAATTTCGAATTTATGCTCCGAGTACGGGTTTCTCACGCGACTGCACCGGATCACAGCGGCATACTTTCATTATAAAATCAATGATACAGCATCCGTCTGAATGGACAGATTTATTTGAGTTTAAGACACGTACTCACACTAAGTTTAAACTTATGGAGGGAAAGTATTTAATAATATAAAAATCATTATGATTATGTCTAATTACTGTAACTGAATAGAGATTTTATAAAAAGATATTAATTGCAGACGTCGATATTATATTATTGATAAAAACTTATAATAAAAGATAAAATATTATAGAGGTAGTTACGCAAGTAGGTACAGTATTTACGAATCAAGCTACCTGGGGAAAAATAAAAAATAATTTAAATCCATCCACCCTATCTTGGAGGATAGATATTATAGATTTTTGAATTTTTAGATAATTAATGAAATCATGTGTTACTTAGCGGAAATCCATGATAATTGTTAATTAAATATTAATATTAGATGTGAATCCCACTCTAATAGACGCATTATTTCTAACGTAGTCGACGTTCCAATAGTTTTAGGTATACCCAATCTTAATACATTCAATATTTAATCAATCGGCAAAAAATAACATTCGTCTTCAATAACCGCTATTTTACAAGCTTTAATTTACTTTCACCTGTCCATTGTCTGTTTGTCTGTCATCAAATCTTGCAAGTTAAATCCACTTCCTGGTTTTCGATTGAGCAGAAATTTCGCATGTATGTATAAATCGGATAACAATGCAATATTATTATGACATGGAGATGATCTGATGATGGGGCCGAAGGAACTCCGTAATTAAACGACACAACCCCATCGAGGCTGGGCTCATATGATTCTTTTTTTAATTTATTTATGAGCTTTGTCGCTGAGCGAATTTTTCGTTTTATTGACGAGGACTTTGGTGCTAGATGGTTATAATAAAAGCTTGTTTTACAAAGTTTTTTTTTTAAATTTCACTTCTTTAGTCTGATCTATTCCACCACTGATGGAATGCAAACTGGTGTGTGGCACCTTAATGGGCACCTAAATTATTTGTTCAAACAAAAGTTATAAATAACGAATCGATAGGTTTCGGTCTGTTACCGTGACTTATGGTTCAGCATTTACATATCGAATTAAAACGATTTAGAGAGGTGTTTTATTTGTTTTGGAGCTATCCGTAATGATGCTCATATAGGTATCACTAATATATGGACCACAAATAAATCGTGGTTGTGGAATATTGATTGCACTGAAAAGAATAACTACAATAAATGTTTTAAGTTATAGCTCTCATGTTTGTATTGGTAGTCAATTTAAAAAATGTTACATTAATATAGGTACACTAGCTTGTGCTTGCGGCTTTGCCCCCGTGACGAAATTCTTGCGTAGCGGAAGTCTACGTTATAAAACCTATTTGTATTCCAAATTTAAACCCAATCCGTTCAGTGGTTTGTGCCGTGCGTTGATAGATCAGTCAGTCAGTCAGTCAATCAGACACTCTCTCCTTTTATATATTTAGATAATTAAAATTCTTTATAAGCATTATTTTTGACTAAAATAATAAAACTGCACAATTCACGTCTAATATTGTTAAAATATCAACCATGGTCCATGGTTTCGGACAATTACGATTTCCTATGCCTGCATTACCTACCCGACGCGTCGCACACTATTTTTCGCTCGCTCATTATTCCTGGCACTATTGGATAAAAATAATAAATGAAAGATTAATCAATTTAATATTATTTTATTGTTTTTTGTGCCTCATAATGTTCTACTTTATAATGCTTTACATTTAACTTAATGTTCTAATTTAAAATGCTCTACTTTTAAAAAATACTCACTACATAATAATTATCTCTGTGAGATGTTTATAATTTACTTATCTGAATCTCACCAAGCGACAAAATCTATTCCAAACATTCACAGACTAGAAACGAGAAACTACAAAATCCGCGTAAAGAACATTTAAAGGAAACATTAATGAATTAACTACGAACAGCGCGATCTCGACGCCTCGCAAAACATCTGTTAGCTGCAACAGTTATACCTTGCTCGTGTGTTTTATGCAGGCGTTGCGGTGAACTACGCCGAAAGTTCTTCTTTTACGTGATTCTGAGGAAAGTTTACTTGTAATTAAATACAAGATGCTAATGCATTTGTAATTAAAAATATTGAACCTTTATTTAAAAATAAATGTAATATATTCTTGAATAATAAATCAGTGCAAAGTTGTTTTGAAAATCTTGGAAAATATTTTTTTTAGCACTTTAGCTTGAATACTCCTAATAATAAAAGATGGGTATATTTTTTCTCATTCTACGTACAAGTACCTAAAAAACCTAATAAAAATATCTTAATGTTGTGTTTGTAGTGTATTGTATTATTGTAGTGTATTTAGCGATAATACAATGGTTTATTTTTTATTTTTTTATGTACTCAAGTACTTTAGGCAGAGTAATAAGTAGATGCCAAAGGTAGTACTTCCCTAAACGGCCTGCACGAGGGGCCACTAAAAATGTTCTACATATTTTTTCCTCTAGGCCTCTTTTTTGACTGCTAGTAAAACCTCCAAATAAAATATCTCAAAAACCCATAAATTAGAACTTAATACATTATTTTAACAGTCCTATAAATAAGTTCGAGAAATAAACATGCATAAGTTTATCCGTTTTATTCAGCTGAATAGCCGGCAAATCGTAAAACTTGCCCTTCAAAGTTTAAGTCTTGTAAACACTGACTATAGTAATAAAAGGAGATACCGCATTGCATAATACATGATCATGGCTTGAGGCTAGGTACGAACACAGTCTGACGATCAGTTGTAGTTAGGTAAGACGTACAGCTCAAACATGTGAATGGATATGGTTAAGAGATAAATATAGTTTTTCCTGGGTCAAAAAAGAGGGTAAATACAGTTTGGATCCGAACGAGTGCTTCGGCGTTCCCGCTGCCCTGACATTATGGCGTCCAGCAGGAACACCCTTGACCTTCGAGTTTTTAGTGGGTATCCCCGCTGCGCTCATCTTCGGCGAGGGAGTAACGCTCTTATGTAATAACGTCGTGACGTATCTACACGCTAAGTACGTACGTAACAAAAAAGTTAACCAAACCATACTGATTCTACTGGTTATATTTATTGTTTATTTGACAATCCAGTCTATAATATTAAATTCAGTTTATTAGATAAAATTACAACAAAAACTACTTCATCAGACTTCAGACTATGAACGTGGTAATAGAACTTGGCTTCAATTTTGATTCTTGTGGGCTTATCTGCCAAAAATACAATAGTCAGTGCTTCTAAATAACTAAACTCGTTTCGCCCTTTTATCGTAGTTGCAACAAATAAAACGACAGTGACAATCCTATCTCGGCCAGACAATAATAAAGCAAAGGCAAAACGTTTTCTTTCACCGGCAATGGGGACCTGGAAATGGAACTGTCTATTAGATTACACAAAAAACATTAAAAATAAACGGGCGGATTTTATGACAGTTAGTTACGAGTAAGTAATTTATCTTTTAAATATTCTTTTGAAAGGGCAAATTCACAGCAAATTTGCTATTCTAGGGACGCAATCTGTGGGCGCCTTTTATTTATCTCGAAACTCACGCGAGAGTATTCGCTAAAATAAAGACACAGCAAAGTCGCAATCTTCTACCACAAGAAATAACTGGGCATGATAATAATAGTAATATTATTATGGTTGGTTGGAAAACCCAAAGGTTGAAACGAGAAAATTAGACTCTTGATGACAAAGGTCGCGAATAAAGCGCGGAAGTACGGGAAGCATATAAAATAGAACTGAAATGAATAAGAAAATAGCCTCTGCCAATATCAGAATGTCAGAGTTTCGTATTAAAAAAAAAAAAGGTAGCACTCCGGGAGTGCCGGCAGAAGTGAAAACTTCAATATTAACGTTGTGTTTAATTATAAGTATAAAAATACTATCATTTATGAGGTAGAATACAATGTTTATTTATTGCGCTATCGTACACAAATATGACAATTTATATGTTGTTATTTATAATATTATATCGTTATTTATATATAACATTAAATTTTATCTCTCAGAAAAATCAACTTCCATCCATAATTTCGACGACTTTTACACCATCGTTAATAATAACGATTAATTCTGATAACAGAATCATCATCGCAAATTTTTACAACTGATACAATTGGTTTATGATAACTGAAGTAAGATACAAACAGTTTTGATTAGAACCTATTTAAGTGTCTAATAAAAAAAATATAAAAATAAAATATTAAAAAAAAATATCGGGCGCGCGCTTGTCTAAGCCCCCTGTGCCGCCTAAACAGAGCAGCACACTCAGGCACAAGGAACAAAATACTCTACGAGAAGAATGACAACTACGTAGGACGGGACGGCTAACACGCGGACACTAGGGCTGCCGTGTTATAGCACGGAACTAATTCAAAACGCGGGAAAATTTAAAAATCCATCTATAGGTACCTACATATATATGTTTACTATATCTACCTATAAATGTATATTGCTATGTATAGTAGGCGTATAGGTATGAAATAAAACTAACATGATTTACACATTTTTTTAAATATAATTTATTTTCTTTTCAATGCCCATCTTGATTCATCGTCAACAAACTGCCTGTTTCTGACCACACAAAATCGATTGATGCACATGAGCACTGTGTTTTCTTCTAAAATTCCTTTGCCAGGTTTCTGTAAATATATAAAAAGACATGTATTTTGGTAACAAATTATAAACTAAATATTATTATAAGAAATTACTAGTGAAATGGGTGAACTCCATAATATTAGGTACCTACTATATTTTATCTTACATAATATATTATAAATGTCAAAGTTTGTAAGAATGTATGGATGTTTGGATGTATGTTTTTTACTCTTTCACACCTAAACAGGTGGACTGATTGAGCTGAAATTTGGTATAGCTTAGACCCTGGAATAACACATAGACTATTAGTACAGCGTGTAAAACCGCTGGGCTCAGCTAGTTATTATATAATAGTATAGTACAGGATATTTGTACAGGAAAATGAATAGTTGTTGTTTAACCCGGGCCCAATTGAGCCGCTTGGGTTAACCTGCTCAATTGGGCCGCAACCACCCCATTAGAATTTAGGCTCTAATTTAAATATGCTAGAAACTTATTCAATCCACCCCTGCTAAAAACAATTGAAGCGCTAGTAGCGGAGGAGTTAAGACATACATATTTTATTACCTGGAGCAGATTAAGCCTCGGAGGGCTCAACTCCTTTGAAAATTCAGAAGAAGAACCAGTGTTCTTTGTTCTTCCATCCATCCCAGCAAGATGTACTGGGTTGAATGCTTTGCTAAAACAATGAAAAAAAAACTTTAAATTTTGAGTCACACACTCAATAAAATTGGTGGGCAGGCTTACTTAATAGATTCATAACTAATGACATGAGTGATGCATAAAATCAATAAAACCTGTGAATAACCTATGGTCTTTTTTGGTACACAAATAATATCACTTCTATCTAAAATTATTTAATTAAATTTGAACTTACTTGAACTTTCAATGTTTGGTTGTTGTCATTATTTTCTTCTCTCTCCTGGGCCAAAATATTATTTGCATAAGGTACAGCAAACTTATTCAATCTTGTTTTTTTTTAAACATGTGTAATAGCGGATTCATCAAAATGTATTCCACATATTCCAGACACGTACAGCTTATATAATGACTGCTCAGATGAACAATCATCATTAGGAAAACAGTACTATGCCCAAATCTTGGCCCTGAAAATAAAATTGTCATTGGTTAGGTTGTTCTTGGTTGATTAGGTTGGTTAGGCACTAAAGCATTTGAAGTGCAATAAATGTACATAAAAAACTTACAAAGATCCGGGTGTGGATCTGGAAGGTAGAGGGAATCTATGGAAGGTAATAGCAGGATTTTCCAAAGAAAATATGCCACACATCGCACGGGTTTTACACATGAGTCAATTACTTACAAAATAAATATAAAAACAAACTCGGTCTGTGTCGTTAATCGTTATGGAGTCTTTTTCTCACAAAACTTATACAATTAATATTATAAAACGTCTCTATCGTGGTGGTTTTATCGTAACAGTTTATTGGAGCCTCAATTTTACATAGAATTTATCATTAAAAAGGGCATTTAACACAAAAATTCAACTTAACAGAAAATCAGATTTTTTTTAAGATGACATTGACATTTGAAATGAATTGACAATTGACATCAAAATATTTTTAATTGCCAGTATATGAATACAAATATGCTATTCATTTTCTACCAATTCATAATACGACTAAAAATAAAGTTTTATTTAATGCAAAAAAACAGCTTAAAATCGAACTTATTATTATTACTTACTTATAGCAAGTGAAACTATTTATTATAGACTAGCTTATGCTCGCGGCTTTGCCCGCATGCCGAAATCCTTTCTTAGCGGAGGTCTATGCCATAGAACCTATCTGTGTTTTGAATTTCAACCCAATCGGTCCAGCGGTTTAGGCTGTGCGTTGATAGATCAGTCAGTCACTCTTTCATTTTATATATTTAGATTTAAGAAAGTTATATCATTATCAAATCTTTGTAATTTATTTATGAAAATACTATTCAAGGATGAAAAAAAAAACTACCATGGACAAATGTATTTTGTAATGGTATTATCGTCGGTTTAAATTTTGTTTCTCATTCCATCTTGTATAGCGCTGGCTCGTTCTAACAAAACATACACAGTGCTGGCATTGGCTAGTTCAACAGTTGACCCCCCCCTCAGGCACGGTAGAAAGAGTGGGAGATACTAGTTCCTCTCCCTTCCCCTCGATCTTACGCTTTTTCGATCAGCATCACGTGACCCTGACGCGAGTTTGAAAGTTTTTACCCATACAAAAAAGTGCTCAGCGCCGCTAAAGAAGTTTTCACTTCAAAAAGTCTTCGTTCGGGTTACGTAGTCAATGAAGCACACATAGATTCATTTCTCAAGATAAAGTGGTACAAAATGCGGTTAGGGGTTAACTACGACATCAATCAATCCCCTGGCCTTGTTCCCTGTTCGGGGTCGGCCCTCCTGATACTATTTCGCCACTCTTGGCGATTTTGGGTCATTTCAGGCGTTAAGCCTAGTGTCAGCATGTCATTTTGGATGGTTCTTGTCCAGGTGTTCGGTGGACGGCCTCTACCTCTTTTCCCTTCTATAATGGAGAGAACTTGACGGGTCATGTGGCTTTCCTCTCTGCGCATCACATGTCCATACCACCTAAGGCGGTTTTCTCGCATTTTTTTATGAATTTCGGCTATTTTAAAGGACCCCCGGATGAATCTGTTTTCGATTTTGTCTAATCGGGTAACGCCGCCCGCCCATCGTAGCATTTTCATCTCAGCAACATGCATCTGCTGTTCCTCGGATTTCCTTATTCCCCAACACTCGGATCCATATAGCATGGCCGGTCTAACGGCTCGTTTGTACACGGTGCCTTTCGTTTTTATAGGTATCTTAGCATCACAGAGAACTCCCGTGAGAGTCCTCCATTTCATCCAACCTGTTTTTATTCTATTGGCGATGTCTCTATCCGTGCTTGCTTTGGTGTTAATTATGGATCCGAGGTATTTAAATTCCTCTACGTGCTTTAAAGGGGTTCCGTCGATAGTAGGTGAAATTATCGGAGTAACATTGGTGTCTGAGGAGTATCCACAATACATGTACTCTGTCTTTTTACGGCTAACTCTCAGGCCATTGCTTTCCAAGGCTTCACACCATCTGTCGAGGTTATTTTGAATCTCAGTTTGCGTTTCTTCTATTAGAACTACATCGTCTGCAAAAAGCAGGGTCCATGGTGTTGGTTTCTGCAGGTCCTTCGTAATGTAGTCCATGACGATGTTAAAAAGCAAGGGGCTAATAGCGGAACCTTGGTGCACGCCGACTTTTACCTCAAAGCTATCACTCGTACCTGCTGGTGACACCACTTGGGTTGTTACATCTTCATACATGTCTTGTATGATACTAATGTACTGCTCTGGTATTAGTTGGGCTCTAAGAGATTGCCATATAAGCTTCCGCGGAATACGGTCAAAAGCTTTCTCTAAGTCAATAAAGACAAGGTGAAGGTCTTTTTTGAGGGCTTTGTACTTGTCCATCAGTATTCTCACGCAGTGTATAGCGTCTGTTGTGCCTACTCCAGCAGTGAAACCGCACTGATTCGTGGTTAGACTAGAGATGTCATTTAATCTACCGATAATAACCTTTTCCCATATTTTCAGGGTGTGAGAGGTTAATTTAATGGCTCTATAGTTTTCGCATTCAGCAACATTCCCTTTGTTTTTGTAGAATGGTATCATATTACTGCGTCTCCACATATCTGGCATTTTTCCGGACGAGAGAATGAGGTTGAAAAAGTTTGTCAGCCACATAACTCCAGTAGCATCTGTTCTTTTCCAAAGCTCCGTTGGTATTTCATCGGGACCCATAGCCTTGCCATTTTTCATACCATTGATAGCGTTTTTGACTTCCCTTGGTGTGATAGCCTCGATAGGGCCGTGCACGAGTGCCAGCGGAGCGAGTTCCCTTTGAGGAAACTCTTCGTTCATTAGGTGTTTAAAGTATTCATGCCATCTTTTGTTTATTTCTTTATCTGTCGTTAGTAAGCTACCTGATGCATCGTTAATGTACTTATTTTGTTTGAAATCTTGAGTTTGTCTATGGCGTTGTTTAGCTATCTTAAATATCTCTTTGTCTGTTTTCGCGTTATGTAGTCGAGTAATAAGAGTTTTATTTTCTGTATCGTTAGGGGTTAACTACGACGCCACGGCTAACCAGAGGAAGAAAGACAATAAGAAAAACAAATCAAACTGCAGGAAATGACCTCTCAACCCCCCGCAGATGAACAAGTGACAGTGTCTCAGCAGAGGAACTAACAAACTTGCCACTCCAGCGCTCCCGAGGGTGGCTGTAGTTATTCGCAGAGATTGACTGCCTAGTTTGCATAATGTACTTACTGTGACAGTACATTTATTAACATTCTCTTCTTTTAGTAATCTTACTGATAGGCTTTGACTGTGGCTAGTTTTAACCCACTGGAAAAAAGGTGTCGCAAAGCGATCATTATCGCCGTGTTCCGGCATGATGTTCAGGGTAGCCATAGGTTGATTTATCCCAACTTCTAGGTTTAGTCTGTTACCATCTACAGCCGCATCGTCGCTTAACATCAAGGGAGCTAACCCACATCAAATGATAACCTATAATGCTCAGTAGTTTTTTCAAAGTTACTCTCTATATTCATTTAACGATATTGTATTTGGTAAGTCATTTATACAATAAAAAAGGTAAAAAAAGTTTTTAAGTTAAACGGTTTTATTGTAAATATGTACTAAAAGCTAAAAAAATAAAATCGTGAGGCACGTCAAATATCTACAACTTTCAGTGAAAATGTTCATTAGAGATTTAGATATTTGACGTGCCTCACGATTTTATTTTTTTAGCTTTTAGTACATATTTACAATAAAACCGTTTAACTTAAAAACTTTTTTTACCTTTTTTATTTTTAGGCTTTTTAGTACAATGTATTCTATTTGTCAAGCCCTTTCATTTGATACCCATATTGATGGGATTGAAAAAAAAAATAGGTTATCCGCCATTTTGTAGCGGCGGCCATCTTGGATTTTGATTTTGTATAGTGCACTGTATTCTACTTGTCAAGTCCTTTCATTTGATACCCATATTGATGGGATTAAAAAAAAATACGTTATCCGCCATTTTGTAGCGGCCGCCATCTTGGATTTACAATAACATTAAATATACATAATTGTATTGTCACCAGAACCAAAGGCGCATACCAAATTTCAGATCAATCGGTTGACAGGAAGACAGTGAAATTTCAATTACCAAATTTGACCCAAGAAAAATGAATAAAACAAACGGAGTAAGCTAAATAAAACCGTTTAAAAATCGGTGAAGTGTTCCATACAATAGTCCATAATTCCTCCAATAAATTATTTTAATAGGTATCCCAAAACATATTTCGTAAGATTTTTTGACTACATTAATAATATTAGTTACCTGTATAAAAATGTATTCACCTAATTTTTCCGAAAGATTTCACGCGACCATCTAACTTCATAAAGGTAATACTTTTCATAAAGTCCCAGTACTGTTGTGTACATCAGTCAGTTTTCACAATTTTCCCCACCGTCGTTTGTCATTTCACCCACTCTCATATAAACACAAACAGTGAAGGCGGATGTCGTGAAATTTAGAAATTCCTTTGTGTGGGCGCGTCGGCGCCACTCCGCGTCTATGCCTTTAGATCTACAAATTTTCAGATTTATTCTTTGAATAAATTTCGTGGCTTCTCTTTGAAATTCAATTGGCCACGGTCGACACATTGCTGACGAATTCTGCTTTGGTTTTTAGGGATTTGCTCGTAAAAGCGTTTGCTTTGTAGTTTTCCTATTCTTTTAGCCTTCAACTAGTGACGTGGATTTGTTTTTGAACTATTTATTATTAAAAAAGTTACGTCGCCCCTGACGTGGGGTCCCAAGATCCTTAGAATATTTTTTAAATCCATTTAAGAACGATACTTTGGTAAGGTAATATCCAGCCCCGCTAACACTTTTAAGATAACCTCAAAGGGATACAAGAATAGTGTGCATCTCATGATGGAGAAGAACGTTATTAAAAACAATCCTTAATCCTCCTCCTCCTTTGGTCTTTCGTAACTATCACATCACAAATAAAAGGTTAAGAAATCCATAATATACCTATAGATATAGGTATTTAGGTAAGTCGTGAAATGCACATGGCGAATGGAAGTCTTGGAGTGCTGCAAAAACGAAACAAGTATAGTTAGGTACCTACTTACACAATACGTAAATGTTTTGTATGCCAAGCAACTCCTTCCAGTTTTGTAGAAACTCTACTTCAACAAAGTAACGTCTTTTAATAACGACTTTATTTTCTCTAGCTTTGCATGCGAATTCATTTAGTTAGGGTAATATAAAATATGCTTTTTTAAGCTACTTACACATAAATATTATTTGCATAATTAAAAATAAAATTAAACACTAGCTTGAAACGTTAACGTAAAATTATCATACATATATAAAAAATCTGATTCAGGTCGTGTCCTGGAATACCTCTGTTAAGATTTAGACTTTAGACTACATCACATCTTTGAATGGCCAAACTTATAATATTATGTTGGCCGATGCAAAATCCAGCCAGCCAGCTTTTGGTCATCCGTTGCGGCCCGACAAAGAAACCTGGAATTTTTTCTAAATAAAACCATAATGTTTTTCCCAGGGACGTTTTGTTGGTCTCCAAAATCATGAATTAATATTTAGGTCACTTTTGCAGTCACATAATATGACTAACATCGAACTCCAATATTAAATTCTAATAATAATAAATATCGAACTGCAGTGCTATACCGACTCCCAAAAAATCACCCCAAGCTGTATTTATGTCAAAATTAAAGCATATAGCATTATAATAGGTTTTGAATTTGGAATTACTAAACTCAAAACCAACAATGCATAAAGCCCATTACACACGGCGCTATACTATATCTTGCTATATGACTCCTGGTACCATATAGTATCGTATCGCAAGGCCTTGCTATACCTCGCTATGCCGTGCTATATTATTTTTAGTGATGGCCGGGTTACTGATCGGAACTATATTTTTTAATAGTTCATTCTTTGTGATTGAATCTTGAGTCGATCTTTGAAATAAAATCAAGTGACATTAACATTCCTTTTTTCACAAATCAAGTGATATTAATGACTACTTTTTTCCTCTTTACAAACGCACTCAAATATTTGGAATAACTTGTCAATGAATGCTTTGAGTGCATTTAGAATAGGTTTATTAATACAAAAATAAAGAAAATTTATATTATTTCAAAATAAAAACAAACAAGTGCAAGTTGGACTTGCCACATACTTGTATGAAAAAATGTTATCAACATGTTGCGTATAAAATTACGTATAAAATATTATTATTCCAGAAATCCGCCCTTAAGGGGAAAAATACGGCGTTTAAATTGGAAATCTGTAACCGCTGCTCCTCTCTATCTCTCTTCTCTCTTAATATTAACGTGGTTCAGTCTTCAAAAAGGGCACAACAGGTTTTTTTTTCCTATGCGGGGTCTATTTTATGCTCTTTCATATATGCACGCACGTTTGTGCTTAACAGACCACTTTTCATCAGTTAAAAGCTAGTTAATATTTTTTAGGAAGTAGGTACCAGGAGTACCAGAAGTAGGAACGGAGATTCAATCACTTGATTGCATATAGTTCCACAATGATTCCCCAACACTACTTAAACAAATGAATTTGACAATTTTTTCTACATAAAGGATGTTTCTTTTTTCCTTGATTTTGGTTTCGTTCCAGTCTGCTCCTGGTATAATTAAAAAAAAAATGACGATTCAAACTACGTCAAGAAATCCAGAAAACTTTATTCGAAATTATCATCGTTTACTAAAAGTATGAGAGTTCATCGAATAAGATCGATTTGAGTTAGATTTGACCACAGTAAATACAGAACAGTAGGTTATCTAAGGCCGCCCGCCGAGTTATTAGCTTATTCTTGCGTTGATCCCCAGGGTTGTCACTTTTACTTTTAGTTAATATTTTCGAACAAGCAGCACTTGTTCTAAATTTATGTAATAAAAAGCATATTATGATTGAATATTTTACCAATTTATAAATTTAGTAAAAATAAAAAGCCTTTATTCACATAACATTTATTATATTAAGTTACAAATTTGATACCAAAAAATTTCTCCGGTTTCTGCACGTCCGGAACGCTTTATTATTATTTGTTAATGTAAAATAAATTCTCACTATAATGTAATTTTTTTGTAAAAAGCTTTTAGGAAAGTATGGACAGGGCATCTTAAATTCTATATCATTCAGTTGATCGTAAATTGACCGGCCAATTTTAATATTGATGTGTGGATTTTATTAAATTAATATTATGATTAAGATACCATACTTGGATCGAACAACTCATAAGATAATAGAAAAAAAAATTTCAATAGTAATTTGCAATATTAATTATTGTGAAATTGCCCTTATTACACTATACGCGACAAATACGTTTACCTAATCGATGTTTCGTACTCAATCCTCTGTTTTATAGTAAAACTAGACTTTTTAAAATAAACTTTATCTCTAAACATAGTACTCAGGAAGTAAATTTGGGAATACATTTAATGGAAAAATGGGACTCGGCTACGCTCTTAATAAAGCAAATAAACTGTGAAATAAACAATACAATACCACACTTTCTAATAAGATTTAAGTATAAGTAGGTACTTACATTTCTCGTTCAGTAGGAACTATGAAGAATGATAAGTCCGGGTTTAGGAAATCGTTATTGAGGCACCCGAAAACACTACAATATTTTTTTCCCCTTTTAGAAGTCATGATACTCGTAATAATTAATATTATAGTAAGTGGCCGGCGAGAATTGACGAACGCGAGCGGTCATGTAACGTACGCGCGTGCTCACAGTCGCGCTGCACAGCCCGTGCTGCCGCCACCTTATTCCCCCATATATTATGCTAGCGTGTGCGTGAAATCGCGTACCGACACGGCGCGCGGCGCGCACGCACACATTCAAACCGAGAGCGGCACGTTTGTATGAAGATGTTTTACTGTTCTGTATTTACTGTGATTTGACCGACTTTATCAGAGAATTCTCGAGTACTTTGGCCAAATGGCATGGATGGAAATCTAGAGATGGTCATTGTTTCGGGCAAAATCAAAGGAAAGCGGTCCCAAGGCGGTCCGATGTGCTGGTCAGATCAAATCCGCACCACCCTCGAAGTTCCTGTTAAGATAAGATAAGATAAAAATATATTTATTATCAGTTCCAAAAAGTACATACATGAAAAATTATACACATAAATATAGTGACATGTTAGTATGAGATACGAACAGAAGATAATAAAACAATATAAACAATAGGTACCTACACTGATAAATGGAATAGGCTCAGCATAATGCTGGGCAGGGAGGTCCTGCACAGCGCTGATTTTCAGTCTGCCCCGTGCTCGACTAAGATGACGCTGTTGCTGTTGTCCTGTTGTCTCGTGGCTCCTGGCCATGAAAATCGCATCCAACCAACCCAGATAGCACTCCATCATCAGAAATCAAATCCTACAAAGGAGGGGTCATGACTCCCAGTAATAATGAATATGACAAGGACAAGGAGAAGAACTCCAAACGATCCATTTCCGAGCATAAATGTCGAAAAAAAACTAAAAATAATGATTTGTTTTTTTTTCTTTAGAGGTACCTACAAAACCCTTGAAACAATGTGTTTGCATTATTACAGTTTTAACTGACAATCACTTTTGTGAAAAAAAACCATGGCAAACTCCTGGTACGTACTTTTTAAAAATGTGAAAAAAAAATCATGAATTTTTTCACACGTCCTGTATAAGACTCAAAATTGACATTGTCAACAGCCATGTTGCTGTAAAACCATACAATTTGGCAAATTCTATTTGAACTAGATAAAAAAAAATGCGTAGCCATTTTGTAGCATGACTTAGCCGGTTAAGCGAAAGTCTACTGCAAGGTATTCAAAGCTTTCAGTTATTCGGACAAATAATCATTATGCATAATATGAGCATCTATTACAAGTAAATAGGAGGTGAAATTTAAAATACAAATTAAATTAATTTGTTTCGAAATACTAACACAAAGAACTGTAAACACAACAAAATATTTAATAAAAATAAAAAACATTTTTTTCTATTTTGTTACACAGCGGTTAAGCATTTGCTACTATTTAGTTTAATATATCGCGTAGGTAATATGAGTTTGTTTTCTTTTGTCTCCGTAATACAAAACGGCTTAGTCATTTTATCACCTAGTCAAAATGAAAAATGGCGGATTCTACGCATCAACTGTAAATTATAGCGCGATATAGCGCTATATGTCATTTATAGCTACGTGTGTGACGGATGCCGATTTGTACTGAAGCTATGCCGCGCTATGTGAAGTTATATAGCGCTATATAGCGACGTGTGAAATGGGCTTTAGTTTTGGCTTAACAAAATAGTAAACACACAAATACAAATTTTGCTATTTAAACACTGCTGTTGAAGTAAGTGATACTACACATTTGATATTACACGCATTTCACTCAATTTCCTTTGATTTTCTCATTTCAAGACCCGTTGTTTTTATATGGTAGTGGTAATAAAAATATTCAACTAGCGCCAATAAATATTACAACCCCTGACCCTTCGGAACCAGAAGAGGCGGGACATAATTCAATCAGCGCAGGCAATTCGGTCTTTTGTATGTAAAGACCGCATCCGTTCGACCGCGTTGTGCCGTTAAAACCTGTAACAGAGATACTCATGTGTTAGAATAGATGCCGCTAGTGCGTCACTACATAGTATAAATTTCCTGCTTCTGTCTGTATGTATGCTTATATCTTTAAAACCACCCAACTGATTTTGATACAGTTTTCATTAATGGATAGAGTGATACAAGAGGAAGGTTTATAATATGTATGTTATGGACCAAGTGATTAATGCGAGCATTATTAATAATGCCCCGGGCATTATTAATAATGTCTAGCTCTATCGGGCCAAGTGATTAATTATTGTGTTACCATAGACTTATGTACAATTAGACTTGCTAACCTGTAAACTATAGATCTGGAAAATCCGAAATCTGTTGGTTAGGTTAGGTTTGAACAGTGACCACAATGCAGCGGCCGGCGAAGCGCCAGATACGAGTTTATTTTTGATACCTAATTGATTTATATTTGTAGATATTCAGAGAGTTCATGACGCGTCCACGTCTCTGAACATCTACAGATAAAAAATATTTAGTAAAAAAAAAACTCGTATCTGGCGCTTCGCCGGCCGCTGCCGCGGCACGCTTGCTTCGCTCGCTCGGCTCGCGCGTTGTGGTCACTGTTCAAACCTAACCTAACCAACTGTTTTCGCTTTTGGATCATGGCCACTTCAAAACTTTCGTAGCTCTATGGTATAATAATGAAGTTTAGATAATAATTAATCACTTGGCCCGATAGAGCTAGACATTATACATAATGCCCGGGCATTATTAATAATGCTCGCATTAATCACTTGGTCCATAACATGTATAATTCATGCATAATATAGTAGAGAAACACTGATAATTTACTATTAAGCGCGAATAAGTGCGCGCGGGTCCACTAGTTAAGTTATCAATAATAAATAATACTAATTACAGGTGGCTGCCCAAATATTATGGCTGTATACAATTTATAAATAATAATAAATAAATCCATACATCCATATCCATACATATAATAAGAATGGAAATTTCTCCCCATTCATTGTGATCCTTTACTAAGATGAACTGTGAAAATACGCATATGAACAAAACGACGCGAAAAAGTCGCTTGCGCGATCTAATTCGTAAAACATTTTGTCAATTTTTCCAAGGGAAACGTAAAATAAAATGATAAAATAAATAATAATCATTTATATCGGACACATTGCCCCTAATTTACATCAAAAATTCTAAATAAAAGTAATAGAATATAAAGTAAACTCAATTCAAAAAAATATGGTGCGACAAACTGCGACAAACTAAAAATACGCCATCTATCGATGTGTTTGTAAACGAAACCTTTAATTTGGGCTAAATTTGTAAATAGTTTGTGTCACTGGTGTGGTTAAACAACACCACCGATTTGAATAAAATTTTCACTAATACGTTGCAGTTTTCTCTACTTGAACCTTAGTGTTGGTTTTAGTCAAATCGGTTCATAAATAAAAGAGTTATATCAATCTAAAGATTCGCATATAAAATGCTAATAAACAAGAAAGGTAGTCATAGGAACCGCGTAATCAAAAGACAAAACCTCATCGAGTTTGGGCTCATTTGATTCGTCTTGACGAGTACTTTGATACTATATAGTAACCAGGGTCCGATGACGGAGCTGGAAGGTGGCCATAGGAACTCCGTGATTAAAAGAAAAAAACCCATCGAGTTTGGGCTCATTTGATTCGTCTTGACGAGTACTTTGATGCTATATAGTAGCCAGGGTCTGTACATAGGTAGGTAAATTAGTAAATGTAACTTATTTCTCATATGAATCAGTGCCAGCAGAAAATAATGGAACTAATCTAATGTGCGCATGATGCGTGTAAATATCAGTAATAAATATCTTTTTGCTGCTTATTTTTAATTTCTAAAACATGTGAAATCATCTGAAGATAAATAGAAAAATTCATTTAAAGTTCATTGTAAAAGTAAATTATTTTTCATACAAGCTAGCGCCACGGAAAATAATGGAACTAATGTCCTAAGAAAAAGAAATATCGTTTATTCTGCAAACAGTTTTAGAAAAGAGTCCCGCGTAACCTAGCGGAACTAAATAATAGATTTATAATTACTGTGAATACTTCATTTATTATATATTTTTTAATTGTTAGATTAATTAAATATTATGTACCTATTTAATTGAGAAATTAAATATGAGAAATTATGAATTGTTAAAAATCTGTAGATATTTTAACTTAAAATCACGCGATTGTGGCGCTCCATCTAGGGGGATCTTTTGTAAAAATCACTGGTTATCCGGAGACACACAGACATAAAATCTGTTCACACCCATTTAGGCATACATCCAGACACAAACTTTCACGTTTATAATGTTAGTAAAATTTTGCAATGATTATTATAGAACCTTTTATCTGTGTTATAGATAATCATAGGCGGATTTAGGGGGGAGGGGGGGGCAAGGGGCCAAGCCCCCCCCCCCCCCGAGTCATTAAGCAAGCTGCTCGCGCACATATTATAAAGGATGTTTAAGCTTTCTTACTGCTCAGAGCGAGTAGGCGGATTTAGGGGGGGGGCAGGGGGCCAAGGCACCCCCAGAAGCATTGTATAGTTACGAATTTCGCACATATTTCATGGTAAAGATTAAATTTTTTTTTCGGCGCTCGCAGCTAGCTGCTCGCGCACTTATTGTAATGGATGTTTAAACTTCCTAACCGCTCAGAGCGAGCTAAACATACACTTTTCGTAATAAAAATTATAATATTTTTGCCCGTCTGCACCTTGCCGCCCCCCCCCCCAAAACCAAATCCTGGATCCGCCTATGATTTTAGGTATACACCTCAGTGGTAGCACGGTAAAGAGATATACAGTAGTTTGACTGAGCGTGATTTTTGAACATAAATACCTACAGTCTCGCGGTACATGCGCGAGTCATAGGGCTGCCGGGCAGCCGCTGCCCGCATACAGTAGGTACCTACCTATTTCATATCATCTACTTACTTGATCTAATATCTAGATGAGTTATTATAAATTAATTATATTATTTTTGTACATTTATTGATATTTTTTTTTACAAGCTTTTATTTCTATTTCATATTACCTACCTATATGTACCTTACTACGTCCGCTTAGGAACCACTGAATGTCCGTTACAAAAATGCAACAGTCGAATGAGATTTGAAAATGTATTGTATCAAACTTAGTACACGCGGGATGAAGCCGCGTTTTTTGCGGCTATGACTAAAAATACCTAAGAACACTTCCGCCTAACTTACTTTTCAAACAAAATCTAAATCGAATCTATGAGACAGACACGTCAAACTTATCACACCCTTTCGTCTTTGCGTCGGGAGTTAAAAATAAATACGATTGATCACTCTTCAATTCAATAAAAAGTAGGTACATAATAACAGGTAGATTAAAACTAAAGTTGGTTCATAATAATTAAGAAGCCTAATCTGGGAACTACAATAGGTTTTATTCCAGCATAGTATCCCTACTATACCTACCTACTTACCTATCATGTCGTGGCGGCGTATATTGAAACCCAAGACAAGAGACAAAACAAGACAAAAGACAAGACAAGAGACAAGACAAGAGACAAGACAAGAGACAAGACAAGAGACAAGAGACAAGACAAGAGACAAGACAAGAGACAAGACAAGAGACAAGACAAGAGACAAGACAAGAGACAAGACAAGAGACAAGACAAGAGACAAGACAAGAGACAAGACAAGAGACAAGACAAGAGACAAGACAAGAGACAAGACAAGAGACAAGACAAGAGACAAGACAAGAGACAAGACAAGAGACAAGACAAGAGACAAGACAAGAGACAAGACAAGAGACAAGACAAGAGACAAGACAAGAGACAAGACAAGAGACAAGACAAGAGACAAGACAAGAGACAAGACAAGAGACAAGACAAGAGACAAGACAAGAGACAAGACAAGAGACAAGACAAGAGACAAGACAAGAGACAAGACAAGAGACAAGACAAGAGACAAGACAAGAGACAAGACAAGAGACAAGACAAGAGACAAGACAAGAGACAAGACAAGAGACAAGACAAGAGACAAGACAAGAGACAAGACAAGAGACAAGACAAGAGACAAGACAAGAGACAAGACAAGAGACAAGACAAGAGACAAGACAAGAGACAAGACAAGAGACAAGACAAGAGACAAGACAAGAGACAAGACAAGAGACAAGACAAGAGACAAGACAAGAGACAAGACAAGAGACAAGACAAGAGACAAGACAAGAGACAAGACAAGAGACAAGACAAGAGACAAGACAAGAGACAAGACAAGAGACAAGACAAGAGACAAGACAAGAGACAAGACAAGAGACAAGACAAGAGACAAGACAAGAGACAAGACAAGAGACAAGACAAGAGACAAGACAAGAGACAAGACAAGAGACAAGACAAGAGACAAGACAAGAGACAAGACTTGGACTCTTACTCACACACTTACTTGGTCTCTCACTTGCACTCTTACTCGGACTTTTACTCGGTCTCTTACTCGCACTCTTACTCAAACTCTTACTCGGGCTCTTACTCGCACTCTTACTCGGACTCTTACTCGCAGTCTTACTCGAATTCTTACTCAGATTCTTATTCGCATTCTTACTCGGACTCTTACTCGCAGTCTTACTCGAATTCTTACTCAGATTCTTACTCGCACTCTTACTCGGTCTCTTACTCGCACTCTTACTCGGACTCTTACTCGGAATCTTAATCGCACTCTTACTCGGACTATTACTCGCACTCTTACTCGGACACTTACACGCAGTCTTACTCGAATTCTTACTCAGTTTCTCACTTGCACTCTTACTCGGACTCTTACTTGGACTCTTACTTGGACTCTTACTCGGTCTCTTACTCGCACTCTTACTTCAGCAGAATACTTTTAAAAATAAAAAAAATAACTTCTTACTAACTTACCTCAAAAACAGCATAATATCGCATGCTATTTTTTTGACATTTTATATAATTTATTATATTATGTATACATACGTCAAAAGTAAATAACGTAAATTACACTAAATACTTGCAAAAAACTATCGCGACGTCCGCCCGTCGCTGCGTGGCACCCGCTTCTGTTAGCAGTGGTCTACGTCATGAAACCTTTCTATGTTCCAAATTTCAACCCAATCCAGCTAGCGGTTGAGGCTGTACGTTATACAGATACATCAGTCACTAGCTTATTCTCATGGCTTTGCCCGCATGGACGGGTTACGTTTCATAATACCTACGGTCGTTTCAACTACGGTCGATATAACTACGGTCGATTCGCATAAGTTCATTTCACATATTGGACGACTCGCTTACAGTGCAACTCGCCTGCGGTTGATTAAACTATGGGCATGTGAACTAATGGGCGATTCGGCCAATGTTCATTTGATATATTGGTTAATTCAACTATGGACGACTCACCTACGGTTTATAAATTCTTTGCTACGCGTGTTTTTAGTACAGTATTCAGGGCAAACCGAAATCTGTTGGTTAGGTTAGGTTTGAACAGCGACCACAATGCGCGAGCCGAGCGAGCGAAGCGAGCGTGCCGCGGCAGCGGCCGGCGAAGCGCCAGATATTTTTCTTATTACTGAATTATTTATCCTGTGTCATGGCATCTTCAGGCATTTTGGCATCTTCTTTCATCTACCTCATCATGGCAAAGAGGCATAATAAGCTGTCTGCGCACCTACATATAGAAATCATTCAGGTATCAAAAACAACACGTTTCTGAATTCTGTACTATAAACAAGTATTTTTTAGCTGTCATACCTGACTAGCAGCCGGAAACATGGTCTAAAATACGTGAAACGTCCGTTAGTTCGGTCAAAAATAGGCAAATCGTCCAATAGTTTAATCAACCATAGCTCAATCGACCGTAGCTGAGTTAACCATAGGCGAATCGTCCAATATTGATTTCAACCAATAGTTATTATGAACGTAGGCGAAACGTCCAATAGACATTTTGAATAGTAGGTGATTCGATCGTAGTTACATATTGGCAAGGTTTGCCAGCCTTTACTAATTCTACGCCCATTAAGTCGCAGAAAACCCGTGAATTGAATCCCTCTTTTCCGTGGAATTGGAAATCGAATTAAATGGTCAGCATCAAATTCATTAATATATGAATAATTTACTGTCACGCGCTACGAAGTGCGCGCGGGTCAGCTAGTAATTTATAAATGTAAATTGCTGACAGCACTTGGGTACGCTGTCATCTGACAGTGGTTTTGAGCCCTTGGATTATTTGTTGATTAACGTGTATCTGTGTTTATACAAGTACTAGCAAACCCGGCGAACTCCGTTTCGCCACCAGATGGTTTCCTGAAAAATTCCTGAATTTTCTTTGTTATAAACCTCACGGAGCCCGAGACCTTTCCAACGAATGCAAAACCGTGGAAATCGGTTCGTGCGTTCTGGAGTTATAGCGTCAGGGAGGAAAACCCGACTTATTTTTATATGGTAGATTAAAAGTTTTCAGATTTTTTCCCGTATTTAAAATATATGTTAAGGTATGCCAAATTTCATAAACATAGGGTAACGGCAAGTTCTCTATGAATATTGATTTATTCAGAGGGTCAAAACATTTTTTGAAGGATAAACGGGTGTATTTTTTCGACTTAAAGTTAAAGTTCTTGTATTAGGATATTTTTAAAAAAGTCTAAGGTCTAAAGTCTAAGGTTTAACGGAAATTGGGCCGCGAGGTCCCAGTTTGAAGCGGAACCCAAAGAACTTGAACTGTTGGGAACTTTGGGTTTGGGTTTGGGCGTTTGGTTCTGCGGATCATTATGTGATTTTTTTGTGTAATCACATTTTAACGTTAAATCCTTTCTTTTTTAATATTAGGTATTAAAAATAGAATAATAATAATATAAAAGACCGTGTAACGACGAAATTCGACAAAAATACAAATTCGCCTTATTATAATTTAAGTTTTAGCAATATAAAATGATATCGTGTAATAATGCTAACTTTAAATTACGTGGTTCCTGTTACCACCTTTCAGCTCCATTATCAGACCCTGGTTACTATTATCAGACCCTGGTTACTATATCGTATCAAAGTACTCCTCGAGACGAATCAAAGGAGCCCAAACTCGATGGGTTTTGTCTTTTAATCATGGAGTTCTTATGGCCACCTTCCAGCTCCATCATCAGACCCTGGTTACTATATAGTATCAAAGTACTCCTCAAGACGAATCAAATGAACCCAAATTCGAAGGGGTTTTGACTTTTAATCACGGAGTTCCTATGGCTGCCTTCCAGCTCCATCATCAGACCCTGGTTTCTATATAGTATCAGAGTACTCGTCAAGACGAATCAAATGAGCCCAAACTCGATGGATTTTGTCTTTTAATTACGCGTTTTCTGTTACCACCTTCCAGCTCCATTATCAGACCCTGGTTACTATATCTTATCAAAGTACTCATCAAGACAAATCAAATGAGCCCAAACTCGATGGGGTTTTGTCTTTTTATCATGGAGTTCCTATGGCCACCTTCCAGCTCCATCATCAGACCCTGGTTACTATGTCGTATCAAAGTACTCGTCAAGACGAATCGAATAAGCTCAAACTCGATGGGTTTTGTCTTTTAATTACGCGTTTCCTGTTACCACCTTCCAGCTCCATCATCAGACCCTGGTTACTATATCTTATCAAAGTACTCATCAAGACGAATCAAATGAGCAAAAACTCGATGGGGTTTTGTTTTTTTATCATGGAGTTCCTATAGCCACCTTTCAGCTCCATCATCAGACCTGGTTACTATATCGTATCAAAGTACACGTCAAACCGAATCGAATGAGCCCAAACTCGATGGGGTTTTGTCTTTTAATCACGGAATTCCTATGGCCACCTTCCAGCTCCATCATCAGATCCTGATTACTATATAGTATCGAAGTACTCGTAAAGACGAATCAAATGGACCCAAACTCCATGAGGTTTTGTCTTTTGTTTACGCGGTTCCTATGACCACCTTTCAGCTCCATCATCAGACTTCAGATCACTTCCATGTCATAAAATTATTGCATTGTCATCCGATTGCCGGTTTGCGAAATTTCAGCTCAATCGGAAACCGTAACTGCTAGGTAGAGTCTAGTATTCTTTTATCTGTGGTAGAGTGCTTTTCACGAAAGGAGTTCTTTTTGCGGGGCGCCACTATCGCAAATTTTAAAAGTTAGCATATTAAATAACTTTTTAACACCTCATAATTTCTCATGTGTAATTTCTTTATGAGACATTTTAGTTATTGACTTTATTTTTGGTTTAAGTATGGACCAACTAAGGGCACAGTATAAGTTGCATCAAAATCGGTTCAGTGGTTTTTATGTTATGAATAATTAAAATGTATCGAAATCAGGAACATTTCATAGGAAGCGTAAGGTCCAGCCAATGCTGTGACGTCACGCGCTCTGATTAGCGTTCATTTATTTTATTTATTTTCATCCCTATTTAACCTCAAATTCACGATCCACATAATTTACACAGTTCAACTTACCACCTTAAAGACAAATGCCTGCTGTTGAAATTTAATAAAAATTTGCCCAAGAACACGCTTTTTTTTTTGTATTCATCCAAGGAGAGCCATTGGCTACTACGTTGCCAGTATTAATTCGAAATAAGGTTGCAATAAAACTTATCAATATCCTCCGCGCCGACACGGCCATTACCACCTTAAAGACAAATGCCTGCTGTTGA